>CM040188.1:17177261-17332261 GCA_022606455.1 Callitettix versicolor | reverse complement strand
AGTCTAACTGGCTTAAAGTATGGACGTTAAGTAATAAAAAAAATATATAATTTCTGCTTTGCAACTAAGGGACGTGTGTTCAAAACCCTTTTATGACTTAAAGTTATGTAAAGATAAGTTGAATAATAAATACAGAAAACTAGCACAAAATTGTTTAGTGCGTTTGAAGTAAAATATGTACATAATGCATATAAATACATTCATGAATATATATATTTAAATTACAAACTGAGGTAAAAACAACATGCCCAGCCGTGGCATCGCAATTATTAGAGCATTAACGGTTGGATATATTAGGGTTGTCCGTAAAATCAGGTTCCCAATAATTTTTCACAATGAAAAACATGTTTATTTGCACTGGATAATAAATTTTTGGAAAGCTTACACTTTTTTCTATTTTTCGACGTAATCGCCGTTGAGATCGATGCATTTTTGCATACGGTGAACCATATTTTGTATGCCTGAGTCGAAAAACTCTCCCGCCGCGCCGCGAAGGTAGCTTAAAACTTTTTCTTTCAGCTTCTCTCTGGTACTGAAATGCGCCCCACCTACGTGTTTCTTCAAATTAGGGAAGAGATGGTAACCACTTGGGGCTATGTCCGGGCTGTAGGGCGGATGTGTGACAGTATCCCATCCAAATTGGTTGATGAGATCGGTTGTTACACAGGCGGTGTGCGGACGAGCGTTGTCTTGATGGAAACAAACTCCCTTCATGAGCATGTCTCTCCTCTTGTTTTGAATCGCGCGGGTGAAGGTTCTTTAACGTCTCACAGTAACGATCAGCATTGATTGTTGTGCCGGTATCCATTAATTCACACAACAGTAACCCCTTTCTTTCCCAAAACACGCTGTTTGAACTTCAGCGGCTTCGGCAACTCTGGATGTTTCCAATTACGTGATTGGTCTTTCGTTTCCGGTGTCGTATAGTGTACCCAGGTTTCGTCCCCAGTGACAATGAAGTCCAAGAATTTCTTGCCATCGGTTTCGTAGGCCTGAAGTAATTTGCGGGCTGCATCAATCCGTTGCCGTTTGTGGTCTGCTTGGAACCCATTTTTACAAATCTAGCTATACCCTAAATGGTCTGTCAAAATTTTATCAATGCTCGTCTTGCTGACATCAGGGATCATCTCGGAGAGATCCCGAACAATCACCCTTCGATCGTTCAGCATTGCTTCTTCCACCTTTACAATCGTTTCGGTCATGAACGTCTCTACGTCCGTCTTTGAATTCTCTGTATCATTTGCGCACGTATTGTATGCTCATACATTTTTCTCCGTAGACTTCACACAAGTGGAAATAAATGTCCATCGGCGCAGTGTTTTTTTCAGACAAAAAAACAAATCACAGAGCATAATTTGCACCTGGCGGGAGACAGAAAAGACAAACTCCATTATTAACGACTACCAAGCCAAGACTGAGCGTCGCAGGCCGATCGCGGAATAGGGATTGGGAGTGGAGGAACCAAGCTGCAAACCAAGGTCACCGGATCCCGCGTAACAACGTTCGCAGCGGCTATAGCCCCTTGGGAACCTCACTTTACGGACAACCTTCGTATTATTGATGTTTTATATTTGTATATGATGCAGATAAGTGTTCATTTTCTTCAATATAAGTTGTGTATAACTTCAATTCGCAGTAAGATCAAGCAATTTTGACCAATACAAAGCAACAATGAACACTGATTACTTTAATTTTTTAATTTTCTCTTATAGTAGCCAGTTGGTCGACTGTTAGTTACATTTTTTTTTTGAACTCAGAAGGTCCTTGAAATCTTTTATATCCTTCGAAATCTTTTATATAAATTGTTGTTCATTAATTAATACGGGAATTTAACGAAATATATGCCCAGCCCAGTCACTGTAATTATTAAGTGCTTTAACATTTGGAGCCGGCGGAGGCAGCCGAAGTGAGCAGCTGATGGGCTTAGCGACCCCACCATACCTCTAGCTCATTATACTCTCACTCATTTACTTCACATACATACAACACACACATACACACAACACACACATATACACACACTCTCTTTCACACACACAAACACATACACACCCGCAGGGGTGCAGACTAGCTGCACCTAATGAGAGGACCTAGACGAACCTCGCGGCACCCGAGTGTAACACACACTTACACTTACAGCACTACACTTACGATTTAAACACTTTACACTCACACGTACATTTTAGGGATTTGCTGTTCTTGTTCCGTTATGTCTGGGAGTGGCGATACTGCTTGGTTTCCTTTGGCGGGGTCAAGTATGTGGAACCTGCTGTGTGCCTAGCACTGCCGAGGACCTCTGATGGGACAGGGTCTGGGACCGAGCAACCTATAGGCGCTTGGCAAGCACATGAATGTTGAGTTATGGGTGTCGGAGCCCATAGCTGAGTCTATAGAAAGAAATGGTTGCATTTTGTGAGTAAATAGAGGGCGGCTGCCAGTGGTACTTGGATTTGGGGAACCGTAACTTTGTACCGGAACCCATTCCTAAAATATTCTGGAGTGCTGACAGACATGTATTTCGGCTCCAGGATATTTGGAGGTCCCCCCCCCCAATTTATTGGGGATTCTCGCTTTAGTTCGAGTATCCTGGACTGCTGATGGTCGTTTGGGTGCACCCTGTGCCACTTGTTCGAAAAATCTTCATTCATGAATCGCTCGGTAAATAACACTATGGATACCAAAAAACAAAACGCCAAACTGAGTTTAAAGAGGCATCGTGTGACCGTGTCAAACGAGTTGTTTGTAGTGAGGATGTTAGAGATTTACCCAGTAATCCGAAAGTAGAAGAAGAAGGTAGCTTTATGTTACCTTCTATAAGATATCTCGTTTTTAAAAATTCTTCCGAAAGAGCTGATCTTGGAAAAGTCTCTCCTTTTATAATCAATAAGGCAATCGTTGGAAAAGCGGGTCCCGTAGTTTCAATCAAGAAACTACAAAACGGGACCTTACTAGTTCAAACCCACGGCAACAAACAGACGCAGTCGCTTCTTAAAATGACATCCTTCTTTGAGAATGTCAGGGTATCTGTGGAACCCCACAGAACCTTGAATTTTGCAAGGGGTGTCATAACATGCAGAGATCTTGTTTACGTTGATACCCAAGAAATAAAGAGTAATCGATGTAAATCGAATAATGCGAGTAGATAAGGGACAAAAAATTCCCACAGCCTCCTTAATTCTTACATTTGGAAAACCCACTGTACCCGAGTATATTTATGCCGGATACCAAAGGCTGTCGGTCAGACCTTATGTTCCGAACCCAAGGCGTTGTTTTAGATGTCAAGGTTTCGGCCATATGAGTTCCTCGTGTTCAAAGCCCGAGGTTTGCGGCAGTTGCGGTACTGCGGTCATAGTGGTGAAGGTTGTCAGGCTAGCCCACATTGTGTGAACTGTGGAGGTGGTCATCCTGCCCGATCTCCAAACTGCCCCAAGTTTCAAGAAGAAAAGTCAATTTTATCGATAATGGCCAAAGATAAGATTTCCTTCTCCGAAGCCAAGAGAGTTCACAAAAGCTATAGCGCTTTTGTCTGTTCTGAATGGAAAATCTTTTGCAGCTGTCACATCTAGGTCCCGAGCTGCCATCGCTGAATTGACGGTGGTAATGAGGAGACTGGAGATGGACGTGGCATTGATTCAGGAACCTTACTCAGTGGCCGGTAAAATAGTAGGGTTGCCTCACCAATATAGGATCATCGCCAGTAGGAAAGAACAGCATCCAATGGCGGCGATCGCTATCAGAAACAGGACTATGCAAGCTATAAGCCTAGAGCAGGTCATCACACCCCATTGCGCGGCTGCTGTCGTTACATATGGGGGTGGTGATCTGACTTTGATAAGTCTCTATTGCCAATATTCGGACGCCATCTCACCGTATCTGGGACAGCTGCAAAGCGCCCTGGAATGTGGTAGGAGCGGAGTAGTGATTGGTGGGGACATGAATGCGAAGTCTGGCCTGTGGAACAGTGGTACAACGGACGAAAGAGGAAGAGAACTAGAAGAATTCATCAGCTTGAACCACCTTTACGTCTTAAATGAGGAACACAATCCGAGCACCTTTGCGTCGAGAATGGGAGAAGCCAATATCGACGTGACCTTGTGCACGAATAAATGTTTAGCCAAGATCAGTGACTGGAAGGTTCGTGAAGACAGGATGTATAGCGACCACAGGCTGATTACTTGGGAGATAGAGGGAACAGTGCACGAGCCTGGGAGATACTCAGAGAGGTATTCTACAAAGAGCGCTAGATGGGATACCTTTGATGAGGAATTGAGACAAAGAATGGGAGAAATGGAAAACTGCATTGATGTAGAAAACCAAGCCCTCATATTGGAAAAGATAATAAGAGAAGCTTGCGATTTGAGTATGAGGAATAAAAGAATCCTTGAGAAAGCGGTGCCTTGGTGGAGTAAGGGAATAGAGAGCAAGCGAAGGCAAATAAGAAAGATGAGACGAGAGTTTCAGAAGGAAACAAATGAAGAGGAACGTGCCCGAAAGGAAAAAGAATATAAAAAGGAGAAGTCCAGGTATAAGAAGTTGATCGGAGAGGCGAAGCTTAAGTCATGGGAGAACTTCGTAACCGACATAGGGAATAAAGATCCGTGGGGTATAGTATATAAGATAATGACAGGGAAAAGAAAAAAGGAGCAGGTTTTCGCAGGGTTAAGGTTGGCTGAAGGGTTCACTGGGAACCTAGAGGAAACGGCTAGAACACTGCTGAGCGAGCTGCTACCCGATGATAATGAGCAGACGGATGACGATATACATAGGGAAACAAGGGAAAATGCAAGAATAGCGACTGGTCTAGAAAATATGGATGTTTAGTACCGAAGAAGTCGGTAAAGCCATAAAGATGATGAAGAATGCCAAGGCACCGGGACCAGATCTTGTGGAAGTGGAAGTAGTAAAGAGAATTTGGGAGGTTCATCCGGAACTGCTGACCGGCTTGTATAACAAATGCTTAGAAGAGGTAACCTTTCCCAGAAGGTGGAAAGAGGGCCGGCTCTGTATATTTCTGAAGAATGAGACAAAATACCCCACGGATCCGAGGTCGTATAGGCCAATATGCCTATTGTCGCACCTGGGAAAAGGATTGGATAGGCTGATGGCTTCCAGGTTGAGCGATATATTGGAGCAGGGCAGTTGGCTGTCAGAAGGACAGTACGGCTTCAGGAAAGGAAAGTCGACAGAGGATGCGATAGGACGTGTACTACAGACTGTGAAGAGTTCTGAGATGAAGTACGTCGTAGGCATCTTCCTGGATGTGTCAGGTGCTTTCGACCATGCCTGGTGGCCAGGGGTCATCAGTGAGTTAGGAAAGATGCTACCAGGCAATCTGTTGGAGTTATATAAGAGTTACTTGAGAGAACGAAATGCTGTGATTAGCGATAGGGGAGTGGTGGTCTCGAAGGAGCTGACGATGGGATGCCCGCAGGGTTCGGTCTCCGGGCCAATTCTGTGGAACGTCCTGTTTGATGGCTTTCCGAGAGTCGCCCTGCCAGACTGCTGTACTGTTGTAGCCTATGCAGACGATGGACTATTAATAGTAGAAGCCAATTCGAGAAGAGAGCTGGAAAATATAGCAAAGTCTGCTTTAGAGAAAATCAGCGAATGGGCTAGAAAGTGGAAAATAAAATTCAATGCAGGAAAAACTGAAGCGCTTATCATGAAGGGAAAGCTAAAGAGAGAACCTGAGATAAAAATGGAAAATAGAAGGATAAAAGTGGTGCAAGAGCTTAAGTATTTAGGAGTATACCTGGATAGTAAGTTAGGATTTCTAGGGCATGTAACTAGGACAGCGGAAAGGGCTAAGAATCTGTTCTTCAAGCTGAGAAGAATAGCGAAGACAGATTGGGGGCTTGGTTACCAGGCTCTGAGGACGATTTATAACGGAGTGTATGTCCCGATGATGACATATGCGGCTGGAGCTTGGGGATACAGAGTAGAAAAACAAGTGATAGGGAGAAAAATGCTACAGGCTCAGAGATTAGTACTGTTGACTGTCACAAGAGCGTACAGAACAGTATCAAGAGAGGCGATATTGGTAGTAGCAGGAACTATGCCAATAGATTTGGTAGCATTGAGAAGGTATAAAGTGTACCAGTACAGTGTGGGAGCTAGAGTCCTGGTAGAACACCGGGAAATGGAACAGGGCCTTACAAAAGGTGAAGCAAAAGGAGTGTTGACGAGATGGGCTACAACAGTATGGCAGAAGAGATGGGACGAATCAGAAAATGGAAGAACAACGTACAGGTGGTTCCCGAAGATTGTAGGCAGACGGAAGCTGAAGTGGCTTGACACTAATCACTACTTGACGCAGATGGTTACAGGACATGGAGACTTTAATGCGTACTTGCATAAGTTCGGAAAGAGAAGTTCACCTCACTGTGATTGTAGAAATCAGTATGAAGATTCCTGGCACACACTTTTGGATTGTGAAAGATTCACTCTGTCTCGGGAACAATTGGAGAAAAACCTAGAAGACCTGGATCTGTCCCTCCACGGTGATGTCTCTGTTTTGTTGGCGAGTGTCGAGGCGGCGAATTTTCTTCGAGAGTTTGTGGCTGGAATATTAAAAGCTAAGAGGATGAATGAGAGTGTGTGAATGGCACCATTTATAAATAGTGTACCTGAGGCATAGCTGTCACTATGGCTCAGTTAAAAACTTAATTCCACAAGAATAACCAAGGTGGTTAAATGGACTTGTTAAATTTTTGGTTTTGTTTTGGCGTTTCTTTTATTTCTTATATATAGTTTGTTAGTTAGATCATAAGTATAAATATAGGTGTAGGTGTAAGTAAAAAGGCACAAAGGCACAATGGCACAATGGTTAATTTCTTTTTTCGAAAGTAGGGGTTAATTATAATGGCAGTTGCATTTTTAGGGTATAAGTTTCATTTGAGTTTTTAAATAAATTGTATTAGATTTAAGTTAGGAATAAGATGTTTAGATTTAAGATTTAGAAGAATGTAAATGCGAAGCGCGGCTAAATAGGGGGTATAATGGGCACACGCCCGGGTATACCCTCTAAGCTTGTATTAAGAAGCTATGTAATGAAAAAAAAAAAAAAAAAGCTGTCACATCTAATCCAAAAATATCATCTTGTGTGAATTGTGATGAGCTAACCAAAACTGTCAAAGTTTTGACGGATCGAGTAGCTCAATTGTTAAGTCTGTTATCCTCCAATGTCACACCTATTTCGGTTCCGGTTGCTAAGAAAGGTCCTTCATTGCTTTCTCCTACTAAAGTTACTTCTGGGTCTAGTTCATGTAAAGAGTCTAAATCTCCAGTGACGAAGCCTCTAATGACAACGTCGCAAGTACTAAGAAACCTCCCGTCGCCCGTTGATAAGAAAACCACTCCGGGTCTAGAGTATTTCTTAAACAAAAAATCAAACACTTGTCCACCGACAGTTGGACCTAAAAATAAAAATTCTGCCACAGTAAACAAACCTGTAAAGAAAACTGAAAAAACTTCTAAAGGAGGTTCTACTACCAAACCTCTTGTAAACAAAACCAAAAAATCATCAGAGTCTGACATTAGTCACAGTTGTGACTCTGTGTCTGTTGATTCTGATCAATCAATAGTATGCTCTATTGACAATATGAATCCTATCATAAACTAAATTATTAATTTTCAATGTCAACGCCTTCCATTTATAACAATGTGATACAGTGGAACATTAACGGAGCCAAAAGTCATATTGAAGATTTAAAACTTCTTGTACGAGATACGTCTCCATTATTCATTTGCCTTCAAGAGACGCACTTTCATCAATCGCACACTTTCAATTTAAGAGGGTATTCTGTTGTCAGGGCCGACTTCATAACGGAAGAACGAGCGAAGGGTGGGGTAGCCATACTCGCTCGTGACTCTATTGAAGCGTTCCTGTGGACATAATAACTCCTTTACAAGCTGTCGCAGTTCAGACTACCGTACCATTTAAACTCACCATATGTTGCATTTATTTACCGCCTAGCTATGCCTTCCAAAACAACGACTTAGTTAACTTATTAATTCAGTTACCTGTCCCCTTTCTATTGATGGGTGATTTTAATGCTCACCACACATCGTGGGGCTCTACTACATGTAACTCACGAGGAAACCGAATTGACAATGTAAGGACTACATTAGATCTATGTCTTTTAAATAATGGTTCCCCAACACACTTATCGTCTTCTACAGGTGGTTGGACAGTCGTTGATTTGACCTTTTGCAGTCCAATTTTGGCAACGAAGTTCGAATGGTCGGCGATGTCTGATCTTTACGGCAGCGATCATACTCCGATTAATGTTTCACTTTGTACATTCCACCGTCCGAATCAACGCCCTCCGCGGTGGATTCTACAAAAGACACAATGGGTGGATTTCACAGAGCAATTTGTATCACCTAACATTGAAGATTTTAACTCTATTAATGAAATAGTACAAACTTTAACTGAAAATATTTTAGATGTAGCACATAAAACTATTCCTCAAACCTCGACTCATCAATCTCGTCCCCCCGTTCCTTGGTGGACTGAGGACTGTAAGCATGCCTTGCTTTTACGTAGACGAGCTAGCTCTAAGAAGGTTCAACAGAAGACCGACGAATGAAAATCTTGAGAGGTATAAAATTCTCCGAGCTAGAGTTCGTAGAATATTTAGACAAAGTAGAAAGAATTCTTGGACCCAGTATATTAACACAATATCAAGAACATCACCAGTATCAACTGTTTGGAAGAAACTCCGTTCCGTTTCTGGTTCATCTCCATCAACTCCCTTGATGGGCATCAAACAACGGAATGGAATAATAAGTTTTGATCCTTGAGATATTGTTAATACATTGGGTTTATATTTTGCAGATTATTCTTCGTCTACTTCCTATAGCAATGGTTTTTGTCTTTTCAAAAATACCCAAGAAGCAATGCCATTCGTCGTTGGTACGTCTGTTTCTCCTTTGAACGCGCCCTTCTGAATAGAAGAGCTGGAATCTGCACTGTCATACTCTTCAGATTCAGCACCAGGCCCTGATAACCTTGTATATTCCATGATTAAAAATCTTCCAACATCAGGGAGGATTTCCCTCCTGAAGATATACAATCGTATGTTTGAGGAACACTCTTTCCCTGATGTTTGGTTGGAAGCAACAGTGATTCCTATTCTTAAGCCAGGTAAAGATAAAACTGATCCAAACAGCTACCGCCCTATTTCCCTTACTAGTGTGTTATGCAAGCTAGTGGAGAAAATGGTGAATCGCCATCTTGTTTGGTATTTAGAAAATAATAATTTACTCTCTAAGGACCTGTGCGGTTTTAGGCAAGGGCGATCTTCCATCGATCAGTTAGTTTTATTAGAATCTGCAATCCTTTCTGTTACGTCAAACATTTGTTGCAATATTCTTTGATCTAGAGAAGGCATATGATATAGCTTGGAGAAGAGGAATACTAAATACATTAAAATCATGGGGTATACAAGTTAATATACTAGGTTTTATTAAAAATGTTCTCTCAAGCAGATATTTCAGAGTACGTCTTGGATCTACATTGTCAGATCGTTTTCGGTTAGAGAATGGCGTCCCGCAGGGAAGTGTACTTAGTGTGACCTTGTTTGCCGTTGCTATCAATAGTATAACTACTAATGTGCGGTCTCCTGTTCGCTGTTCTCTACTTGTGGATGACTTTGCAATTTATGTTGGTGCTAGAAGTTTGGCCACAGCTGAAAGAACACTTCAGCTTACAGTAAATAGATTGCAGTCATGGACGAATTCTACTGGGTTTAAATTTTCTGCCGCTAAAACTCAATGTATTGCCTTCAGTCGCCATCGACAGATCCGAACTCCTTCAATAATTCTCGATGGTACAAAAATTCGGACCATTCCATCTGTTCGATTTTTGGGGTTAATATTCGACCAAAGACTATCATGGAACCCTCATTTGCGTGATTTAAAGTTACGATGTAACAAAATTCTCGATATGTTGAGGGTGCTTAGTGGTTCTCAATGGGGCGCTGATAGAACTTGTATGATGATGTTTTACCGTGCGGTGATTCGTTCGCGAATTGATTATGGCAGCATTGTATATTCTTCTGCACGACTATCCGTATTGAAAAAAATAGACCCAGTCCATCACTCTGCAATACGACTCGTCTCTGGAGCCTTCCGTTCTAGTCCCGTTGTAAGCATTCTAGCCGAGGCTGGGGAACCTTCACTCTCTCGACGGAGACAGAAACTACAGTTAACTTATGTAAGCAATTTATCATCTAAACCATGGCACCCTGCTTTTAATACAGTTTTCAAAAATCAATTGGTGCGACAGTATGAAACTCGACCGAATGCTACTGCTCCGCTTGGTATTAGAACTTCCCGTATTTTTGATGACTTAGATATTGAACTGCCCCCAATGTTTGTAAGGTCCCAATGTCTTATTCCTCCGTGGACTATTACCATGCCGACAGTCGATTTATCACTATCGTCTTACGTAAAATACAACACTCCTGACGTAGTGTATCGTCAGGAGTTCCTTCATATTCTACATTCCAACCCATCTAGTGAAATTATTTTTACAGATGGTTCAAAACTTGAAGATAAAGTCGGTTGTGCATTTTACACATTAGGGCAAACGTGTAAGTATGGATTACCCTCAATTTGTAGTGTCTTTACTGCTGAACTGTTTTCTATCTTGAAGGCTTTGAACACTGTTGTATCCAATTCTGCTCATTATCTTGTGTGTTCCAATTCGAAAAATGCACTCCAGGCTATCCAGGATATGTACTCGGTAAATCCTCTAGTTCAAGATATTTTGTGCCGTATTCGCAGCCTTGAACTACGAGGTGTTGGAGTAACATTTTGCTGGATACCAGGACACTGCGGGATAATTGGAAACACTAGAGCGGATATTGCAGCAAAGGAAGCAACTTTGCTGCCGCCAAGCACGCACCGTGTATTTTGTTCAGATTATCTTTCCAAAGTAAAACAATTACTTCGAATGCTTTGGGAAGATGAATGGACAGCCTTGGACAATACCAAATTGAGGGTAATTAAACATACTGTTCGCCCTTGGGGGTCGTCTGTAAGAACAAGTCGAAGGGAGGAGGTTGTCGTTACACGCCTCCTCATTGGTCATTCGTTGTTGACACATGGTTTTTTAATGGGACGCGGGAAGCCACCTACATGCCAACTTTGTGGAGAAACCATCACAGTCAAACACTTGATGTTAGACTGCGATTGCTTGAGAACCATGCGTTTAATATATGGATTAGGAAACTGTAAGCATGCGATCTTGGGGGACGATTCGTCGATCATTGATCGCGTTTTGGCCTTCCTGAGACGCTTGCATATATATCAATATATTTAATTTTTTCCTTAGTATTTATATATATTTTATATAGTTTATATTCTTGTTAATTAGTTTTAGGGAATTTTATTGTTTCATAATATTTATTATCTTCCTGTTTAATTAGGACCCCTTTACAGTCCAGCTTTATATTGTTTTGTTTTTAAGTTATTTATTCTTGTTATAAATGTTATCTAGTTTGTAAGTAATGTTAAGTTTTATCGCTCTGTTGTTTCTTTTCTTTAGTAGTTGTGTTTAGGCGATGATAGCCTTAATGTGCTTTTCGTCTTAAAAAAAAAAATAACATTTGGATATATTGTACAATATTGTCTTATATTTTTGTTTATTATGTAGTTAATATCAGTTGTATGTAAGATAAGTTCAATGTAGCAAATAAATCAATATTATGGGTAGGGTTAGAAAGTTCCCGGAATTGGCCAATTAAAATTTATTGAAAGTACGTACAATATTTTAAACTTATTTCCATTCAAAATACCCTCCTCCTTCATGTACACGCTTCATTCACTGTTCATATAATTGTTGGAAACACTCATGAAAGCCATTTTTTGAAAATCGATTTTTCGCGAATCAGCAAAACGATTTTCTTTCAATGTCAATTTCAGTCGCGGAAACAGGTAAAAATCCGGGGGTAACAAACACGGTGCTTCCTTTACGACCCTCAGACGAAACGTCAGTCTGCTGAATGGAAATCAAAAGCATTACCAAGAAAGGAAACATTTCGCTTGGACTGAAGCCGGGGCAAAGTAATGTTGGAAAACTTGATTCACTACGAATTTATTCTTGAAGGGAAAACAGTTAACAAAGAAGAGTACAAGGAGATCCTAAAACGGCTACGGGATGCAGTTAGACGAAAACGACCTTAAAATGGGCAGGAAACGGTTAGTTTTTGTTGCATGACAATGCCAAGTCATATCGATCGCTGATGGTGAAACAATACCTTGGCCAGCACAATGTTACCACTCGGGAACACCCTCCCTGATCTCCGGACCTTGCACCACCGGATTTCCCTGTTTCTATGAATTTCGACTGAAAATGACACTGACGGGATATCGTTTTGCTCATTCGCAAGACGTGATGAAAAATACGACAAAGCGGCTCAAAATTTTTCAAAAATGTTTCCAACAATTATATGAATGAAGTGTTTTGAAGGAAAATAAGGTTAAGATATTATACGTACTTTCAATAAAATTTTCATTGACGAATTCGGGGAACGTTTTGACCCTACCTCGTATAACTGTACGAACGATGAACTTCAGTTTTTCAAATTTTTACTTCTATTGATTGAATTCTCGAGTACCACAATGTTATATGTAACCGGATTATACAATAAAAAGCCGCGATAAAATCTGTAAGCAGTGGTCATTGTTAAATATCTTCCATGAAATTTAAAAATTTTAAATGCTAATTTATGCAGATCTTAACGCTAATTACGATATTGCGGCTAAATTTGAAAAAACGTGTTCATAAAAAGTAGTTTTTTACATTTGGAATCAATGCCATTTTAATATTATAAAATGAATTTTGCAAAGCGATGAATAATGTTTACGATTATTGTAAAAACTTTCATCGAAATGGGTGAATGTTGTTATGTTTATGAGATTTATATTACTGGTATCTAATTTTATATAGTTTTCTAAATTTTTTGAGACTAAATTAATATTTTAAATATTTTACGTTTTGAAACTGTGAATTCGCGACACTGTGATAATAACCATACAGGTTTTTTACCGGAAAAACAAAAACAAAAAAACCTAAATGCAAATTGTGTACAGCCCCTATAAATATTCTCACGAATTTTGTAATATTTCTGAATATTTATGTTGATTTACATTTTACACGTAGCAACAGTTCACGAAGTAATACGATAGTATAGTGCTCTCCATACAAACTCGGAAAGTTTGTGCAAGTAAGTAGGCTAATATATTTGTTATGATTTCAGGGCAGTTGACGAGGCAAGACGTTAACGAACTGGTTCAAAGTCGCCGTCTTTGTTTTGTTTTAGTGCTACATTGTTTACAAGTAAGAAAGTTACGTTTTTTATAAATTACACTGATCGCATGATATATATATATATATATATATATATATATATATATATATATATATATATATATGAGGGTTGATCAAATATAAACGAGACTGATTTTTTAAAAAAATTATTGCTTACTTACAAATTATTCTTGATACAACTTATTTTTCTACATAGTCTCCCGCACGAGTAACACATTTTTCCCACCGGATTGGAAGTTTTTAATTTCATCTTCGTAAAAAGTTCTCGGGCGTTCATTGAGCCATTGGAGCACGAAGGTCTCCACCGCAGAATCGTCTTCGAAACGCTGGCCTCCAAGCGCCTCTTTGAGTGGCTCAAACAGGTGATAGTCGCGATGATAATCTGGACTGTATGGGGATTGTTAAATATCTTCCATGAAATTTGAAGTTTTTTAAATGCTAATTTGGGCATTATCTTAACGCTAATTACGTTTATTCGCTAAATTTGAAAAAACGTGTTCATACGAAAAGAGTGTTTTGCGGCTCTTTTACATTTGGAATCAATGCCATTTAATATTATGAAAATGAAATCGACGTGAAAGCTTGATTGTGAATAATGGCCATTTTCCCGGCCGACGATTATTGTAAAACTTTCTTCGAAATGCCTGTTTGAATGTTGTTATGTTGGTGAATTTATATTACTGGTATCTAATTTTATATAGTCTTTCGTTCAAATTGGGTTTTTAGTCGTCTAAATTCCAAAATTTTACGTTTTGAACGTGTCAAAATTCGTGGAACACTGTGATAATTGCTGAGTTCCAGGTTTTTTAACGATTTTTGAAAAACATAAAACAAAAAATCTGCTAAATGCAGCGAAACGTTCTTCGTCCAGGAGCCTATAAATATTCTCACGAAGTGGTTTGTAATATTTCTGAATATTTATCCCGTTGATTTTACAAGCAAACACGCGAGCAACAGTTCACGTATTGAGTCAATACGAAAGATAGTATTGGCCCCTCCTTCCATACAAAAACTTAATAATAAGTTTGCTGCAAGTAAACGTGCAGGCTAATATATTCATTTATGTTTTTCAGGGCAGTTGACGAAGGCAAGACGTTAACGAACTGGTTCAAAGTCCCAAACCTCTTTGTTTTGTTTTAACCCTACATTGTTTACAATGTAAGAAAGTTAAAAGTTTTTATAAATTACACGTTGATTTGATCAACCCTCATATATATATATATATATATATATATATATATATATATATTTTTTTAACAGTAAAAATTCATTTGACAATAAATTCAATGGCAGTTAACAGCCATTAACCCTGAAAACTTTTTTCTAAAAAAAAACTATTACAAATCAGATTAATAAAATTTAAGGAGTTTTAACATGTATCATGTTTTATGGCTGGTTATGGAGTTGAATGTTGCATGATGTGAGTGCACAAATTTATATTGATATATACAAGGTGTGTTCAGAAAGTAACGATAATTTTAATTTTTTGAACAAAATATTTATTTATTCTTCTACATTGATGTTATCGCCTTCAAAATAGTCCCCATTGGAGATTATGCACTTGTGCCAGCGCTTCTTCCAATC
Source organism: Callitettix versicolor (assembly GCA_022606455.1). Lineage (NCBI taxonomy): Eukaryota > Metazoa > Arthropoda > Insecta > Hemiptera > Cercopidae > Callitettix > Callitettix versicolor. The sequence continues at coordinate 17,317,338 of CM040188.1, read as the reverse complement.
CTCGAAACACTTCTCAAACTCGATCTTTGATATAGCCTTTAGTTCTTTCAGCGATGCGCTTTTAATGCCATCTATGGCTGTAAAACGACGGCCCTTTAAGGTTCTCTTTATTTTTTGAAATAGGAAAAAGTCACACGGAGCCATGTCTGGCGAATATGGAGGCTGGGTCATCGTTACAGTACTGTTTTGGACCAAAAATTCACGAACAAACAATGGAATGTGAGCTGGTGCATTATCGTGGTGCAAAGCCATGATTGTTTTTCCACAGATCCGGGCGTTTTTTTCGGATTGCTTCACGCAAATGGCGTTGAACTTGTAGGTAGTACCCCTTCTTGACCGTTTCACCTGGTGGCAGGAATTCGTGATGCACTATGCCATTAATATCGAAGAACACAGTGACCATAACCTTCACGTTCGACCAAACTTGTCGAGCCTTTTTCGGTCTTGGCGAGCCAGAATGCCTCCACTGGGATGATTGAGCCTTAGTTTCGACGTCATATCCGTAAACCCATGTTTCGTCACCTGTTATAATACGTTTCAGTAATTCTGCATCGTCGTTGATTTCATTTAGTGACACCTGAGCAACTTCCATTCGCCGCTGTTTTTGTTCAAAATTCAACAATTTTGAAACGAATTTTGCTGCCAAGCGTTTCATACACAAAACACTGGAAACAATGTCATGACATGATCTAATCGATATGCCAACATCATCAGCGACCTCTATAATTGTGATTCGACGATTGTTCATAACCATTTCTTTCACTTTTTCCACGTTTTCATCGGTTGTTGATGTGCTGGGGCGTCCAGGGCGTTCGTCATCTTCAACGACTTCACGGCCTTCTTGAAACGCTTATACCACTCGTAAACTCTTGCTTTACTCATAGCAGACTCACCATAGACCTTGGTAACATTTCACATACTTTGTTATACTTTATTCCATTTTTTATGCAAAACTTGATACAAATTCTTTTATCCATTTCTTTTAACAAACGAAAATCGCCGAGCTAATAAAAACACGTCTAACCTTAGCGGCTGTCACAAAGTGAACAATGAAAACAGCTGAAAGTTTTATCATACTTTAAGGGCATGTATACTAACACAATAAAAAAATATTTCACACTCGGACTCTCCAAGCCCGCGAAATTTAAAAATTCTCGTTACTTTCTGAACACACCTCGTATAACAGTATATTTTGCGCGTCACAATTATCATATTAAATTATTTGTAATTAAAATTTCCTGTGTTTCCGCCCGGGTTCGAACCAGAGACCTTGCGCGTGTGAGGTGCACGTGATAACTACTACACTACGAAAACTACGAAGAAGTTTGACCGATATAAATATATGAAAAGATATGTTAGTTTTTATATTTGTACAAGAGGTACAGTCCAAGAGGTCATGGTTTTATATTAATTCGTAACGATCAGCTGATTTAATTGAACAGTTAATAGGCTATAATAAATTTTAGGTTATATCGTGTTGTCGAACAAATTATCGTAATGAAAATAAACTGGAAGAGAAAAAGAAAAAAATGATTTTTATTTTTTGTTCAATAACATTTTTTTTTACTTGTTTACAATTAGAACTGCAGAGAAAGTATGGCGATGTGGAAAAAATATTTTTTTTTCAAAATAGATCATAGATCGATTTTCATAAATACGAGATCGATTTTTCAGGTCCTCTGAATATATAAAAGTGGTTTTTAACTGTCTGTCTATATATCTGCCTGTGCATATAGCTGGAAACTGAACTAATTAACTGATTTTGACACAATTTGTATACATTTTTGTCTATATTATAAGATTTCTAAAAATTTTAAAATATTTATGCTGTTTTAATCTTAAAATAAGGTTAAAAACAACAAAAATGCCTGTCGATATAACTTCAGATAATCGTGGCACCCAGCTGCCTTGCTGACTTGACAGCAGCGAATTCTTCTTTTTTTTTAAATTCCGATTTCACCATCTTAATCAAAATCTGCATATATTAGCACTTTAAATTTTCAAATTACTTCGAAAATACAAATTAACCTTGGCCGTCATCAGATAAAACTTCTTAATTTCAACTGATTTTGAAAACTAATAAAGCTAAGTTATGCAGTTTTTATCGCTGGCTACGAAAATAATAGAAACAAATAAATTTTTAATTACTAAAGATTTTAAATGATCTCAATTATGAAACTGCGGAATGAATTTTGCTGCTTAACGAACTTGTCCAAGCTCTTTTCGTAATCAATTTTTGTACCTGACATGTAAAACGCGCGCGCACGTACACACACGCGCGCGCGCACATACACACACACACACACACACACACACACACGCACGCACACACACACACACACACACACACACACACACACACACACACACACGCGCGCACACACACGACTTATAATGAAAGTTGTAAGTAAAAAGTGAGTGCCATTTGTACGTCCAGGATAGTAGCAATTCTTTACGCCGGGTAGCTCTGAGCACGCGGCTGGTTGTCATGGTTACGCTGTGTTGTGTACACTTGACGTGTTTTCCTATCAAATTGCCGGTGTATCGAACAAAACACATTCTGGCTAAACAAATGCCTTCGGTATAACTGATATTAGTGGGGGGTATTGCCCGAACTCATACGACTTAACACATCCAACTGATTTGTTCAAAATGAAAACACAAATTAAACCCAATCCATGTAAAATAATTCCTTTATCTTAAATCAGCACTAAAAGCTCCACAGTTTCTTAAATTTTCATGTTACTTCAGGAATCATAAAACGTTAATCTGACCACCTGTCAGATAAATGTTGTTTTTAATGTAATTTTTAAATTTAAAATGCAAATTTATGGGAATTTTAACGTTGTGTTGAACATTGAAATTAGATTTTCAAAATCTTTTAAAATAAAAAAAAACGTTTTTTATTGCAACATAACCACCGGACCACATATTTTAATTATTAGATAAATGACCTATTTTCTTCCGTCTAGTAGTCAAAAAATAAAAGACCACTAGACGGAAGAAAATAAAAATTCGCCTCGAGAAAGGTTACCGCGGTTTCGAAAATTCTTTGTTTCATCTTCAGGTCGTAATACAAATGGTCAAATACCACTGTGCAGGTCGTCAAAAAGTAAACAAAACGTTGACAACACACGTCACAATACTAAACTCAATTACATTTCAGACTGTAACGACAAACGAGTTGCACGATAGTGTTTGGCTAAACCAAATTTTAATGAAAATCGTATTAGTGTTGTAACGTGTCTTTACAATGTTTTATTAACTTTGTGACGACGCCTACAGAGGGATCTGACATTTTGTATTACATCTGTAATTTTGTGGTACATCTGAAGATGTACCAGTGAGGTTTTGAAAGCGCGGTAGCCTATATAAGGTGAGTAAAAAATACCACTAGACGGAAGAAAATAGGTCGAAATACCAATTATTTAAAAATATGTTTATATATATATATATATATATATATATATATATATATATATATATATATATATATATATAACTTGTTTAGCCCCTGTGGCCCCTGTAGTAGTGAAGTAGTGAAACCCAGCACTTCGTCCCTCATCCAGCAAGTACAGTCAGTTCACTTCGATAATGAATGGGTTTAATTATTAGCCCACTTTACTTCAGCTGTACAATAATTTTTTTATCTGACTGTACAATTGTAAGTCACGTGGGTTTGTACAAAATGTACAGTTTAAAAAGTTCATCACGTAGCATAAGCATTTACAGTACAATTAACAATGAAGAGATACACTATTATTTATTATTGTTAGCCTATATTCATATTGAACAATGTTTTGATTGTGATATTTTGAATTTTTGGGTCAGTTCAAGGTAATCGTTGGAGAATACTGGAGATAAAATATGATGCAACTAATGTGAATACATTATCTTCAATTATTTTTTTAATTTTAAGACGAAAAGCACATTGAGGCTATTACCACCTCTCTAAATGTAAGTGTGAGTGTAACGTGTTAAAGTTATAAGTGTAGTGTTGTAAGTGTATGTGTGTGTTAGACTCGGGTACCGCGAGGGACGTCTAAATCCTCTCAATAGGTGCATCTAGTCTGCACCCCCTACGATGTCAGATTATTCAAAACAAAATACTTCGGATAATAGTAAATGCACGGTCGTATATAAAAGTATTCATTGAGACCTTGAAGTGAACAAGATTGTTCATAAAATCAAGAAAGCATGAAAAAATAAACCGAACCCAAACTAATTCTAGTGTTCGGCAGATGCTGGCACAAAACATTCAGGACTAAACTCTTCGAGTTGGTGGTCGTTAAGTGACACAGTAACATCTGACACAGTGCTCTGTTTTAAGTTATAACTACCAGATTTGAGATATCTTTATGCTCTTACCATTATATTTCTTTTGAAATTCTGCATTTAATTCAAGTACCACGTGATTATATTCCTATTTTTTAACTCGTCCTAAAATAATTTCTTAATCGAGTACGTTCTACACGTGCATTCCTCTTCAAATTTCACATGCATTTTAAGAAATGTCATTTTCATACTTTTTACTTAGTCTGTATAAGTGAAAAATAAATTAATTTATATATTTGTTTTATTGATTTTAATTGACAGTAATTTTAATATGTGTGCATTAAAAATAATTTTATTAGGACATTGCTGTTTTATATATTAAAGTTATTTTAATATTTGCGAAAATAATGACAAGAGCGTTTTGAGTGGTTTTGCAATTTCAACCAATATTGTTAGTTTATAGTGGTCTAGTTTGTAGTTTAACCGGCTATCCTTCACTTATATTTCTGGGTAGAGAAGCTATACGAGTAACTATTATTTTTTCCCTGCCCAGAAGCGCTAGTTGATTGCAGTAGTCAGATTGCATACCTTGCCCCTTAAATCTTGGCCGCAATTCACTGAATATTACTTTGCCTTGCCTATCTCAATGAACCGAGAAGTGCGCCTAACGTTCAGTACGATAAATCTAATACCATTGGGCTTATATCATTCTAAAAATATCAGTTCTGGGGCGGTCGGGGAAATGTAATAAAGTAATTAGATTAATTACTTTTCATTAATTCATGTATTACTTTAATATATTAGTTCATGTTTTAATGATTACGTTATTACTTTGAATGTACAGTCGAGTCGGTCTCAAAGAAATTGGATTCATAAAACAAAGAATGATTAAAATTTCTTTAACGTAATTTATTTTATTTTAACGTAAAAGAGAATGTGTTTCATGTTAATTATGTGACATATAAGTAAGTGGCTTATAACGCGAAAGAGTTATTTTATTTTGATGACTTCTTTATGGAATATTATCATTATTATAAATTTTATCATAATTTTAAAGGTTTATAATTATAATATCAAAAAAAACTAAAGTTAATAATTTTAAGGAAATAATAACACGTTTGTTATATTTTCACAACTTTTTTATTTGTCTTGCCAACCAAGGTTTCACTCTTTAGAGCACTGTCAAGGCTACGTAACAGACTGAAGCTAAAACATTTTTTTTTTTTGTCCGACTATTGTGCACACTTGAGCTAATGCAGACGATGGTATGATTTATAGCGTATGAAAATGCCAAGCCCTAGCCGGGAATCGAACCCGGGTCCTCGGGGTGAAAGCCCAGTACGCTATCAACTAGGCCACCTAGGGGGCTGAAAAAGTTAAAACAGCTGATATAACATTTTATTTTTGTTTCGGAAAAGGTTTTTCAATATATATATATATATATATATATATATATATATATATATATATATATATATATATATATATATATATATTATTATTATTATTATTATTATTATTATTATTATTATCTGCGCATAGACCCTGTTGGATCACGCAAAGCACTCCGATTTGTTACTTGTTACTTCTAATCCTCCACACCTCCCTCATCCTGTCCCCATGGATCCTCTTCCGCTCCTCCGTCCATTTTACCCCTCCTCTCTTTGGGATTTCATTCTCTGGGACCTTCCAACCGAGCATCTTTCTCTTGTATGCGTGTCTATCTTCAACATCTGTTGAGTCTATTCCTGCTTCATGTAGGTCTATTCTGACTTGTGCGATCCACGACGTTGTTGATTTGACACCTTGAATACTTAAGGATTCTGTTGGCAAGTCTCGTTGTTGGGAGTCTACTGATGTGTCCATAGAACCGAAGCCTCCTTCTTCTGATATCTGCTGCCAGATTCGATATCTTCTCTGTGGTCTTCCGGGAGTGCAACCTGTATCCATCTTCTGTTAATCTCGGACCAAGGATTTTTCTCAAGATTTTGCGTTCTTCCTTCAAAATACCCTCCATGGTAGCTTTTGTGTGGAGTGCTAGCGTCTCGCTTGCATATAATACCTCCGGTTTTATGACTGTGTTGTAGTGTCTGATTTTTGTGTGCGTCGACATACATCTCTTATTGTAGATATCACGCGTTAAACCAAGAGCCCTCTTCATTCTCAGTAGCCGAACCTTTTGCGCAGCCTTCTCGCCACCTGTGGGTTCAAAAATTTCTCCCAGATATTTGAAGTGCTTGACTCTGTTTATCTTACCATATTTTGTGTTTAGTTCTTGAATATTTAATTTTGAACTAAAGAATTCGATTTTTTAAACGAGATCTGTAGACCGACCCTCTCTGCACATTCCTTTAGGACTTCTATCTGTTTAATCGCTGTTGTTTCATTATCTGTGAGTATGGCCAGGTCATCTGCAAAAGCTTGGCACGCGATTTCTGTGTTGTCCTTAGGTCTTCCAAGTCGAACTGGTTTCCAGTGCCCTTCAATTTATAATTCTTTCTCCCATTCCCTGATAACTTTGTCCAACACCAGATTGAAAAGGAGAGGCGAGAGTCCATCTCCTTGGCGAACTCCAGTTGTGATCAGGAAGGGTTTGGAAATTTCTCCCATAAATTTAACCTTAGCGATTGTGCCTGTCAGTGTTTGTTTGATCAGTCGTAGTGTTTTAGGATCAAGTCCATGTTCTTCCAGGATATTAAACAAAGATTTTCGATCAATGGAATCGTACGCTTTTTTAAAATCTACGAACGTACAGATCACTGGGACATTCCTTTTAGCTTTTACTTGCAATATTATTTTCAGGTTGAAAATTTGTTCTGTGCACGAGCGACCCGGACGGAAGCCTGCCTGGTACTAACCAATTCTGTATTCTATCTGTTTTTTGTGTTCTTTGAAGAAGACATGTTGAGAGTATTTTGTAAGTAACTTGTAGTAAAGAAATTCCTCTGTAGTTGTTCACGTCTGTTCTGTCTCCTCTCTTGTGTAGGGGGTGAATAAGAGCACACTTCCAGTCATCCGGTAATTTTTCCGTTCGCCAGATATCCGTGATGATATTTGTTAATTCCTGTAATGAGTTCGGTCCGAGATTCTTCAGAAGTTCTGCAATGATTCCATCTTCTCCGGATGCCCTGTTGTTTTTCAGTCTATGTATGTGATCCTCGATTTCTTCTTGTGTTGGTGGTAACGATTCAGGGTAAATATATATATATATATATATATATATATATAGCTGTTTTAACTTCAGTCTGTGAAGTAGCCTTAACAATACTCTAACGAGTGAAACCTTGGTTGGCAAAACTCAAATAAAACAGTTAGGAGAATGAACGTGTTATTATTTCATTAATATAATTGGTTTTCACCAAATACCCGCGGTCTTAAGTTTAAATAATAATTTCGTTAAGTTTCATTCATTTGAAATGTTTTATAATATATTTTTTGAAAGTCCTTGTTTGATTTTATTTAGTGAATCTAACGTCGGTAAATCTAGTTTTGTAAACAAATTTTTGGAAAACAAAACTTATTTTTTGTTTTTTATCTTTCATTTTTTTAGACGGTTTGTCTCTCAGTTACCGCCACTTTATTGTTTTCGAGGCATTTGACTTGGAAAAGTATAGTTTAATTTTTTTAAAATTTTAACAGAAGGTAAAATTTGTTTCACATCCTAAAATATTTTTGCCTGAACTCACTATTGCGTTGGAAAAATCCAATTATATTTATTTCTAACGAAAATAAAAATGTTCGATCGGTTGTTAATTGTGCAGGCTTGTAATGCGTTCTGTCAATTTCCGGAGACGAATGTTCCGAAACGGAAGTTTGTGGATGAAGAAGAAGAAATATCGTTAACGCAGTAGCCCGTGGTGTCGGTATAGTCGGGTTCAGAGGCGTCATTATCAGAAAGCCACCTCGGTGGTCTAGTTGATAGCGTACTGGGCTTTCACCCTGAGGACCCGGTTCGATTCCAGGCCAGGGCTTGGCATTTTCGTAAGCTATTAATCATCCCATCGTCTGCATTAGCCCAAGTGTGCACAATAGTCGGACATTAAACACAAAAAAAAAAAAATTCATTATCAGAAATTTTCATATTATTTGTAAAATTTTATTTTTTTCAGTTTTTAAAATTATTTTAATTAATTGATGCTCAACTATTGCCGATCAGAGATTAAGCTAGGAGTCTGAGAGGTTTCCTCCCTTCCAGTGTTAGTTTCTGTCTAGCTCACAATTAACGTTTTGGTTGGGGGGAGGTTTTGCTAGCTAACAGAGTGTGTTTTTTTTGACTTGTGAATTTGCTGATCACGAATTTTGATACAATTTTTAACCGGTAAATGGATTGTTCCTGTGCTCACTACTTTATTTTAAAATATGCAAAATCGTGTAGGATGATGTTCTAGATTTATGTTTTAGGTTAGGCACTTAAGGGTTAATATATATATATATATATATATATATATATATATATATATATATATATATATATATATATATATATATATATATATATATATATATATATATATATATATATATATATATATATATATGTATGTATATATATATATATATATATATATATATATATATATATATATATATATATATATATATATATATCGGCTTCTCCCTACTCAAGCAGTTTCCGTAAGACAGCAGTTGCCACCATACTGTGATGGAGGTTGGCTTGAACTACTCTCATCCTTTTTGGGGGCAGAGATCACTCTGAAGACAACTCTAGAGGCCCAGACATATCCTGTAGCCCACCTCCTTCATCGTCCTCAGCGATTCCTCATCAATCACCAGTACCAGAGTCTTCCCAAACTCTGTCACCTTTTGATCGACGACCCTCCATTGCTGAGTCTTGAGCCCAGTGTTTTGGACCTGAATCGTCCTCAGCAATTGAACTGGTGGAAGTTTGTCTAGGGGTTTTGGTATCCAGATCATGAAACACCGCCCTGGCTAATCGCCGTCTTGAGCACCGCCCTGCCATTGTTATTCCACCTACTTGAGCACAATTGAACTGGTGGAAGGCCCCCTGACCATCATTGCCGTATGAAACAGCCCAGGAATTCCACGCCCCTGCCATTGTTATAGCGGAAACGCTACTCTGAAGCCACTGTTTGGGTCGATCGTCCGCGCAGGTTATCCAAAAGGCCCCGCCCTCATGATGAGAGCTAAGGAATCTGGGTGCTGAACCCTCATCCTCAAGTGAGAGAATCTCGCCCAGAATAATCTCCTGGATCGCCTCCGCCTGTTCTAATGACAGAACTGCCCCCGGGAAGTTAGTTGGTACAATGACCACCTTAACACCCCCTCCCCAAAGAACCTCCAGCTGGCAGCCCTCCTTTTGAGGAGTGCTGTTTTCCGCCAGCGTAGTTACCGGTCCGAGGTTTCTTTGTCACCTCAAACCCGGAATTATTCCCATCAAATCTTAGTCGCTTTAGGTTTGAGACATCAGCTCGGTGGTCTTGGACCCCCGATACTTCCTGTCTCACCCCACCGACTGTTCACTTTCGGGTTTACTGGCTCCAGCTTTTACTGGAAACCCTTGTGCTGCTGCCTTTTCTCTCCGCAGTCGGCGCCTTTGCGCTACTGATGGACGTTTGACAGTTCTTCTAGTAAGAGTGAGATGTTCAACCCCATCTCTCACTACTTCAATGACAGACCCACAGCCCCCTGCACATCACTTCTGGCGGAGTCATCGGGAATGATTACACCCCTATTTTCCTCCTTACCCAAACTGCTGTCTCCCAGGTCCACCCTTGCAGGTCCCCCATAAATAAAACTTCCATCAGAAACCAACACAGTAGAACTGCCTGGCAGCCCCACAGTCGGCTCCGATACATCACTGGTGGATTCAACGGGACTGAATTCAACAACCAGTATCCTCCTTATCCAAACTACCACTCCCTAGGCCCACTTCTGAAAGTCCCCCAAGGTGTGTATTAGTTGAACTAGATTGTTGCGTATCCATAAATGGTCCCAAGATCAGCTAGGGGAAAAAGAAGTCCACCCATGCAGAGCACCGCATGCATAGGTAAGGCTAATTGAAACTGGTTGAAACTGAAGGTCGCCCGGTATCCAGAGTTCGCATACTAAAAAACTATATAGGCCCATACATTGTCGGAATGACATGTTCTGTACTTTTTACGCAAATTTGCAAAGAGAAAATAATTATAACATAAATGCTACTTAATAACTTTAAAAACAGAAAATGTATGGTTTGTTGATTAAATTAAGACCTAACTGGTTTTATTTTTTATTTTTATTTAAAACTGATGTTTATTTTTAAAAAACAACTTATTTTCTTCAACACCCTTGAATAATAAAATCAGGGTGTATTTAGACTACATTAGCCTACAGAGAACCTACATCTACAATCGGGATGACGAAAATTGGAAAGTGTATTTATATTAAAAAAGTCTTAAAATCGTATATTATACGTTAAAAACTTAACTTTACGCAGGAAAGTGACAGCATTAAGCTACGAAAGCGTTATATTGTATCAGTGTTAATTCTCGACGGGATTGACAGTTAATATTGATTTGAGTTCCGTTGTATCTCACCTTAAGCTGTGAATTATGTATTAATCCCTGAGGACTGCACCCGAGGTCGCTGACCTCATTGTGTAACTGCATAGCGGTCTGCATTGCTATATTATATTTGCATAGTAAGGCCGTGGAAAGTAATTATGAAATGTTTGTGTGTACGCGACAATACCGGTATACTAAGCAGGTGCTTCGGGGGTGAACTAGAATTTGTATGCATGCCGCGTTCAGGTGGTTAAAATAATCGCTGCACGCAGCTGTCTCGCCGTATTAATAAAAGTGTGTTTCCACAAAATAGGAGGATCGCAAAAGTTTCACCGATAGTAAATTTAATTCTTCTTGACGTTTAATCGTTAGTTTCTTACGGTATTGACAATTTAAAACCAAACGAAAGGTTAACTTCGTAATTTTTTAAAATTAAATTTACGATAAATCGCGGGTTCATAATTAGCTTAGATTAGATTCTTTAGATTTTTTTTTTAACGTCCGACTATTGTGCACACTTGGGCTAATGCAGACGATGGGATGATTTATAACGTTTGAAAATTCCAAGCCATAGCCTGGATTCGAACCCGGATCCTCGGGGTGAAAGCCCAGTACGCTATCAACTAGGCCACCGAGGCGGGGCCTTAGATTCTTTAGAGTTTATTGTGATTGATTGCCCCTGGCCCAACGACAAAAGGATCTATTGTGCAGCTCTGCTACTGGGATTTTCACTTCAGTAGATTGGTACTCTCAATTAGTTTTAGCAGTCCGTTGACTAGCTCATTCTGGTGGAGGTCCTCATGGTTCTGGAAGCAGACATTTTGCCTCCTGCTGGAAAGAGCCTCGCAATTATAGATTATGTCAACGTTCCCAAACTTATATATATATATATAGATAGATAGATAGATAGATAGATAGATAGATAGATAGATAGATAGATAGATAAGCACTCGGTGGTCGATGTGCCAAAGCACCGGTCAGTCTGCTACGTCTCTGAGTTGCGCACCTTAAAGTTCTAGCCGCGGTTTTCTCCCCGTTGCTGGAAAACGAGGGATCCACGATAAGGGAAACTTACAGATAATGATGATCGCTCGCCTACATTAGCCTAACTGGAACAAAGTATGGACGTAAAAAAAAGTGTTCGTGCGTGCGTGTGTGCGTGTGTGTATGTGTGTGTGCGTGCGTGTGTGCGTGTGTGTACGTGTGTATGGTGTGTGTTTGTGTGTGTGTGTGTGTGTACCTTAGTGTGTGTATATACGTGTGTGTGTGTGCACGTGTAATGTGTGTATGGTGTGTGTTTGTGAGTGTGTGTATTTGTGTGTGTGTGTGTGTGTGTGTGTATATGTGTACGTGTACGTGTATGAGTGTATGTGTGTGTGTGTGTGTGTGTGTGTGTGTGTGTGTGTGTGTGTGTGTGTGTGTGTGTGTGTGTGTGCGCGCGCGTGTTAGAAGAAACAGAACCACAAATAGAAAAATAAAAAAAGCTTTATATTTTGTTTGTATATAATAATTACACTTCATCTGAAGAAAAGAGAAAATGATGCAAAAGTGAGTTAAACGATTTTGAACTCAATTATACACTCTTTTATCTTTTCACCTGTTCAAATGTAATTATTATATTAATTATAAAATATAAACAATTCTTATATGACTAGATTTTTTCAAACTCATTCGTCCTAACTAGATGCATGTTGCAGTTCCAGTAGTAGCTCGATCCCAGCAATGAGTGAACTTCTCCTTCACCGGGGTTCCCGACGATCCAGACGGACAGAAGCGCGACACGGCGTGACCACTTTGCTATCAAAGAAATAAACTTTACGGCTGCATTTTTCTTATTTTTAAAATATCTGTTTTGTGTGTAACTTTGCAGGAGGAGTTTTTGTGGAATTATAGAACGTATTTCTTGAGATAATTCATTTTTCAATTACGCCCTCTCTCGACTCACCCGAATTGCTCCAGCGAGCTACTAATGGGTCGCGACCCATAGTTTGGGAACCGCTGGGTTACGTAATTATATTATTCTACCCAAATTTTCTCCCTAGTACATATCTGTCCTGATCGTGTGCACCGTCAGACTTCAGTACTGGTCTTCTAATAAGTTCTGAATTTTTATGGTTTTCGTAAGTTGCTTTCTACCCAGAATCTCTACTGCCTCTCTAAGTTCTTCTAGGGGAAGTTTTTTTTTGGAAGATGCTTATTATGGCAATGCTCTCCATGGTTGTGTTATTTTTCAGGTGTTGCTTGTTGATGCTCCTATTGATAGCAGACTCAGCTATACACAGAGAAACCCCTCCTGCTGACGCTTATCCAAAGAAGTTTCCAGTCCAGCCAACCTCTCCGGTTCATCATTATTCAGTGTAAGTTTTGCCAGAGACAGACTGGGTTCATTTTTAGTTCTGTCAAACTTTTCGCTACTTCTGTAAAATTGTTATGATTTTTTTTATTGAGGACTACAACTAACTACAAACTTATCTAGTAGTTATAACTTAAAACAGAGCACTGTGTCAGATGTTCATTTCACTTAACGGCCACCAACACGAAGGGTTTAGTCCTACGCAGTCATCTTCCTGAATGTTTTGTGTCAGCATCTGCCGAACACTAGAATTAGTTTGGGTTTAGGTTATTTTTTCATGCTTTCTTGATTTTATGAACAATCGTGTTCACTTCAAGGTCTCAATGAATATTTTCGTGTACCACCGTGCATTTTATTATTTTCCGAAGTATTTTGTTTTGAATAATCTGACCCCGGAGGGAGTGCAAACTAGCTGCACTCCTATTGAGAGGATTTAGATGTTCTTGCGGCATCCGAGTCTAACACACACTTACACTTACAAGTCGTAAGTGTATTACGACTTTAACACTTTACGCTCACACTTACATTTAGGGAGGCGATAATAGCCTCAATGTGCTTTTCGCCTTAAAATAAAAAAAAATTGAATAATCTGAATTTTCTTTATATTATTTTTCTTGGCACAATCTGAATTTCCATATCTCCACACCGGCTAAAAAACTATATTGTTTAAAAGTAATTTAATAATCCTGTATTATATCTAAAGAGCCAATAAATATTCTTGAACTTATTCTCAAGCTCCTTTCTTTTCTTTGTAATGTGTGACTTCCAGTTCAGCTTTGAATCCGAACTCATTCCCAAATATTTAATTTCATTTCTGTATGGAATAATTTTACTGGAAAACAGTTTAATTTGGCAGAGTTTATTTTCTCTTTTTTATAAGGAAAATTAATATAGGTTGACATAGAATCGTTAAGTTTTATACTCCATCTTTTGGTCCAAGAAGTGAGTACCATATTGAGATTCCGTTGAATTGCTCTTAATCTTTATTCACTTCATCTCTCAGCTCTTGCCTTTCGCGATAAACAATAAATATTTCAGAAACGCTGGTACGATTTGTTTTGCCGTCTCTTGAACAATTGCCATCATTACCTAAACTTTCCTTTGACACTTTTATCCTGTATACAAACGTAAAATTGCATAACGTAAAATTGCATTTTATAACCTAAAAATAACACAAACTCGTGCTATATAACAACTATTTAAGTATTATTACATAATATCTGTAATACAACACTTGTATATATTATAGTTTCTATTATTATTACCACAAATTATTTATAAATGTATTTCACTGATTTCATTAATTTTAAATCCTACCATTATTTTATTTAATATTTATTCTATTCTCGTCTTTCAGTATTCGAAATAAGTAGTATATCTATGGTCAAGACGCTTGATTTTGTAATCCGTATTATCTCTGTTCTAACCAGCTGTTTCCTTTCGTTACTCTAAATTCGATTCACTGCACCACAAAATTCGCCGTATCGGGCGTAAAGAAGTGTTCACTTCAAAAAACAAATCATTATTTTAATGAATCGTTAGTTAACAGCAGACGTTTTGTTTGGCAAACATCTCCATGTTAAAAGAACTCAGTGGTTAGGCCAGTTTTAACACTAATTATGACGGTGAATCCTTTTTTTCGGTGTTTAACGTCCGACTATTGTGCACACTTGGGCTAATGCAGACAATGGGATGATTTATAGCCAAGCCCTGGCCGGGAATCGAACCCGGGTCCTCGGGGAGAAAGCCCAGTACGCTATCAACTAGGCCACCGAGGCGGCAGCGACCGGACGGTTAAATTATGACGGTGAAACCAGATCTAAAAAAAAGTGTATAAAAACCTTTAATGTCAGCTACAGTAGATAATCGGACATCGCTATTGCCGAATTATCGGAAGGGAAAAATTACAGTAAATTATTACATAAACTTACAAAAATAATTACAGTACAATACAAACAAATAATAACCGCGTTTAAAATGGAATTATTATTGAAAAAAACCATTGAAACAAATTGAAAAACTCTTAAAATTATCGTGAAAAAAACATTAAAACTTCTCTATGAACATTACAGTATACAGTATACACGAACGAAAGTTTTTGTGGAAGCACCGGCACTGGCACTGAAACTTGATTCGGACTTCAAACTAAATTATTTACTGTTTCATTAAACTTCTGTACGAACGGAGCAACATCATTAACATCGCACGGTAGTTTTTCACCGGAAGTAGACAAAAAACGAATTCCATACAATTTCTTAAATATATCGGGCCACCCTTAAAGTCATCTTTGTTCGCCATTTTTTTATAAAAACCTTTGCTTTCTCATACATTATCTCCTTAGAAATTGGTGTATACCTTGTCTTTCTTGTGAAAACCAGAAAAGGCGCTCTTTCGATTTCCGGAAACTCGCCGAATTTCATTGTTTGTAGTTTACTTGACACACGCAGGGGTTTTGACGTAAAAGTCTAATTTTTCTTCATTATTTTTAAAGAACACATATAAGTAACAGCGATAGATTACTGGACGTGCTGGATTATCGCTTTGAAACGGATAAGCTGGGCTACGAACTTGTGTAACTACTAACAGAATCACCCGCAGGGGTACAGACTGACTGCACCTATTGAGAGGATTTAGACAAACCTCGCGGTATCCAAGCTAACACACACATACACTTACGACTTTAACACTTTACACTCACACTTACATTTAGGGAGGCAATAATAACCTCAATGTGCTTTTCGCCTTAAAATAACAAAAAAATACTAACAGAATCGTTTCGTCTTCGCGTAACAGAAACTTAGTTCACGTTTCTATTCGTTTCCGTTACGTAAACGAACTTGAAGTAGGCCGCTAAAATAAGTGTAAAATTTAATAATCTCTTAGATTAACGTTTGAACGCTAGAAGAGCGAAGAGGACGCTCTGCACAGCAGAGTTAAAGCAATTTCCGTTATGAATTTCAATATTGATATTGCCGGCTTCGTTGCTACGCCGTGACGTCACAGTCACTGCCATCTATAAATAGAATCGCAGAATCCTTTCCTTTACATTTGTTATACAAGGACACTCCGTGCTTCCTGTGAAACGTTCACGATATTTACGTGGCATTGGGAAAGAAATCGTATCGTATTATATAGACGATACGCCACTGTGTTGACGCCACTGAAGCTTCCGCTAGACTACG
Organism: Callitettix versicolor; assembly: GCA_022606455.1. Lineage (NCBI taxonomy): Eukaryota > Metazoa > Arthropoda > Insecta > Hemiptera > Cercopidae > Callitettix > Callitettix versicolor. The sequence goes on along the minus strand of CM040188.1, from coordinate 17,301,004 downwards.
CCATTGTTATTATTTACATATAGAGTGGTACAATAGTACAGTTGTATTCGGTCTGCATACTACAGCTGGGAGACATATTCTATCTAACTTGCCTCCGGTCTGGACAGATCCCAAGATGTAAACGTGCAAGTGGTCTTCTACGGACGCAACAATGTTCAACCTCTTTGGAGAAATGTCTGTTTGTACTACGTAGAAAGTGTAATACTATCAGATTACCTAAATATCATGTTTACGTGTTAGTACACTCACGATAGCAATTTTGATTCAAACTTGGCACACAAATGGTTTTTGGTAAAAGCTTGCATACATTTGTTAACCAGACATTTTTTTGTTTTTTTTTTTTTTTGTGTTTAACGTCCGACTATTGTGCACACTTAGGCTAATGCAGACGATGGGATGATTTATAGCGTATGAAAATGACAAGCCCTGGCCGGGAATCGAACCCGGGTCCTCGCAGTAAAAGTACGCTGTCAACTAGGCCACCGAGGAGGCTTTAACCAGAAAAAAACAACAGTTTTAAAATTTCGGTTATTTAAAATCTTTAAAAATCATAACTTTTTAATTTTACACTTTCAAATATTTCTACATTACCATCTAATCAGCTGTTAAAATCTACATAAATTAACGTTTTGAATTTTCAAACTATATTCAAATCGAGAAAACGATTTTTACAAAATCGAGGTTCATTTAAACTCGTATATTTTCAATGTAATTTGGAAGTTTAAATGCTAATTTATGTAGATTTTAACGCTGATTGTGATTCAATAAACGGGTAAAGTTAAAGAAATATTTTTGTTGATTCGCTTTTATCAAGTCATCACGCCGCGATTTTCTGTTTGTATTGACACAGTTTTGTAACTTATGAACACATTTTCACTATCGAACAATAAATATAAGCCCGGTTTGTAACAAAGCGATAAAAAATTACCCCGCTTTATGAATTAGGAACAATTAAAACATGTTATAACAGTCGCGATTGGTGCACATTTTATGGTCTCGTGGCTTGTTATTACCGTAACGGTCACCAAGGTAATATTTTATGGAAATTTGTTGATAAAAGTGTTTTAACAAACGGGTGGGGGTATAACACAAAGTAATGGTTGGGACAAACCGGCACACGCGTTCACCCCTATATAATGGACGCGGCTTCACCCCTAGCCCCCCATCGGCCACAATCCATTCCATTCATTTTCTCTAATTCAAAGTATTTAAGTAAGCTGTTGGCAACAGGTGTGCACCTGTGTGTTTTTTGTCAGTTTTGTTGCTTAAAAACTCTTCGATATTATCAGACGCTATTTGTAAACGAATTCGGACGTTACGAAAAATCAGTTTTGATGTAAAAGTTTAATTCCCTCACATTAGCGAGACAGCTGCGTGGCGGTTTTGATGTTGAAGATTGATTCCGTTACGTCAGCGATACAGCTGCGTGCCGGTTTTGATGGTGAAGTTTGATTCCGTTACGTCAGCGAGACAGTTGCGTACCGGTTTTGATGATGAAGTTTGATTCCGTTACGTCAGCGAGACAGCTGCTTGCAGTTTTGATATTACAATTTGGTTCCGTCACGTCAGCGAGACAGCTGCGTACCAATTTTTATGTTGAAGTTTGATTCCGTCACGTGAGCGAGAGAGCTGCGTGCAGTTTTGATATTACAGTTTGGTTTCGTCACGTCAGCGAGACAGCTGCGTGCCAGATTTGATGTTGAAATTTGGTTCCGTCACGTCAGTGAGACAGATGGGTACCAATTTTGATGTTGAAGTTTGATTCCGTCACGTGAGCGAGAAATCTGCGTGCAGTTTTGATGTTACAGTTGGATTCCGTCACGTCAGCGAGACAGCTGCATACAAAATTTTGATGTTGAAATTTGATTCCGTCACGTGAGTGAGAAATCTGCGTGCAGTTTTTGCAGTTTTAATGTTACAGTTTGATTTCGTCACGTCAGCGAGACAGTTGAGTGCCGGTTTTGATGTTGAAGTTTGATTCCGTTATGTCAGCGAGACAGCTACGTGCCAATTTTGATGTTGAAGTTTGATTTTTTTTTTTTTTTTTTTTTGGTGTTTAACGTCTGACTATTGTGCACACTTGGGCTAATGCAGACGGTGGGGATGATTTATAGAGTATGAAAATGCCAAGCCCTCGCCGGGAATCGAACCCGGATCCTCGGGATGAAAGCCTAGTACGCTATCCACTAGACCACCGAGGCGGCTATGTTGAAGTTTGATTCCGTCACGTCAGCGAGACAGCTGCTTGCAGTTTTAATGTTACAGTTTGATTCCGTCACGTCATCGAGACAGCTGCGTGCCAGTTTTGATTCCGTTACGGCAGCAAAACAGCTGCGTGCGTGATTATTATTACTTTACTTCTGCAGTTGTCACACGACCTGAGTAGTTGCTATTCAAATTCAGAATCGTCTACTTTGCATTACTTTGGCGAAATTACAGTAATTTATTTTTCCGTTTTATTTTAAACCCACTTTTTAATAATCGCAGCACGTAACTGAATCGTTGACGTGATGGAAGCGAATTTCCAAAAAAAAAGTTATAGTATCGGAAACAACGTTACTTAAACTTATCATATGACAGCTTCGTGAAGAAAGAGCACTCAATTTCAAATAAAATTGGTCCAGTAACATTTGGCACAAATATTACGGTCATCGGTTATAATGGCGGAAACGTTACGAGCGCTGTCGCGGAGAGCTCTGTATATTAATTAGACGTATAAAGACGTTTCTATAAAAAGAATCCATCTACAAAAACCTCAAGATTGATTTTTTCCACGAACGCTTGATACAGGCTTAGTAAGGTATACATACAGTAACAACTTAAAAACAAATAAAACAAATCTTGTTGGTAGTTAAAATTAAGTTTCACCTTTTAACTCTAGCGAGCAATGAGAGTAAGACCTAGACCCGGGACCAGGACCAATGAGCGCCGATTCTAACCATTAGATCACTTTTTCAGGGTGTGTCGCAATTTTAGTCTGATTTGATTCAAACTTGGCGCAAAAATCAATTTTACTAAAGGCTCGATGAGTTCATTAGCCAGTGAAATTCGTTCTAAAGTTTTAAAATTACTGCACTTTCAATTCTTTAAAAATGCATATTTTTTCTGTCTTGTATATTTCTGAAAATCTGTTTTCAACATCGTAATCAACGTTTAAGCGTGCAGTAATTAACAGTTTTGGATTTTCAGAATACTTGGGAATTAAGGAATTTAATTCGGTGGCGATCAGGGTTCACTGTCGTACTGTATTTTCAGTACAACTTAAAAGCTTTAAGTGCTTTTAAGGTAAGTAAGAAAATATTTTTGAAAATTCGTCACGTCAGCAAGACAGCTGCGTGTTGTGATTATTTTTAAATTTCATTAATTTTTACTGTGACTTAAGCAATAACGAGTATAAAATTTAGAGGATGTAAATATTTTGTAACGTGCTGTTTATATTTTAGCATAATTTTATCAATATCCTTAAAAGATTTTCAGTAAAAAAACTTTCATTATAAAATAGGAAATCCTCATTGTAAAATTTTGAGGATTTAAATATTCTGTGACGTGCTGTTTATATTTTAGCATAATTTTATCAATATCCTTAAAAGATTTTCAGTAAAAAAAACTTTTTTGAATTTTCTCATTATAAAATAGCAAATCCTCATTGTAAGATTTTGAGGATGTAAATATTCTGTGACGTGCTGTTTATATTTTAGCATAACTTTATTAATATCCTTAAAAGATTTTCAGTAAAAAAAAACTTTTGTGAACATTCTCATTATAAAATAGCAAATCCTCATTGTAAGATTTTGAGGATGTAAATATTCTATGACGTGCTGTTTATATTTTAGCATAACTTTATCAATATCCTTAAAAGATTTTCAGTAAAAAAAACTTTTGTGAACATTCTCATTATAAAATAGCAAATCTTCATTATAAAATTTTGAGGATGTAAATATTTTGTGACGTGCTGTTTATATTTTAGCATAATTTTATCAATATCCTTAAAATATTTCCAGTAAAAAAAACTTTTGTGAACGTCCTCATTATAAAATAGCAAATCCTCATTGTAAGATTTTGAGGATGTAAATATTCTGTGACGTGCTGTTTATATTTTAGCATAACTTTATTAATATCCTTAAAAGATTTTTAGTAAAAAAAGCTTTTGTGAACATTTCTTTTAAAAACCCGATATGCTCAAACTACACTAAGTGAAGTAATGCATTAGCGACCGAGCGAAGCGAGAAACAGAAGGTAGGTCTGTTTCAACTCAACCTTCCTGAGTTTGGTTTGTGTTTGTTTGTTACGCAGTTTTAGCCAATCTCGTCGACCGATTGTTTTGAAATTTGGTACAAAGGTACCTTGTATAATGCAGTACGAAGATTTGTAACATTTTTTTCCTGTTTCCGTTTCAAGATGGCGGCCTTTGATTTTAAATGAGAAGTGTACGCAGTTTTAGCAAAACTCACTAACCGAATATTTTTTAATTTGGTACGAAACTATCATCCATAAAATATATATGTATAACACTTTTCCCTATTTAATTTCTATTTGTTTTGTTGAAATTTAGTAAGAAAATACGTCGTATAAAGCCCGAATATATAAGTAAGAAGATTTTTTCCCATTTACCTCCGTTTCAAGATGGTGGGCTCTGATTGACGAGCTGTTGGTTATTTCCTGTAATACTCAGTATTAATGGATGAACGGCAAGATCTATCGTATGACAACTTCGTGAAGAAAGAGCACAAAATTGCCAAAAAAGTTTGTCCAGTAACATTTTTTGTAAATATTACGATTACCGGTTAGATTGGCGGAAAACGTTACGAGCGCTGTCGCGGAGTGCTCTGTACGTTAATTAAGTGCTCTATACTGTCTATGTCTATTGTTCTTTGAACTGCTAGTCCGATGTAAAGTATTAAACTAAATGTCTTTGTATGCACGCATAATTTTAACGAAAACGTTTCAAACGATTTTGATCGTTGGGAAAAACTAATAATTTGATTGTTTAACACGGACAAAGTCAGTATGATAAATTCAATATGAATGAATTAGTCTCATAGGGCATGTATTTTTACATAATTAATCTTCCGCGTTTCTCTAAATAACTCTAATCGCGATACACAACTCTCTCGCTGACTTTATAGACACGCTTTACCAGAAGTATTGTTTATCTCCATTTTTTGAAATTTTTATTTTTATTATCATAATTTGCTTTAAAATCTGCGCACATTGACGTTTTTAAACTTTTAAATTGCATTTATATTAAGAAAATAAACCGTGGCCGCCGTCAAATTAAATTTCTTTGTCAATTGATTACGGAAAAAATACGTATGCAGTTTTTTATTACTGATTACGATGGTGAAATTAGATATTCAAAATAAAATTTTCAAATGGTCGCATTTAGAAACTGGTTGACAAATTTTGCTTGTTAACGAATTTGTCCAAGCTTTTAATAAAATCGATTTTCTTGCCAAGTTTGTGAATCAAACCTGACTAAAATTGCGTACGTGAGCGCGCTAAAACACACACACACACACACACACACACACACACACACACACACACACACACACACACACACAATTTAATATACTTTATGAAAAAGTGATCTAGAAGTCTGGGTGTTACCATCATCGTTCCTCCAAATGGTGTTTTTATATTTAAATGGTATTATTAAAATAGATTTATTTTAATATATTTAAGTAAGATAGGTTTGCACTGAGGTTTTCAGTTTATTCAATAAGATTCAAATAAATAAATGTGATTAGAAAATAAAATACAGTATCATGTGACTAAGATTTTTAAAATAATTCTCAAAACTGTTAGCTTTAATAATAATAATATTATAGTGCCATGGAATAAACACGATTGAAAGAACGTTTTATTTATTTTATAAACCAAAGTAACGTTTTATTTCTACTAGTAATTAATTGATTCATATTTTAAACGTAAACTTTCTACAAAGCGAATTTCGATAGCCCGGTACTGTTAAGGTTTGGAAAATAATTAGTAAAATGATGGTCAGTGAAATAAATTCAATTGAAAGGTTTTATTTATTTTATGAAGTTAAAGGAACGTTTCATTTCTACTAGTAATTAATTGACTTATATTTTAAACGTAAACTTTCTACAAAGCGAATTTCGATAGCCCGGTACTGTTAAAGTAATTAGTAGAATGATTGTCAGTGAAGTAAACACGATTGAAAGGTTTTATTTATTTTATGAACTTAGAGTAACGTTTTATTGCTACTAGTAATTAATTACATAAAATGTAAAATTATAAACGTAAAATTTCTACCAAGCAAATTTCAGTCACAAGATACTGCTAAGGATTGAAAAGTAATTAGTAGAATGACGGTCAGTTTTAATATATTGTGCAACGAAATAAACACGATTGAAAGGTTATATTTAGTTTATGGACATAATGTTTTATTGCTACTAGTATTTAATTGACTTATATTATAAAAGTAAAATTTCTACCAAGTGAATTTCAGTCACCCGGTACTTTAAAGCATGGTATGAAGTGCTGAACTGTTGGTACTTACTTAGCGGGGAGTGACGTGGCGATACAGCGCATACAGGAACGCGACTGAACGTCGGCTAGCTTGTAGCGGCGCTAGGCGCATGCGTGTAACTGTCTACACTGACGCGGGCTAACTTTCCCACGTAAACATGTCGGACAATTACCAGCTCAGCTAATATGTAACAAACGGAGGCGTATTCCAATGATTCATCAGTTGCGTGCGTGTACGGAAAATAATCTGGAAGTTTATAAACTGTTTTTTGTGAATCGTTATTTTAAAGTTTTAGTCTGTTGTACTCTTTACCGATGTTATCATGGATTTGATTACCCTAAGGGTTGTTTTTGTACCTTAAAAATATTAAAATTCATTTCTCATCAAAGTATTCAGTTTTTGAAATTATTATGTAATAATATAAAGTAAACAAATAATCACAGCACGCAGCTGTCTCGCTGACGTGATGAAAGAAAAGTAAATATTTATCTTAACCTTTATTCACATTCACTTAAATACAAAACATATGCATTATCAATAAGAAAGTAATCCATGATCGCTGCCGAAATAAAATTCTTAGTTTCTACAGACTCTGAAAATTCAAAATGCTAATTTATGTAGTCGTTAACGCTGATTACGGTGGCGAAAACGTTACGAGATTTTTAAAGTTTTTAAATAGCCTCTTTTTAGAAATTGTTGAACAGATTTGCTAAGTATAGAATTTGTCCAAACTATTCGAAATAGATTTTTTATATTACTTTTGAATCAAATGGGAACAAACTCTAAAGAACTAACACACACACACACACACACACACGCGCGCGCGCACACTCACTCACTTGCACAAGCTCACGCTCTCACTCATACACATCTCACTCACACACATACACACACACACTCTCTCTCTCTCTCTCTCTCACACACACACACACACACACACACACACACACACACACACACACACACACACACACACACACACACACACACACACACACACACACACACACACACACACATACAAAGTACATATGTAACGTAATTTACATACTGTAATTTGTTAAATAAGGAAAACGTTAATCTCTTGCCATCTTGTCAACGCGGGATTTTACATTTATTTTGCACAGTGTACAGTTTTCGTTTTTAAATTTTCGTACGGTTATTTGCATGTTAGTTTTAAAACCACCTTGATTTTGAAATGAGAGCCGATCATGACCTTTGTGTCACTTTTTGAGAGGTCGTTAAAAATGTTATACTGTATAAACCCAGCGAAACCCGTTGAACTGTTTTTTTTTTTAATTTTCAATTTGAAATGGCACAATACTTTATGCCAGTCAGAGCAATATGGACCAGGGATCGGTGTTGATGGATTTTAAGTGCGCAGTTCAGAGACGCAGCAGACTGACCGGTCTCTTAGCCTCACCCAACACTGATGCCTCCTAAATCTTTAAGAGATTGAAGGAAAACACATTAATAGTAATTTTATCTTTTCTTTTTTTGAAAATTTTATCATATTATCGTAAACAACTTTGCATAAACTAGTAAGTTTTACATATAATTTTAAAATGGTGAGAAATCATATTTTCAACAACGTGTACACAGGAACATATTGTGATAATGTAAATTTTTGGAAATTTGCTTCCATCAGTTCATCGAGAGTGTTGCGTACCACAATTATTTCTTTTATTAAGAAAGCACTAAGCCGTTATTTTTCCTTAACGTCCATACTTCATGTTAGTTAGAATATAGGTGTTCAGAAAAAAAATTTTAAGCAGTGTGGGACTGGCCGACAGAAGTTAGCATGACTGACTGTATATTTTTTCACTATTATTATGATTTAATTATTTTTATAAAAATTTAGATGCATGCATTTCAAAGAGCAACCCTTGAAAATTATTTTCGTATTAAATTTCGCGTGTGGGTAGATACACAACATGAAAATTAACTGAAACTGGTACATACTATGAATTTGAGTGTCTTAGGCTACATAAGGGACTTTAATAATTAAATACATACCATCTTTATACAATGAGTGAAATGATGATTAGAAAGGGAAAGGTTAGACTAAGTAATACAGACGTGTATCCGAATTGCCTACTCTGCGCCTGCTAAATTGAACTTTATGATTATGTACAGTACAATTGTACAATAACGACACTGTATTTTTAGCGAATTTCCATTGGAAAAGTGAGCTATTGGAGCGTCCATCATGGTACTACCCAGACCTGGGACTTTAAGAGCACCGATCCTGACTTCTAAATCATTTTTGAGCTGTCGTTAAATCATTTTTGACAGTTATACATGACGTTTTATACTGTCTAAGTACAATAATAAATATATTATTTGTGATTCTGGCAATTCAAAAATTGGTATAGGTCATATACATTAAATAATTTAAGTACACAAATTTAGAAAATACACGTTTTTAAAATTAACATGAACAATAAACATAACCTCAATTGAAATGATATTGAAGCTATTTTGCGAAATTAGCTATTTAGAAATATTCACTTCCAGTCTATATATATATATATATATATATATATATATAAGAACAATATATGATGTGAGATATGCATTACGGATTGAAGCGTGACGCGAAAGCAAATGTTTATACCCAAGTTTTGTCAACCGCGACCATACAAGTTTTCACTGCACTAAACAAAGTGCAGAGTGTTCCGTGACGGCAAACTGAATTTTTTCTCGTAAAAAACATACACCCATACTCCGCGATAAGTAGCAGTCACTTCAACACTTCAATTAGAGCGATCCGTGACGGTATAGCGTTCCGTGACGGTAGGGCGTTACGTGACGGTAGAGCTTTCCGTGACGACAAACTGAATTTTCCCCGTTCAAAGCATACACCCATACCCCGCGATAAGAAGTAGTCACTTCAGAAAGGTCTGTTAGAAATAAAAAAAGAAAACTCCTTTTCTATAAAATGAATAGAAAATAATTTGTTACGAACATAATAAATAACAAACTAGTCGACTTACAAGGCTGATGTACTTTTCGATAATATAACGCCATTTCTATTTAGTATTCCGCTAAAGATAGTGATTATGTTTCAGAAATATACATCTGGTAAATTAATTTCACTAATTTAATAATTATTCCGCTCTTATCAAATTAGTATCTTTTCATTTTATATCAAAGGAAAATGAGTTTCCTATTTGTATTCACAAAACCTTAAAATATCTACCTTTCCTCTCCGGCCTTAACGCTAAACTCAATAGCCTTACCTGACTAAAGGCTTGATGCTTTATCCCTGCCTTCTAAATCCAAGACTTAAACAAACCTCCACGATATTATCCCCCCCCCAACAATACCATCCCCACCGCGTCGCTGGAAAACGTTATTAACTGGCAGTGTGTTTCCTTCCCGACAAAGTGGTTTTATCTTTTTAAGTTTCAAATTTCTGCTATCTACGAGTATAATGAATTTTGAAATTCGTGTACAAAGAGAAAGTAAACACTGAAGCTTATGGGCCTAATAAAACTTGGAAACCGAGTACAAATAATTCAAGAGTCTTATGTTTTAAAATTTCCCTTTCTTGTACAAAAAGGATAAAAACACTTAAAAAATCATATTATTAGGCATCGTAAAATTCTTTTATTAAAATTAATTAGCCGATTCTATTTCAACTCGACAGTTCTGCATTTGGTTTGTGTGTTTGTTTGTTTGCTTTTGTAGTTTTGGCCAAACGCATTGGGATCTAGCTTACACTAACGAGTGTACATCGTTTTAACCAAACCCACTGACCGATTGTTTTGAAATTTTATTACGAATATATCTGCATATTTTTTTCCTATTTACTTCCGTTTCAATATAGCGGCCCCTATTTAACGAAGAAGAATGTACGCAGTTTTGGCCAAACGCATTGGGCTCTAGCTTACACTAACGAGTGTACATCGTTTTAACCAAACCCACTGACCGATTGTTTTGAAATTTTATTACGAATATATCTGCATATTTTTTTCCTATTTACTTCCGTTTCAATATAGCGGCCCCTATTTAACGAAGAAGAATGTACGCAGTTTTGGCCAAACACATTGGGCTCTAGCTTACACTAACGAGTGTACATCGTTTTAACCAAACCCACTGACCGATTGTTTTGAAATTTTATTACGAATATATCTGCATATTTTTTCCTATTTACTTCCGTTTCAATATAGCGGCCCCTATTTAACGAAGAAGAATGTACGCAGTTTTGGCCAAACGCATTGGGCTCTAGCTTACACTAACGAGTGTACATCGTTTTAACCAAACCCACTGACCGATTGTTTTGAAATTTTATTACGAATATATCTGCATATTTTTTTCCTATTTACTTCCGTTTCAATATAGCGGCCCCTATTTAACGAAGAAGAATGTACGCAGTTTTGGCCAAACACATTGGGCTCTAGCTTACACTAACGAGTGTACATCGTTTTAACCAAACCCACTGACCGATTGTTTTGAAATTTTATTACGAATATATCTGCATATTTTTTCCTATTTACTTCCGTTTCAATATAGCGGCCCCTATTTAACGAAGAAGAATGTACGCAGTTTTGGCCAAACACATTGGGCTCTAGCTTACACTAACGAGTGTACATCGTTTTAACCAAACCCACTGACCGATTGTTTTGAAATTTTATTACGAATATATCTGCATATTTTTTCCTATTTACTTCCGTTTCAATATAGCGGCCCCTATTTCACGAAGAAGAATGTACGCAGTTTTGGCCAAACGCATTGGGCTCTAGCTTACACTAATGAGTGTACATCGTTTTAACCAAACCCACTGACCGATTGTTTTGAAATTTTATTACGAATATATCTGCATATTTTTTCCTATTTACTTCCGTTTCAATATAGCGGCCCCTATTTAACGAAGAAGAATGTACGCAGTTTTGGCCAAACGCATTGGGCTCTAGCTTACACTAACGAGTGTACATCGTTTTAACCAAACCCACTGACCGATTGTTTTGAAATTTTATTACGAATATATCTGCATATTTTTTTCCTATTTACTTCCGTTTCAATATAGCGGCCCCTATTTAACGAAGAAGAATGTACGCAGTTTTGGCCAAACGCATTGGGCTCTAGCTTACACTAATGAGTGTACGTCGTTTTAACCAAACCCACTGACCGATTGTTTTGAAATTTTATTACGAATATATATGCATATTTTTTTCCTGTTTACTTCCGTTTCAAGATGGCAGCCTCTGATTTAACGACGAAGAATGTACGCAGTTTTGGCCAAACGCAGTGACCGATTGTTTTGCAATTTTGTACGAACGTACCGTGTATAAAGCACAAATGAAATATATGTACGATTTTTTCCCATTTACTTCTGTTTCAACATGGCGGTCTCTGATTTAAAAATTATGAGTGTGAAATTTTAATCTATGCAATTGCCGATTGTACTTCCGTTTCAAGATGGTGACCTCTGATTTTAACGATGACGAGTGCGTGAAGCTTTAACCAAACGCAATGGCCGATTGTTTTGAAATTTGGTACGAAGGTACTTTGTATAAATTCCAAATGACGATACGAGTATAGTTGCTGATTATTTCCTGTAATACTGGTTGAACGGCAAAACCTATCACAATTGTGACTACTTCATGGAGAAAGAGCATAAAATTTCGAATAAAGTTGGTCCGTTAGCAATTTTCGTAAATATTAAGGTTACCAGATAAATTGGCGCAAAATATTCTTTCATGGAGCGCTCTGTATTTAATTAAGAATGTTAATACAGATGCGAGGTGTGTTGTTAAATTCAAACAAACAAACAAATATAAGTATTTATATATAAATTTAGATTAGTTCCTTAATCTGTGGTTATTGGGCAAGTGCCGGCTTATGGCATGAATAGGTTATTTACATTTATTTAAATACAGTGGCAAACATATTTTATGGGTTTATTCCACTTGGCATAATCAAACTACCTGTGGGATTAGGGGATCGCCTGTTAGCAATATATGGTCCCGAAATCCTCCCCTGGGATATTGTTAAGTTAAAATTCCACATGTTTAACAGATATTATAGTAGTGTTTAGATTCTAAAATGCATATTATGCTAGGTATAAAATTGCCCTTTTCCTTTTTTTTATTAATTGATTAAAAAAGTACACATACACTATAAGAAATAAACATGTAGACTACTAAATAATTTGTGTAAATATGTATGATATTCGCTTGTGGTTTCACCATCGCCTTGACGTCATCTTCAAACCACTTTGTAACAACAGTTAATAGTATTTGTGCTTATTAGCTCCCTGTTCAGAACTGTAACCACAAAATTGATGTGGTCTAGGAATATTCAAGTTGAACAACCTTGGAAAGCAATAAAAGTACGTCTGACATAAAACCGTGTACCACGTGACTTATGGAGACTGTTATCCGAGCGTTGACCTTGAGTATGTCCTTTTTAATAAAATAGATCCTTTCCGATTACACGAAAACGTTTGGTCGTAAAAGTAATGTTATGATTTATCGAATACAACTAGAAAGATAATAAAAATATCAAGTGCTGAGTTGGCGGTACACTAAGTACACGTTTTTACGAATTTATTTGGTTACAGGATGTTACGAATTTAGTTTTTACAGGATGTCACGAATTTATTTGGTTACAGGATGTTACGAATTTAGTTGGTTACAGGATGTCACGAATTTATTTGGTTACTGGATGTTACGAATTTAGGTGGTTACAGGATGTTACGAATTTAGTTGGAATTGTTATTTTGTTGGTTACAGGATACAGGATTTAGTTTGTTACAGGATGTCACGAATTTATTTGGTTACAGGGATACGAATTTAGGTGTTACAGGACGAATTTATTTGGTTACAGGATGTTACGAATTTATTTGGTTACAGGATGTCACGAATTTATTTGGTTACAGGATGTTACGAATTTAGTTGGTTACAGGATGTTACGAATTTAGTTGGTTACAGGATGTCACGAATTTATTTGGTTACAGGATGTCACGAATTTATTTGGTTACAGGATGTTACGAATTTATTTGGTTACAGGATGTTACGAATTTATTTGGTTACAGGATGTTACGAATTTATTTGGTTACAGGATGTTACGAATTTATTTGGTTACAGGATGTTACGAATTAGTTGATTACAGGATGTTACAAATTTATTTGGTTACAGGATGTTACGAATTTATTTGGTTACAGGATGTTACGAATTTAGTTGGTTACAGGATGTTACAAATTTATTTGGTTACAGGATGTTACGAATTTATTTGGTTACAGGATGTTACAAATTTATTTGGTTACAGGATGTTACGAATTAGTTGATTACAGGATGTTACGAATTTATTTGGTTACAGGATGTTACGAATTTATTTGGTTACAGGATGTTACAAATTTATTTGGTTACAGGATGTTACGAATTTATTTGGTTACAGGATGTTACGTATTTATTTGGTTACAGGATGTTACGAATTAGTTGATTACAGGATGTTAAGAATTTATTAGATTACAGTTTGTTAAGAATTTAGTTGATTACAGTTTGTTAAAAATTTAATTGATTACAGGATGTTAAGAATATAGATGATTACAGGATGTTAAAAATTTAATTGATTACAGGATGTTAAGAATTTAGATGATTACAAGATATTACGAATGTAATTGGTTACATGAAGTTAATAATTTAATTGATTACATGTTGCTAAGGATTCAGTTGATTACAGGATGTTAGAATTCAGTTGATTACAAGATATTAAGAATTTATTTTCTTACTGGATGTTATGAATTTAGTTACGAATAAAGTATAACCAAAGTTGTACAATAGCGTTAGTGAAATTGCACATAAAGCATTCTTTGATTACGTGGTACTGCGGTACAAATTTACTAGTTTGATTTTATTTTTTATTATAATTGACGTAATTAATTCAGTGAGTTAAAGTTGAATAAGTAAAGTGATAATTCATTGTCAAATTGTAACAATCCATCTTTGTCATCAACCCTAATCTCTACTAAACGTAACTCAGGTACGTGGAAGTTGCTAATCTCTGTACCACCATCTCTACAACCCGACCAAACATCTCGTCCTTATAAAGTCTCGACTATATTTTTTTGTAATCAGCATTGTATCATGTATGAGTAATGCTTTTTATTAACAATATTGTTGGTTCCCATTTGAATTATCAAAGAACCACCCTTTCTTTCATTATTCTTTCTTATGTTGATAATTAATAATTGCAAAAAATCGATTATTAACTTTAAATAATTAAAGTTAAATAATTCAACTTAATTACTTAATTAAACTTAAATAATTATTATTAATTAATAATTAAAGAATCTGTTATAATAACAAAATTGGATATTTTAAATAACATTTAAGTGATTTCCTTAAGTATTCCAATATAAGTTAATAATTATTAAATATCTAATAAATGCCCACGTTTGAAATTTAAAAGACGATATATTAGAATAAACACTCCTAAAAATATGTTCTGAAGTTAGTGGTCGTCGTATATTTCGTCTTATGATGATGACCGCCCCAGCGCGAAACCTCTAATTAGTGTACTTGGCACATAATACAGGATGAAGGCAACTCACCACCGAGGTGATTTATCAACCCGCGCAATCAATCACCGGCCAGTTAAGGCGTGCAAAAACTCGTCTAAAGACTGAACAGGGCACGCCGCTCCAGTTCAATCCCACGCGGATCACGTGGTCTCTGATTTATGGTGTCGCTGCATTAGCCGGCGTTGCTTTTAATTTGGAAAATAAACGAGGAAACAACTGTACACAGTACGAGAGGGGAAGTGGATCTTGTATTGGGAGGACTTGGCAGCCTGACTATCCAGGGTAGGATCTTATGAAGAAAAATTTACCTGTAACAGTTCGCATCACGAAACCACGAACTTGTCCATTTGAATATGACCTATAAGAGCAGATATCATAATAAGTTCTAGAGCCGGGGAACTTGAATTGGCAACAATCGTGACCTTTAGATCAATTTTATGGTGTTATTAAAGTGTGTGTGTGTGTGTGCGCGCGCGCGTGCGTGCGTAGGGTGGGTGGGAGGTGGGGGTGTGTTTGTGTGTTTTAGCACGCTTACGTTTGCAATTATACTCCGATTTAATACAAACTTAACACGAAAAAACGATGTACGTAATAGCTTGCACAAGTTCTTTAACCATAAACTTTTGTCGAACAGTATCAAAATGGCGGCTATTTTCATAATGCATAACTTCTTTGTTATAATGTTTTTTTTGAAAATCTGTATTCACTATTGTAATCAGCGTTAACACTGCTTATTTTAAACCTCGGTCAGGGTTCATTTTTGTTTTTTCAGTGTAATTTGAAAGTTTAAAAGCTAATACATTCGGATTTTAATGCTGATCATAATGGTGAAATCAGAATTTCAAAAAGTGCTTTCAAAATAATGAAGAAAAATACTTTTGGGAATTCGCTTCTATCACGTCAGCTAGGGTGGGCGTCAATAAAAAACTTCAAAAATTTATGTTCTTCATTTTTAACCCTTAAACAAACAAGTCTTAATTACGGTAAAATTTCAAAAATTTGTCCGATAATAATCAAACATGATACATTTTGTAATAATGTTTACAAATATAACTTTTTTTTAATTTTATATTGTAGGAATATAAGTAATCCAATACCTTATATACTTTATACTTTGTATTTATTTTCAACAATATATATATATATATATATATATATATATATATATATATATATATATATATATGAAAAATAATAAGAAAGTGTTTTTTTCTAAAAACTATTACTAATGAATTAGGGTGGGGGTTAATTAGCTAATTTTTATCTAAAATACGTGAATTTAAAAATTAAATAATATATTTGCGTACATAAATAAAAAAATTATTAAAAGAAAAATTTTCACTTACTTTTAAATACGTTCAGGATTTTATCTAAAAAATGTATTTTCTTTTATCAAAATTTAATAAATTTTTGTGTACGTTAATAAAATTTCAAAATTTTTGTTCACTACTATGTTTAAAAGTTTTCTGCAAAAGAGTAAGTCGGAAAGAATAATATTAAAAAGCCTGACAGCTGTCACGTTTTTACAAAATCGTGCAGATAGCACAATATTTTCATACAACTGTTAAATTATATAATTTTCTTATTTATCGTTTGTACGCTATAGTTGCTTTATGGACAGTCTGTTTTAATCTTCTCGTGTTGTAGGTGCAACTCTTTGACTGTAAACATAACTCAAGTCGAAGTTTTAACAAACTCAAAAGCGGCTTGAAAACGTTAAAACCAAAGTTTAAGGGGGAAAATAAAGCATTTCTCTTTGACTCGGGCAACAAAGCGGCCCGAGTGCTGCTGACCTAATTACATTCTTCCTCCCCCTCCCGCAGTGCCCTTCCATACACTGCATCAAATAAAAAAACTAAACTTATTCTATTACTTGCATGAGAATCCATACTTAAACCTGAACATTGGCGCAAACTATTTCGGTCTTAAATAATCGACTCACGCAGCTGTCTCGCTACCCCTTTCAAAGCGATTTTCTAAAAAATATTTTGTTTACGTTTTTTTTTTGTAAAATGCGATTTCTCAGTCATAAACAGTTTTAAAATCTGCATAAATTAGACTTTAAAAAACTAATTACGTTACAAAGTAAAACAATCATATTTTAAAACAAAATTTATTACTCGTATATAAAAATGTCTTTTGTAATATCTGCAATGGCAGTAATTCTATGACGTTGAACAGATTTCGCTGGATTCAAAGCAACAAAAATAGTATGAATAAAATTGGAACAAAATTGCAAACACGAGTTATAACGTAAACAGAAATAGATTTTTCTCAAAACAAATTGCTGATATTTGAAAAACTAAATTTGTATAAATTATTCTTAATGTTTCCTTCAGTTTGATTTTTACAATTATATACAAATAGTTGACTTACAGGACTTTGTACGCTGGCTAAATGTCATCGCCTAAGCAACATAGGAACTGAGTTACACAACTACTAGGAGGGAAACATCCACGCTAAATTCCCGAACTTCTCTCCCGGCTTTTAAACAGCCTATGCCTGCGAACTATTTCTCAATTCTCCCGCAAACTTATAATCGCTGACTGGTTCGCAGTGCTCACGTACCTCGGATCTAATGTGCGTTAGATTCTGCCCATGCATTACTGCCGGTGCACATCTCATCTCAAGTAGTAGTAGTAGTAGTAGTAGTAGTAGTAGTAGTACCTCGGATCTAATGTGCGTTAGATTCTGCCCATGCATTACTGCCGGTGCACATCTCATCTCAAGTAGTAGTAGTAGTAGTAGTAGTAGTACCTCGGATCTAATGTGCGTTAGATTCTGCCCATGCATTACTGCCGGTGCACATCTCATCTCAAGTAATAGTAGTAGTAGTAGTAGTAGTACCTCGGATCTAATGTGCGTTAGATTCTGCCCATGCATTACTGCCGGTGCACATCTCATCTCAAGTAGTAGTAGTAGTAGTAGTAGTACCTCGGATCTAATGTGCGTTAGATTCTGCCCATGCATTACTGCCGGTGCACATCTCATCTCAAGTAGTAGTAGTACCTCGGATCTAATGTGCGTTAGATTCTGCCCAATGCATTACTGCCGGTGCACATCTCATCTCAAGTAGTAGTAGTAGTAGTAGTAGTACCTCGGATCTAATGTGCGTTAGATTCTGCCCATGCATTACTGCCGATGCACATCTCATCTCAAGTAGTAGTAGTACCTCGGATCTAATGTGCGTTAGATTCTGCCCATGTATTACTGCCGGTGCACATCTCATCTCAAGTAGTAGTAGTACCTCGGATCTAATGTGCGTTAGATTCTGCCCATGTATTACTGCCGGTGCACATCTCATCTCAAGTAGTAGTAGTAGTAGTAGTAGTACCTCGGATCTAATGTGCGTTAGATTCTGCCCATGCATTACTGCCGATGCACATCTCATCTCAAGTAGTAGTAGTACCTCGGATCTAATGTGCGTTAGATTCTGCCCATGCATTACTGCCGGTGCACATCTCATCTCAAGTAGTAGTAGTACCTCGGATCTAATGTGCGTTAGATTCTGCCCATGTATTACTGCCGGTGCACATCTCATCTCAAGTAGTAGTAGTAGTAGTACCTCGGATCTAATGTGCGTTAGATTCTGCCCATGCATTACTGCCGGTGCACATCTCATCTCAAGTAGTAGTAGTAGTAGTACCTCGGATCTAATGTGCGTTAGATTCTGCCCATGCATTACTGCCGGCGCACATCTCATCTCAAGTAGTAGTAGTACCTCGGATCTAATGTGCGTTAGATTCTGCCCATGCATTACTGCCGGTGCACATCTCATCTCAAGTAGTAGTAGTAGTAGTAGTAGTAGTACCTCGGATCTAATGTGCGTTAGATTCTGTCCATGCATTACTGCCGGTGCACATCTCATCTCAAGTAGTAGTAGTAGTAGTACCTCGGATCTAATGTGCGTTAGATTCTGCCCATGCATTACTGCCGGTGCACATCTCATCTCAAGTAGTAGTAGTACCTCGGATCTAATGTGCGTTAGATTCTGCCCATGCATTACTGCCGGCGCACATCTCATCTCAAGTAGTAGTAGTAGTAGTACCTCGGATCTAATGTGCGTTAGATTCTGCCCATGCATTACTGCCGGCGCACATCTCATCTCAAGTAGTAGTAGTACCTCGGATCTAATGTGCGTTAGATTCTGCCCATGCATTACTGCCGGTGCACATCTCATCTCAAGTAGTAGTAGTACCTCGGATCTAATGTGCGTTAGATTCTGCCCATGCATTACTGCCGGTGCACATCTCATCTCAAGTAGTAGTAGTAGTAGTACCTCGGATCTAATGTGCGTTAGATTCTGCCCATGCATTACTGCCGGCGCACATCTCATCTCAAGTAGTAGTAGTACCTCGGATCTAATGTGCGTTAGATTCTGCCCATGCATTACTGCCGGTGCACATCTCATCTCAAGTAGTAGTAGTAGTAGTAGTACCTCGGATCTAATGTGCGTTAGATTCTGCCCATGCATTACTGCCGGTGCACATCTCATCTCAAGTAGTAGTAGTACCTCGGATCTAATGTGCGTTAGATTCTGCCCATGCATTACTGCCGGTGCACATCTCATCTCAAGTAGTAGTAGTACCTCGGATCTAATGTGCGTTAGATTCTGCCCATGCATTACTGCCGGCGCACATCTCATCTCAAGTAGTAGTAGTACCTCGGATCTAATGTGCGTTAGATTCTGCCCATGCATTACTGCCGGTGCACATCTCATCTCAAGTAGTAGTAGTAGTAGTACCTCGGATCTAATGTGCGTTAGATTCTGCCCATGCATTACTGCCGGTGCACATCTCATCTCAAGTAGTAGTAGTAGTAGTACCTCGGATCTAATGTGCGTTAGATTCTGCCCATGCATTACTGCCGGTGCACATCTCATCTCAAGTAGTAGTAGTAGTAGTACCTCGGATCTAATGTGCGTTAGATTCTGCCCATGCATTACTGCCGGTGCACATCTCATCTCAAGTAGTAGTAGTACCTCGGATCTAATGTGCGTTAGATTCTGCCCATGCATTACTGCCGGTGCACATCTCATCTCAAGTAGTAGTAGTACCTCGGATCTAATGTGCGTTAGATTCTGCCCATGCATTACTGCCGGTGCACATCTCATCTCAAGTAGTAGTAGTACCTCGGATCTAATGTGCGTTAGATTCTGCCCATGCATTACTGCCGGTGCACATCTCATCTCAAGTAGTAGTAGTAGTAGTACCTCGGATCTAATGTGCGTTAGATTCTGCCCATGCATTACTGCCGGTGCACATCTCATCTCAAGTAGTAGTAGTACCTCGGATCTAATGTGCGTTAGATTCTGCCCATGCATTACTGCCGGTGCACATCTCATCTCAAGTAGTAGTAGTACCTCGGATCTAATGTGCGTTAGATTCTGCCCATGCATTACTGCCGGCGCACATCTCATCTCAAGTAGTAGTAGTACCTCGGATCTAATGTGCGTTAGATTCTGCCCATGCATTACTGCCGGTGCACATCTCATCTCAAGTAGTAGTAGTAGTAGTAGTAGTAGTACCTCGGATCTAATGTGCGTTAGATTCTGTCCATGCATTACTGCCGGTGCACATCTCATCTCAAGTAGTAGTAGTAGTAGTACCTCGGATCTAATGTGCGTTAGATTCTGCCCATGCATTACTGCCGGTGCACATCTCATCTCAAGTAGTAGTAGTACCTCGGATCTAATGTGCGTTAGATTCTGCCCATGCATTACTGCCGGCGCACATCTCATCTCAAGTAGTAGTAGTAGTAGTACCTCGGATCTAATGTGCGTTAGATTCTGCCCATGCATTACTGCCGGCGCACATCTCATCTCAAGTAGTAGTAGTACCTCGGATCTAATGTGCGTTAGATTCTGCCCATGCATTACTGCCGGTGCACATCTCATCTCAAGTAGTAGTAGTACCTCGGATCTAATGTGCGTTAGATTCTGCCCATGCATTACTGCCGGCGCACATCTCATCTCAAGTAGTAGTAGTACCTCGGATCTAATGTGCGTTAGATTCTGCCCATGCATTACTGCCGGTGCACATCTCATCTCAAGTAGTAGTAGTAGTAGTAGTACCTCGGATCTAATGTGCGTTAGATTCTGCCCATGCATTACTGCCGGTGCACATCTCATCTCAAGTAGTAGTAGTACCTCGGATCTAATGTGCGTTAGATTCTGCCCATGCATTACTGCCGGTGCACATCTCATCTCAAGTAGTAGTAGTACCTCGGATCTAATGTGCGTTAGATTCTGCCCATGCATTACTGCCGGCGCACATCTCATCTCAAGTAGTAGTAGTACCTCGGATCTAATGTGCGTTAGATTCTGCCCATGCATTACTGCCGGTGCACATCTCATCTCAAGTAGTAGTAGTAGTAGTACCTCGGATCTAATGTGCGTTAGATTCTGCCCATGCATTACTGCCGGTGCACATCTCATCTCAAGTAGTAGTAGTAGTAGTACCTCGGATCTAATGTGCGTTAGATTCTGCCCATGCATTACTGCCGGTGCACATCTCATCTCAAGTAGTAGTAGTAGTAGTACCTCGGATCTAATGTGCGTTAGATTCTGCCCATGCATTACTGCCGGTGCACATCTCATCTCAAGTAGTAGTAGTACCTCGGATCTAATGTGCGTTAGATTCTGCCCATGCATTACTGCCGGTGCACATCTCATCTCAAGTAGTAGTAGTACCTCGGATCTAATGTGCGTTAGATTCTGCCCATGCATTACTGCCGGTGCACATCTCATCTCAAGTAGTAGTAGTACCTCGGATCTAATGTGCGTTAGATTCTGCCCATGCATTACTGCCGGTGCACATCTCATCTCAAGTAGTAGTAGTACCTCGGATCTAATGTGCGTTAGATTCTGCCCATGCATTACTGCCGGTGCACATCTCATCTCAAGTAGTAGTAGTACCTCGGATCTAATGTGCGTTAGATTCTGCCCATGCATTACTGCCGGTGCACATCTCATCTCAAGTAGTAGTAGTACCTCGGATCTAATGTGCGTTAGATTCTGCCCATGCATTACTGCCGGTGCACATCTCATCTCAAGTAGTAGTAGTACCTCGGATCTAATGTGCGTTAGATTCTGCCCATGCATTACTGCCGGTGCACATCTCATCTCAAGTAGTAGTAGTACCTCGGATCTAATGTGCGTTAGATTCTGCCCATGCATTACTGCCGGTGCACATCTCATCTCAAGTAGTAGTAGTAGTAGTAGTACCTCGGATCTAATGTGCGTTAGATTCTGCCCATGCATTACTGCCGGTGCACATCTCATCTCAAGTAGTAGTAGTACCTCGGATCTAATGTGCGTTAGATTCTGCCCATGCATTACTGCCGGTGCACATCTCATCTCAAGTAGTAGTAGTACCTCGGATCTAATGTGCGTTAGATTCTGCCCATGCATTACTGCCGGCGCACATCTCATCTCAAGTAGTAGTAGTACCTCGGATCTAATGTGCGTTAGATTCTGCCCATGCATTACTGCCGGTGCACATCTCATCTCAAGTAGTAGTAGTAGTAGTACCTCGGATCTAATGTGCGTTAGATTCTGCCCATGCATTACTGCCGGTGCACATCTCATCTCAAGTAGTAGTAGTAGTAGTACCTCGGATCTAATGTGCGTTAGATTCTGCCCATGCATTACTGCCGGTGCACATCTCATCTCAAGTAGTAGTAGTAGTAGTACCTCGGATCTAATGTGCGTTAGATTCTGCCCATGCATTACTGCCGGTGCACATCTCATCTCAAGTAGTAGTAGTACCTCGGATCTAATGTGCGTTAGATTCTGCCCATGCATTACTGCCGGTGCACATCTCATCTCAAGTAGTAGTAGTACCTCGGATCTAATGTGCGTTAGATTCTGCCCATGCATTACTGCCGGTGCACATCTCATCTCAAGTAGTAGTAGTACCTCGGATCTAATGTGCGTTAGATTCTGCCCATGCATTACTGCCGGTGCACATCTCATCTCAAGTAGTAGTAGTAGTAGTACCTCGGATCTAATGTGCGTTAGATTCTGCCCATGCATTACTGCCGGTGCACATCTCATCTCAAGTAGTAGTAGTACTCGGATCTAATGTGCGTTAGATTCTGCCCATGCATTACTGCCGGTGCACATCTCATCTCAAGTAGTAGTAGTACCTCGGATCTAATGTGCGTTAGATTCTGCCCATGCATTACTGCCGGTGCACATCTCATCTCAAGTAGTAGTAGTACCTCGGATCTAATGTGCGTTAGATTCTGCCCATGCATTACTGCCGGTGCACATCTCATCTCAAGTAGTAGTAGTACCTCGGATCTAATGTGCGTTAGATTCTGCCCATGCATTACTGCCGGTGCACATCTCATCTCAAGTAGTAGTAGTACCTCGGATCTAATGTGCGTTAGATTCTGCCCATGCATTACTGCCGGCGCACATCTCATCTCAAGTAGTAGTAGTAGTAGTAGTACCTCGGATCTAATGTGCGTTAGATTCTGCCCATGCATTACTGCCGGTGCACATCTCATCTCAAGTAGTAGTAGTACCTCGGATCTAATGTGCGTTAGATTCTGCCCATGCATTACTGCCGGTGCACATCTCATCTCAAGTAGTAGTAGTACCTCGGATCTAATGTGCGTTAGATTCTGCCCATGCATTACTACTGCGCACCACATCTACACCGCATCAAAGCCTCGATTTGACTTTTACCATAATCGTCGCTAAAATTGGTCGTTTGTTTTATGGTGATGCTTGACCTTGGACGGTCTAACAGGTTTCCTACTTAATGTTAGTGGTGGGGGAAGGAAACGGTAATGGATTATGCGAGTGGTTATAGGTAGACCTGCTTCTAGCGTCGAGCGAGTTATAACAAACGACCTACAACAAGAGTGAAGTTAATTTCATTGATGAATCGAAATTGTCAATAGTTTTTTCGAAGTTTGTACGTTTTTAGACACACCCGGTATAATTTGGACGGATCGATTGTGTTTTGCTACAATGTGCATTTACAAAAATAAATAAAAGTATGTAAACAATAGAAAATGGCGTTCGGCAAACATTTTTTACGTAGTGAACGCTGCGAGTTTGTGTTCCTGCTGATTTATTGTTTGTTTAACTTCATCATCATTATAACACAAAACACAAACGTACTTGATATTTTTTTCACAGTTACTAACGATGGAGTATGTACATTATAATAATTTTGTAATCGGACCTTCGCCTCCTGTGTGCGTGTGTGTGTGTGTGTGCGTGGAGTGAGTGTGAGCGCGCGCGCGTGTGTGTAGAGAGACCAGTAGAATAATGTCTATGTTTCAAGAATGTAGACAAAGTTCTGTTTTAAAATGAATAATCCAAAACGTCATTATAACTTATAAGTTATAAGGTTACAAGTACAGTGTAACCTTGGTGCCTAAGATTATGAAGGCATAGTAAAACTAATAATTCTTTAAAAAGCGCTTTTTTTTAAGGCGAAAAGCACATTGAGGCTATTATTGCCTCCCTAAATGTAAGTGTAAGTGTGAGTGTAAAGTGTTAAAGTCGTAAGTGTAGTGTTGTAAGTGTAAGTGTGTGTTAGACTCGGGTACCGCGAGTGACGTCTAAATCCTCTCAATACGTGTAGCTAATCTACACCCTCTTGCATTTTCTGACAAAAAAAATGTTTGTTTTTTGTGATTTTTTAAACAAAAGCATTTATATTAAACTGTTTATTGTGCTTATTATATTTCATAAGATATTATTATTATTCATATAATTAAATTACTATGTATACAAGATTTGGTAATTAAATAACCGGACTGGTGCTATACACATTTAACTGATCATCAATTACTTTATAAAGTTTATCCCCTTCAATGTGTTCTCCCTGCCGATCCCTGCAACATAGGGATTGAATTTTGCGTTGTTCAAAGCAGTTCTGGAAGTCCGTTTATGTCAGCTTGTTGAGAACTTCCGTCGCTTTTACTGCTTCCACATTGTGAAATCCCCTAAAGCCCGATTTGACTTCAGGAGAAAAAGTCACACGGGACCAGGTCGGACGAGTACAGTAAATGGTCCAACACGGTGATGCCTTCACAGTCAAGACGGATAGGACAGTGTCTTGATGAAGCTTCCAGGAACTGCTCTTCCACAAATTGGGTATTCGTCTTCTCACTCGTTCACTCGACGTTTATTGACTGTCTACTTTCAGGGAGCTAGAAAACGTAGACAATTCCACGCTTGTAAAAAAAATCTTATTGGCATTGAAATAAGTTTATATAAAATAAATCAAAATATATTGCAATATATCACTAAATACATAAAATTTTATCAAAATATTTAACACATATATCACAATAAGTTGAAATACATCGAAATATATTAAAATATATATATAAAAATATCGAAGTATGTTCAAGTATTAAAAATTTATCGAAATTACCAAAATATATAAAAATTTATTACAATGTATTGAAATACGTTAAAATACACAAAGTATGTATAAATAATTCGATAATAAAATTTATCGAAATTTATCCGGCATGATTAGAAAAACGGGGACAGTAACCGAATGCTTCCTTATTCGAATGACGTTCCGGTCGTTTCAGACTAATACGGTAAAAGCTACGTCAGTTTTGTGAATTTATTTGAAACCAGCTCAACGAAACGATTTGAGTATTTGTTTTATGAGCGTTCGATATATCTCTAAGTTGATAAACGTTTCGGACATCCATAGATATGGATTTTCCGCTTTATATATTAGTATAGACCCAAATAATAAATGGTGTAAAGTTATTTCACATAATTATTCGCCTGATAGTTGTAAGACTAAAAGATTAATTAATATAATGTATTTTAATCTAATACGAATTCAAAACCTAGCCTATTGTTTTTAGTGTAAGTGAGGCCTGAGCTGAGCTGCGTCACTGGGTTCCGCTCCGCGTAACTTCTCTCTGTCTACGTTCAGTTTTGAAGCTGACCACGCCTCCAAAGTTATTATTTCTTCTACTCTTGGTTACGTTTTTCCTAGCATCCGTTACAGCAGGCCTATTTAAAAGATACAATCGCGTTCTTTAAACTAACTAAACTCCACTTCCGGTTGTCGTTCATCTTCATTCCGCTCCGCTCCGCATTTGGTGGCCGGTCGGCCTTACGGTCTATCCACCTTCGAGCCGTCGTTTTTCCTACCAACTCTACAAACTTTGTCATTCTCGTTAATTTTGTAAAACCCGACACCTTTTTTACGTTTGATTTTTGACAGGATGTTTAGCGACATAACAGCGATTATAAATACCACACGGTTACCAGAAAGTCAGAAAGTCAGCGCTGTGTACCGGACCTTGTATTCGGGTCTGTATAAATACGTTGTAAATAATCTGTGTTATGGGCGGTTTATTCATGTCACTCGATTCAATTAAACCTAACCTGACCGCATGTCATGCTGGATAAAATGTCGTGACTCTGCAGTGTGTGTGTGTGTGTGTGTGTGTGCAGCATCAGTAGATTTAATTAAACAGATATATGTCGTTTACACCATAAACATTTCACTATTAGCAGTCACAGTTAACTAACGCATTCCTGTTATAAATATGGAAACAATGATACAGCGTGTACCGAAGTTTAACTTGATCTGTGCGGGAATTACTGCTGTTTGCAAAACAATATAGTGTTGGATAAACGAGGCTAAATTGTTTTGAATTTGTTTTTTTAATTTACCGAACAATATAGTGAGGATGTTGTTATTTTTGAATTCAGTAAGAAATGCTTCTTTATTTTAATTTTTCTTCGAGAAGACTTTAGGTATGTTAATTAATTAACATAATATAGACCAAGGCTGTATTAATTTGGTTGATTCTTCCGTGAGACAGTTCCAACTGCTTTTACATCTTTTATGTGGTCTTCCCGAAGGTTGTTGTCCTGCTATGTCTGGTTTGCGGAGCTACTTTTATGTCTTCAGCAATGTGTGCCGGTCAGTTTTGATTAATCCTATCTACATGATCACGCCAGTGTCTTCTTCTTTTCCTTCCCAATCTAACTATATCCTTCACCTTACACGTTGCTTTTATACGGTTTTTTAATCTGTTTCTAAGCGTCTTTTCTGCAGTGGTTTTTACTCTTCTATAATGTTCTTAAAATAATCTATATTTTATTTATGTCGCGATATCAGTTATTGGTTCTTTAGAGCTGATAGGATTTGATATCTTCTGGAGCCGCTTCTTGGATTCTAGTTAGTAGACTGTTAACCGCAATGAATTGTAGCAGTCCACTGATTAGCTCATTCTGCTGGAGGTCATCAGGGTCCTGAAAGCCAAAAACTCTTTGCCTCCTGATAACATTTACAATTTGTTTATGCTAATTGGGTGAATGGCACCGGCCAAGTGGTGTATCAAACGGAGCTGTGGAATACTGGTGACCTCCCAGTGTACGTTAGCCTTAACCATGCCAGCAGGGCTCTGTACGGGCGGACCTTATTTCCTAAACTAGTGGTTTAGGTGGGTTCCCGTAAATAAGGATTAAAATAAAAGGTGCGAGTAGAATCTCCGTAATAAGAGAAAAAAATTGAAAGGAAATTAGCAGAACAATAAGGAGTGGGAAGTCACCAGTTAAAATTAGGGGAATTATTCACCCGGAATCCCCTCCAAAACCTTGACTTTATGAAGAGGTTAGGACCTGTGAAGGAGGTAACTGAGCATCTCAGGAATAGAGAAAGGGTCGCAGTGCAATGGTATCCCAAGCAATTCATTCACGAGAACAGCGTTCTAGGTTTAAATTTAAACGGTCGCGTAGTTTACAAGGACCGTCAGTATGCGCTTTGATCAGGATACAGGCTTGATCAGTTTATTCCTCTGCAAGAAATGTTGTATTTTAATTTTTTAAATGCGATCACTTTCTAAATTGAAGACTTAGTTTTAAATTTCCTAACGCAATCTCTATTTTAACAATCTCAGGAATTTAGAAAGGGCCACAAATATATCTACAAAGATCACAGTGCAATAGCAACCCTAAAAACTCATTCATTCAAGTTTGTACAATTTTTGCGCAATTTCACGACACTGGGAGTATGCAATGTATTCTCTTTCAAAAGATTTTGTTTCACCACACAGACAGTAGACAAAAAAATATTGCTAAATAGTCTTAAACTAGTTGTAATTGTACGTAATGATAATAATTAAAAAAAAAACTTTCAAATCGATTTTTGCTCAACCGTTATATTTTGTAAGAATATATTGTAAGGACTATACCCGTATATTGTTAGCTTAGATGTTCTGCATTTAAATGACATTTTTTTATATTTTTTTCAGAATAACGGATCAATATCACATTGGATCTGATGCTTCTAAGCTCGGAAATCAACGTTACATTTCGATTAATCTTGGATCGTTTTACTTGACGAACATGAGTCGAAATTCGGAAGATATCGCTTCAAAAACATCGGTTGTTGGAACCGTAGAAATTAATGAAGGATCGAGTGGCAAGCGAGGAAAAAGGATATGAAAGGCAGAAGAAAAAAGAACCTTGAAAACATGAGCATTTGAGAGGTTTTAGGCCGATTCGAATGGTTATCCAACGGTACGTATTCTGTAAATCTTAAACCATCGTTAAATAGTTTATATTATTTATTATAAATATAATTAGAAAATAATTATTAAAGCGGACTTCACTGTGATTTACTTGGACTAATGGAAGTCACTGATACTGACTTGTTCAAAGATTCGGATCGATCAAATTTTACATTATTGGTTCCGCAGTTGTTCACAAATATTCATGAGCGTACCAAATATGAAATAAAACAAAGGAATCCATAGTAAAAAAAGCTAAAATGAACCCTGATCGCCGTTGAAGTTTGTTTTGCTTATTTATAAATGAGTTAATACGTTACTGAATTGTTAAATTTAAACGGTTTTACTAAATAATTTGGTAAATGTGGAAAACAGCGTTTTTGTCATCTTGAGGAAATTGAATTGATGTCATTAACGAGCTAAATAAAATAATTGCGGCACACAGATGACGTGATAGAAGCAAATTTCCAAAAGAATGTTTCTTTATCTTATCCTCTTTAAAAAATCCTGGTTTCACCATTGTAATGAGCGTTAAAATCTGAATGTATTGGAATTTCGCTAACATTATTTGAAATTTAATTTTTTTTAAAAGCTGCGAATGGAATTTAAAAGTGTAAAAACGTTAATGTATGCAGAATGTAACGCTGATTATGTCGGTGAAATTTTATTTCCAAAAACGTGTAACATAATGTTACCATTATTTAAGGTTTAGAATGACGGCCATTTTTTTTAAAAAGTTTGAACGTATTTTTCTGGGTGACGAAATTCTCTTAGCTAATGCACGGCTTTTGATTTTGATCGATTTTCGTTCCAAATGTCAGTAAAATAGGATCAAAATTGCGATTGCGAACTTAATAAAATACGCACGCTCGCGCGCGCCCTCATTTATTGCTTGTCTAGCCGCTCGTGTTCATACAGTGTAAACACTAAATATATAATAATGTTTTAATTATAATATTTTGAAACTTTTGGGTCAGTTCAACGTAATCTTTGTTTGGAGAATGGTATAGATAAAAGGTAGTGCAAATAAAATTACAATTTTTAGAAATACTGTGAATACTTCTATCTTCAAAACGGTTTGAAATAACGTTCACCATTGCATTTTTCAGCCGTTTGAATAAAATCGGACAAAAACTGCGAACAGAGTACTGTAAAATACACACACGCGCGCGCGCGCGCACTGACACACACACACACACACACACACACACACACACACACACACACACACACACACACATTCATACACTGACTCACACACTCTCTGACACACACACACACACACACACACACACACACACACACACACACACACACACACACACACACACACACACACACACACACACACACACACACACACAGCACGCACACACACACACACACACACACACACACACTCTCTCACACTCTCTCTCTCTCTCTCTCTCTCTCTCTCTCTCTCTCTCTGATACGCACACACACACCCTCACTCACTCACATACACGCACAGACACACACACTGACACACACACACACACACACACACACACACACACACACACACACACACACACACACAATTTTGAACGACGTGTTCGAGAGGTCAGGATCGGTGCTCATTTCAAGTGTCTAAATTTCAATCAAGTATTACATGGCCACCTATCTGTTTTTTTAAAAAAAGTTACATTCAAGATGGCCGTCTATTTTTTTGCTCATTCTAAAATATATTCGTAATCGAGTTGGTTCCACACGTGCATCTTTCTTATTTCACTTGCAATTAAAAAAATGTTATTTTCACACTTTTCATCTAGTCCATATAGTTGAAAAATAATTTATATATTTATTTTACAGATCTTAATTGGAAATTATTTTGATAATTTATGTGCATTACAAATAATTTCTTTAATATATTGTTGTTTGACATTACAAAACTTATTTTATTATTAGTGCAAATTAGAGCCTAATCCTATAAGCAACTACTGTTATTGGTGTATTGGTAAAATGTATAATTTTATTGTCAAAAAATGCTTAAACATTTTTGATGAAATTTTCCAATGTGGCGCTTTTACTTAAAAAAAATGTGTGGATATAGGAGCAATTGATGAAAATCAAGGGTTCGGCAGGTAGTTTCTTTAGCGAATTTCAGATGGGAAATGAACTATTGGAACGGCCATTTGAATGGTTTTGCAATTTTAGACATTGTATGTTTCTAGCGGTCTAATTTGTAGGTGAACCGACTGTACTTCATTTTAAGTTCGGGGGCCACGAGCTATCCACGTACATTTTATAATACTAGATGTGTAATTCTTTTTATATTCTTCTTCTTTTCTGCTAAAATTATTGTCACTATGTTCAGTATAATGATCTGCCTTCCCTAGCTTCGTTAATTCTTCTTTCGTTGACGCGTTTAGGGGAACCTCCATCTTCAAAAACTATTTCTATCCTATTTATTAGAAATAGTTTTTGAAGATGGTGGTTCTCCGAAACGCGTCAACGAAAGAAGAATTGACGAAGTTAGGGAAGGCAGATTATTACACTGAACATAGTGACGAGGTGTGTACTTATAAAATCTAAAACGATCGCTCAAATGTGTTCTAAAGATTATGGTAGACGCTCATTTCGTGCCTTTTAATCCAATTGCTCGAATTTAACAGAATATTGTCTTGTCTGCGTAAATATTCGTGTTAATCAATTAATCAGTGCACAGTTTCTGTTAATGTGTTTGTAAAGTCTCTAAATACACCAAAATAACGTATTTACAAACAAAGCACAATTCCCTCGTTACCATTGTTTAACGTAAAGCCTTCGCCGCGTAGAGTGATTCTGTTTCTGTTTCTGTTTCTATTGAATCATTAAGTCTGCGCTTTTCACCTCTGATGCCATGCAGGCGTAATAAATAACCCTTTACCTTTTCGCCCGCCCCCACAAAGGGTAGGAACGTTTAACGTGGTCCCTAAGCGGTATTTTGGGGTTCATTAAGTTTTTTTTTGCACAAAGCTTTTCAAAAATATTTCGACGGTCTTGTAAAGACGTAGACACAATTTCGAGGGTGAATTTTTAATTTCGAGGTTATTAACACGTGCACGACGACGGCCGTTTTTACATGTCATAACATTTTGTGTTACGGTAATTAACACGAAATCTAAACTGTTGGCGAAAAACTGTTTCTCGTGAAATTGTTAGAATAAGTGTCTGTATAATATTTTAGGTGATATTCGATCGGGAAATAACTGTATTCTATATATTTTAGAGGTTACGTCCGTGCGTCACTGGTGGCACACGACGCTTATTTGTAAACCATAGCTATAATAGACGTAGTTCGTTACTAGTAGAACACTGTTATCGATCCGTACACAAATAAAGTTTCAAATAAAAGTTTCCATAAGTTATATGATTTCGTCTTTGATGTCTTAGTGTTATAATTGTCAATAAATGATGTTTTTATTTTTTTAGTTTACCAATAAAAGTCACCAAGATAAAGAAAAAAACAGTAGGCCAAAATATAATTTTATTTTATTATATAAAATTAGTTTAAAAATTAAAATGGTGCTTTTATTGAATTTAAAATTTATTACCTTTTAAATTACCTTGTGCCAGGTTAAAGAAACAAAAAAAAATACAATAGACTAAAATCTAATCCAAGGTTCCTCTAACATACTTTAAAATGGTCGTCAAACACAATTCTAGACTACAATCTTAGGCGTCAATATAAATAAGCCCATACGAAGTAAAAAGGTGAGTGCGTCACCGGTGACACACCCTCGAAATGCAGTGCTTGCAGTATGCGTCACTAGTGACGCACGTCTTTGTGGACGTGTTGAGTCTATATGCTTAAAGAGAGAGTTCAATAGGCTCACCTCAGAGTGCAGCACGTACAGATGTTTTATTCCCGTGTTATCTTTATGCAGATTTTCTGCGAGAAAGACTTTTGTACATTTTAACGTATGTATTATGCATCATAAAATATGTTGAGCGTGTATTTTATAGGTAATAAATTGTTCATATTTTATGTACTTGTAATAGTTTCATAATCTGGTGAGGTAGCTTCCGTGTGCCAGGACACGCGTTAAAAATTAATTGGTGTTTCTTAGGGTTAATAATGTCAATAAACCGAAGCCGCAGTCCTAACGTGGAAGAGCTTTACTGAAAGTATTAAACACAAGTCCCCCTTTACCCATCGTACGTTATCGCTATTGTTTTCTTCGAGTCTGGCCATAAACGTCATACAAATAATATTTCCAGAGCTGTTACTTAACATAACTACCACTGTAACGGCTTCAGACAATGCGCCAATTTCAGTCGAGTGTTTCTCGTCCCATTTCAGGAAAGTAAATCATCCGACCACCAACTACATATATTGTGTGACGACGATAAGCGTACATCGATAAAATGTATAGTTTTTTTGTCAATACATACAACGATTTTGATGAAATTTTCAAATGTGGTACTTTAATTTTTAAACAAAATATGTGGCTATACATAAACGTTACTGAAACATCGATGAACATTAAGGGTTCGGCAAGTAGTTTTTTTCAGTTGAAAAATGAGCTATTGCAGCGGCATCATGGTAAGACCCGATCCAGACCTTTAGATCACTTTTTAAAAGGTCGTTAAATTTCTATAACATATATAATTGTGTGTGTGTGTTTTAGCACGCTTACGTATGCAATTTTACAATGATTTGATTCGAACTTGGCACGAAAACCTTCGTGCCAACAAAATTCGTTCAACAGTTTCAAAATATTTATCTCTTCTTAACTTTTTTGTCTTAAATATTTTTGAAAACCTTATTTTATCATCGTAAAAACTGCATAAATTGACATTTTTGTATTCTGAATATTCAATGACATGTTGAATTTTGGAAATTTAATTTGACTGCTGTCTGAATTCATTTTTTTCAGTGGCATAAAATATGGACGTAAAGCACAAAAAATAGATAATTATCATATATAAGCTTATAGTATTTATACCTGGTACTTGGTGGAAATAATAACTCGTTTGTATATTTCCATAACATTGTTATTTGAGTCTTTCCAATCAAGGTTTAACTCGTTAGAGCATTGTCAAGGCCACTTAACATACTAAAGTACTAACTGTCCTGACTTCAGTCTGTTAAGTGGCCTAAACAATGCTCTAACGAGTGAAACCTTGGTTGGCAAGACTCGAATAAAAATGTAACGAAAATAAACAGAAGTGTATACTTTATATCGTGAAACCGATAATAAAGACGTTTATAAAGCTACCAGACATTTCCAAAAGTTCAATTCTAATTTTGACATATTGAGTCAAAAAAACAAACAAAAAATGGTTTTTCAAAATTTATATTTTTATATTTTTGCATTTATAAATTTCAAAAAAGCGAGTTTTGACAAAAAGTTCACCGACAACTTTACAATGTGTTTTCTTCGCGTCCTCGGTTTATTTCAGTGTTGATATAAGTAGTCCGAGGTAAGGTTCCCGAGTCTAGTCCGCGACGCGTCTATTCAGACGACACGAAAGCCACCTGATCCATTGTTGTTAATAGTTTATGTTTGATGTGTTAAGTAATTGTGGCCATCAAAGTAGAAGTGCTTACGAGTACTGCATTTTAAGTGTAAAACTTTTACGTTAATTGATTAGCGGTTGTTACAACTTGAAATTAGCCGCCTCGGTGGCCTAGTTGATAGCGTACTGGACTTTCACCCCGAGGACCCGGGTTCGATTCCCGGCCAGGGCTTGGCATTTTTATACGCTATAAACCATCCCATTGTCTGCATTAGCCCAAGTGTGTACAATAGTCGGACGTTAAACACCAAAAAAAAAAAACTTGAAATTATGTTGTGTAACTTACTACATGTGGGGATATTTTTTTTTATTTAAAAAAAATTAACAATCTTAATTACCGGAACTTTTGTAAAATAAAACTATACTATTTGAAAAAATCCAAAAATAATTTTGACACGACTTGTGATGGAAGCTGATTTCATATTTTCAGAATGAACAATATTAAAAAATTGAAAATTTTGCTTCCGTAGGGTTTGTAACTTAATTTCTCAATTTTTATTTTTGAAAATTCTACTTCTCTGTCGTAATCAACGTTAAAAACTACGTAAATTTAGCATAAAATTTTAAAAGCTAATTTATGTTAATCAACGCTGATCGGTGGAGAAATCAGACATTCATGTATTATAATGTAATAAACGTGTGCAAGCTTACCGAAATCACTGAAGAATGTAACGTATTGTTAACGTTAGGTTATCATTTAACGTTTAATTAATTATAATAAGGATAGGATAGGAAATCACTAACGATAAAATAAGTAATTTTCCAGAAAATAATTATTTAAACGCGCTGGTAAAGTTCTGCAAATCGTTCGTAACTGCAAACAAATTTATAACGAATTCGTTGTCAAATAATTTACGCGTCACTGTAAAAGTGTAAACGGCAAAGATAAAACGAAAGTCTGTTTCCAACAGAATACATTATTGTAACGGGAAGATGGGCTCGGATAAGAGTTGAATGTTAACTGAAGCTGAATAATTGGTTTTACGTTTTGTCAGGCACAAAGTCAAAGAGCCACGAGCCTCGAGCGCGGCGAACGCAATTTAAATGTAGAATGACAGAATACAAATATTAGGACCTCTATATGTATGGAAATAAATGTCGAAAGTGAGCTTTGACAACGAACCGGTCCTGCGACACTGAAGTAATTACAATTAACCTCTCTTTCATCGAATTAAACTTCGTCTCAAAACACAAATTTTCTCTCGCTCGATTAATACCGTACAAATATGACAAAGAGGTTATGGACAAATAACAAAACGATAATTTTTATCAAAATCGATTAAATTCTAAACTGTAAATTTTTAATTAATATTTTCTACCTCTTTTCCTCTATACAGGGTGGTCCACGGGAAACGGACGTTCTTGAATCGCATTTTACTCGACGACTGGTGAAGAGGGAGACCCGCGGTAGACATCATTCACCTCCCCATTTCGTGCCATTCTATTCATTTAGTCGCCATTATGTCACTGTGGACGAAATATCATCGCGTGTTTGCATACGATACTTTTATTAAAAGTGTGAGTCCGTGGTTCAAACTTCAGGCGTCACTTTCTTATTAGGCGCCATGGTAAAATACTGAGTCACAATACCATTTTAAGGTGGGTGAATGCATTTAAATCTAAGGGATTTGTTATGAAAACAAAGCCACCTGGCCCCACTCTGGACAGAGTGAGAGAGGCGATTCAGCGCAGTCCCGGCCGTTCTGCTAGGCGTCACGCTACAGAACTTGGACTGAATAAGAGCACAGTAAAGCGTATCTTACACAAGGATTTAGGGTTACACCCGTATACAAATTATAATTGTACAGAAGTTAAATGCTGCACATCATCAAGAACATCTCACGTTTGCTGAGACAATGTTAAACATGTTTGAAGATTATGAGGAACTGACAATTTTGATGAGTGATGAAGCTGATTTCCATTTGAATGGAATTGGTAATAAGCAGAAATATTGTTATTGGGCTTTGGAAAATCCTCGTGTGCTACAGAAGAGACCATTGCACAGTCCAAAAGTGACCGTTTGGTGCGCTGTAGGAAAGTGTGGGATTTTTGACCGTTTTTCTTTGATGAGAATGAAATTACTGTGACTGTGACTTCTAACCGTTACCTGAATGTTATAACAGACATTTTATAACAGAAATTGAAAGATGAGAAATCAACATGGATCAAGTATGGTTCCAGCAAGACGGAGCTACTGCTCATACGGCCCGAGCTTCTATGGCTGCAGTTCGAGCGTTGCTCCCTGAGCGAGTGATCTCACGGTTTGGTGATGTTGCGTAGCCTCCACACTCACCCGATCTATCCATGGGTGATTTCTTCCTGTGGGGTTACCTTAAGGCACATGTTTACAAAGAAAAACCATGTCCTGGGAGAATTGAAGGCTACAATAAGAAACCAAACTGAGCTAATCAACGAACAATTATTGGGCAGAGTGGAAGCAAATTTTCGAGAAAGACTGGAGATGTATGTACGTCACAACGGCCGTCATTTGGGTGATGTAAGTTTTAAAAATTAAAGTAACGTAATTTCTCTTTTAAATGGCATAACTTTACCTTCATTTCTGCATAAATAAAAATTATCTGTGTTTAGAACTAACGGAGCAGTGATTTTTTCAAAACCATCCGTTTCGCGTGAACCACTCTGTATCTTAATATCTGGCCGAAATTTTATAACCCGATTGTTTTCGGTTATAATTTCGATTTTTTTCTTTTATTTTAAGGCGAAAAGCACAATGACGCTATTATCGCCTCCCTAAATGTAAGTGTGTTTATAAAGTCGTAAGTGTAGTGTTGTAAGTTTGTGTGTGTTAGACTCGGGTACCGCGAGGGACGTCTAAATCCTCTCAATAGGTGCAACTAATAATAATTCCCCCCTATTTCGAGCAAATAATTTCCATTGTATGTATTAACAAGTTCACGACAACGGTCGTTTTTTGAATTGTAATTATAACACAAAATGTTGTGGTAATTAATACGAAATCTCAACTATATGAGTACATTTTTCCCGTAAAATTGTTAGAATATATATCTATATAACATTTTAGGCAATATTCAATAGGGAAAAAACTGTTTTCTATATATTATAGAGGTCACTGGTGGCACACGATGCCTATTTGTAAACCATTGCTATAATGTGCGTCATTGGTGGCATACATTGTGCGTTATTGATCGGTACATACATAAAGTTTTAAGTAAAAGACTCCATACGTTTTATGGTTATTATTATTATTTTGGTCATTATGTAAATTAGATGTAATAATTTAAAGGTTTTAAGGTTTGGTAGCCCCTGAGGTCTATGTGCAATTTATCCTCTTAGTTATTAGTTTAATAGACTGGTTCTCTTAATGAGTTGAGCAAACCACTCTTTTAGCTAGAGGTCCTCAGGGTTCTGGAAACCAAACACCCTTAGCCTCCTGCTTGCAAGAGACTCACAGTCATAGATTACTTGTCCTGCTGTTACCTGCTGTTAATCAACCTGCAAAGCTTTTATTTTTAACCACAGTTCCTCGTAATAAATGCATTGGTTCTGCCAAGTTGTCCTTTATACATGATTTCTACTGCTTTAGTCCACTTAGAAGTACCTCATTCAATAGATGTTCCTAGCTGACTGCCTTGGAGTACAGTTTTCCTTCAGCTGTGGTTGTGTTTATAACGTCCGGAATTTGATCTCTGTGAGGTCTTTTGACTGTGTTTAATTTACTCTTTGCTTTCGCTTTATCTCTTCTCAGTCAACAAAACGTACACCTGTGTTGAGCTAGACAGTCGCCTTACTGATTTTAGATGTTCGACTCCATTTCTCACTTCTTCACTGCAAATTCAGTAGTTTTGCGTCCCCACATTCCGCCGTGATTCACTGCTTGTGGGTCCCATGGGGTTAGGTATAGTTCATTACGAGTTGCACAAGAAAAATTATGCTATGGATGCTGACGTATCTAGTCCTTTACGGCTCCTCGCCAGCCGCCTCTCACCGAGAAAGGAGGGAAAATGTCATCATCTACCATCCAGTAGTAACACTACCCCCACTAGTCCAACCTCAAGTCGCATTGGTGCCGGAGTAAATCTCCGACAGGATTTCCTATGTTCCCGTAGTACCAGTATTCGTTGTTGGCCCTCCGTCCGCCTCAAACGCCTCGACTGGTCTCTGTCCCGCCAATCAGTCACACATGACCGATTGACTCGGTTTCGGGTTCCCTTCATGACACGTCTTGAAATTAAGCATCCCTCCAGGTCTTCTGGTCTTCCATATTCACTCACACATTTACATCCCCTCTTACACTTACCCATATACAAACCAAACAATCCTACCGCCTACCTCAAGTCCGCCCCAAAATTCCACAACCCCCCCCCCGTAAATCTCTTCGTCCGAGGGGAACTGTACTTGCTTAGTTCATCCCAATAATCTCCCTGCACGTCCCTACTACGACCAGCAAAATTAGCTTACCCAACACACACACACCCCTATAGACTCCCCTAAATGCCCCCCAATCTCCAATATGTATTTCCAAATAGTCTCGTTCGCCCCACACTCACACCACTTACTGTGGACAAACCCCAACCCTTTCAATATAGCTCTAAAACATCCATGAGGTTAGGTACAGCTCCACTTCCATACCGAGGTCCGCTCTTGCTGTCTATAGAGAAAGCCCCCATGAATAGGTAAGGCGCATGAATAGGTTAAAACTAAATGTCACCGCAAAAGTAAAACTGAATTCCCTCTTCGTCACATAGCCTTTATCATACGTTATTCCAACGTGTTTCGGGATTATTTAGGTTAGGATAGTACTGTTAGGAAGTGGAAGGGATGGTGAATTTCGGTGCTGACTCTTCCCGAGCGGTTCGAGATGGTAGTGGATCGGTAGCTTACATGTGGGTCGGATTCTCCAAATCCTGTAGCAGCCTTTCGGGAGGGGGATCGTAATAGAGTGGTGCCCACTACCCTATTTGGAGTATAGGGAAGGACGGTAATAAGTAATGTACTTGGGTATTACAGACTACATTTTAGCAAAATTGTATTAGAACCTTTAGAGCCGATTCTACAAAGACTTTTTCTCAAAAAACAAATTTAATTTTTTTAATTTTTTACAAAAAATTTATTAAATATTTTTTTTTAATTTTTCCTGAGATAAAGACAAATTAAACTTACATATTAAATTTCATGTAAATAGCTTTATGAGTTCCATAACCAGCGCAACATATAGTTTGTGTGTTTGTACAAACACATAACTAATATCCAAATTAATATAACCACTTTTTTCGACTCGGATGGTGGATTTAAAACGTAGTCAGAATTCATATGTCATATTACCTCATTTATAATTTAATTTAATTAATTACAATGTTTACAAAGTTAATTATCCAATATTTAGGAAACGATATCTGGAGAAATGTAAATAAATTTACTAAATTTTTTTTTATTTTTCTCATAATTCTTAACTACCCCGTAAAAACTGTTGTACAATTCAGGATCAACCCCCGCTTGTAATAGTGTGTGAGGGATGTGTAGTAATGGCTGCTTGAACAGCTCATTTTCTAATGGAAATTAGGTATTAATGAGTGAGCTGTACTTCGACGTGATGTCGTGGCAGAGTGTACGTTACAAGTCGTTTACTAATGAGAAAGTTAGTGCTTGGCTGTTGTTAGTGCCTTTACGTAAAAGTCAGGAAATTTATACAAAGGGAAGCGCTGGATGTTTAGCATTTAAAGGCGGCTGTGGACGCCATGCCGTACTTTATAAATTATTTATCGTTCTTCCTTCTCGTTGTGTAAATGTTGGAGTAAGTATTGTGATTAGCTAAATTTTTGCTGCTACTAAAGTGTGTTTAAAATAGAAACAGCGCAGAAATCTTGCACGTTTTTGGTGTTGAATCTAAAAATAAAATTATTTTAAAGGAATTTAAACAAAGCGGGGTTTTTTGGATTTTATGAAAATGTTTACCAACAGAATCAAAAAACCAAGACAAACTCTTAGCGGAAATCGTTGTTTATTTCCGTTTTAGCGAATTCCAATTGGAAAATAAGCTATATTATTTTCTTGTGGGAAAATATATTTTACGGATGGGAAAGTACGGACCACTTTTAAAACCTTTGCAGTTAAAACTGTTAAAGTCGAACCCATACTTCAGATAGCGAGAATCACCTCGAAGATGCCTCGGTACGATTTCAGTTACTACAATCGTTATTATTGCATTCTTTATAGTTAAGGACAACGTAGTAATATTATTTTTACAGTCCAAAATTTTAAACTAGTTAAAAACGTTTAAAAATATTTTTTTTGTATACCCATGCTCAGAATCAATCTTCAACACAACTTTCAAAAATTTTGTCAATCTCTCTCCCTCTCCCTCTCTCCTCTCTCTCCCTCTCCTCTCTCCCTTTCTCTCCCTCTCTCCTCCCCCCTCTCTCTCCCTCTCCCTCTCTCCCTCTCCCTCTCCCTCTCTCCCTCTCTCCCTCTTCCCCTCTCCCTCTCTCTCCCTCTCCCTCTCCTCCCTCTCTCTCTCCCTCTCCTCTCTCTCTCCCTCTCTCCCTCCCTCCTCTCCCTCTCTCTCTCTCTCTCTCTCTCTCTCTCTCTCTCTCTCTCTCTCTCTCTCTCTCTCTCTCTCTCTCTCTCTCTCTCTCTCTCTCTCTCTCTCTCTCTGTGTCTGTGTGTGTGTGTGTGTGTGTGTGTGTGTGTGTGTGTGTGTGTGTGTGTGTGTGTGTGTGTGTATCACAAAAGTTTTAAGCGCCATAACGAAAGAAAAGTTCAATTGATTTATGTAAAATTTATAACATTAAACCAAAACTGCTTAAAATGGAACCATGTTGCTTTTCAGCTTGTACAAATATTTCGGAGGCTAAAGGGAAATTTTAGGAGGGATGGAGAAAATTTTCAAAGGTATTTAAGTACTGGTTATATCTAATGGAGTATCAGATTTCAAGGAAACTTTGCGTTGAGGCCGAATATGCCATTGACTTCCAAAGAAATTGGAGTGTTTGAGCCCTTAAAGGGGAAAACCGTAAAATTTTTGCCTGAATATTTAGGATATCAAGCATGAATACCATTTTGGAATTTTAACATGCATCAGGTTTTAGGTCTGGTTGTGATGGGATTTTGCGCTATGAATACCCATGTAATAGTATATTTAGCGCTTTACGTACTATTGCACAGCTGATTTCGCATAACAGCTGTGGCTTCAATATAATTTCAATGTCACCAAATTAAAAGAGACAGATTAGAAATCCCCTTAGTTACCCTTAAATAATGAAACCTAACAATTAGGACTGGTTTGAATGTGAAAAAACTCCAGGATATGACCTTATAACTGGTAAGATTATTAAAGAACTGTCTGTAATAGCAGTAAAGAAACTTCTTCAACTAATCAACGCAGCTATTAGATTAAAATATGTGCCAAGTCAGTGGAAAGTGGGAGAAGTAATTATAATCTCTACTGCCTGTAACTTCAAAAATATTTGAGAAACTCCTACTTAAGAGACTTATAGAAGAAAGGAACTTGATTCTAGACCACCAATTCGGTTTCAGGAGGAAACGCTCAACTATAGATCAGGTTCATAGGTTAATACAATCGAAAAATCCTTAGAAGCCAAACAAGTTTGTTCAACTATATTCCTGGATTTGTCTCAGACTTTCGACAAGGTGTGGCACCAGGGGCTTCTATATAAACTTTACAACACGTTGAGCTACGAGTGGTACCTTATACTAAAATCTTATCTAGTATGTCGGTACTTTAGAGATAAAGTTGAAGATGAGTATTCCGACCTTAAAGAGACACATGCTGGAGTGCCCCAGGGAAGTGTGCTGGGCCCAGTACTGTACTTTCTTTACACACGGGATATACCAGTGATGGAGAACACCAATATGGCTACCTTTGCAGATGACACAGCTGTAATGGCAGTTGCGGAAAATATGGAAGACGCAATTAACAAGTTACAATTCTGTTAATAAGATCACTAAGTGGACAGAGAAATGGAGGATCAAGCTGAATGAGAGTAAATCAGTGCATGTCAACTTTACAAATCGTAAAGTTGTTCCAGTGGCAGTCACTATCAACTTACAAATAATTCCATGTGCGAATTCAGCTAAATATCTTGGAATGAATTTGGATGCAAAACTCAGGTGGAAAGAACATGTAAAAAAAAAAGAGGCAGGAGCTGAACATTAAATTCAAGAAGATGCAGTGGCTGTTGGGAAGGCATTCACAACTCTCTTTGCAAAACAAGCTGCTGATATATAAGCAAGTTCTAAAGCCTGTGTGGATATATGGTATACAACTGTGGAGTTTTATCAAGAAAACAAATGAGATGATGATCTAAA
Source organism: Callitettix versicolor (assembly GCA_022606455.1). Classification (NCBI taxonomy): domain Eukaryota; kingdom Metazoa; phylum Arthropoda; class Insecta; order Hemiptera; family Cercopidae; genus Callitettix; species Callitettix versicolor. The sequence goes on along the minus strand of CM040188.1, from coordinate 17,258,624 downwards.
CATTTCAAAACAAAGTACTGCGAAGTATCTGCAATGCTCCATGGTATGCAAGAAATGACGATATTCATTGGGACTTGGGAGTTCCTACCGTTGTAGAAAAAATTAAATTACATGCAACGAAACATAAAAAGAGATGGCAACCCATTCTAATGTGGAAGTAGGACCCATTCTAATCGCTCCTAAGGACCAGTCAGGATCAGCGCAGATTGAAAAGGAATAAGCCTTGTGATTTGATGTGTTAGTGAAGTGGGGGTCTGGCTGATGGGTCGGATCTTGGATATACCTTCATGTACTTGACTCTAATGAATGAAATATTACTTGATAAGTCATGTGACTTAGTTGTAAATTTGTAAAAAAAATTGAGGTTATGTTAAAAATTCAAATTCAAAATAAAATTAACGAGAAAGACTACGACGATTAGAAAATAAATTGAAACGAAAAAATGTAACTAACGATGAAATAATTACAATTAATAAAAGAATTATGACTGGTGAGCAACATCAAACAAAAACGAGGAATCAAGAAAAACGTGATACATGATTTATACTTTAGGTCGGTAAGAGAATTTTTTTGGTTTTAACTTGAATAGAACATAGGTGTCAAATATATAGAAAAAATCCCCGCTGATTTCGAGCATAAAATTGGACCTTTTTTTAGTTTTTGAAGATATAATGTAAACAAATTTCATAAAATTTCTTGTTACGTGTCTCTGTAAATCTATCAAAGTAAAACAAAGAACCAGACCATTTAATTAATGCCCATTAATCCCCATTTTAGATTTTTATTAGTCCTATTTAACTGTATTTTGGCAATCGCAGAAAATACCATTTCGATTGTTTAAAACGAAAGTCTGCAGTTAGTTTGTTTGTATTTTAAAAATCTACCTTGGACAGACGTTTTGTGTCCACTACATTGGTTCAAGCCGAAAATCTATTTATAATTCGAAAATATAATTTTTTTACGGTTCATTCACTTGCCTGCCGACTGATGATGAAGAGTCCTTAAATCTGACCGGATCGTGCCAGACCGCTTAGTCAAAACGAAGATTTGTTTTTTTCCAAAGCCGTCGCTCGTTTTCTTCCACTTAGACACCATTAAGGACATCCTAGTACAATACAAACACTTAGTGTTTACTATTAGATGTCCTTCGCTTGCTTGCCTGGATAATATTGATTCTTCGGAAATTTAGAAGGATCACAATATTACACCCTTAGAAGGTCTTTCACCCTAAGTATTATCAGGCGAATTCCCATAGGAAAGTGATCAATTTAGCGATCATCGTAACAAGGTAATACCTTAAGCGTTTATCCTGACAAACATACATTTTGTTCCAATTTGGCATAAAAATCGATTTTGGTAATTGCTTGGACAAGTCCGTTAACCAGCAAAATTAGTTTGATCGTTTCAAAATGACTGTCATTACAATATCTAAAAATCGCGGCACGCAGCTGTTTCCAGAAGCAAATTTCCAAAAGTATTTTTTTTACCTTACCTTTTTTTAAATTATAATTTCACCGTTATAATCACCATTAAAGCCTGTACATATTACACTTTTAAACTTTTAAATTACATCGAAAGTAAAAAAGTGAACCCTGATTGCCGTCAAAACATTTCTCACAATCAACGCACGCGGTTTTTACTGTAGTGAAATCGGATTTTCAAAACAATTTAAGACAAACGAAATACGAATTTTTAATTGTTTTAAATGGTCGCCATTTTGAAACTGTTCGGCGAATTTCGCTGGTTGACGAACTCGTCCAAGTTATAAAATAAGCCGCCTATGTGGCCTTGTTGATATCGTACTGAGCTTTCACCCCGAGGACCCGGTTCTATTCCCGGCCAGGGCTTGGCATTTTCGTACGCTATAAATCATCCCATCGTCTGCATTAGCCCAAATGTGCACAATAGTCAGACTTTAAAAACCAAAAAAAAACTATTATAAAATAAATTTTAGTGCCAAGTTCGGATCAAACCGAACTAAAATTGCGAACGTGAGCGTGCCAAAAAACACATATTGCCTATACATACACAAAATGTATAAATAAATTTTAACATCATCCAAAAGTGATCTAAATGGTCAGAATCGTTGCTCATTTCAAGGTACCGGGTCTGGGTGTTACCATAATGGCACATTTTTCCAATAGAAATTCGTTAAAAGGTGTAATTTTTTTATATTACGTTTTTTGGGGAAATTTTCCCATTGTAACAGACGTTACAATTCTGCATATATCAGCATTAAAACGTCCACAGTTCGTTGAAAACATGACAATCAATTTTAACATCGATTCCGCAACACTCCCTAACTTATACAGGGTGGATCGAAAGTCTAGGATATATTGCGTAGAAGGACGTTAAAAAAACAAACGTGGAAAGCTCTTGATTAAAAATATCTACAGGGTGCGTCGTGATTGCAATGGGTGTAAAAATGTAACATTATTTCCTTGAGATTTTTTAATTTAAGCTATTATTTCTTCAAAGCTTCGTATTGATATTCTTTTCTTTTTAAGGCTGACATTTTGGTCAAACAAATTTTTAATTATTTAAGTTTTTATGTTTTAAACATTTTGATTTTGTGTTTAATTTACAAGGCCTCTATGCCTGTAATAATTTGTCATATAATATCGTATTATATTCGTGGAAAGTTGTTTGCAATATTTTCAAGTATTAAACTGCAAAATGAGTGTTATAATGTTTTACCTCGATTAAATTTGTATATTTTTTCTCAGTTCTCAGTTGATGTAGTTTGAGTGCTCTAATGACGTTGTCTACAGACAGTGACGAAAAATAGATAACAAGATACAGGGTCTTCCAAAAATTACGAAATTCATTTTTTCAACTATTTTAAATGCAAACAAAATAATATTATTTGTATTCGCCTAGAAGTCATAGACCATACAAACAGTTTGGTGAAAAAATATTGCTTATATTTTCTACTTGTTGTATAAATATTGAATGTTAACAAGTATTTTGTTTGTAACAGATCAGGAAACCTCTGATCTATTTTGATAACAAAATAGTTTGATTTAAACAAAATAAATGTCAAACTATTTTCTTTAGTTTTTTTTTTTTTTTTTTTTTTTTTTTTTTTTTTTGTAAAATGACTTTCTTTTTCAATTCCTACCATTAGTTCACACTCTCGCTATATATATTTATTTATGTAGGCCTATCTCGTTCAAATCTTCAATCGTTAATAAAATACTTTCTATTCATTCATTCTACGTTCAAATAATTTTTTTTTAAACTTGTAGTGTATGGCACTTGATGTTAATACAGTTTTTGTCAAATATTAATAACGCATATTTGTACAGACTATACGATAGGATTTCCTTAGGTAATTCCTACTGTTATTCATCCACTCAAGTACAAATACATTTTTTTAAACTTATGGTGTATGACACTTGATGTTAATACAGTTTTTGTCAAATATTAACATCGCATATTTGTACAGACTATACGATTGGATTTCCTTAGGTGATTCCTACTATTATTCATCCACTCAAGTTTAAATATATTTTTTTAAACTTGTAGTGTACGATACGATGTTAATACAGTTTTTTGTCAAATATTAACATTGCATATTTGTACAGACTATACGATAGGATTTTCTTAGGTAATTCCTACTATTACGATGTTAATACACTTTTCTTTTAGTGGACGACACTTGATGTTAATACAGTTTTTTGTCAAATATTAACATTGTATATTTGTACAGACTATACGATAGGATTTCCTTAGATAATTCCTACTATTATTCATCCACTCAAGTTCGAATACACTTTTCTAAACTTGTAGTGGACGACACTTGATGTTAATACAGTTTTTTGTCAAATATTAATACCGCATATTTGTACAGAGTATACGATAGGATTTGATTTATATAACTCTTATGTCCTATCCTATGTTGGTTTTAGGAATCGTAGCACGCAGCTGTCTCGCTGGCGTGATGGAAGCGCAAGACCTAAGTAGGAATTGACTTAAAAAATGTTTTTTTATATTACTTGTGTTTGTAAATCACGCAACAGTGTTTTATGCGTATTTATGTATGGCGTTTCAAGTGACACATCCTTTAAAATACCACTTGCGGTCTAGCGATCTACCCGGGTATAGTCACAATGTGAAACAGTGCTCAAACCTATATCATTTGTTTAGGTTCTTAGTACAAATGTTTACCACTGTGTAATATAAAAGTGTTGACAATGTAACAGAACATTTATAAACAACAAACAATATAGTAAACACGGAATATTGCTTGTTTGCATTAAGTAATTGAGAAGCGTTTAAGGATGCATTAACATTAAATAACCATTAGAGAGCGTTAGAAAATAAAGCTCTATAATACGCGACTTGTATGCACAGGCAGAAACATTCGCAAATGGAGAACTGATCAAATTCAATACCATAACATAATACAGGGTGAGGCAAGTTGAACGGGAAGATTTAAAAATAAACACAGCACACAGGTCTCTCGATGACATGACAGAAACGAATTTATAAAAGTGTTCTTCATTATTTTATTCTTTTTTGAAAATCTGGTTTGATTTAAACTTTCAAATTTCATTGGAAGTACAAAAATGAAACCTGACCGCCGTCACAAAGATTTCCTAATTTCAATTGATTTTGAAAATTAAAAATGCTCATTTACGCGGTTTTTAACATTGTTTACGACAGATAAATCTGATTTTCAAAAACATAAAAAGTTATTTTTTCTTAAATATTCCAAACAAACTGTTACCCAAAATCGATTTTTGTGTTAAGTTTGAATCAAATGTAACCGAAATTGCGAACGTGACAGCGCTAAAATACACCACACACACACACACACACACACACACACACACACACACACACACACACACACACACACACACACACACACACACACACACACACACACACACACACACACACACACACACACACACACACACACACACACACACACACACACACACACACACACACACACACACACACACACACACACACACACAGAGTTAGTGAAAAGGCGGCGAATGTGGCAGGAGCCCTTTGCAGGCTCATGCCGAATCTGGGAGGTCCAGCCGATTCCTGGCTGGGGTAGTAATCTCAGTGCTTCTTGGTCGCGAGCTATGCGCGCAAGGTTAATGCGGTGCACCGCCGTGCGTTGCTGCGTGTCGTGAGTGGTTACCGAACAGTTTCCTACGACGCTGCATGCGTAGTGGTGGGCGAACCACCAATGGAGCTGATGGCTGATGAAAGAGCGAGGCTGTACTGGCGCAAGCGAAGTGCTGAACCGCAGTATAGTCATACAATGGCAATTACAGAGGAGCGAAATCGGACCCTGGAGACATGGCAGCGATAGTGGGACGAATCAACAAATGGACTATGGACATACCAACTTATAGGTAACATCCAGTATTGGTGCAACAGGGATCATGGGGAGGTGGATTTCTATCTCACACAGATTCTCACTGGGCAAGGTTGCTTCCGAGAGTACTTGTTCCTTTTCAGGATGAAGACTCGGCTTATCCCCTCTGTCTTCCAGCAGTGGAGGAAAATGCGGAGCATGTGTTTTTCCGGTGTCGGAGATTCGACGAGGAAAGGATGAGGCTGCAAAGATATCTGCGAGGGAGCATTGCACCGGAAAGTTTGGTTGCGACAATGATGGCTTCAGAGGCCAACTGGAGGCCATTGCGGGATTCGCTGCAGTGGTCATGAAGAGGTTGAGGCTGAGGATCGAGAAAGGAGAGCCTACGCTGTAGAAGAGTAGGCAGTCAGCCAGTCCACCATCCCACGAAGTAATGCCTGCGGCGGTTCCGTGGGGGGGGTTTACAGAATAGAATGCTTTTGATGGTTTTTTTAGTGGGTAACAATATATCTTAATTTGAGTTTGGGTTTGAGTTTGAACTTAATTTTAGTCCTACACTCTGGGGTAGTGCGTACCCTATCCCAGGTAGTCTATAAAAGATTCTTTTCCACCTTTTTTTTGGCATCAAAACACACACACACACACACACTTAAATTTAACGACCTTCTCAAAAAATTATCTAGAAGTCAGGATCAGTGATCATTTGAATGTCCCGGGTCTCAGTCTTATAATGGTGGCTACTTTAATAGCTCATTTTCCAAATGTAAATTGGCAAAAACATCAAAAAAATTATTGAAATAAAAATGTATAATAAATGTTAACCTAAGTGTAACTTACCATAAGAAAGTTTATTTTCTGAACACGGTGTCAGTCAGTCAGTTAGTGTCCTTGGTTTTGCACACATTGTAGGAGAGCAAAGTTTCACATGACGTTGAATCATATTAAAACGGACTCTAAGTCATATTCGAGTTTTTAGTGAATACGCTTTTAGATAAACACGTTCCAGAAGAAAATAATCAAGAGCAGCCAAGTCTTTAAAACGGGTCACGGGAAATCACCAGTCTTACGGACGATACGACTGGAAAAGTCGAGCCTCAGCATATCCGTGGAAAGTCTGGCAGTAAGGCTTGCTGTACCATCCTGCTGGAAGTGTTTTTATTTGGATCGTACTCATCTAGTGCCGGCAGGAAAATAAACTGTCGTGTACTGATACTATGCACGGTGGAAGTAAATACATACGGGATATTTGGAAAGAAAGAGATATATTCAATGAGAAAAATATAAAATAAACAATATACAATGAGAGAAACGTATAATGAGTAATATACAATGAGATCAATATGCAGTGAGCAATATACAATGAAAGAAATATTCATTGAATAATATTCAATTATAGAAATATTCAATGAGCAATATTCAATGAGAGAAATATACAATAGCAATATATAATGAGAGAAATATTCAGTAAGAAATATACAATTATAGAAATATACGGTGAGTAGAATACGATGAGAGAAATATATAAGGAGTAATATACAATGAATGAAATATACAATGATTAACATACAATGAGAGAAATATAGAATGAGTAATATACAATGAGAGAAATATATAATGACGTACAATGAGAGAAATATACAAGGAGAGAAATATAGAATGAGTAATATAAAAAGAGTAATATACAATTAATGAAATATACAATGATTAATACACAATGAGAGAAATATAGAATGAGTAATATACAATGATAGAAATATACAAGGAGAGAAATATAGAATGAGTAATATACAATTAATGAAATATACAATGTTTTTTGCGGCGAATATACAATGTTTATAATCGCCGTAAAAATATACAGTGATTAATATACAATGAAATAAATATAGAATGAGTAATATACAATGAGAGAAATATAGAATGAAGTAACAAAGTTTTTTTGTTTTTTATACAATAAGGTTATCATCTCCGTAAAAATATAGAATGAGTAATATACAATGAGAGAAATATAGAATGAGTAACATACAATTAATGAAATATACAAAGTTTTTTTTTTTTTTTTTTTGCGTCAAAAAACTATTAAGGTTATCATCGCTGTAAAAATATAAATGATTAATATACAATGAGAGAAATATATAATGACTAATATACAATGAGAGAAATATACAATGAGTCATATAGAAAGATCAATAAACAATGAGAGAAATATAGACTGAGTAATATACAATGAGAGAAATATATAGAATCAATAATAAATGAGAGAAATATACAATGAGTAATATACAAAGAGAGAAATATACAATGATTAATAAACAACGAGAAAAATATACAATGATGTAAGGTATAACTAGTAGTTCGTTATACGACTATTGTGTACAAGTACTACTGCGAGTTCTGTATATTCTGCCTGGCCACCGTTCCACGACAGCTCTCTGACGCGCCAATTTCACCGGTAACCGTAATATTTAGGAAAAATGTTATTCGACTAACTTTATTAGAAATTTTATTCGCTTTCGCTATGAATTACGATAGGTCTTGCCGTTCAGCCAGTATTGCAGGAAACAGCCAGCAATTTCACTCGTCATCGTTTAATCAGAAGCCGTTATCTTAAAACAGAAGACAATGGGGAAAATCTTACACATACGTCGTTTGGACTTTACACTCGGTGAAATCTGCTTAATAAACAAACATACAAACCAACCGAACGGAGAGTTGAAACTGAGACCTATCTTCGCTTCGCCAGAAATATTTAGTTTAATAATTATAGTGTGCTTAGTGTAACAAAGTTTATGGATTTCAAGAAAACAGGTCATTGACATATGATAGCTGAAGTCGCAATTACTTATCAAGAGTCCGCAGATTTCGCCTTACGCTGTTCCACTTTTGCTTGGGAAGAAAGTGGATAGTCAAGAAACAGATAAAGAACTTTAGATCCTGTTCGCCAAACCCGTACTAACAACGTGTGTGCCCTAACGGGATTGAAACTTTGCTTCCATCACGGTAGCGAGACAGGTGCGTGCCTTGTTTGTTATAACGATTTTATCTACGTAAGAAAGTAATTAATTTGCCGGGGACGTTACGTCACTCGCACAATAAAGTAGACTGTCGGTTGGGGAGCAGATTTATCTACAACCGCCTGGATGCATCTGACACTTGTATTATTTTGCGGCAATTGTTAGACGGTTTTCATTATTTTATGCAAAGTTGTAATGTTTTACGAAACGTTAGTTTCAGAAAGTATTTTCATTACGTCTCTTGAGATCAAGTGTGTTTCTTGCTTTGTCAGAGGCATTCGTTGCTACTCCAGTGAACTGGTGTATTGCATAACTAGCGCCTGATCTTTTAAAATACACGCGGGAAATGCATTCTGTTATAGTACATATATTTTAAAAAATATGTTTTTCAATATATTAGAAAAAATTATTACTCAAAAAATGTATATTTAAGATTCTGAAATGGACTTAGCTTCAAAACGTAGTGTTTTTTTATATAGTGGTTATGTTTAGAGACTATACATAACCATAACGTGTTGAAGGTTAACGTTTAAATTAATGTTAGAGCAAATTTTAAAATTTCTATACGTCTGGTTGTGTAAAAGGTCCCAATATTTTCCCGCTAATTAATTTTAAACAATATTCGAACATAATTTTTTCATGACCAAAGTATGTAGGAAGTAAACCTGTTTTTTCTCCTTTTTTAACATATATACATCTACTTGCTTTGCCTAGATTTTCAAATATTTTATATTCCTTGATGCGTTTCGGAATACTTCCATCATTAAAACTTCTTGCTGTATTGTTGTATGTTTGAAGCTAAGAAAGGCAGAACAGATGTATGTACTCAACAAAATAAGAACATTCCTAGCTGAAAAAAGATGATGATTATTACATTAAGAATGTGTTTTTAGTTTTATATGTATGCAAAGCTCCCAAGTATACACACAGCTTTACCTTGATTTGGGATGGAGGGATCTTATCTAAAAACAAACAAATAAATAAAGGTTAGTACTAGTTCGGGATTGCCAAACCTGTGCTCGCAATATACCAACTACTGAGGGGATGTGGGTCCGTAAAAACCTAAACTGAACGCTGAGTCGAAACGAAAATCGGTTTCAGGAATTATTGGAAAACGATTAAAAATCGGTACATTATATTTTGCTCTAACGTTGGTCATACAAAAAGGTTCATGTCTGAAGTCATTGTAGAAAATTCGAAAGAAATAATGCATTTAAGGTTGAAAGTACGCTGAAAAAACCTAAAAATAAAACCTAACACTCGTTGGCTTTTCCAATTCGCTCATGAACAAAAAAAGTCTTCTTCTTCTTTTTCTTCTTCTTCTTCTCTCTTCTTCTTCTTCTTCTTCTTCTTCTTCCTCCTCCTCTTCTTCTTCTTCCTCCTCTTCTTCTTCTTCCTCCTCTTCTTCTTCTTCTTCTTCTTCTTCTTCTTCTTCTTTTTCTTCTTCCTTCCCTTATGCCATTGGCGTCGGGGTCACTGAAAATGCCTTCCATTCTCGTCTGTCGGTTGTTAGACATATCATTTCCCTCTCATTCTTTCCTTTCCTTCTTCCCAGATCCTTTATTGTGTCCATCCTGTATCGTGGTCTTCCTCTATTTCTCTTTCCAATCGGTTTGGCTTCCAAAATATTTTTCGGGATCCTCTCTCTCTCCATTCTATTGACGTGACCGTACCACTTCAATTGCTTTTGTCCCAGTTCTATTAATGGTACCATTCTTAATTTTTGTCTAACTCTAACATTTCTTTCTTTGTCGAATCGAGTTTTATCGACCACTCGTGTTAGGTATTTCATTTCTGCTGCTGTTATTTTACTTGCAGTTCTTGATGTAATTGGCCAGCTCTCGGATCCATAGGTGAACATGAAGTACACTGTTTTACATATTACCATTTTGGTGTTTGTGCTTATTTCCTTCTTGAAAAAAATTATTTTGTTTAAAATATGTAACACAGACTTCAGTTATGATTCTTCATATAGGCTAATTGCCGGGGACGTTACGTCACTCGCACAATAAAGTAGACTGTCGGTTGGGAGCAGATTTATCTACAACCACCTGGATGCATCTGACACTTGTATTATTTTGCGGCAATTGTTAGACGGTTTTCATTATTTTATGCAAAGTTGTAATGTTTTACGAAACGTTAGTTTCAGAAAGTATTTTCATTACGTCTCTTGAGATCAAGTGTGTTTCTTGCTTTGTCAGAGGCATTCGTTGCTACTCCAGTGAACTGGTGTATTTATTGCATAACTAGCGCCTGATCTTTTAAAATACACGCGGGAAATGCATTCTGTTATAGTACATATATTTTAAAAAATATGTTTTTCAATATATTAGAAAAAATTATTACTCAAAAAATGTATATTTAAGATTCTGAAATGGACTTAGCTTCAAAACGTAGTGTTTTTTTATATAGTGGTTATGTTTAGAGACTATACATTTTTTTTATGTTTAGAATTTTTTTCTTGAAAAAAATTCGTTTGTTTAAAATATGTAACACAGACTTCAGTTATGATTCTTCATATAGGCTAATACCAAAATTTCAGCCAATCTATTGAACCACTTTTGAGAAATTAAGTTTAATTTTTCACCTGTTTGCTTCTGATCCGTATATCTGTACAAATAATTGAAAGTGAAAAAGTTTAGCTACCTCACAGTCTACACAAAGATCATTATTGGGCTGCGGCTTCGTTGTTTATCACTTGTCCTGACCGATGACAAGTGGCATGGCTCCGCGATGTTAACAAGCACGTATGAGTTACCTTTCCTTCGCTAACTGTATTATGCCCATATTTCAAACAAAGTGGGATCTATTTTTAGATTTGTTCTATTTATTGTGTTCTCCCGCGGGCAAAGCCTTTATAAGCTGCAAATACACAGGGTGGGCGGAAATTACGCCCCCCCCGTAACTGCGTTTTTGTTCAATTTGAATTTCGTTTGCCGTCAACCTTTGAATTCACGCGGAGGAAAATTTTCAATTACCGCGAACGGGATCGGGGGTAACAAGAGTTTTTCGGAAACGTCACAACTTCAATTTTTATAAACTGCCGTTGTTTGAGCAAAATGGAGAGTTGATTTTTTTTATCCACTCTTTGAAGTATTATGAAAACCGGATATTTAAGTCTGAAAGACTAAACTGTGTTGTATTTAATTAAGAGAAATTACTAGACTAAAGAAGATTGAACCTCGCTGTGTCTTCTTAATAAATTACCTGACCGCCACTCCACGACAGCGCTCTGACACGCTCGTAAACTTTTCCGCCATTTTGACCGTTAATCGTAATATTTAGAAAAATGTTACCGGACCAACTTTATTAGCAATTATATGCTATTTCCCCATGATACTGCAGCAAGCTATTCAGCCAGTATTACAAGAAATAACCAGCAACTAAACTTGTCATCGTTAAACCAGAGGCCGCCATCTTGAAACGGAATTTAATGGAGGAAAATTTTACATCAACGTTTAGGCTTTAAACATTTGTATAAAATTTCAAAAAAATCGGTCAATTCGTTTGGCGAAATTTGTGTACACTCTTCTTCATTAAATCACAGGTTGCCATTTTGAAACGGTAGTGAATGAGGAACAAATTTGCAAATACGTCGTTCAGGCTATATACAAAGTATCTTTTGTACCAAAATTTCAAATATCTGTCATTGTGTTTAGCCAAAATTGCATAACAAACAAACACACAAACCAAATGCCATATGGTCGAGTTGAAACAAAGCCAACTATGTTAACAGAGCCATTATATTAATGGTAAGATCAGATAGCTATCAAATGCGGAGCGGATTTGCGAAATGTATGGTTTTAATGTAATTTCGGCCAATGAAAGCGTAACGGAGCCGAGCGGAGTTCCGCGTAGCTTCGACTCTGACTAGGTTCGGTTTGAAGCTGACTCTAATTTCCTACCACGTTGACGACGCCTCCAAACTTATTAATTATCGTTACCTAGGTTACCGTCGCCTAGGTTACGTTTTTTAAACAGCAGTTTCCTAAAATCCGTTACAGTAGGCCTAAATATTAAAATCTAAAAAATACAAACGCGGTCTTTAAACTGACTGAACTCCCCTTCCGGTTGCCGCTCGGCCTAATGTAAAGACATTGTAGAAACCTTCTTACTTTCAATAATTTTCCAAAAAGAATCTAAAAATTCCTCCCAAATTCATAAATTAAATTAATATAATAAATTTCAAATAAACGATTCAAGATATAAAAAAAAAGACTTACATTGTTTTTTTTCGATTTTCTTTCGAAACGTAAATATAAAATTTAAGAAAAATATACGACCAAAATATGATGCACGATTTTGAAAAATTATGCAAATATTCAGTTTTTCTATAGATCTTGAACAGAATATTTTTGGTTTTTAAAATTCAACTAATACATTTTTTTGTACTTGTGGGCTATAAGCAAAATTTTATCACAACCGATTTTGAGGGAATACGATTTTACCAAAAAAAGAGTGAATATAAAAAATATGTTTTCAAAAAGTTAAAATGGTTCCGAAATATGAACACGAAAAGTTTATCAAATATAAACTACAGGTGGTGGAAGTAAAATACTACATGCTTTATGTTAGTACATAACCTGCTTATATAAATTATAAATAGGTCATCAAGTTACATGGCTGACGGGACCATACTTCAGGACTTAAGGGATGTCAGCCAGGAACAATAAGATCCTGTGCAAGAAAACCAAGGGACTCATTATAGGGCACTGAAGTCTCATGGTGCATTTGAACAGAATAGAAATTTACCACTGTCAAACCATGTACAAGTTATGCATGAAGGAATGGTAAACTTCAAGCCACAGAGTCTGTGATTGTGAGGTTCTTGCGAGCAGGAGGTAGACTTCGGCAAAATTAATCTAATAGGAAAGTCAGACTAGTTTCCCAAAATCCGCTCAAGTTTTGGTCATTCTCAGGAATCATAATTCAAGTCGGAGTAGCGAATTTGAGATTAAAAAAAAAAACATTTCGATGGCAGGGTTTATTTCTGGCGACAAATATTTTTATTATTGGTTCTTGTGTACTGTATTTGAGCAAACTTTCAACGAAATTTCGATAGCTTTTTGGCTACGAAAATCTGTAAAAAACACGATACACTATTTATAAAATTCAATTTAAAATTGTACTACCCTACAAAAATTAATGTGTCGGAATCTTCGCTCATTTCAAGGTTACGGGTTTGGGTTTTAACTTAATGGACGTCTCGGGCTTTAATGTATGTAGCCTATGAATAAATTAAAACGTCACTGTTAAACGGGGAAGGCTGTAATTTGGAAAGACGCCAGGGGTAGCTGTGCCAAGTTCAAGGGTAGCTGCCAGGACACTTAGACTAAACACGACAGACTGAAACTGACATAACTCCTCTTTTACAACTACTGTTAAATTTTACTGTCACAGAATTAATTTTACTTTACTTTTTTTAAAAAATTAATTAAACAAACGTTTAGTGTTGCAAGTTTCTTAACTCGGTAACGGAGAGTGGAGAGTACTAACAAGAAAATTGTTATGTGTTGAAATCTTCTTCTTCTTCTTCTTCTTCTTCTTCTTCCTTCCTTCCTTCCTTCCTTCCTTCCTTCCTTCCTTCCTTCCTTCCTTCCTTCCTTCCTTCCTTCCTTCCCTTATGCCATTTGCATCGGGGCCTCGGAAATCATATTTTCAAAAACATAACTTTGATGCAACCAAAAATAAAATAAAATATTCTAGATAGCCCGTCGAACGCGGCACACACGCCATCTGGCGTCGCGATAAGAAATGTAACTAAAGTAGGAGGTGAGGCCGGTGCACAATTCGGCAAAACGAGATCGCTCTCTTTTTCTGTGGACGGCGTCCAAGCGAAAGAGTTGCCAATGAAGTAGAACAAGGGGAAGAATTTAATTCAATCCGAGCATAGGCCTACATGGAATCATCGCTCCGCGGACCAAAGATGGAGTTCGAGACTTAATCTGCACCCACCATCCAGGTAACGTCGTTGTTTTAAATATATATCTCAAAAAGTGTAATTTAAGATACCTAATTAAACTTTACTTATTTTGATGTGTGTGTGTGTGTGTGTGTGTGTGTGTGTGTGTGTGTGTGTGTGTGTGTGTGTGTGTGTGTGTGTGTATTTCAGGATCATGTATTAGTTGTACAAAAGGTAAACACTGAAGTCTGGTAACCGCCGGCTAATACTGAACAGAAAAGGGTGGAGCAGCTATAGCAAATTTTAGGCCCCCAGTCTCCCAGAGGCTCTTTCAAAATTATATCAATTAATAAAGGAATAATCTGAATATAAGTACCAATAGAAACTACTTGGCTGAAAGTCCATTCCTTTATTTTAGTAATAAAGTAATAAACACTGTATTTAAATCAAAATTTAACATTATAGACATGTATAAACGTAATTTTAACTTTAAAATTTGTAAAGAATAATTCATTAAATCTATTTGGCAATATAAAATTGCAAATTTAAAAACGACCACGGCACATCGGGTGGTTGTGAGACAATCGCCGTAAGTTCCGATAAAGAAACAAAAATTTAAATCAATAAAAATAAAAATAATTCTACTCTGCCGTCACTGCACGCGTGACGTAGAAACTTTAATCACGGTACACCGCTGTCTCGCTGACGTGATGGATGTGAATTTTCAATTAATATATTTTAAAGGTTATATTTTGAAGTGAATACTTCTTATTGCGGGGTATGGATGTATGTTTTGCACGGGAAAAAATTCAATTTGCCGTCACGCATCGCGCTCTTATATATTTTTTTGTTTTAAAATGTATTTTTGAAGTGAAAACTTGTATGTTCGCGCCATTATATTACTTACCCAGTCCAACTTAATTATTTAGTTTTGTGTCAACTGTTAACTGTGTAACTGTGACGTTTTATACGTTTATTATATATTGGTAGGTGTGAATAATAAATATTTAAATTATTTTAAACGCCATTATACTACTTACACAGTCCAACTTTATTTAGTATTTAGTTTTATGACAAGTGTTAACTGTGTAACAGTGACGTTTTATACGTTATTATATATTGGTAGGTGTGAATAATAAATATTTAAATAATTAATTTAAATGCCAGTTATACTGAATTATTTAGTATTCAGTGTAATTATTATTTAACAGTGACGTTTTAATAATATTTTATATTATAATATTCAGTTTGAAAGTTATGTGTGTTTTCGTTGTTATTCAATCACACATTAACTATTGACGATTTTAAATTTAAAATGAACATGGTTTCTGAATATAATCCCGTTTTAAAAATTTGAATTTTATTATTTATTATAAAATTATTGTTTATAAGCTTACATTCGCAATGATTTTAATTGAAACAATCTTATAATTCCAAACAACCTGCCTTTCCAAATTAAAATATTGCAGTTTTCATTGAAGTTGGCATTTACAATGACAATTAATAAGTCACAGGGTCAGATACAAGAGTAGCAGGAATACATTTGGGACTCCGTGCTTCTCCCATGGTCAGTTATAGCCTATTCTAGTGTCGAGTAGAAAAAGTCTATGTCTTGTCAAAAAACCATAAAATCATATAATATTGTATTTAGAAATATATTAAACTGAAATGAACGTACTAAGATTTTGAGATCGACTATAAATTTTATTACCATGATTTTACAAATGCGGGTGAAGCCGCAACGGGTATTTTGTGGTTAAAATAATAATTATAAGAAGTATAGTCAGGCATGCTGAAAAGTAGTCACTTCTGTCGGTCAGTCCATGTTTTTTTTAAATTTTTATCATGATTTTTTCTAAAATCTGGTTTCTCTATCGTAATCAGCATGATAAATTCGTAAAAGTTAATATTTGCAAAATATAACATTCAGTGAAATTTCAAAATTTTAAACGTTAATATACGTAGAATTTAAAATAATTGTGCTGATGGTTAATTAAATCTAGATTAGGCCCTAAGTTTTGCATAGCGCACATTTCGCACAATGATATATACATAGCGCACATTTCGCAGCCTACTGCAAAGTAATTTATTGCAGATAAATTGACTCGTACAGCAGCTAGGCTATTATTAGAACAGCCGGCTAAGTCAATAGTCTTGTTTATGGTGACATCTGATGAACGCGTGTTTGTGCCTCAAACACCGCAAGATTTGTTACTCTTCGACCGTAACTGAGGTAAAACATTTCGTGGGCTCTCTTTATTCTTTTACACCCGTACCGTACCGTACCGACGTATGTAGGAAGTAAAAAGTAGGGGGAAGACACTGTTGGAAAACATCTCGGCTAAAGACTATTCAGTGGCACTTGGAACACTACGAGGTGTGTTCAGAAAGTAACGAGAATTTTAATTTTTTGAACAAAATATTTATTTATTCTTCTACATTGATGTTGTCGCCTTCAAAATAGTCCCCATTGGAGATTATGCAATTGTGCCAGCGCTTCTTCCAATCCTCGAAACACTTCTCCAACTCGATCTTTGAGATAGCCTTTAGTTCTTTCAGCGATGCGCTTTTAATGCCATCTATGGCTGTAAAACGATGGCCCTTTAAGGTTCTCTTTATTTTTTGAAATAGGAAAAAGTCACACGGAGCCATGTCTGGCGAATATGGAGGCTGGGTCATCGTTACAGTACTGTTTTTGGCAAAAAATTCACGAACAAGCAATGAAGATGAGCTGGTGCATTATCGTCGTGCAAAAGCCATGAATTGTTTTTCCACAGATCCGGGCGTTTTTTTCGGATTGCTTCACGCAAACGGCGTTGAACTTGTAGGTAGTACTCCTTATTGACCGTTTCACCTGATGGCAGGAATTCATGACGCACTATGCCATTAATATCGAAGAACACAGTGAGCATAACCTTCACGTTCGACCGCACTTGTCGAGCCATTTTTCGGTCTTGGCGAGCCAGAATGCCTCCACTGGGATGATTGAGCCATAGTTTCGACGTCATATCCGTAAACCCATGATTCGTCATTTGTTATAATACGTTTCAATAATTATGCATCGTCGTTGACTTCAATTAGTGACTCCTGAGCAACTTCCATTCGCCATACTTTTTGTTCAAAATTCAACAATTTTGGAACGAATTTTGCTGCCACGCGTTTCATACACAAAACATTGGAAACAATGTCATGACATGATCCAATCGATATGTCAACATCATCAGCGACCTCTCTAACTGTGATTCGGTGATTGTTCGTAACCATTTCTTTCACTTTTTCCACGTTTTCATCGGTTGTTGATGTGCTGGGGCGTCCAGGGCGATCGTCATCTTCAACGTCTTCACGGCCTTCTTGGAAACGCTTATACCACTCTTAAACTCTTACTTTACTCATAGCAGACTCACCATAGGCCTTTATTAACATTTCACACACTTTGTGACACTTTATTTCATTTTTACGCAAAATTTGATACAAATTCTTTGATCCATTTCTTTTAACAAACGAAAATCGCTGAGCTCATAAAAACACGTCTAACCTTAGCGGCTGTCACAAAGTGAACAATGAAAACAGCTGAAAGTTTTATCATACTTCAAGGGCATGTATACCAACATAATAAAAAAAATATTTCACACTCGGACTCTCCAAGCCGCCACCCCGTACAAATTGTATTTACAGTATAAAATGTGAATGCTATATGCAATACATTGGCGAGAGAAAAGACCTCTAAACTTAAGAATAAATTAACACAAAAATAACACATGATTAGGCCTAGTGGATAATCGAAAATAGCCGAACGTATATGGTAGAAAACTCTTAAATTTAACTGGGAAAAATAAACAACTGAAGGTCTCTGTAATTAACTCTTATTAAAAATGAATTTAAATTTGAAAATAAACATAATTTTAAAAGTTAAAATTTTATAGCGGTGAACCATTACTAGATACCAGGCTAGGAAGTTAAGAGAGAAAGAACGGAAGGCATCAATAATTCTGCATCCGGTGTTGGCTTGAACGGACGTCAGTCAGTTGCTTACTTTAGCTCTGATGTATTTGTCAGCTCTTGTGTAGAATTTTCGTTTCGTTTTCTTGATGACTTGATCACATGTGAGTCTCAGTTATATTTCTGTTTTTACCACTCGGGGATCTACCCCGAGTGCTTGTTTTTATTTTTGAAGTGTTTTAACATAGGCCTAGACATCCAGGCGTGTGTTGCGTGTTTAGGTATTTGATAACGAGAGTTGGTACGGTTCTTGACACGTCGATATACAGTAATCAAAAATGTTACATATATCGATTAAATTAGGCATAGGTTGACTATATTTTGGTTTTAATTTTTTTTTAATATTTTTTTAAATTTGGCTTTATCGATTTTGATAAAATTTGTGTTTTTTTAAAGCTTACTGTAGTAAGTGCATTCTGGAACCTACAACCTTGTTTGTTGTATGTTGTTTGGCGGATTAATAGTATCTAACTTGTTAGAATTATTGAACTCTGAGTAGTAAAGTTTTAAAATAATTTTAATGTTTTTGGTTCGTGTAGTACAATTCTGAAAGTGTAAGTAATCTACGTTTTTGACCAGCTTAGTACTGTTTCAAACGTGTTAGTATGTTTGCATTCAGGGTACACCTTTTCCAATTTTATCGTGTTGGTATGTTTATTGGTAGTTTCCATATAATTGATGTTTTTGGTTAGTGTAGTACAATTTCAACAGTTTTACTATTTTTCCGGGTTGTAGAACGTTTTAAAATTGTTTTTCATCAACGGAATACAGTTTCAAAAATGTGCTAGGATGTTTTTGTCAGGTTAGTATAATTTCAAACGTATTTGTATGTTTTCGCTTAGAATAGTACAATTTTTATATGACGAAGAAATGAAAATGCTGCACATTGACAACTGTAGTAAATAATGTAAATTATAACCACCACCATATATCACAGTTATAAAATATTTACTTCACCTTATCAAGAGCTAGGCAAACTGTCCCTGGGGCAAGGCAATATATAGCTGTCAAGAAAGATCTAAACAGATAGCGACTCCCATGGGTATCCAGGCGGGGTATGGCGGGTGCATCTTCCCGTTGCAAGAGTTGTGCAGTTATTTTCGTCTTTTCCTTTTTCAAATTTTTATATAAACAACTTAAAAATTTTAATGAAATTATCAACCACAAGTTTTTAAAGCACGTATTGAAGCTCCATAGGAACCTGGTTTCTTGTTCCTGTAAATTAGTATCAAATATTAATTATTATTAACAAGAACGATCAGCCGTTTTTCGTGCCGTCTGCACTGTTACGACGTTTACTAGACCGCGCCAGCCACTTAGGGCACATCGCTTGTACCGCTTGTAGGGTGTGATTTTGAAACAAATTTGATACTAAAACATAAAATTCAAATTTGCATCTTAATGTACTAATTTTACTCATACTGCAAAAGGTTAAACAGTGAAAAACCACCGTTCTAAAGTTGGCGGTGAATTTTTCAAAACTCGTTTTTGATGTCCGTAAATACAAAAGTATGTAAAAATCAAATAACCTGAATCTAGGTTCATAAATTTTTCGGAATTTTTTGTTTCTGTATATGAAAAAAAATTGTGAAAGAATGAAAAAAAATTGTTTCGATTTTTTGAGAGTATATGTGATATATATATATATATATATATATATATATATATATATATATATATAGAGAGAGAGAGAGAGAGAGAGAGAGAGAGAGAGAGAGAGAGAGAGAGACAGACAGACAGAGAGAGAGAGAGAGAGAGAGAGAGAGAGAGACAGACAGACAGACAGAGAGAGAGAGAGAGAGAGAGAGAGAGAGAGAGAGACACACACACACACACACACACACACACACACACACACAGACAGAGAGAGAGAGAGAGAGAGAGAGAGACAGAGAGAGAGAGAGAATGTCAAATGGTACTACACACTTCTAGATAAATTAATAATTTAAATATTTTTCCTTTCAGGGCTTATCCTTCGTCAAATCCTATATTTGTCGAACATGGATCATGTTAGGATCATGTTTTTCATATTTTTATATATTTTATAAATTTTATGTATTCACTAAGTCGGTTTACAAGTAAGAGGTGCGGTTACCGACAGATGGACACGCGCGTATTTATAAGGGTCTTTATGGGGACTCTAAAAAAATCGGTCCTGACAAATTTTCCCTGAGATTTCATAAAAACGTGTAGATAGTGTACTGCCACGTTAAGTTTAGAATAATCGCTTTGCACAACTGGTCTGACTGACGTGATAGAAGCGAATTTCTAAAGGCATTTTTTTCATGTTACGATCATTTGCAAATATGATTTCACTATTATAATCAGCATTAAAACTTGCATTAATTCACATTTTAAACTTTAAAATTACATTCAAAATACGAAAATGAACCCAGACCGCCGTAAAATTTATTTTCTTAATTTCAAAGAATTTTTAAAAAATGCTAATTTACACAGCTTTTAACGCTGGCGACGACGTTAAAATCAGATTTTCAATAAAGTATAAGTTGTGATTTTTGTAAGGATTAGAATCACAGCTATTTTAAGAACTGTTTACGGATTTAAGTTACCCAGAAATATCCGGCAGTTTCAAAATGGCGGCAATAACAATCTTCACTATATTGGAAATCAGATTTATTCGTAATCTAAAATCTGTATAAATAATTTAATGGTGGTCAAGGTTCGTTTTCATATTTTTTATGAAATTTCAAATCTAATTTATGTTGATCATGACTGCGTAGTAAAATAATTTCAGAATTTTGCTCCTGTCACGTCAGCGAGGCAGGATGGTTCTACAACTTGAGTTAGGCCTATTTAACCGCTTATGCTAACAGGAAATTTGATGTGCTTGGAAATACAAGTAATTTCCTGCGATGAATTACAAAGTGCTGAAGACGCAATCTGCCAGCAAACTGCCAGTATAACTAACTTACTTTAACTTACTTTTAGAACAAGCGATTTTTTTATATAATTAATAAATAGTCAAAAAAACATACACGTTTTCATATTTAAATATTTCCATAAATTTCCTTTGCGGTCGACACTGAAAACATTAAAACTAGTGTTTCTTTCAAAATCGGTTTATCGGATTTTCCTTTATTATTTAGGGTAATAATTTTTCTTTGTATACTTTAAACGACCGTTTTTTTAATGTTTAATATCTCGAAAGCGAAAGGCTTAAGTGAAAACATTCGGGAACCAAATATTTCTAATACTAGAAAAGAATATTTTTGCTTAACGTTTATACGTTGTGCCGGTTAGTAGTCTATGAGGACAAGGGATCAGTTTTAACGGTAAGGGAAAAGCAACGGAAAATGTGAAAATACGTCACGCAGCTGTATCGCTGGCATGATAGAAGTGTATTTCCAAAAGTATTTTTCTTTGGTTAATCCTTTTTTAAATTCTAACTTCACCATCATAATCAGCGTTAAAATCTGCACGTACTAAGCACCTTCAAATTACATTGAAAATACGAAAATAAACCTTGAACGCCGTCAAAAAGTTTTTCATTTCAATGGATTTTGAAAATTCATAAAACTAATTTATACAATTTTTAACACTAATTACGACGCTGAAATCAGATTTGCAAAATGACTTAGGACAAAATCGTTACATATTTTTAACATTTGTAATTACCGCCATTTTGAAACTTTTAAAAATTTGCTGGTTAACCATTTTGTCCAAACTACTTCCGTAACAGATTTTTGTGCCAAGTTTGAATCAAATTGGATTAAAATAGCGAACACACACACACACACACACACACACACACACACACACACACACACACACACACACACACACACACACACACACACACACATATTTATAATCTAAGCCGCCTCAGTGGCCTAGTGATAGCGTACTGGGCTTTCACCCCGAGGACCTGGTTCGATTCCCGGCCAGGGCTTAGCATTTTCATATGCTATAAATCATCCCATCGTCTGCATTAGCCCAAGTGTGCACAATAGTCGGACGTTAAACACCAATATATATATATATATATATATATATATATATATATATATATATATATATATATATATATATATATATAAGTTATGGTATGGTTTCGAGGATGTCGCTTTAAAAAAACAACTTTTTTATTAATTACAATAAAATTTTAATATGCACTTAAAACTTATTATAATTGCTTAAGTTCGTCTCATATACATTGAGATGCGAACTGAGTGAAACCTCGATTAACACTGAGCTCCCGCTCTTTCTTCTCTAGGTACATGAAAATGCTTACCGTGACAAAAGCCAAACTGTCAGCATTAAATATAGCTAAGACTGAGCTTCTGCTCTTTCTTCTCTAGGTACATGAAAATGCTTACTGTGTTAAAAGCTAAACTGTCAGCATTAAATATAGCTAAGTCTAACACTAGCACTAAGTCTAACACTAAATCTAGCAAAGTTTACAATAATTGTTTATATAACTCCTCCATCCCTAAACAAAACTTCCGGGGGTGGTTGAATAGCAACTTCCCTCGAAGTTCTTCCAATTAGCTTCTTAGACGCCAAGTATAGTAGTCCTCCAATAAGGCGATGGTCCAAACACTGATGTGCTGTGTGATGGGTGAATTCCGATCAATTCTGGAGACAGTATCTAGGTTGATCCTGTCGAGTTCTAGCTTCTTTATTTATTGTACAGAACAGTATTATTGTTGAGCTTTATTACCCCTTAAGGATTGATAACTCAAAGTCAAATTGTAAATGCGATATTACAGAATGAGCAAAAGTATTTGGAATTAACTCTATTATTTACAATTGATACTTAACTGTTACTTAATTGTTACTCTACTGTTACAATGGTTACTTAATCCAAAGACTACAGAACTAAATACTAACAAGTATTTTACATTTGGTGTAATTGTTACAAATTCTGATCATACTTAGTTGGTAATGAATATATTTTCGCTTAATTTGTTCATAAGTCTCTTGTATATCACGTTAATTAATTTTGCTTACGTGATAATTTTCTATTATTTCCTGAATTTCATCTTCTCTAGTCACATCTAACAACTTAGTGTTACATTTAACTAACCAAAGTTTGGATTTTTTGAAATTTTTTTTTTTTTTTGTTATACAAGTCACAAATTTTTCATAAAATTTGAAAGGTGATTCCCCGTTTTCTTGCTTTAATTCTGCCATTTCATGATTCAAAGTAAAACAATCCCTCTTATCAAAATAACTAGTCAGCAAAATTATTTTTACATCTGCCCAAGCATAAGTATTAGAATTAACTACCATTTCAAGAGCTTGCCCCTTTAATTTTGATAATATGGACGATAACAAATATTAATTTTGGAAATCTTTTAAGTTATCAGCTACAAAGAATTTATTGACCATTTTATCACATATTGTGATGAATCTATTAAGCATGGTTGGTTCTCCGCTAAACTCTGGAATCATGTCCAGGTATTCTTTCTTCAGTGTTGGGATAGACATTGTAATATTTAGTTATTACTACACACAAAAATAAATCAAAATTAAAATTAAAAATCAAATTATAAAATATAATACTTATAAAATAATGCTACAAATTATTTATGATAACCTATGTTTGGTTTATCTTTAAAAATATTCAATTGATTCAATTAACAAATTGATCTTTGATATTTAATTATTTTGTTTGTTAATTATTTAATAAAATTGATGTAACATACATTCGTAGGTATATAGTATACAAAACTATTTTGTAGGATCTACTTACAATAAGATCAAAATACTTTGCTCATTTTACGCGCACTTGCCACGAAAAATTCGCACAAACACTTCACTTCACTTCGGATGTAGATGTTCACTCTACGGTTGCAAATATTCACTTTGCCGGTTGGTTGTGTTCAATTTAATAATATACACTTATTAAATTGAACGGTTGGTCTTTTGTTCGACACTTCGGTTAACAGTTGAAACTGAAGATAACTTATATATATATATATATATATATATATATATATAAATCTAGATGTCAGGATAGGTGTTCATTTTAAGGTCCCGGGTTTGGGTCTTACCGCTCAATACCGCTCAAATACCTCGTTTTTCTAATAGAAATTCACTAATAACTAAAGTCAGTCTAGCAAATTTGAAATAATAAGAATTTATGAGTAACTAAAAAAAATGAAAAATAAACCCTTACCGCCGTCGGGTTTTTTCTAGGATTTACTTTGCAGACCTAAAGACTTGTTTTGATTTCTTCATCTAGGGTATCGTGAAAATTTGAGCTCTAAATGTAATAAAACCGATTTTCTGAGGAAAGGAGTTTGTAGTTTTAATGTCGGAATTAGGAAAATAATTAAACGACAGGAAATGTGCTTTGCAAACAAATTTATTATAATTTGCTAGTAAGTATGCGGAGAGAAAACATATGATTTGCTTTAAAACAGTGTTCAATAATAAAAAATGAAGATCAGCTGTTTTCTTGTTGACACATTTTCTAGAAAAAATATTTAAAGGTTATGTTAATTATGTGATATGAATACACAATACGGGCCAGCCTCTAATTTGTTTGGTTATTTGGGAATGTTCATACATTGTAAGTTTTGTATATATTATATCGATTGTAATAATAATACGATTGTTTTTAGGCCTTAATATTACATTGCTTTGTCTCTACCTATAAGGAAATGGGGCTTTTTATTTTCAAAAAATATTAAAAGTTTTTTACTAAAATTTGTTTTACATCTAAAAGATTCGCTTTGTCAGACTGTTATGAAATACATACTGCTTTTGCTGTTTTGTTTTTTAATGATTTTCCGTTAGGATTTTTTTCTTAAAGTCCATACTATATGGCAGTTATACCAATGAGGACGAGGAATTAGCGTTAACGGTAAGGGCAGTAAATTCGTCTCGAACTCGCGTATCCAATTTATTCAAACGTGGCACAAAACTTGATTTCTATATTATGATGGACAATCTATTTACGCGTACATAAAAACTTAATCTTGAAATTTTTTCCGAAAATCTGATTTCACCGTCGTTAAAATCGGCATTATATTTTTTTTAATTTTGTGAAAAAATACCCGATGGCTTTCATAACTCATTGTCGTGTTTCAACGGTTTTTTTTTAAATGCGCTGTTTTTCATTTTAAAAACATATTATTGGCCGACAGAAGTGATCAGTGTTCATAGTTGCCTTGTATTGGTCCAATTATATCGCTGATGTTATAGCTAAACTGAAATTATACACAAACGATATTAAAGAAAAACTACAAATATAAGATATCAATATTGTACAATATATCCAACTGTTAATGCTCTAATAATTAAGGGCTTGGATGCTGTGATAAATATTACAATCTGATTCGTTAATAATTTAAATATTTATTGATCGACATATTTACATACCACGTGCAACGCATATTTATAACTGTACAAACGTTCTAAAACATTTTGTACTAGTTAGGCAGGATAATTACCCGAATTATATAAATATTTATTATTCAACTTATTTAGGTAATAATTTTTAAACAAATAAATATTAAATATAAAAAGTTAGCGACCAATTTCGAAATTACCACGTTTACTTCACGAGCAGAAACAGTCAGCTCACTGGTAGATTTAAATTCACTTCAAGAATACTAATAATGTCTGTACGGCAAGCTTGTCGCTTTTTTACTTGTTACTGGTGCTATCACGTGTTTCTGTTTGGACCACTTAAAAAATGCACTTCAAAAATTGTAACAAGTAAAGATTTTTTTGAAATATCTCTTTTTAAAGCGTGTAAGCTGACATTGTCTGATAATAAAATAATATTTGTGTCAATCCGGATATGGGCGAGAAAAATTAGCTCTATTGTATCCGTCAATATATTCACGATAGTATAGTTTACTTAAATGGCTGTATTGCGCTCCGCGAGGGGTAGACGTCCCTCGCGGTACCCGAGTCTAACACACACAACACTTCACTTACGACTTTAACACTTATCACTTTCATTTACATATAGGAATTTGCTGTTTTTTCCAGTTACGTCGGGGAGTGGTGAAACCGTTCGGTTTCCTTTGGCGGGGCCAAGTATTTGTGCCTAACACTCTCTAAGACGGACGGTACCGAGCAACCTATATGCGTCTGGCAAGCACATGGGTTGGGCACCGTAACATTGCACCGGATCTCACCCCTAAGTATCGTGGAGTGCTGAAGACATAGGGTCTTGCTTTAGCTCGAATCTCGTGGGCTACTGGTTATGCTGGGTGCACTCTGTACCATTTGTTTGAGATATCACCATCCGTAGAATCGCTCTCCAAAACTACGGATACCAAACGTACAAACTCCGAAATCAGAGCAAAGAAGCTTCGTCGGACAGGTCTGTATGTACTCAGGGACCAAAGATGAAGCCGAAGGGCGCATGGAGAACGTTACTGAAGTTATTCAGCTACCTTCTACAAAATATTTAGTAATAAAAAATGTGATTGAGGGTGAAAACTATCGAAAGTTTCACCTTTTCTCAATAACAAAGCGATAGTTCCCTTAATCGATAGTAACTTCGATTAAGAAATTACAAAACGCTGCTTGTAAAAATAAAGAGTAATAAGCAGCGTCAAGGTATCTGTGGAACCCCAGGAGTAGTGACTTGTAGAGATCTCAAGTCAAGGTATCTGCGGAACCCCAGGAGTAGTGACTTGTAGAGATCTCAAGTCAAGGTATCTGCGGAACCCCAGGAGTAGTGACTTGTAGAGATCTCAAGTCAAGGTATCTGCTGGAACCCCAGGAGTAGTGACTTGTAGAGATCTCAAGTCAAGGTATCTGCGGAACCCCAGGAGTAGTGACTTGTAGAGATCTCAAGTCAAGGTATCTGCGGAACCCCAGGAGTAGTGACTTGTAGAGATCTCAAGTCAAGGTATCTGCGGAACCCCAGGAGTAGTGACTTGTAGAGATCTCAAGTCAAGGTATCTGCGGAACCCCAGGAGTATTGACTTGTAGAGATCTCAAGTCAAGGTATCTGTGGAACCCCAGGAGTAGTGACTTGTAGAGATCTCCTCCATGTGGACCTCGAGGAGTTAAAATCACAGTTATCGTGCGCGTCGCATAATGCGTAGCGAGAAGGGGGGAAATACCCTCTGCCTCTGTAATATTGACCTTGGGAATGCCTACTACCCCTGAGTATATATATGCCGGGTATCAACATTTAGTTCCGTACATTCCAAACCCTAAACGGTTTCGGAAACTTCAGTTCTACATGCCGGAAGTCAGAGATATGTGGTAATTGCGGTTCTAATAGTCATAATAGTGATGAATGTAAGGGAGACTAAAAATGTCCCATTTGTGGGTGATTCAGCTCGTTCTTTTAACTGTCCCAAGTTCAAAGACGAAAAAGCTATTCTTACTATAATGGCAAGGAATAAGGTATCGTTTTCAGAAGCTGAAACGTTATTCGAAGTTCAAGACCAAGAGTTGAGGGTAGGTCGTTTGCTTCTGTTGCGTCCAAGAGCAACAAAACATCCTGTGACAACTGCGAAGAGCCTACCAAAACCGTGAAAGCATTGACGGAACAGGTAAGTCAACTTTTGGCCCTGGTCATCAACCATCACGTTGCTCTGCTAAAGAAGTGAAACCCACACGCAATCAAAATGCAACTACCGGACTTGTGACTAAGACAGCCAAATTTCTGAACCAGGAGGTCCAACTACTTCTGACCAAGGAATGTGTACTAAGTCACAAGTGCGCAAAGGTAACAGTAAAAATGTTCAGAAACCAAATACATGCTCACCTGCTGATGGTTAAAAAAATACCGAAAACAAAAGGATTAAAAGGAGTACAATTAAAAATTCTAAAAGCGCATTTTCGAAAATGCTTCCTTTAAAATATAAACTATCTTCAGAGTCTGACATCAGCTACCGCAGTAGTGATTCGCGAGACAGCTGCGTGCTGTGTTTATTTTATATTAAAACGAAAGCTTAAATAGACAAACGTGTTTAATAAATTCGATGTGAGCGCATTTGTTGAATTATGTGTTAGTTGTACACAAAAAGTATTTCAATATTCGGAAAACAATATAACAAAAACATTTTTAATTACGCGCCTGTACTCAAATTATGTTTATTCATAAACGTTAATTACTTAACTTTCAGGCTGATTGTTTGGTTAATTGTGCACTTGTTTGGAAACTATTGTTTTACTGTCAATAGCAATGTAAAACTGTTATTTTATTTGTAACTTATAAAATACATGTGTTTTGTCACGATTAAACACAAATAATAACAGTGGTACTAGCTGTTTTGTTGACGTGATGGAATCCAATCACCACAAAATCAATGCTTGTTGGTTGAAGTTTTTAATGTTTTCGCAAAATTATTTGCGCATTTCCTTTGGAAAAATGAGCTATTGGAACAGCTGTTAAGGTAAGGCCTAGATCCGGGATCCTGACCTCTAGATTACTTTTTGAAGGGTTGTTAAATTGTACACGTGTGTGTGGGAGGGGGTGATGTGTGTGTGTGTGTGTGTGTGTGTGTGTGTGTGTGTGTGGGTGTGTGTGTTTGGGATTGGTGTGGGTGTGGGTGTGGGTGTGTGTGGGTGTGGGTGTGTGGGTGGGTGTGGGTGTGTGTGTGTGAGAGAGAGAGAGAGTATGTGTGTGTATGTGTATGGGTGGGTGGGTGTGAGAGAGAGAGAGAGTGTGTGTGTGTGGGTGGGTGAGTGTGGATGTGTGTGGGTGGATGTGGATGTGTGTGAGAGAGAGAGAGAGTGTATGTGTGTGTTTATGTGTGCGTGTGTGTGTGTGTATGGGTGTATGTGTGTGTGTATGTGTGTGAGAGTGTATGTGTGTGCTATGTATGGGTGTGTGTGTGTGTGTGAGAGAGAGAGAGAGAGAGAGAGAGAGAGAGAATGTGTGGGTGTATGTGGGTGGGTGTGGATGTGTGTGTGTGTGTGTATGGGTGGGTGTGTGTGTGTGTGTGTGTGAGAGAGAGAGAGAGAGAGAGAATGTGTGGGTGTGTGTGGGTGGGTGTGGATGTGTGTGTGTGTGTGTATGGGTGGGTGTGTGTGTGTGTGTGTGTGTGTGTGTGTGTGTGTATGGGTGGGTGTGTGTGAGAGAGAGAGAGTGTGTGTGGGTGTGTGTGGGTGGGTGGGTGTGGATGTGTGTGGGTGGATGTGGATGTGTGTGTGAGAGAGAGAGAGTGTATGTGTGTGTTTATGTGTGTGTGTGTGTATGTGTATGTGTATGTGTGTGTGTGTGTGTGAGAGAGAGAGATAGAGAGAGAGAGAGAGAGAATGTGTGGGTGTGTGTGGGTGGGTATGGATGTGTGTGTGTGTGGGGGGGTGTGGATGTGGTTGTGTTTGTATGTGAGAGAGAGAGAGTGTGTGAGAGAGAGAGTGTGTGTAAGTGTGTGTGTGAGAGAGAGAGAGAGTGGGTGTGTGTGTGCATGTGTGTGTGTGTGTGTGTGTGTGGGTGGGTGTGGTGTGGTTGTGTGTGTGTGTGTGTGAGAGAGAGAGAGAGAGAGAGAGTGTGAGAGAGTGTGAGTGTGTGTGTGTGTGTGTGTGTGTGTGTGTGTGTGTGTGTGTGTGTGGTGGCAGTTTGGTCCGATCTGATTCAATATTAACGCGAATTCGACTACGGAAATAGCTAGGACAAGTTCATTAACTGGCAGAATTCCTTCAACAGTTTCAATATGGCTGTCATTCCAAATTTTTGAGAAATCATCACTAATTTTGAAACTCTGATTCGCCGTCGTAATCAGCGTTAAGAACTGTATAAATTAGCATTTTTAATTTTTAAAATCCATTGAAATTAAGAAATTTAATTTAACGGCGATCAGGGTTCACTTTCGTATTTTCAATACAAATTGAAAGTTTGAAATGCTTTGATTTTAATGCTGATTACGATGGTGAAATCAAAATTTTAAAAGAAAATTAGAAAGATTGAGTAAAATACTTTTGAAAATTCGCTTCAATCACATCAGCAAAACTGTTGTACATTGTGTTTATTTATAGTTTTAATTTATTTTCGATTACAGGTTTGGAGAGGATAACAAAACGTAGGTGTCATCCCATCTATGGTTTTATATTCGACGACTCCAACCCTTATCCATGCTGTAAGACTGTCTTGGGGTTCTTTTACGGAATATTCCTTGGCCTTGGTAAGTGTTTTTTTTTTTTTTTTTTTTTTTTTTTTTTTTTTTTTTTAGCCCTTAATGGAGCACATTTAGTCAATCTAGCACTCCTCTCAAATAGTTGGGAAGAAACAGAACAGCAAATTAAATCGCTGAAAAACATAGCAGGAAAGGTCGGCTTAGAGATATCCTTCGAAAAGACGGAAATAATGCCGACTAAAAAGTCGGAACAAAAGTCTATAAAAATAGAAGGCGAACGAATAAAGATAGTGGATAATTTTAAGTATTTGGGAGAAAATATCACTAGAAACATAGCTGAAAAACTGGCAATAAAAATTAGAACGAACAAATTAAAGAAGGCCCTAAAGTTAACTTGGGGAACTTGGGTATAAGAAAAAGTCGCTTTCCATAAAGTCGAAAATCAGACATTATAATAATACGGTCACAAGACCGGAAGTGACTTATGTCGCGGAAACTTTATTTAATCTAAGAAGCCGAAACAGAACAGAGGAGCTTCAAAAAGTGGAAAGAAAAATATTGAGAACCATTATCAACTAAAAAACACATGGTAGAAGGAACATACAGACTGCTGCCAAGTTCAGTCATCTATCAGGATAATGAACATCTGTTAGATAATATTAGAAAGAGGAGACTGGCTTTTTATGGACACCTAATAAGGCTACCAGAAGAAAGACTGACGAAGAAACTCCTAAATTATCAACTCAAGATGAAAGTAAAGAATGAGTGGCTTAAGGAAGTGGAACAGGACCTAAAAGAATTAGGGATAACGGAGGAACGTCTGAAAGAAGGAAGGGAAAAACCAATCCTTAGGAATAAAAACACGTTTATTTATTTATTTTATTATTTTATTTTTAGTGAATTTAAAAATTAACTACCTTTTCACGTTCCTCAGTGGTCTTATGTTTGTGTCATTGTGTTAACGATTTTTCATCAGAATTAGTTCAAACTTAAAGACCCAAATGATATTCGTTTGTTGGTTTGAAATTTTCCAGCAAACGAGATTGTTTAAGAAAATTTGTAAGACAAAATCTGCTTGATATGTTTAGACAGATTTTGCCTGTACACAAAAATTTCTAACCAAGCCGAGGAGACAACAAACACTCTACAATTTTATTCCAAATTTTATAATATTTTGTAAACGTTTCCTTCAAAATAAGAGGAACATTTGGTCACTGTCCACCCTTCCTACAAGGTAGAGCAGAATTTTATTTCTTACTGAAATTTTACACACTTGACATTCAACAGGAAAATTAGGTCACTGTATACATGAAATTTTGAAAAATCACCTATTCCTCTTTTCCTTATCCCTTAAACCATAAGTTTAGAAACCACCCCCATTTCTTAAAACAGAATTATCACACTGTGCGAGCTAAATCCATGGAGAGTACTTTATTTTGTATTGTGTATGTGTGTGTGTGTGTGTGTGTGTGTGTGTGTGTGTGTGTGTGTGTGTGTGTGTGTGTGTGTGTGTGTGTGTGTGTGTGTGGGTGGGTGGGTGGGTGTGTGTGTAATACAGTTGGGGAAAATTCAATAATTTTCTTAAATAAACAAAATAAACTCATTACTTTCAAAAGCACTTATTGCTTGTTATTCAAGCATAAACACATGTTCATAAATTACTTCTTACCAACGTTAACAAAAATTGTTTTTCCAAAATTTTTGCTCACACTCTAAATCTTCTTTGTTTATTGTATAGTTTTCTACGAAGTGTTCCTGATTGATCTGGAATTTCCCACAGGAACCCTGATGATACTTGGGAGCCTAGTGGTGATACTGTTGGCTTTTGGAAATGCTCTATCGAGGCAAGTACGGATGTTTCTTTAAAGTAGCTTTTATTTCATAAATACTAAATGTTAACTTAACTCGATGCCTATTTTTAACAAAATCTCTAATGGAAAATGAGCTAGTATAACAGCCCACATGGTTAGATTCAGACCCAAACAACATATTGCAAGAGGTAGTTAAAAAAATTTACTAAAAATTGTGAATTTTGGTTCAATATGATTCAAACTTTTCACAAAATTATACTTTAATAATATATTTGCTGTTATTTAATTCACCCAGTAAAATCTGTTGAACTCAAAATCTTAAAAAGTGCAAAGTTCTCCGAAAACCATATTTAGCGTTAAAATCTGCGTACATTATCATTTTAAACTTTCAGATTTCATTGAATCAACCAACCCAGTTGATAGATTTCATTCTGTTTTATGTGTTTATGTGTTTGGAAATTTGAAATAATGATTTATGCAGATTTTAACGCTGATTACAATTGTGTACTAAGTTGTACATTTTGTTTGAGTGTGTATTATATGTTTTATAAAAATGTTTTTAATCACACACTTGTAGAGAAAGTTTTTACAATTGCTAGGTTTCCTCAGCATTTTTAATGACTTTCAGATCCGCTGCATCACCTTCCTGACTTTTCCTACATTCTTCGGTAAGACCGGTCGAGGGTTGTTGAAGGCTATGGTCTTTGGTTACTTGATCTCAGGTCCTTACGAGAACACTGTGAAGAACTTCAAAGAAGCTGGACGGTCACTATCCTGCACCTCAGTTATGCTGTATAACCTCTCCAAGTTGAGTTACGAAGTGTTCATCAAACCGTACAAGGATGCTATAACTGGAGTTAAGGTAGTTTATAAAGATTTAACTTGTTTAACAATCAACTCTAATAACTGTTAAGTAATGTGATAAGGCCATCTTTTTCATTTAAACTATGATACATTTTATTAAACATGTATATTTGCCAATATTGTGAACGCTAGAGTCAGTAAACTTGTATTTATGTATATAGAAATGTTAACAACCCCTTCAAAACTTTTTGTTATTTAAAAATGGAATATTAATGTATATTTGGACATTATGCTCTTATAACCTGATTTGTTTCCTGTACTTCAAAAACATGCTCTAAAGGCATTATCAGCGTTAATTACAGGGTGCCAAGTATGGGTCTTACCATGATAGCCACTCCAAAAGCTTAGTTTTCCATGGAAACACCCTAATAAAATTTTTGTCTGCTGAAAGTTATTATAAAATTGTTAGTTTTATCGAATACTTGGTTGTGTTTGAATACTTTGAAGTCATTCTGGCTAAGAAACAATTTTGCTTTTTAATAAAATCAGCTAACTGACAAGGTCATAGTCATTTAATCTAACTGATGATGAATTCTGCTGAAAACATTACAGATCGATACTTCTCATTTAAAAGACGCATTAAACCAGGTTCAAGATGTTGTGGACCCGATATCAGAAGAGCTGGAAGGAGATGAGGGCCAGAAATATTTAGAAGAGAAAAATGATTATTTGGATGTAAAAGAGGTAAAATAGCTTTTTATAATTAACTATACAAATTACTCATAACACATTTGAGTATATGTTTTTACCAATGCTACCAATATCCTTTCATGTTTATTCACTGTTATCAAAAAGTAATTTAGGTACAAACTTAGTAAAATCATAGAGATAACTGGTAATGTTAAAAATGATTACATTTCATTTCAGAACCGTCCTTATAAAATGCTTCTTTCAACTATCACCTTCAATAAAAGTCTTATTAAAACTGGTAGACTAATTAGATTCTTCTTCTGTCTTTAAGTTAGGTTAGGTTAGATTTAGATTGGTTGTCCGAGGGCTACAGAGTCTAGTGACCATTGGCACAATGCTAAAAGGATCCATTGTGCTACTAAGTATCTTGTATACCAGTTCAATAGGTTGGTTCCTTCATTCAGTTACCAGTCTACAGACTAGTTCATTAATCACAATGTCCTTGGAGTACTAGAAATAAAACACTATCTCCAGATCCACTTTTGCCAATTCCAATGGCTTTTGTGAGTCTTGATAGTTTGTTTTCATCCATAAATTCTAAAAGTAGCTAGAGAAATAATAGGAGCCCATCTATATAGAGCCCACTTGTGTTGGTAAAGCTAGGTTAAAACTGTAAGTTGCCTGATATCGTGAATCTGCATACTTAAAGCTATCCCCTTGGCTTGCAGACTTCATCATACACTGTTCCAACTTGGTTTGGATAGTCATAGGTAAGGACTGTTAGGAAGTGAAAGGAATTATGAGTTTAGGTTCTAATGCCTCCCGAGGGATTGGTGATGGAAGTGGACCACTAGCTTATGTACGAGCAGGAATTGGTAAATCCTCTACTTGAATCGTAATATTTTTTTATTACTATTAAATTTTATTTGGGTTTTCTAGATATATAATAACATAAACCATTTTTTTTAAATTACATGAACAGAATGTAAAAATGTTTGAATAAAATTCTTTCATCATTTATTTTTAATGGATCTGTCATTTGTTCATATTATTTAGTGTCTTGTCATAATATGTTTTACTCAAGTTAAGTGTGTCTTAAAGAGCTAATTTTTATCATTACTAGCCTAAGTATCAGCAAAAAAAATCTAAATACATTTCCATTTTACTTATTGTTCTTGTTTTCTTTCATTTTTTTTTTAATTTTGTTATAAGGAATCTATAGATACATTAGAAATACAGGTGGAAAGTAATGTAAAAACCGGATATGTAATCAACAGACAGGATGTTGAAGTAAGCACAAAATATGTATAGGGAAAAGAGCATTGTACTGAGGTGAATATATGAGAGTGATCGGTACCAGTCATCAACAAATAAGTAAACTTAGGGCTTTTAGACCAATGAGGGACAAGTTAGAGAGAGGACAGAGTTTGAAATAGGATAAGAGAGAGTTTTTTGGGGGAGCAGAAGAGTAGCATTTATGGTTTCCCCTCTAGACATGTAGTCGATGAGTAGGACACCCTTTCGATCCCAAAATATTGTAGCTCAGTATTTTGAAGCTCAGAATACCTCCTTGAAGCTCAGAATTTGTTTAGCTTTTTTTGGTTTTGATGTTAATTGGAAATGATGCCATTCTACCAACTGGCATTCATGTTACCATAAACTTCAGTTATCTGTCTGTTAATTTTAAAAGAACAAGGTTTTTTGCATTCAGAAAGCATATTTTACTATGAACCTCACACTTGGCGAGATTGTTAATTTTATCACACACTTTAAAGTTGCACAAATAAACAGTAAATGACTGTAGTGGCTTTCGGATTTCCAGACTGGCACAAAGGAATGGGAAGGACAATGAAACGACAGCAGCGGTGATAAGGGTAATGAACATCTCGTCAGATCAAAATGTTCTTTACTTTCTAAACAACCCTCTTATTTTTGCTTAGTCTTATCAGTCCATAATGTACCCAGGATGGAAAACACTGGATTAAGCAGTTAAAGTTTTTCCAGAATTTTTATTTATTTATTTCCAAAATTCCTTCAAAAATTATATCAATATAATACTTAAAAAAGAAGGACCTACAGGAAACATAAATGCCCATATATAGGTTGGTCCTTAAAACTAATTCCTTACCTATATGTAAATACTTTTACAAATTGTATCTCTCAGTATTATTATTATAAAATTTAAATTTAAGGTATATTTAACACAAAAACATTTTTATATTATGATATTAATTAACAAAAAAAATTCACTTATAAAAGATTTGTACTTAGATCACATTAATTTTTTTTAATTGATCTTTTAACTTTTTGTTTAGGGTTTTAGATCCACTTTCTAAAGTTTTTAAAGCATTTGGAAGAACATTATAATATTTCTTGTCATAATATGTATAACATCTTTGACCAATTGTTAAGGATTGTTTCGGTAATCTGACACTTTTGTAGTGAGTATTGCAAGGATTCTGCACAAATTTTTCTTCTGTATTAGTACACTTTAGTTTTTAAGGCAAATACTTGTTCAATATTATGATCTATCAGGATCCTGTTCTTTAATGCTAATAATTTTTAAAATTTCATTTTGAAGTCTATCATAGATACCTCCCCATCCAATTAAGCCATACACCGTAAATTCAAAAAAAATTATGTTTTCTAGAATTTACATGAGACTAGCTTTTATAAAAATCAGGCTGGAATAAAAGTTAAAGTCTTTTAACAAACAAGTTTAAAATGTTATATACCAATTATTGTTTTTCTAATGTAACATGTTTTCCAAAATAAATAATACTTGATTTGATTGTATGCATAGGGAGACACGAAGCGAACAGACGAGATCAATAAAAAGTACGAAGAAAGTTCTGAACAAAACGAGGGCAATAAGTTTGAAAAGAAATATTTTAAGAAACTGGAAACACGCTGCCAAAGTAAGGTGTTTAAATAAATTCTGTACTTGTATAGGTTCTCCATCAAAACTGTCTGACTGGGTAAAGTTTCCAAAACTGTCGTTATTCAGTGATGTGCTTTGGAAAGATCTTTTAAAATATTCACTTACCGTGCAACAAAGCAGAAATTTTGTATCATAAAATAAATTTGTATTCTTTTCAGTGTTAATATTCTATTCAAAATCTTATAACACATGAATCACATCTCATGTGAATATTACCTACATCTTCGTACATCTTGTGTTAAATATTATTTGTAAAATTCTCATTTCATCTTCCACTTTTAAAAGTAGTGTTGCTAAATTCTAGTAGCCTATTTTTGGCGATGTAATTTGTCAGTCTAAAAACTTATTTGTATCTATTAGTAAAATACAAGTAGAGTCGACTACACATTCAAAAATATTAAATGTTACTAAATTTGATAACAGAAAAACTGTGCAGTGATGAAAGTTGTGTAATATAGTACAGTGGTACCTCGCAATACGATCTTAATCCGTTCCTGGACCGGGATCGTATCATAAAAAAATCGTATAATGAACAATGTAATCTTATGTAATTTAATTAATTCGTGCAACGCTCCATATATAAACACCAAAATCGTCTATACGTAATAATAATTAGTCACAAAATAGTATATTAAGGACCACATACACACAATAAACATTTATACCACATTTATAAATTAAAATAACCTTATAAATAAATAACAAAGAAAAAGAAAAATTAATTTCACTTACTGTAAAGTACTGTACAGTCAGCGAGGGTAAGCGAGGCGACGGAGTGGGGATGGTGAGGAGTGGTGGTAGATAGCTACTTGAGGGTTGGTTGGTGTTGGTTGTAACAGCACCCACACACAAAGCTGATGAAACATACGTATGTACGTACAGTACGGGTTAATAGTTTTTATTACGACACTGATAAATTGCGCACAGCGTTTATAAAACTTAGACACAGTAATGAAAACTTAAAATTAAATTAAATTTCTTTTTTGGCAAGAGATATTGGGATCGTATCGTTTCGCGAGCACGAATATTTGCGATATTCCACTTCGTATCTTGAACACACCGTATCGTGAACCCATCGTATCGCGAGGTACTACTGTAGTGTAATTTAAAACAATCATGGCACACAGCTCTTCCAGTGATGTGGTAAAAATAAAGTTCCAAAAATATTTTCTTTGTCTCACCCTTTTTGAAATTCTGATTTAGGTATCATTAACAGCACTAAAATCTGCTAATACTAGCATTTTAAAGTTTCAAATTATATTGAAATACAAAAATGAACTCTGACTGTCGTCAAAAAATTTCTTTTTCAAAAAATTTCAACGGATTTTGAAAACCTAATATGCTAATTTATGGAGTTTTTAATGCTGATGCGATGGTGAAATCAGACTTTCAAAACATTAAAAGTTGAACATTGAAGTGGTCCCCATTTTGAAACTGTTGAACAAATTTTGCTGATTAACAAACTTCTCCAAGCTATTACCATAATCGATTTAGTGCCAATGTTTTAATTGGTTATATAAATTTCCTGCAGGGGTGCAGACTAGCCGCACCTATTAAGAAGATTTAGACATTCCTCGCGGTACCTGAGTCTAACACACACTTACACTTGCAACACTACACTTACGACTTTAACACTTTACTCTCACACTTATATTTAGGGAGGCGATAATAGCCTCAATGTGCTTTCCGCCTTAAAATAACAAAAAAAAGGTTATATAAATTTCCTATTCTTTAGCAATTTTTCACTTCCATATTTGATATTTTTGTTAATAAGTAGGCCTACCAAATACCAAATGTGTTGGGCTCTTGTTCCGGCGTCTTGACCGATATTTTTATATGTTCTAATCAGTAGTCAAATATGCAATTATGATAGAAAATTATGGCAAATAATGAAAAAAGTATTAAAATCTTATATAAAAATACAAATTTAAGGTTAAATTTAGCCTGCAATTTGTAATAACATGCACAAGTAATTGAAGACGAAATATTTATTTCATTGATAGTGATCAGCAAATAATCAAATCAGAACTGTGGCACTTGCAAAACATAGAAAGATTAATATTAATGAGTAATATATGAGAAGAAAAAAACATTAGGTAGAAGAGTCAACTGCAAGAGCCTTAATGTTATGCAAGGTTCTCTCATCTTGCAAGGTTTCTAAGAAAAAAGACAAAAAAATTTTATTCATAGGAAAAGTAAGAATAGTGAACCAAATTTGAGTTAGTCTTGCTAAATAAAGAATAATGTAGCACTATTTTACTTTATTAAGTTTAAAACCAATTAATGCCCTAAAACGTAGAAATAATTTATTTAGATTTTAAAGCTGATTATGTTGGTGAAATCAGATTTTAAAAGAAGTGTATGAAACAAAAATTATATTTTTTTTATCTTAAGCTAGATTGCTAACACACACACACACACACACACACACACACACACACACACACACACACACACACACACACACACACACACACACAAATATATAAAACAATTAAGAACCATGTTTTACAGATAAGGATCGGTGTACATCTAGTGTCCTGGGCTTTACCATGAATGTTGTTGTATAGCTCACTTTCTCGTGGAAACTTGCTAAAAAGTTACTTTTCCAGATTAGAAAATTATGGCATATTCTAGTTTGAAAACAGATATAAACTATTTTATAATATCTTTATAAATCTTCAGGTTTTTATCAATATGAGTATAATATTTCATTCATTCCAATGAGTACAATATTTTTTTAGACCTAATCAGTAAAGCAGAACAAAAGTGCCGTGGTATATTCAAGGACATACATGACAAGTGCGAAGATGCGATACATTGGATGTTCAGCTGGCTTATCTGCTCGCCCATGAAGCTCACATTCTTATGCAATGTTGTTAATGGTAAGGATGTTTATAGCCTAATAGTCTAGTAGACTATTGGGTCTTGAAATATTTCTTTAAGTTTTTAGTCAAATTTATTTCAAAGTCAATAGAAAAGTGTAAATATGTAATAAACAAACAGATCAAATTTAAAGACAGTTCATTTGAAAGTAACAAAGAAAATGAATGGTGTTAAATATTACACAAACTTTCTCACATTCAAATATTATTTCCACAAACCAATCTGGCTCGAAAACTACCATTATGTTTTACTGATTTACTATAGACTTACTAAATATTTTATTAAAGTAGTTTTATAATGATATCAAGAAAAATAATGTATTACACATAATAAATCAATTAGTAAGAAATTTTGTACAAATATAATCAATTATCTGTTCCAATATTATTATTTATTTGTAACATCCGTAAACAGTTTCCCAAGGGAACATCTTGAATCAACACTGTTTCCTAGGAGAACGTCTTGAGTAAACATTATTTCCCAAGAGATCATCTTGAGTAAACACTGTTTCCCAAGAGAACATCTTGAGTAAACACTGTTTTCCAAGAGAATTCAAAACATTAAAAAATGAATAGTCAGATATTGCTTTATATACTTACTACTATCAATGATTAGTATTTACTACTATTAATGATAGTAGCCTCTGCAGGTGGTACAGACTAGCTGCACCTATTGAGAGGATTTAGATGTCTCTCGTGGTACCCAAGTCTAACACATACTTACACTTACAACTTTATCACTTTACACTCACACTTACATTTAGGGAGGCGATAATAGCCTCAATGTGCTTTCCGCCTTAAAATAAAAATTAAAAAAAAATAAAAAATAGTAAAGGTCTATGTAAGAATAGCCAAAACTATTAAGAGATCTGTCAATCCTGGCTTTTGTGATCTACTTGTTGTACTGCCTCCATCCAGCCAGCCTCACTAGCACTGATGTATTGAATTCACATACACTAAATTTTATTCTGCATCCTTGAACTACATTTGTCCCAGCTTTTATGTAGTCTTATGTTCTACAAGTCTCATTACTTGTAGCAACAATCAGCATGTTAGCAGATTCATAAATACTTGGTTATATATTAGCCAATAATTGCTTACTCTCTGATTTACAATTTATAATTTCATAATGATCATTTTTGTGCTGTGGGATAGTGATGTAATTCCTACCTTTCTTCCCTTCCTACATTTCCTTTCTGACCTAAGGCAGCAATACAACTGAAAAGCAAGGTGGTGCCTTGTGTAAAAGTTAATTTTGTGTGTCTGGTTACTTATCCTTCCTGAAGGATATTGAAATAAGTTCATTTGAAAAGTAAAGAACGTTTTTTTCTCTAGACAATCGTTATTAAGATAATGAAACAAATTTCTTTTACAATATATTTGATACCTTTCTACATTGTAACCGTTCAAATTAAAAATTTTTCATAATGTTTCACCAACTTGCCTACGCCTTCTATATACTTACTTGCCACCAAGTTTTTGAACAATTTACTATGCTCTTTTTCAGTTCATTGTCACTTTGTTCAGAAACTTCCCACTTAAACTGCTGAAGCAAGTTTGTCAATGTAGCAGCATATGGACATGCGTTAACATGAAGAAGCGTAATGCTGCTCGATAAGAAGTCACTCTCTTTATTTTGAATGGTGCAGCGGAGCTGATGAAGGAACTGACAGTGGTCTGCATTTATGATCTCCCCTCTGGGCATGTACTCAATGAGTATATCACCCTTTTTATCCCAAAACACTGTAGATGTAGCCTTCGTGGGCTCAGAATTCGGCTTTTTTTTGTTTTGATGGAGATCAGTAACGATGCCACTCCATTGACTGGCATTTATATTCCCTAAACCTTGATTACCTGTCTGTAAATTTTGATAGGACAGACTTTTTTCACATTCAAAAGCATATTACACTATAATCCTTATACTTTGCAGGGTTGTTAATTTTCTCATATATTTTAAAGTCGCACAAATAAACATTAAACAACTGGAGTGGCTCACTGGTGTGAAGGAGGTCAAAGACACTACAGTGGAAGCTGTGGGGGGAACTGAACGGTTCATCAGATTAAAACGTTCTTTACTTTCCAAACAAATTTCATATTTAACATCTATTCAGTGAATTACCAAATCCTATTTTGAGCCACAGTCACACAAATACAAGTAGCCAGAAGTAGCTGTTCTGAAGACAACTATATAACAGAAGTAAAAGAAGTAAGTGAATACGTAAAGTCAGTTGATTATTATGGAGGCTACTACTGAGAGCTTGAACTACCAGATTTTAAGGCAGTATGATTGAGATGGTTAAGATACCAGTTAGTCTGCTGTGTCTCTTAATTGCACACCTTATGTTCATGTTTACTATTCTAAGCATTTCCATTTCTGTTAACACCAATCCCTTATCATCAAAGGTACCATTGGTAATAACTCATTAACTGGATCATGTAATATTTCTAGTACTGGGTGGAGATGATGCTTGTGATGCCACCAATGACTTGAGCTCAGGTTTCGGAGAAGGCTACTTGATCGCTAAACACACAAAAGACAATCTGAAATCTCAATTTGCCAAACCTAAATTGAAGTACAAGAAACTGAATCTACCAAATTTTGTGAGTATTAATGAAGCTGTGTTTTAGAAATGTGCCTGCAAATTTTAATCTGTAGTTTTTTTTTTTTTATTTTAATTCAACACACTAAGAACTGAAAACTTATCTACTATCAAGTCTACAGTTAATGACAAAATGTGGCTTACAGTAAAATCTTGATAATCCAAAATCTATGGGTCCAAATAGGTGTCTGATATCAAATATTATGGATTAATGACACTGTTAAAACAAAGTAGAAAAAGGCTTTCAGATATACAAAAAAGTAAAAGTAAATTTTTCATTCAAAAGTATCCTTTGGTGTACCTAAATTGTATAATATTTCACTATAAACATTTTTTGTACAGTCCTTAACACAAGGTTTACTTATGGGCCTTGGTTTGAGGCTACATTAGAGCGTAGTAGTACCTTGTTAGAGGTTACATACTTGCACAGAGTTTAATTTATGAATTCATGTGCTCTGTTTCATTTATGGACAGAAAAGTGAAAATAAGGTTTTACAGCATTTTCCTAAGTGCTAAGAATGAGTGACTCTACTATAATGTACTCATTTATTAGAGTAAAAAGTTAAAAATAAATTCCTTCGCTAAAAAGTGTAATGTAGGCTCCTTGTAAAAAGTACGAATATTATGTACTGCACAATGTTGATTAAAT
The DNA here is from genome assembly GCA_022606455.1 of Callitettix versicolor. Classification (NCBI taxonomy): domain Eukaryota; kingdom Metazoa; phylum Arthropoda; class Insecta; order Hemiptera; family Cercopidae; genus Callitettix; species Callitettix versicolor. Next base: position 17,215,962 of record CM040188.1, on the reverse strand, counting down.
TTTTTTAAATCATCAATACTCATTTAGTTTCAGTTTTCAAAAAATCAGTTATTGCCTTTTTTGAATATGTGATCTTTTTTGTGATATGATTTTTAAAAACTTCTTGCACATTGTTTGTTGAATATGCTACCTAGACTGTTTCTGTAATTAGCATATTCTTCCTGGACAGAATAAACTTCCATGATCTGTATTTGCCATATCAAGTAGACCCTGTAGTGGAATTAGTGAAAAAACTATCTGGCAATTTGACCATTATAAACTCCAGCCAAAAATGTAGCTGTTACTCCAGTACAGTGTCTGATCAATTAGTTCTTGTTAAATTCCCTACAGATGCCTTTTCCTCATCTCTCTCTATCCAAGTAGCTCTAATTACACTGCCTTCTTGAACATCATCAGTGGGTTAAACAACAAAACTTTAAGTAGAAATTTGTTTTTAATATACATCGTCTCACCTAAATATACATCTTGTACTTTGCGATACCTAAATGTTTTCATTAATATTAACCATCATGTGTTCAGGTAGATGTAAAGAGCACATATATAATATCAGCCGAGATTATGAATAGCCTGGCCAGTAAGAAGAACACGGTCGATTACTTTCTCGTCTTTGTTAAACGTGTAATTGCCTTTGCATTTGTCTTTGTTATTTTAAGGTAAGCTGCATTGACAGAAATGTTACAACTAGAAGTATTAACTTATAACCATGTATAATTAGTGTTTGCAAACAAACAAAAAACCACATATATGGGTAAAATAAAATTTATAATATTTACTTTTTCTTTCTTTGGTAAGATATGAAACATTTCTTTCTTAATGTGTCATACCTTTATAACTATTTTTGACATTAAAAATTCATGTAAATAATTAGATGATATGGTGTGTGTTTGCAGAGCTCAAAACTATCTGGAGCACTATTTGAAGGAGGTAGATTATGACAACTGTTATTTGACAGCAGAGTTCAGAAAGTTGGACGCTGTGCGTCGGGCTAAACATAAGATGGTACTTTTGCCACTAAAAGGAGCGGAAAAGGGTGACTTTATTGATCCATATAGCTTTGCCTTAAAGAAAAATGAGAAGGAATCAATGGTAAGAATGTTATTGTTCATTTTTGTAAATTGAAAATTGAAAATACTAATAATGATTTGAATGCTTGAAATCATATTTTCAAAAATTGTTAAAAAATTAATAAATTTTACAGTAATCAGAGTTCATATTTGTATTTAAAATGTTCTTTTTACGTGATGTTATTAAATTTTGTTATTATTTTTTTTTGTGATAAATATCACTTTAACAAAACAGCTGGATTCACTTTACAAAAAATTGTAAAGACATTTTATATTTATGATGTTTTAGTAGATGCAAAATATTAAAGCTGATTTTTAAATAGATAAAGATGTTTATAAGCTTATGGGTTTATAAACCCATAACCTTGGCATTTATTATAAACCCACTTCATTGGCATTTATTTTGATGTTTTATTTAATATTTTTTTGTTGTTTCATTTTTCTCAACATTTGTAGGCAGTCTTGCAGAATTAATTAATCCTTCTTTGCCTTCTTACCCTTTTTATTTTTCTATTTTCCTTACTTAATCATTGTGCAGGAGTTATTCTCTTAATTACTGTATTTGTACATTGTCAAACTATTCGAGAGGGTTGACAGCTATGGCTGAATCCAGAAGGTTCAGCACCAAATCAGACCTCGGAAAAGCTGGTGAAAAAAAATGAATTGTCACAAAACCTAAAACACTTTGAAATTTATTGGTACTATTATAATAACATCCGGAAAGTCATAAAGTTGTGAATACGATAAATATTACAAGTTCCACGTACGTAACTTAACAATGTACAACTCATACAAAAAAAATTTATCAGCTATTTCCAGAGAAATATTTATATTGAAACAAAGTCATATAGCTTTTCCATTTAGTGGAAAAAGTCGATTCTATAAAACATTGTTGCAGTGTTACTGGTCAAAGTTTAAGCTTTTAGATAACATCTTATTTTCATCATTGTTAAAAAAGACATTTGGACAGATTAACCACTGGATTTGTAGCATCTTACCTTTTTTTTACTTATCAGTTCTGGTTTAGAATAATTTTGAGTTTTAAGTTAGTCATTTGAGAGTTGAACCATATTCTTAAAACATCCTGTATGGTTTCTTAAGTACAAATTGTTCAAAATGTCTGATTATAAAAATAATAATTCATACTCATGATTATTATATAATATATAGTCTACCATACAGTATAATATTAAAAAATAAAACTTGTTTCACTAGGAATTGTTTTGTTTTTTAATGGTATATTGTAATTCTACCCATTTCATAATTCAAACACCTTCCCTGGCAAACAAACATTTAAATTAATACAATCTCACTGCAGTAAATATTTGAAGATGTTTAATTTTTTATTAATGAAAGCATCAGGTTAGATCTCTGAGTGTGAAGAGACTTTTCAACATGTGTTTTTTTAACTATATAAAGAAAGCTCTACTTGTACAAAGAGTTACAGTTAATGACAATACGAACACACCTTTATAATGTATTTTTACATTGTTTATTTAAACATAAGGGGTTATGTGCTGCAGGTCTAACTGTGGGTCCGCCATATCTCTCTACAGCCTGTACATTAGAAGTGATATTTTCAGTATTTTATTTTCAACAAAACAAACATTCTAATTTCAATGTGTTCTAATACCAACTTCTAATAAGCTGCACATAATTATTTCTATTTGCACTACAGAACTGACACTGTAAGTAAGTTGGTAACATCAAAACTGTTACCAGACTCCATTGTTCAAAGCTGTGCTGGAAGTCCACTTCTGTCAACTTGCTGAGGACCTCAGTTGCTTTTGCTTTCACCGCTTTTACATTGTGAAATCTTGTTCGCTTAAGCTCTGATTTGACCTTAGGAATAAAAACAGTCACAGGGGCCCAAATCGGATGAGTAAGGTGATCCAGATGTCACAACATAGTGATGCGATGTTTGGCAAGGAAAGTCTTCACAGACAAGGCAGAATGGGAAGGGAAGAATTGTCTTGATAACCAGGAATTGTGTCTTTGTCTTCTTCACTCTGTCTAACAATTCTAGATCTTTATCATTGTTGTTTAAAATATCGGAACAAACGTTCATTCTCAATTTCTTTTGCCCTGGATTGAGGAGTTTTTACACCATTTTTACACAAACTTTCTGCATGTTCTATAATTGAAGTAAAATCTGACGGACACATTATTTGTTAATTCCTGAGATTTCAGCAAGAGCTGGACACTCAGATGATGATTTTCAGATCAATTACCAATTTTCTGGATGTTATTGTCCATTTTTGATGTTGAGAATCATCCAGGGTGCAAGTTGTTTTTGAGTATTTCATGACCTTCCTTAAACCTTTTAAAACATTCAAAACTTATGTGAATGATAAACATTCACTTCCATACACTTCCTTTAACATGACGTTAGCTTCTGTAGCAGTTTTTTTCAGTTTCACAGAAACTTAAGGTTAACTTGTTGCTCCATCTGAACACTTAGCATTTTTTGACAAAGCGCTAGTACAAGGACTTCAATGGGTGATTGGTACAGCTAGTACAACCATGCCCATCAAGCTCAGGGTGGAGGAAGCATCAACAAGCATAGACAGGTACAAACCTGCCGCAGCGCACTTGCTGTTTGCCAGTAGCAACACACCTTGACGTTGTTTGCTTGTGTTTTAGTTTTTAAGTCTTATTTTTTAGATTAGGCACTTGAGAACAAGTGTTGATCACACTCTCCAAACATTGTGTATTATCCTATATTTGTATATAGGATAATACACAATGTTTTGAGAATGTGAGTCAACACTTGTACATTGTACAGTACAAATGATAGCAAGTGTTATACTAAAAAATTAAAATAATTTGAATATTCCAACACGCTAATAGTAATAGATTTTTTTTTAATCCCGGCAATGGAGGAGAGCCAAGTAGCAGTACTACCAACTGCACTACCTAACTGTATCAGTTTTATATTGCAAATTGAATTGTGCAGGTTTGCTAAGGGTTAATAAAAAATAACCTACATTCATTTTTTATAAAGAGTTTTTCCGATTTCCAGTTCACAGATTTGTATTCAACAATTATTACACTTATCCTCTGTTTGGTGATTTTTTTCTTCGACCACTTAACTTACGTCGGACTCAACGAAGCTCGCTACATTTTTAAATTTAATGTCATTGCAGAAGGTAAGAACTTAAATGTATAGTATGCAAAACTTTTCATAGAGTAAAAGTAAAATTACCTTGGTAAACATTAATGACAATTGTTGTTAAATTACAGCTTCCAGTGATGTCAACATTGAAATAAAAGGCACAGGATTTGTGGCTGTCATGTTCCGCTCTTTTTTTAAAGGATTTAAATTTAAGAAAAATGTGAAAATCAATTTGTCCAATCAAGGTAATAACTTAAATATTTTACTTACAGAGTTAACTAAGCCAGAGTGAGCACTGATAAAAAAACCCAGTAACCGATATTTTCTTGTGTGAAACACTGCTGTTTTAGAAAAATGTGGTTTTTGGCAAGAAATATGGTTGAAGGTCAAGTCTAAAGTCAATATTGTTTGTAAGAAAGAGAACCCTACAAAACTTCTAGTCTAGTTTCACTAAATGCTTAATGCCACACTACAATTTCACTATTTTGATTTTACAAAGCATTGTCTTAATATTACATACCAAACATCTTAATTATAAAACACTTAAAATATGAACAAAAATATCATGTTTGTCAAATTTTTAAAAACATTGATTACATAAAACATCAACTGTCAACCATCAATACATAAAATACATGGATGTGAAAAACATCAAACATTGACCTAAATAGATTAATATTTTGAAAACACCGACTACTGAGTGTTTGAACATTCAATAATCAGGATGTTCATAGTATTTTGATGTAAAGAATCAGCGAGTATTTTACTCCAAATCATAAGATTACTAGGCTAAACTGTGGTCCGGGCATGCACACCACCACTTGACCAAGTAGTCACAATCCACCGTTAAGGCATTGCTGTTCCAGACCTTACAGAAGTCAGACACTTTGCAGCAGGGACCTGCAGTATGTTATGTAATCTTATTTTAAGTTATGTGTGCATTAGATATGTAGTTTGGCTCCAAGGAGCGTTTGGCCCTAGATTCGTGGGGCTGTGTTTCATTCAAGTTTTCCCATACTGTATTGGCCTAAAATTATATTTCCTTTGATTGTACTTAATGAAAACTGGTTCCCCAGGTAGGTTGTTGCGGTTGTCTCCAGGATAGAAAAATAAAAATCCATCAAAAAGTTCAATTTTAGAATCAAGAGAAGGAAATACAATTTTCTTTTGCAATATTTGCTGGTATGATTTTACAAGTTAATGTGGAAGTCGCCAGGACTTATAAAACATATTTATACACAAAAAATTTGTTTGGCAATACTATTGGAAAAAGCACAAAATTAAAAGAACAGTATTGTAAATTAGAATAGTAGTTTACACAATTTCTTTTAGAATATAATATGTTTATTATTAGTTCTGATCAGAAAGGAGTTCACCTTCATGTCTGATAGCAAATTTTTTTTAAATTACACTTGTGGTCATGGTCGTACAAAAACCATTGCTATAGCATATTTTGAGAAACATATTTGAAAATGTTGATACAAGTTTAAATGTGACTTTAAAAAGGCATTTTTATTTTTCGCATAGTTTAGACATGTTAAGTGACCACTTAAAAATATTATTTGTATAGGTTTAATTGTATATTTTAAAACAATCAAGTCTATATTAATTATACTATTTTTCATGTTTTGATTGGGTGTAACTAATTTTGTCAATAAAGGATTATTATGCTTAATCAAAAATGTGTCACTAAAAATCTCCTTATTTGTAAAATTTCAAAAACTTGCACATCTGTGAGTTAAATTTTATTTTACATTCTACATTTTAGTCAGTTGCGTAATCAAGAATTATCATAGCTTCAATAAGTAGTATTAAAATAATAAGCCTACTTTTAAAAGTTGTGACGTAATAGTCTTATGTACGAACAGTGAAACAATCTATTTAAGTTTTCCTGATATGTTTTTAAAAAATATTAACATGTGTGAAGAACCCTACAATATTTCATCTAGTGAATTGAAGAAAACTTGCAATATCCAATACACAGAAATGGTGTACATTTGTATAAGTAACAAACATTCAGTTTTATTTAATAATGTAAGGTTTACATAATGTGAATCAAATAAACATATAAAGCCTTTATTAATATTTTTTAGTTGTTTCAACTTAGTTCTCTCACTCTTACTAAAGTTTATTAATGCTGTTGTATTGTTATTTTTTGAATTTTTATAGTTTGTAAATAACTATTTTGTATTTTTTTTTTTTTTTGCACTGCATAATTTAACTCTTACCCAACTCGTTATACTATTCCTTTTTGGTGTTCATCTATCATTTTTAATTTTCCATTCATGTTTAAAGAACATTTTGCTATTAACCAGAGCCGATTTACCAGAAGTCAACTAACCGAAATGCCAATCAACAGAGTTTGGATCTCAGAGGAAAAAATGTTGAAAATATGTGAAGGAATAATCATTTTCAGCAGCTATCAGGTGGGAAATGCAGACACAAAGCTTTTGTGATGAGTTCATGACAGGCCATCTGTTGACGTCTAGGTTATGGGGACTGGTGAAGATGAAGAACCATCGAACATTATTGAAAAAGTGGTTCGATCCAAATCATGGATATTAACAGCTCTGGTTATAACAATGCCATGGTGTAAGAAGCAAGAGGAAAGCTGTTCTACTCTGCTTTAGTTGCTAAAAAAATGCATGATTTTGTGGCCCACAAAATGCTTAACAGAAGAATGTTAACAATTTTTTGTTTCTGTAATGTATCTTTAAATACTCTACTGTAGGTATTGTATTATTTTCTGTAAGTGAAATACTGCACTGTAATTTATTGTCAAATATGTAGTTCTGTATATAATAAAGTTTCATACAGTAATGTATAACATACATATTTGTTCAAACAGCAACAGTGGATCAATGGATATAGGTTAGGTTAGAGTTAACGCAAATTTAAAAGTATTGTTTGATTATCCAAATCACATTCAATTCTAATTAGTTCAGATAATCAACTATATAATATTGACTTTAATGTATAACTAACAAACATTACACTAAGTGTTATTACTATGTTATCATTTTGTTACAGAATGTCTTCCTCGGCCACAGAAACTTGACTTTATATATTATTACAAAGTGTTTGGTACAACAGGAGCAGTGTACGGGTTAACCCTGTTCAATCCTTATATCAATCGCCTGCGTAGAGCAATCTGTGCATTCTTCTATCCTACTGTGAGTAAGTCTATAGTCAGCATTACTGAATAATTTTATATTAAAGCTATTATATATGAGATCGTATAATAACTGCCATTTATATTAAGAGAAAACCAAAAATAAACCCTAACCATTGTCAGGTTCGGTTTGTTTTTTAAACTTACTGTAAAAATTGTGAATTGTTTCTTTTCAAATTTTGATACACTGAATTTAGTAATGAATCTATATTTGTGATATCATAAACTGATTTTTGAGACTGATTTATAGGTTTTTGTTTTGCACCATTTATTTACTTGGATATATGTATTCTTGTATACAAGCTGTAGTTTAAAAAAAAACTGGAATAATGGAACCACTTCTTTGAGTTTTTCCTTCACAACTTTAACATTAACCTTTTTAATGTACTCTCCTCCACGATTCCTACACCGCTCCATCGCTCCATGCAAATTTTCCATTAGTCAACGCAGTGTTCATCATTTTCTTAAAGCATGTTCAGGGTCATTGTCACATTTTCGTTCGCAGATTAAATTGTTTTAAATCTCGTTTTTTTTTATTGCTAATTCCACTTTCAGGAACAAAAAGAAGTCACATGGAGCAAGGTATGGCGAGTATGGTGGGTGCTCCAACCTACTTGTTTGTGGATACCATGCTTATCAAAAACATATTGACAACCAATGCAGTATGGGCTGGTGTTTTGTCTTGATGAATTGTCATGACTTGTTTTTCCTTAACGCAAAGTCACTTCTTTTTTACTCGTTCATGGAGATGTCAGGACCTCAAGATAATAATTTTTATTCATAGTTTGATGTTCAATTACCTAAATTATGTACGCAATCCCATATTTGTTGGAAAACATAATCATCATGGCTTTAAGTTTTGATTTGGACATTTGAGCTTTCTTCAGTTTTACTCTTACACATCACATGTTATTATTCTTGCCAACAGTTTTGGTCTTTCTTGATGGATTTCAAAGTGACAGCACAAATGTTTGTTTGAAAGTAATTCTGTTCAGGTGTGGGATTTTTGGGCACCGTTAAAATGTTCACAAAATCTGTCGAACTGATTCTTTGTCGATTCTGTCAGTCTCAGCAAAAATACAAATGTTCAACTGACGATCTCTTTGGATTAAATTTCCAATTTTTCAATTTTCTTATTCATCATCAGCTCAAAGACCATCCTGGACGTGGGTCATCGTCATTTTCTTCTCACCCTTTTTTTGAACCATTTAAACCACTAAAAAACTTAAATGTGTGATATACATTCATCACTGTAAACTTTTTCAACAAAGAATAAGTTTCTATAGCAGATTTTCTGAGTTTCACTAAAAACTTTACATTAATGCTTTGCTCTTTTAAAACACTAGGCATTTTTCTGGTGGGCGATGGATAGCATGGTGTATTATGAAAGGTCACAGCTCAACTGAGGGGTTGGCAGTTGTATCAGCAGTAGGAATGAAGAGAGGGAATGTTAGGTGGCTCAACAATGTAGTGTCTGACCTTGACATACTCAGTACTTGTCTTCAGAAAAATCAGTTTTATTATTCTTTAGTCATACCTCGTGTGTGTGTGTGTGTGTATGTGGGGGGGGCGTGCACGCATGTGTATGTATATTGTTTGTTCAAGCAAAAATCTTATAACAATGGAACTTAATTATAACAACACTGAAAAATTCACCATACCAAAAAGACAAAAGAGATTGTATAATGTACATAACAAATTTGCAGTTCTACAGCTGATTACTGCAAAATATTTAATGTTACTTAACTTAATTGTTTATGCTAAAGATATGCATAATGTCTGACCTCTAAAAAACCGATACTTCATCCACATTAATATAACATCCAAGACCGTCATAACCAAGTTACACTGTACTCTTATTTAGAACTAGCTGTTTTTACAACTTTCTAGAATGTTTGTTTCATATGACAGCTATATACTATATAATATAAGAATATAATATAAAATAAATTTTCTAAAAATGAATTTTGAATGAAATTTAATTGAATATCAATCATTATCTTATTTCAGCAAACATGATGTTTTTATGTTGTATTATGTATTGTAGATTGTCTATATATATTATATAATTTACTTTTTTTATGATGTATTATGAATTTTTTACTGATATTTTGCAGCGAGAGAAAGAGAGAATATTAGCCTTGTACCATAAAGCTTTCACCCAGAGGATTCAGAACACTAGGATGATTGCAAGGAATATTGCAAATTATTCACGTGACAACAAACTTTATGTAAGTAACCATTTTATTAAAAAAAGCAATGGGAATGGTATTCTTAATGAATCTGACACTTTTAGTCCAAGAATGTGCATGTTAAAACATTCTATGTCTTGTTTTGGTAGGCAATTTTTAATGTAACGTTTCTAACAATGGTTCAGTTATAACACAAAATGGTCAAATGACCATTTGACCAGTGACTATTCTATAAGCCTATCAGTATACACTATTGGTGGTTCAATAAATCCACAGTGGTTGAATATGATCGGTAAAAAATTATATATTGCTGAGGCTATCTGTAAGCAATCGAAGTCAGACGTTTAAGAATAATTTTGAGCGGATGTTAAAAAGATTGCGTATACCTCATGTTTAGATTGTCTTTTTTCCATTGCAATAATGAGCATTATTCCATTAAAGCAGCATTATTTTAAGATCCAATCCTAGTGATATGAAATGTGCACGGATAATGGCCAAGAATATTTTTTTATATTGAAATGTAACAGACTTCACGATTTTAGTCTGATTTTATACTTGGCACACAAATTTATTTTGGTAATAACTTTTACAAGTTTGTCACTTTGCAAAATCTGTTTATCGTTTTCAAACTGTTAGTATATGTAAGTAAACTTGAAAAATTTGAAACATTTTTAATATCATTTCATTAATGTAATCAGAGATTAAATCTACATAATTTAGTATTTTTTTAATAATAAGAAAGTGACTAGTGTGGTTTTATTGTTCAAGGTAACAATTAATCGATCTACAAAAAATTTGTCAAACACTTTGTTCACAAATATATCTTTGAACAAATTACTTTAAACAGATGATGTCAAGATACTGTAAGGGCATGACAAATGTTTAACAAAGTAATTATTTTTAATTTAATTTTTATTAAGGGAGAAGACACTTTAAATTTTCTGTATCACTTACGGATGAAATATCCTCGAATTTTTTGGTGGCTAGAATGGTTTGCCGCTGGGAGACGTCATTGCTTAATCTGTGATGATGCGGAAACACGAAGCCTGTCACACATAACATGTCCCACGTGTAACAGTTTTTATTGTCATCAATGCTGGATAGAAACTAACAGAAGGTGTCAAGTGTGCTTGGCTAGGTCACCTGAAGAAGGGCGTTTAGAAACAGCAACACAGAGCAAACAAACAATGAAAAATATTCAAGTACGGATTGTAGATGAACGTGAGCGAAAACGTTCGAAATAACAATGCTGTATCTTACTCCCACTGTACGTTGTAAGACTGTGAGATGACCTGTCTTTTATATTGTTACTGAAGTTATTGCTTTAACAATAACTAGTAGGCTTTTAACAAACTAATTACTTTTGTGTTAGTTTTGTAAATAATATAAAAATTAATATGGAAAGAACAAAGTTTTTTTTTTAATTGTGCTAACGATTTATATTTTATGCAACAGAATAATGTCTATGACAAAATTCTTGGCAAAAGACGAAATGTTTTCAAGTTCAACATCAGTTATAAAAGGGTATTAATTACACAACATATTAATTATTGAAGAATTTTATGTTGGGAATAAAAACTGAAGGAAACAGAGTTGTATATTGAAAATTTAAGCAATATTTTGAATTATTTACAAAACGTACATGGACTCACTTATAAGATAAAGTGATACAAAAACATTACACAAATTTCTTACATTTAATTATTTCCCCAAACAATCTGGTTGAAAAGTTATTGACAAGATAAATCTGAAAATCAGCTCACTCTCTCAAAATTGGTTCATCATTATTTTGATTCTGTATGGAAATTTGTAACTCCAGACAGTATACTCAAAAAATTAATTTACGGTTTAAGAATAAATAAAAAAACTAACATGCCAGCAGTCATAGTTCTATTAATATTTTTTTAATTTTTAAGTTACTCCTGAATCATAAATATTATTTACTTTGAATTTGCTACTGTGAATTTTTATATATAATAAAAATATAAGCCAAATATGATGAAACAATTTTCCTTTTTTTTTGTCGATAACTACTTTACCAAACTGGATTATATTGGGGAAATAACAACATACAAGTTTGAATACTTGTATATTACATTTGAACAAATTTTATCAAAACCTTTCCAACTAATTTTAGGAAAAATTGAATTTTTGTTAATTCTTAAAGTTAAAAATATAAGTAATACTGTATTGCATCGATTCTAAGATGCATGTTTTTCCTGTTTTGATAATTTAAAAGAGAGGTGTGTTTTAGAATCGTTGGCGTCTTATATTTGATGTGTAAGAGGTAACATAAAATAATCTTTTCTCATACTGTATTTCCAATACAGTATTTTTTTAATTGAAAAATGGAATAAAGCGCAAAGCCGCGTCACTAGAAAAAATGTCATTAATTATGTTCCCACTTCTTCTTTTCTGTCATTTTGTTTGCCACTACAAGCGAGTAATAAGTGTTTTCATTTGAATCTTTTGTTGATTAGTTAGAACGAGGTTAGTAAGAAAAATATAAAGTATATAAAATGCTTTAAAGAGCATTATGATGCAGCAACAAAATGAAAAGTAATTTTATTTGTTGAACAAAATGGAACAAAGCTGCAAAATGGAAATTTACAATAAGTGAAGCAAATATTCACAGGTGGTGCAAGGACATAAATTCAATTTTTGCATGTCAAGCTAAATATTACTGGACCTAAATAGGATGCTATCCTGCAGTTGATGAAGCCGTCCTACAAACAACCATCTTACAATTCATAATTGATGCTAAAAATAAGTGTCTACAAGTAACAAATGATCAAATAACAAACAGTCAAATGATGCATCTTGAAAACAATGGAAGCAGCAACAAATCATAGGATAAATTTATTTAAGGATACAAGAGGTTGGTAAGATTGGTTACATCATCAAAGTTTATATCTACAGTGTCGTACTTCCATTTGTCAAAAACTTCTAGCTGATTTTGAAGAAAAAATTTACATTTCCAACAACAGTCACTGAACTTTGCAAGATGCATAACTATGCATTTAGTCAAACAGGCAATGCAGATAAAACACCTCCTTGTTCTGATGAGTTATAAAATTATACAGTGAATTCTAAGTGTGCTAGAAAAATTAAGTAAAAACTACAGAATATGAAAACACCAAAAAACACACACACACACACACACACACACACACACACACACACACACACACACACACACACACACACACACACACACACACACACACACACACACACACACACACACACACACACACACACACACATATACACATATATATATATATATATATATATATATATATATATATATATATATATAAATGAGAATGGATAATGCAAATAATTGATCATGTAGATATATATATTGATGGGTACAAATAAGAAATCTTTTCAAAGTTCCTTTGATTTAAAAAATCAAAGAAACTCTGTGTCCGCTTGTGACTAGATTTCAATTTGTTACCATCCATGTCTTAGACATTATGTTTAATTTTTTTAATAATCTTAATTTTGAAACTCTTTTTAATCAAAAAATTCTGAATTAATTAACAATTTTCTTTTTCAAATTTAGCTTTCAATATTAAATTTTGCACAAAGAAGTACATAAGGTTTTCTTGGATGTCATCAAAAATTAATTTATTTATTTATTAGTTGTGATACTTTACAATTAATTTTTCCCTTGTAACATACATTTCTCTTCTGTTTTTTCATGGGTTATTTGTAGTTAATATTATCTTGATTACTTTGATTGAAAGTAAATTACTTTTTAAGTTTTAGATCTAATTAGTTGTTTTCTGTAAATAGGCTACCAAGGAAATATAATAGATTTTTCAATTTAAAACTCCTTTCTAGCCTCTTGGATCTATGAGTAGTGTTTAGTAGCAACTTGTATGCTAAATTGTACAGTCTTCAGTCTTCGTTGCATTGTAATCTAAAACTAGAAAAACACAGTACAAGAAATTATTTTAATACTTGTATCAGTTTTATTAAGTAATATAAAACTAATATTGCATTTTAACATATTATAAAAGTGTGCCTTGTGCATATTTGCTGCAGAAGTTATCGGGATCCTGCATCATTTTCAACTGCATACTAAGAAATACAGAGTAATTGCTGTTGAGGTTCACAAGATATGCTGATACCTATTTGATTATAATGTTCCTGGATAGTTATCGAGGTTGCTGCAGGTACCTATGATACATGCATTCCATTTCTATAGCTGGCAGTGCACGTCTTCTGCAGTGTCATATCTCCTACCGTATCTACAGCTTGTGAAGTCTGTCTACACAATATCTTTTGAAAATGTGCATGTCAAACTTTTCATCAAAGAAAAAAAAACTCACCCAGTAATTTGGGGTATTAGTCATGAAGACTACAAGGATCGAATTGATATTTGAAAGTAATTAAAAAAGTTATCATCTTCCCAGATCCATCAAGCACACATTGAAAATTCCTTTTAAGTACCTCTCACTGTTTTATGAATGAATCCAGTATTTCCTTTTCCTAATTTCACTTTCAAAATTTAAATATTTGTAGACTAAATATGAAAAAACTTTCTTTTTAAATATTTGGGCAAATATTTTGGATGGTGACAAATGAGAAGCTATCACTGTAACTTATTTCCTTGAGTGTGCATTGGAACGTCAAGAAGACACAGATTGAAATGATACAGCGTCCCGATAACTATTGCAGTAAGTGTGCACCAGGCATAAATTAGCAGATTTTAAATTTCAAATACCATTGGAAATACAAAAATGAATCTTACAGGGGTCAGGATTTTGTGTTTTCAATGTAATTTGTAAATCACAAAATTCTATCTTATACAGATTTTAACTATCGTTTCAGTAGCAAAATAAGATTTTTTTAAATGTGTAAATTACAAAAGTTATTGTGATTCTGTTAAAATTTCAGAATTAGCAGAACCACTATTACTTATATCATGAATTGAAAACCAAATTATGATTAACGAATTTAATTGTATCAGTTCTTAACAGCAACCTACCAGGAATACCGTTTAAAACAGGAGGAAAAGTCAAAATCCTTTTCTCTTGTTTGTAAACGCAGTGATCTGGGGCGAGGAGGCGGTAAAGCTGATTTGATATACTTCCTTCTGTAACATATTTAAAATTAAATTAGATCTGTCTAGATAAAACACAAAATTTTGTTGGTATGCCTGCATTCAAAAAATTATGTACTCAAAAGAGCCATGAGATGGCCTGTGACGCAATGTTTTAGGCAAAAACAGCTTTGAAATGGCCAGTCACACAATGTTTTGTGTTTTGTTTCACACATGTGCATACACATACAAGATTTAGTAAAGATGGAAGCTCACATACCAGACTATGATATGTGTTGACTTCTCAGAATACATGTAATTGTCTAGAATGTCTGATCATGTCTTGTTGTTGTATAATCATAGTTTTTAAATTTATTCTTAAATTATTATATGCTTCATTACAGTAGACCAGAATGTGTTGCAGACTCTCTGCTTCTCCTTGTAGTGTCCATATATCTGGGAGTCCGAGAGGCTGTAGCGATGCAGATAATCCTTTGTACCTATGTGACCATTTCCTGCTTTTGCTGCCAAGGACTGCAATTTTCTGCTGTGTCTGGCATAATCTCTGAAGTCATTCTGCACATTTTAATTAGCACTGGTTCTGCTCTCTGATTTCTTTTTCTTTAGGAAGTTGGTGATGAAACAAAGATGGGTTTTGGTTAACTTCTTCCATAGTTCCAGCCCTGTTCATATTCTTTGGTACATCATAATTCATTCTGTCATCTGCTGCATAACTGTTCATTCAAAATGTTGGTCACTTCAAATCTTTTTAAAAAGTTGTAACTTTTTTATTTTTCACTTTTTTTTAAAAACATGATTTCACCATTGAAAACTGTGCTGAAACCTGCCTTTATTAGGATTTTTAAATTTTTGAACCAATTGAAATTAAGAAAGTTAATTGTATGGCATCGCTCACATGGCAATGTTCATTTATGTTAGAAATTAATGTTTTTAAATTGTCATAAATGAATGATGTTATTAATTTTGTTGAGTTTTTCTAATACATTTGTACTCACAGTTGTATGTTACGATGTTCACAGTTTTTTTTTTTTCAAAAACAAGGTGGTTAACAAGAAATAAAATTTATTTTAGAGGTAGGCTGTATTTATTAGTAGAACCTACAGTGACTACTACCTTCAATAAATATTTTGTCTAAGAAATCAAAATATTTCTGGATAGTTTAATTGCAAAACTAATTTCAACTCTCACCTTTTTTCTGTCTTAACTTGTTCTGCAAATTCCTTCAGCTCGAACCCATTCTGCAGCAATATCAAACTGCAAAAATATAAGCAGTGTTCATAAAAATTTATTTGCTAACTGTTTATTAATTTTGTTTTCAAAAATAATTATTTCTTTTTTATTATGAAAATATAAAGAAAGTATGATGATTGTAAGAAAATCAAACTTAAAATTTTGATAGATGTATTCATTTGGATGTCTGTTGTGAAAAACCATCACAAGAGACATAATTCCCCAGGCTCCCAAATTCAAGGGGCCTCTAAAAGACCCCTACCGGATAACCTTCTCTTACCTTCCAAAATGTGTATTGATTCAGTTAGATCACTAAACATTCTTAAAAAGATTAGTAGCCAACTAAGAACAAGTATCATATATGAATTTTGGAACTTTGAGTTATTGCAGTAAATATACTTGCTATATTTTGTTTCAGATATACTGTTTTTAATTTCTAAAGAACTTGAATAACCTGTTACTTGAGTTGATTTTTGTAAAATACCCCATGCATTTCACCTTTTTTATTTGTAATCTCTTGGAATCATTTAAAATAGAGTTTTAGAAAGCTGGTGAATCCTCAAAAAAGTTTTCAGCCTCCCCCCACCCACCCACCAGCATTTGTTGTTTACTCCATTGCAAGTGTTTGCTTCACCCCCACCCAAAACCCTCCCTCATGGTTGCCCTGTGCACATAACTGAAGACTAAACTAATTGACTGATTATTATTTAAATTTAGTAAGAAGGTTTTGTTTGTCCATATCTTTAAACCATTTTAATTTTTCGGCAAAATGTTTCAAAGTCATTATTTGGTAAAAATTATTACAAATCAAATTCTGACAGAATTTAGTTCATAAGTAAACAAAGAAAAAAGTGGTTTATTTGGAGTCTGTTGGTATGTGTTTGTGCACACCATAGAAATTAAACTTAACAGATTCTCATGAAATTTAATGCAGGTCTGGCATGCCCATATTGCAGAACCCTGACCTTTTTCACTCAAAAAACTGTTCACAATCAGATTTTCTCAAAATTTTCATTAAAAAATGTTGGTAAATTTTACTGAAATGTAGTAAAAAAAGTACTCAGACAAAATATATTGCTTGACTGGAACACTAAGCACCAGCACTGAGAACCTAGAGCTACACTAAATTGTGGATAGCAGCTTTTTCAGGTAATGACAATAAAGACTAATAACTTGCATAGTTTATCTGTTGGTCAACCAACTAATTGGCCTACAAAAAGAAGAAAATTACCAGATCTGCTAGACTTTTTTATATAAAAGGAATGTTTCAAAATTGGTTTTCCAGCACAACTAACAATCATAATCAGTCAATATCATTAGAAAAATACTGATTAGCTGTATTTTATACATTGTACAGGCATTTGATAATGTGTGACTTACTGGCCTTCTTTATAAGACAAATAGGCTGCACTCTTTATATATCTCGCTCAAATGATACCTGGAGATAGATGTTTACAAATTTCAAGGTTTCTCTGAAACCACATGATGATGTCTGGTATCATCATTGGTTCAGTGTTGTACATGTTATAAACTGCAGATATACCAACAAGCCTAAATTCAACTACAGTTACATTCACTGGTTATGCATCTGTATTTGAGGGTGGATGACGATCCTGTTGTGGTGACACAGCATATTCAAATTTATTTAAACTAACCACAAGATTGGCTTAAAATTTGAAGAATTAGAGTTAACAAAACAAAGAGCAGTCATGTCAAGTTTGCTCTGCAAAGACAAGTTTGTCCCCAAGTGAAGTTGAATGACAACATACTTCCACAGGTTGATGGAGTACCTGGGTATGCAACTTGACTGTATGTTAAATTGGAAAAAGCATTTTATCATAAAACGGAAACAACTTAATATGAAGTTCAACCAAATGTGATGGCTTAAAACCAATATGAACTTATGGTATGTGAGATAATTCCAACATCTGTGTGCTGGAGTGATTCCAAACAAAAACAATAAGATCCATTTTCAATATACCTTATTGCATCAGTAATAAGTATATATACTGTGATATAAATATCAACAGCATCGGGATGGAAATTATTAGATTCAGTGAAAAGCAACTAGAGACACACCCAAACTCCTTAGGTGTGAACTTGTAGTGCCATTAATCATAAAAGACTTATTAGATAATCTGTGATAGATTTAAGAAATTGTTTTTATTTGTAAGGAAGTTTATAACAGCCAACAGTAGGAATAGTTTTCAACGGACTGCACTCTGTGGAAAGTTATTTCATATATTAGAGTTGTTTATTGTTCTTAGAAAGATCACAATGTTACAGTTTCGATAATAAAAAATTATGCAATTTTAAAACTGATTTTGGTGTAATCAGTCTTTCAAAAGAGCGTAAAATGATAGTTTTGGAAATTCGCTTCCTTTTTTTTAGCAAGCCGCTATAGTTTAACACTTACTTCAACATTTTTTTATTTTCACGAATCCTCTCTTCTCTCTGCAACTCATATTCCGAAAGAATATCTTCTACCTCATCAACCGCTTGCACGTAAGATGTAAATAATCTTCTTCGAGACCTCCGTCCTTTTACCTTGTGGAACTTAGTTCCCTCAGGACTGGACTGGAAAGATGCAGAGTCGGAACTGAATTGAGTGGAAAAACAGCTGTAGTAGGTAGACGTGGAATCGCAACTATTCTCAGAGTAACAACTGAATTCTTCCTCTTTTGCGTAGTCGTTGCATTTTTTTTCGATGTTTTTTACAAAGTATTTTATCTGCGTAAATTATTGACTTTAAAATGACAGACAAATTATTACTGTATTTCCATTTTTTTATAATAAAATGCAATTTTGGAGTTCTACTTTATTGAAGTACAAAATAAATACCATGTATCTAATGAACAGCTTTTGATTTGAAGCTATATTTTTTAATAAAGTTATCATAAGTGATATATGAAAATTTCAACAAGTTGTGTTTATAAAAACAAAATGGCAGGAAAAAGTAAACCAGCTGTACATTTTGTTCAACTGTAATACTAGGTCGTAATTTCTGTTTTAATTTAATTGTTGTTTTTTATATAATTTCTTTTTTAATTTGAATAGAAAACAATTATTAGACATGCAAGGCATAAAAGTAGGCATAAATACAGGCCTAGAAGTTGTTTTTTCCGCCATTTAGTTTCTATTAACATCATCGTGTTGAAATGTTCACACAACGTCATTAATCAGGTAACAAAAAGTCAATCAGGCCTGTATCTATTTGTGGGACGCTCCGTGTAGAAGAGCCTGTAAAACAATGTGGATATTTTGGTCGTTTTCAGATCCACTGAGTAGAAAAAAACAAAAACTGTTTTTATTTGAACGTTTGTCTGAGCGAATTGACCGATTTTCAATAAATTTGCCAATATTTCAGGGCAACTTTATCGTTATGTAAAAAATCATGCGTGCTATTTTTGGTCGATGATTTTATCAATATCCAAACCGGTATGGATTGTCGAATCCACCAGAAGCTGTCGTGGCGGGAAGATGGAAAATCGGCCTAATTTATCAAAATTGTGTCATCAAATTTTTGGTTTTATATGAAGATTCATAACTAAAATCAGTGCACTAAATTTGAAATAGGCCTATATTTCTTTAAATATGTTTTCTTGACTTATAAATTTTATGTCAAATTTGGTGAACTGACTCGAGTTGTTGATCTGCATGACTAATTTCGAGCAAAATCTAATTAATTTATTTTTAGTTTGTTTTTTTATAGCTCCTGAACTTTTTTTTTCTGAAATAGGGCGTTTTGTTTCTGTCCTACACATGAGCGAAACCTTTAGAGCCGATTTTGGTAAATCCGATTTTTTTTTAAAGGAGCATCAAACAACTTCTTCAAATTAAAAAATGCCTTGACATACAAACACCAGATCTACACTTAATTTTTTTTTATCAAAACCTATCAATTAGTTTAATCAAATTAATTTTCATCTCTTCGTTCAGGATTAAAAAAAGAACATTACCGGAAAATAACAAATTATAATCGCGGCAAACAGCTGTCTCGCTGACGTGATCGGATCAATCGGATCTCGAATCAAATCGGAACAAAATTGCGAATTTGATCGGTGCTCATTTTAATGTCTGGGTCTTACTATAATGACCGTATCAATAGCTCATTTTTCAATGTAAATTAGGTAATGAGTGACGCAAAAACGTTACGCAAACTAAAATACAAAAATGTTCGTTTATGTGATGTTACTGATTTTTGTTTTGTTTTTTTTTTTTAACCGGTTCCATCAATTCCGCCAGGCAACAGCGATTGCTAATTTTAGCAATTTATACAAAAGTTTACAGAAAACTATAGGCATAACCTTGTGAAACAAAATTAGACACAAAATATTTATGACTAGAGTAGGCCTACTTACTTTTCTTTTTCTTAACACCTTTTCAGCTACCACAAAACCATCTTTTGGTTGCAAATTGGGCATCATATAAACTACTGATTGTTATTTAAATTTAAAATAATGTGTTTATAAGATTCAGAATATTAATAGAACGAAATATGCTTTCAAAAGTGTGCCAAGTAACAATCATTATTAACAATTTGATGACAGCTGATTTTTCAACATAGATAAACTACTAAACAAAAGTAAATCTATATCTATAAAATCAAAAGTATGTATGTCCGGAACATAAATTTAAACTACGCGTGGGTTCTTATGAATTTTTGATGGGTTCTTTTTTGCAATTTCATCAGTAATTTCGAAGTAATTATTGATTAATTATTGCAATGGAGCTGTAGGCCTATATGTGCAGGCCTCTATGGTCTGCCTGAATTACTATTGTCGATCAGATTAGGTATTCATAGATTACTCGATTATATTTCTTTAGATGCAAAATGTTTCTTCGATTTAACATAACCTCAATATTTTTCATTGTTAGTAACGGTACAACATGATTAGTACATTTTCAAACCATAGTGAAACACGGATATTCAGCTAGTTAGAAATAAAATAAATAGTTAAAAAACATTGCACAAACTTTCTTACGTACAACGATTTCCCATTCGAAAGCTGCTGACAAAAAATAACCGGTTAAATTTATCGAAATCGGTTAAATTTATCGAAAACCGGTTAAATTTAAATTTATCGAAAACTTTTGTGGTTAAATTTAAGTAAGTACAGTTTTTTAACGAAAGTAATTTATCGTTCTAGAGTAAACAAAAAACGAAACAAGCCGTCAAGATTGATTTTCGGTTTGATCTTTTTTTTATTATTTCTCTCGAATCATAAATTTCTTTTATTACAAATTTGATATAGCCTACTGGCTTAATTTGGGAATCTTACGGAATAACAAAACTTTGAGCAAAATATAATGAACGTATTTTGAGAAATTATTATGATTTTTCGTTGTTTTTTAACTTTTACCGGATTTTTTGTACTTTTTTTTTAAATAAGCTACTCTAAAATATTTTAACAGAACTATTCTAGGCCTAACCTATTTTAAACCGAAAGCCTACCTTTGAAATCAAATTATCAAATTTTGCACATGAACTGAAAGTCCATGTGTATCAATTTTTAACTACATTAGCCAAGTAGAAATGTTTGATTTGATAGGAGAAAAACAACAGAAACACCGAAGGCGGTCGGGTTTGTTTACCTTTGTTTGATTTACTCCTGATCCGTAAATTTCTTTTATTTCAAATTTTTAGACACGACCAAAATTTTAAACAAATTCTGATATTAGTGAAATGAAACGCTTTTGTTCAAAACATAAGAAAACCTCCTCAAAGAAAAAGTGTAAGTTTTTAAATTCGAGAAAAATCTGGTTCCGGAACTAAGCCTATATCAAAAATTTTCTACAAATTGGTCAATTTCATCAAATTTAGTTCAACAGTTTTTCCTGAAATTTTGGTCATATATAAAGATACACAAGTCAAGTCAGTGCGAAAATTTTAAAATAAAAGAAAGCCGCCTCGGTGGCTTAGTTGATAGCGTACTGGGCTTTCACCCCGAGGACCCGGGTTCGATTCCCGGCCAGGGCTTGGCATTTTCATAATCATCCCATCGTCTGCATTAGCCCAAGTGTGCACAATAGTCGGACGTTAAACACACAAAAAAAATAATAAAATAAAATAAAAGAAATTTATGGCAGGAGTTTCTTAGGCCTAAATCGGAGGAACACTACGGCGGCCAGGGCTAAATGGGTTCGTCGTAACTTTTTATTTAGGTTGTTGAACTAATATTGACAACTTCGCACTTCCTAACAGACGTGTAGGATAAACAATACGGGTGTTTTATTGAACGAAACAGCTGATTATAAAGATAATAATCTTAATCTTAATCATATTATATTTCTGAAAGTTTGTGTGTTTGTTTGCTTGTTTATTATTCAATCACGCTTTAACCACTGGACCAATTGAGATGAAACTTGGTACGAAAATGGTTTAGATATCTGAGATTAACATATGCCTATTCCCGTTTTAAAAAACGTCATTATACTACTTACCCAGCCCAACATAATTATGTAGTATTTAGTTTTGTGGCATGTGTTAACTGTAGTTATGTTTAATTACTGTTTACTGGACCTGAGATGGACATAGATCTAATCCCATTTTAAGAATCTTAATCTGTGTTTTATTTATTGCAAAATTATTGCTTTTAATGTTAAATTTTGAATTATTTTAGTTGATTTTTTTTCAAAACTGACTCTAATTTGTTACTTGTGTTGAGTTTTCAATATTAAATGTAAAAAACCCCTACGAAAAGTGCAGATTACGATACGTTAAAAATTACTGTAATTGTAAGTATTTTCTCTTTGTGAAAATCTGGTTTGCTTTATTGTTTGTAGTTTTGTTATTTTAAGTTTCATTAGATCAAATAATCACAATCTGGTGTTTCTCATTTAAGACTTTTCAATGTTTTCGACGCAGAGTGTAGAATATATAACATATACAATTTTATTAGATTACTTTAATTGTAAAATAGTATACATATTTGTGTAATTATATTATATGAAAAAATGTTAAATATTTAGTGTAGCATGACCTGAATTTTTCGATATTTTTGTTACTAAAACGCTATATTACGTGCCCAAAAGCAAGAATCCAAACTATAAAAGCGCGGAAACCACGAGAAGTACGATAAAAATCGAAAACAAAAGTGACCAACATAACCTCAAAATTGCAACCGCGCGAAAATCGGTAACGTGTTGTAGATCGGTAAAACAATAAAAAATACGTTTAACACGGGTTTTGGGTGATAAGAAACCCATTTTTTAAAATAATACTCCATAACCTAAGTGACACGGTTATTAGGCCTGACACAGTGGTGCGTAAAAAAACCTTTACTTTTTTTTAAAAAAATACTAAACCTTTATTTTAGTGATGTGTTGGAAAAAACCTGTATTTTTTTAAGAGTACTCCAAACTTAACTGACATGGTTGTTAGGCCTAACATGGTGATGCGTGAAAAAAATTTTATATTTTTTTCAAGAATATTCCATAAGTTAACTAACATGGCTGTTAGGCCTAACACGGTGATGCATTAAAAAAACCTTTATTTATTTTTTAAAATAATACGCCATAACCTAACTGACATGGTTGTTGGGCCTACTACGGTGATGCATGAAAAAAAACTTTAATTTTTTTTAAAGAGTACTCCATAACTTAACTAAGATGGTTGTTAGGCCTAACACGGTGATGCGTTAAAAAAAACTTCATAAAAAAAAAATACTCCAAACCTAACTGACACGGTTGTTGGTCCTAACACGGTGATGCGTGGATCTTTAATGTATATTATGATTGCGAGCAAAGCCGTGACGGGTAACAGCTAGTCATATTATATTTCTGAAAGTTTGTTGGTTTGTTTTGTTTGTTATTAACTACTGGACCAATTGTGATGACATTTGGTATGATCATAGTGTAGGTACATGAGATAAACATAGGCCTATTGCCATTTTAAAAACTCTAATATAATACTTACCCAGTCCAACTTAATTATTTAGTATTTAGTTTTGTAGCAAGTGTTAACTGTATAACAGTGACGTTTTAATAATATTTTATACTTCTTAATATAATGTTATAATTCTGAAAATGTTTGTGTGTGTTTGTTATTCAATCACGCATTAACTACTGGACTGATTGAGATGAAATTTGGAACGAACATAAGCTGGACACAGACGTATTCCGTTAAAAATCTTAATCCCTGTTATTATTTATCACAAAATTATTGTTCATAAGCTTACGTTTGCAATGATTTGGATTTCAAAAACTACAATAATTCCAACAACCTGCCTTTCCAGTTTAAAAGATGGCAGTTTCCATTGAAGTTGGCATTTACAATGACAATTAAATTGCAGGGTCAGACTTTAAGAGTAGCAGGAATACATTTGGGACTCCGTGCTTCTCCCATGGTCAGTTATAGCCTATTCTAGTGTAGAGTAACAAAAATCTATATGTCTTGGCCGAAAACTATAAATCGTATAATACTGTATATAGAAATATATTAAAGTGATATAATCCTAACCTGATTTTGAAAATCGACTATAAATCAACCTATTATAATTGCGGGGTAACAGCTAGACCTATTATCGTATATTTTTGAACTTATGGACTTCAACAAAAGTGTTTTTTTTTAAATTCACCAAAACTTTAGAACGTTGTTTTACACCATTCTACCTTTTTCAGTGTGAATGAAAATAGGATACAATTAAAAAGTAATTTTTATGTTCAAGCATCAAATACGTTTTAAAACGAGCACTTAATTGTCTTGCGCCTGCGGACCCTCTAAGGAAGGTTTCAGTATGGCCGCTACTAAACTGCCTGCCGCGCAGGTCGACACAAAAGCGGCGATTTCCAAACATTTCGCAGATGCCTCGACGGCGGCTTCATCAAAAACCGGTGAACACGCTTCCTGTTTCCTGCCCACTGAAGGGCCGCAACGTTTTGGCAACGCACGGGGCTCCGAACAATAGAAGCTCCACCGGTGTGTACACAATAAAAGCGTTGATTTCATAAAACTTTCATGAATGAATTGACGTCGATGTTGATTAGGCCAAGTCAGTCGACTGTTGGTGTTCGTCTCGAGGTGCCTGCGGGGTTATTATGATCTCTTCCCTTGCTACACTTATGCTTTAAATGTTAAATAAGTAGTGTTGATTAGGCCAAGTCAGTCGACTGTTGGTATTCGTCTCGAGGTGCCTGCGGGGTTATTATGAGCTCTTCCCTTGCTACACTTATGCTTTAAATGTTAAATAAGTAGTGTTGATTAGACCAAGTCAGTCGACTGTTGGTGTTTGTCTCGAGGTGCCTGCGGGGTTATTATGAGCTCTTCCCTTGCTACACTTATGCTTTAAATGTTAAATAAGTAGTGTTGATTAGGCCAAGTCAGTCGACTGTTGGTGTTCGTCTCGAGGTGCCTGCGGGGTTATTATGAGCTCTTCCCTTGCTACACTTATGCTTTAAATGTTAAATAAGTAGTGTTGATTAGGCCAAGTCAGTCGACTGTTGGTGTTCGTCTCGAGGTGCCTGCGGGGTTATTATGAGCTCTTCCCTTGCTACACTTATGCTTTAAATGTTAAATAAGTAGTGTTGATTAGGCCAAGTCAGTCGACTGTTGGTGTTCGTCTCGAGGTGCCTGCGGGGTTATTATGAGCTCTTCCCTTGCTACACTTATGCTTTAAATGTTAAATAAGTAGTGTTGATTTAGCCAAGTCAGTCGACTGTTGGTGTTCGTCTCGAGGTGCCTGCGGGGTTATTATGAGCTCTTCCCTTGCTACACTTATGCTTTAAATGTTAAATAAGTAGTGTTGATTAGGCCAAGTCAGTCGACTGTTGGTGTTCGTCTCGAGGTGCCTGCGGGGTTATTATGAGCTCTTCCCTTGCTACACTTATGCTTTAAATGTTAAATAAGTAGTGTTGATTAGGCCAAGTCAGTCGACTGTTGGTGTTCGTCTCGAGGTGCCTGCGGGGGGGTTATTATGAGCTCTTCCTTGCTACACTTATGCTTTAAATGTTAAATAAGTAGTGTTGATTAGGCCAAGTCAGTCGACTGTTGGTGTTCGTCTCGAGGTGCCTGCGGGGTTATTGACAAATGTTTATGAGCTCTTCCCTTGCTACACTTATGCTTTAAATGTTAAATAAGTAGTGTTGATTAGGCCAAGTCAGTCGACTGTTGGTGTTCGTCTCGAGATGCCTGCGGGGTTATTATGAGCTCTTCCCTTGCTACACTTATGCTTTAAATGTTAAATAAGTAGTGTTGATTAGGCCAAGTCAGTCGACTGTTGCTGTTCGTCTCGAGGTGCCTGCGGGGTTTAAGTAAAGTAGTATAATATGAGCTCTTCCCTTGCTACACTTATGCTTTAAATGTTAAATAAGTAGTGTTGATTAGGCCAAGTGAGTCGACTGTTGGTGTTCGTCTCGAGGTGCCTGCGGGGTTATTGACAAATGTTTATGAGCTCTTCCCTTGCTACACTTATGCTTTAAATGTTAAATAAGTAGTGTTGATTAGGCCAAGTCAGTCGACTGTTGCTGTTCGTCTCGAGGTGCCTGCGGGGTTATTGACAAATGTTTATGAGCTCTTCCCTTGCTACACTTATGCTTTAAATGTTAAATAAGTAGTGCGACCACGACCACTTTACCCAACCTTTCAGTCATTCAGTTATTTCCCAAAGAAATTCTATTACAAAACGGCCACAAAAAAAATGAAGGAATCTGTATTTCTTTCAAATTTTGATCAGACCGAAATATTCATAACTCAAGTCGGTGTACTTTTTCAAGACTTTTTTTTAGTTTGTTTTTTAACTTAGATGTTTTCAAAATTTAGTTTCTTTTAGTTTACTTGTCTTTAATACTTAATTTGTTTTAGCTTAGTTGTTTTCAAAACTCATGTTTTAACTTAGTTGCTTAAAAACATAGATTGTTTTAACTTAGTTGTTATTAAAACTCTGTTTGTTTTAACTTAGTTGTTTTCAAAACTTAGTTTGTTTTAACTTAGTTGTTATTAAAACTCTGTTTGTATTAACTTAGTTTTTTAAAAACTCAGATTGTTTTAACTTAGTTGTTTTCAAAACTTAGTTTGTTTTAACTTAGTTGTTTTCAAAACTTAGTTTGTTTTAGCTTAGTTGTTTTAAAAACTCAGTAGTTTTAGTTTTTCAATAGTAAAAATGATTACAGTTTGACAGTGTGGTAACGTATCCGGAAAATCCCGACGACGGTCAGGTTTGTTTTTTGAAGTTTTTGATTTACGTCAATCCGATTTTTTTTTATTTCAGTTGGCTACACTGACGTGATTTATAAATTTTCATATCAGATTAAAGTTTGAACAAAATTTAGTGAAATATTTTGAGAAACATGGCCGATTTTTGAGTTTGAGATATTGGTCCTTTATTAGCGATTTTTTTTGAAAAATGAGTTATTGGAGCATCTATCATGGTAAAACCCAAACCCGGGACATTGAAATGAGCATCGATCCTTACCTCTATATATTTTTTCAGAGGTCGTTTATATATATATATATATATATATATATATATATATATATATATATATATATATATGTGTGTGTGTGTGTGTGTGTGTGTGTGTGTGTGTGTGTGTATTTTAGCACGCTCACGTGTTCAATTTCAGTCCGATTTATTTCAAACTTGGAACAATCGATTATGACAGTAGCGTGGACAAGTACTTCATCCAGCAAAATACGTTTGACATTTTCAAAATGGCGGTCATTTCAAAACTTTAATAATTCATAACATTTGTCGTCTTAATTGTTTTTTGAAAATCAGATTTCACCATGGTAATCAGCGTTAAATATTGCATTAATTAGGATTTTCAATTTTCGAAATTTGTTATAATCGAAAAACTTGATTTGTAGGCGCGGTAAGCGTTAATTTTTCGTGTTTTCAATCCAATTTGAAATTTTAAAAAGCTAATATGTGTAGATTTTAACGCCGTTTATGATAGCTGTATAAGAATTTCATAAAATAAGTAGGGCCTAATATAAACACAAAACTTGTATAAATGCTTTTCAGTCAGGTCTGCTACGCGGCAGTGTTAAAATCATAATAAAATGCTCCTTATCAAGGAACAGGCCATGAATACGATTGTCCTTCTTGCGCGTATCGGCCGCACATGTGTCCTCATTAGCATAGGAACATGCAGTTCCTGATAATGGTTTCCCCAAGAATGTGTAAGCCAAGAATAGCACTACCTAAGCCATATTTAACCTGTCTCAACGCCCAGTTACCAACGTGGGGGCTGCAGCAAGGCCGAGCCCTCTCTATATTTGGATCACTATTTGATTTACTTTGTTTAAATGGCAACATCTGTACTCGGCCTTGTGACAAACTGTTTCTCGTTGACGGTTTTGAAAGTTATGCGCGATTTTTTTTCAGTCGTCCATCTTGGAAAAGTTAGATTTTAAGTAAAAGTTTCGCCACGCGTTTTACCTGTTAGCGAAGTTCCATTGAGCTGTCATCACACTGACGGATTAATGCAAATTTGTGAGCGCCATAGTCTGTTTAGAGACTTAAAGTGTAAAAATTTACTTCTTGTTAGACAAAAAAAAGTCGTTTAATTTTCTTAGATTCATAATTTTTAAAACTTTTACAAAACTGGCTCCATTTATATAACTTCCCCTCTTCTCAATATACCTATATATATTTTTTATATATAGACGCAGTTACTCCAGTCGCTTTACCCTTACCGTTAACGCTGATACCTCGTCCTCATTAGCCTGAGCAAGTCCAGTTAAGCGTCACAGCAGTTTCTCAACCAAGTTTTGATCAATTTTAATGTCGATAAAGATCTGTATGTAGCAGTTAATGCATGAAGAGAAGAGAGAACCAACATAAAATATCTAATTGTTTAACCCCTTTCTCACCCTCAGTACAAACATTTCAAAGTGCACAAACGTACATATGTACATACGGACAAAACTTCATGTACAAAGTTGAGATCGTGATAATGTGACGGGTTTCGGGACCCTCAGAAGCCTCAGATGTCTCTTTGACTCTTTTTGTCTTTGACACTATTTTTTTTAATTTCAAAATAATTCAAAATTGTGATTTCACGTTTATAATTTAGTATTAAAGTCGACACAAATTAACATTTTAAACTTTAAAATTACATTGAAAATCGGAAATACATAAAATATACGCGGTAAAATGTATTTAATTTCGATGTATTTTTATAAACTTATGATGTTTATGTAATATGTAGATTTTAACGCTGTCCGAGCTGTTAACAAAATCGATTTGTGTGCCAAATTTAGGATGAAATCGGACCAAAACTGTGAACGCTTTGAAACCGTTGAATGGATTTTGCTGCGTAACGAATCGTCCGAGCTGTTAACAAAATCGATTTGTGTGCCAAATTTAGGATGAAATCGGACCAAAACTGTGAACGCTTTGAAACCGTTGAATGGATTTTGCTGCGTAACGAATCGTCCGAGCTGTTAACAAAATCGATTTGTGTGCCAAATTTAGGATGAAATCGGACCAAAACTGTGAACGCTTTGAAACCGTTGAATGGATTTTGCTGCGTAACGAATCGTCCGAGCTGTTAACAAAATCGATTTGTGTGCCAAATTTAGGATGAAATCGGACCAAAACTGTGAACGCTTTGAAACCGTTGAATGGATTTTGCTGCGTAACGAATCGTCCGAGCTGTTAACAAAATCGATTTGTGTGCCAAATTTAGGATGAAATCGGACCAAAACTGCGAACGCTTGAAACCGTTGAATGGATTTTGCTGCGTAACGAATCGTCCGAGCTGTTAACAAAATCGATTTGTGTGCCAAATTTTGAATGAAATCGAACCAAAACTGCGAACGCTTGAAACCGTTGAATGGATTTTGCTGCGTAACGAATCGTCCGAGCTGTTAACAAAATCGATTTGTGTGCCAAATTTTGAATGAAATCGAACCAAAACTGCGAACGCTTTGAAACCGTTGAATGGATTTTGCTGCGTAACGAATCGTCCGAGCTGTTAACAAAATCGATTTGTGTGCCAAATTTTGAATGAAATCGAACCAAAGCTGCGAACGCTTGAAACCGTTGAATGGATTTTGCTGCGTAACGAATCGTCCGAGCTGTTAACAAAATCGATTTGTGTGCCAAATTTTGAATGAAATCGAACCAAAGCTGCGAACGCTTGAAACCGTTGAATGGATTTTGCTGCGTAACGAATCGTCCGAGCTGTTAACAAAATCGATTTGTGTGCCAAATTTTGAATGAAATCGAACCAAAACTGCGAACGCTTGAAACCGTTGAATGGATTTTGCTGCGTAACGAATCGTCCGAGCTGTTAACAAAATCGATTTGTGTGCCAAATTTTGAATGAAATCGAACCAAAACTGCGAACGCTTGAAACCGTTGAATGGATTTTGCTGCGTAACGAATCGTCCGAGCTGTTAACAAAATCGATTTGTGTGCCAAATTTTGAATGAAATCGAACCAAAGCTGCGAACGCTTGAAACCGTTGAATGGATTTTGCTGCGTAACGAATCGTCCGAGCTGTTAACAAAATCGATTTGTGTGCCAAATTTTGATTGAAATCGAACCAAAGCTGCGAACGCTTGAAACCGTTGAATGGATTTTGCTGCGTAACGAATCGTCCGAGCTGTTAACAAAATCGATTTGTATGCCAAATTTTGAATGAAATCGAACCAAAACTGCGAACGCTTGAAACCGTTGAATGGATTTTGCTGCGTAACGAATCGTCCGAGCTGTTAACAAAATCGATTTGTGTGCCAAATTTTGAATGAAATCGAACCAAAGCTGCGAACGCTTGAAACCGTTGAATGGATTTTGCTGCGTAACGAATCGTCCGAGCTGTTAACAAAATCGATTTGTGTGCCAAATTTTGAATGAAATCGAACCAAAGCTGCGAACGCTTGAAACCGTTGAATGGATTTTGCTGCGTAACGAATCGTCCGAGCTGTTAACAAAATCGATTTGTGTGCCAAATTTTGAATGAAATCGAACCAAAACTGCGAACGCTTGAAACCGTTGAATGGATTTTGCTGCGTAACGAATCGTCCGAGCTGTTAACAAAATCGATTTGTGTGCCAAATTTTGAATGAAATCGAACCAAAGCTGCGAACGCTTGAAACCGTTGAATGGATTTTGCTGCGTAACGAATCGTCCGAGCTGTTAACAAAATCGATTTGTGTGCCAAATTTTGAATGAAATCGAACCAAAACTGCGAACGCTTGAAACCGTTGAATGGATTTTGCTGCGTAACGAATCGTCCGAGCTGTTAACAAAATCGATTTGTGTGCCAAATTTTGAATGAAATCGAACCAAAGCTGCGAACGCTTGAAACCGTTGAATGGATTTTGCTGCGTAACGAATCGTCCGAGCTGTTAACAAAATCGATTTGTGTGCCAAATTTTGAATGAAATCGAACCAAAACTGCGAACGCTTGAAACCGTTGAATGGATTTTGCTGCGTAACGAATCGTCCGAGCTGTTAACAAAATCGATTTGTGTGCCAAATTTTGAATGAAATCGAACCAAAGCTGCGAACGCTTGAAACCGTTGAATGGATTTTGCTGCGTAACGAATCGTCCGAGCTGTTAACAAAATCGATTTGTGTGCCAAATTTTGAATGAAATCGAACCAAAGCTGCGAACGCTTGAAACCGTTGAATGGATTTTGCTGCGTAACGAATCGTCCGAGCTGTTAACAAAATCGATTTGTGTGCCAAATTTTGAATGAAATCGAACCAAAGCTGCGAACGCTTGAAACCGTTGAATGGATTTTGCTGCGTAACGAATCGTCCGAGCTGTTAACAAAATCGATTTGTGTGCCAAATTTTGAATGAAATCGAACCAAAACTGCGAACGCTTGAAACCGTTGAATGGATTTTGCTGCGTAACGAATCGTCCGAGCTGTTAACAAAATCGATTTGTGTGCCAAATTTTGAATGAAATCGAACCAAAGCTGCGAACGCTTGAAACCGTTGAATGGATTTTGCTGCGTAACGAATCGTCCGAGCTGTTAACAAAATCGATTTGTGTGCCAAATTTTGAATGAAATCGAACCAAAGCTGCGAACGCTTGAAACCGTTGAATGGATTTTGCTGCGTAACGAATCGTCCGAGCTGTTAACAAAATCGATTTGTGTGCCAAATTTTGAATGAAATCGAACCAAAGCTGCGAACGCTTGAAACCGTTGAATGGATTTTGCTGCGTAACGAATCGTCCGAGCTGTTAACAAAATCGATTTGTGTGCCAAATTTTGAATGAAATCGAACCAAAGCTGCGAACGCTTGAAACCGTTGAATGGATTTTGCTGCGTAACGAATCGTCCGAGCTGTTAACAAAATCGATTTGTGTGCCAAATTTTGAATGAAATCGGACCAAAACTGCGAACGCTTTGAAACCGTTGAATGGATTTTGCTGGGTAACGAATCGTCCGAGCTGTTAACAAAATCGATTTGTGTGCCAAATTTTGAATGAAATCGGACCAAAACTGCGAACGCTTTGAAACCGTTGAATGGATTTTGCTGGGTAACGAATCGTCCGAGCTGATAATAAAATCGATTTGTGTGCCAAATTTTGAATGAAATCGGACCAAAACTGCGAACGCTTTGAAACCGTTGAATGGATTTTGCTGGGTAACGAATCGTCCGAGCTTTTAACAAAATCGATTTGTGTGCCAAATTTTGAATGAAATCGGACCAAAACTGCGAACGCTTTGAAACCGTTGAATGGATTTTGCTGGGTAACGAATCGTCCGAGCTGTTAACAAAATCGATTTGTGTGCCAAATTTTGAATGAAATCGAACCAAAGCTGCGAACGCTTGAAACCGTTGAATGGATTTTGCTGCGTAACGAATCGTCCGAGCTGTTAACAAAATCGATTTGTGTGCCAAATTTTGAATGAAATCGAACCAAAACTGCGAACGCTTGAAACCGTTGAATGGATTTTGCTGCGTAACGAATCGTCCGAGCTGTTAACAAAATCGATTTGTGTGCCAAATTTTGAATGAAATCGGACCAAAACTGTGAACGCTTTTTGTAATTTTTTAATTAGATTCACTGACTTGAATCCATAAATCTTCGTATAACGTCCAAAAGTTGAACAAAATATGACGAACCGATTTTGTAGTTTTTACGTCCATTTTGTGTGAAATTAACTGAAGGTTTGTGTGTGTGTGTGTGTGTGTGTGCCCTGAAAAGATTGTTTATATTTGCTGTTTTATTAATTTAATTTATAAGTTGTTTTTATTTTGTTATTTAGTTTTAGTTACGTTTATATTTCTTTCAATTTTCTTGTTATTGTTGTAAGGCCAATTTACAGCCCTACAATAATTTGTGTGTATGTTGTTGTTTTTAGATATATTATTGTTAACCAGTTTTAGTCATATATCTATAACTGTTATTTTGTTTTGTTTTATTTATTTGTTTTTGTTATTATAGTTTGTTGTTTGTTTTCTTATCAAACTTAAGTTCTTGTTTATTTTATTTGTTCTTTTATATCTTTATTTTGAGTATCGGCTATGATAACCACATCGGTTTTTCGCCGGCAAAAAAAATGAAAATTTGTGTAATGCACATTTATTTTATCGTAAAATAAATGTTCATTTATGTGCTATAATTGCCTAACAGGTGTGTTCCGCGGTTATTTTAAAGACACAAAGCGCAAACTGAAATTGGAATTTATGTTTAGGTTATTCACAAAACGTGCTGTGTTTAGAATATGCATAGAGCTAATTAGAGGTAACGTATAGACTATACATTCCTTCAGACTTGTAATGATACAATGAACTGTGATTAAAATCCTATTGTAATTAGATCTGCTACGTATTATTGGACAACAATAGCCAAGGACAAGAAGACAAAATGGCGAATTAACAGTGCCCGCGGGCACGGGAGAATAAAACAATTTACGTCTTTGCAAAAGAACTGAGCTTATTGTAATAGCAGTCTTTTTTTATTAGTGACGCTAGCGCATCTGGTGTTGTAAATGGCAACTCGTATTTCAATAAATACGCAAACTTCTATCATGGCTCACAAATATAAAAGAGAACAATAAATAGTACGTATTGTTTACATGCCGGTTCGTAAGGAACAGAATAAGTGCTGTAAAACACTGCACAAACTTTCTCAGATTTAATTGATTCCAGTAAAAATAACGTGTTCTCAAGCTTCCAACTACCGTAAAATTAACCGATTTTTTAAAAATATTTACTAATTTTGCTGAAATTTTTATCGCGTTAGAAGACTCGTTACTCAAGTAGATTTATCGGGTATTAAATATCGAAAAATTACATTTTTTCTAAATCGAAGAAAAGAGTAAATCTATTCACTCCACGATACGTGGGCAAAGGAGACATACGCTTTATACCAAATCTCATCAGAACGTTTAAAGCACGTGACACACACACACACACACACACACACACACACACACACACACACACACACACACACACACACACACACACACACACACACACACACACACACACACACACACACACACACACACACACACACACACACACACACACACACACACACACACACACACACACACACACACACACACACACACACACACACACACACACACACACACACACACACACACACACACACACACACACACACACACACACACACACACACACACACACACACACAGACACACACACACACACACACACAGTTACTATTTTTTATTCGGGTTCCATTAAGGCGTAAAAATGCATCAAATCTTCCAACATCTTTTCCTTAATCGCTATACTTGTTTTACAGTTCGTATTGTGATAACGTTCATTGACCGAGCGAAGCGAAGTTTCTGTTTCAACTCGACTGTTCGGCGTTTGTTTTGTGTGTTTGTTAAGAATTTTGGCCAAACGTAATGATCGATTGTTTTGACGTTTGGTATAGAGGTACCATGTATAAAACCCGATCGACTTATATGTGAGATTTTTTCCCATTTACTACCGTTTCAAGATGGCAGCCTTGATTCATAATGACGATTGCACGCAGTTTTAGCTAAACGCATTACTAATTGTTTTGAAATCTGATATAAAGATTCCTTGTATAAACGACATATGTGTAAGATTTTCCTCCATTTACTTCTGTTTCAAGATGGCGGCCTCTGATTTAACGATGACGAGTGTACGTAGTTTTGGTCAAACGCACTGATAGATTGCTTTGAAATTTTGTAAGAAGATATCTTGTATAAAGCCCAAACGACGTATGTGTAACATGTTTCCCTACTTACTTCGGTTTCAAGATGGCGGTTTCTGATTTAATGATAATGACTGTAAGCAGTTTTAATCAGATGTTCGATTGTTTTGAAGCCCGAAAGACGTGTGTGTAAGATTTCTTCCCGTTTATTTCGGTTTCAAGATGGAGGGTTCTGATTCAACGTTGAGGTTGTAGTTACTGGTTATTTCCTGTAATTCTGACCGGAGGGCAAAAGCTATTGGAGCCAAAGCGTAAAATGTCCAGTAAAGTTGGTGCAGTAACAAATATTAAAGTTACCGGTTAAGAATAAACTGCTAGAGATGGTAACGGTATCACAGAACTGCTACTTTTTCACAGATAGTCAAATTTCACATATTTATCTAATAGTAAATGGCTGAGTTCAACTGTGAACTGTGAACTGATCTCCGAAAT
Organism: Callitettix versicolor; assembly: GCA_022606455.1. Lineage (NCBI taxonomy): Eukaryota > Metazoa > Arthropoda > Insecta > Hemiptera > Cercopidae > Callitettix > Callitettix versicolor. The sequence continues at coordinate 17,180,540 of CM040188.1, read as the reverse complement.
CTGTTCAACCAATACGTGCCCCTAGTTTCTTTTAGTTTCTTTTATTTCCACTAAGATCGTGTCGCATTGCCCTGCGCATGCGTAATGAGATCACAGTTTGGTTCTACCTATCTCAACACTAACTGTGAACTGTGAAATTACCACAGTTCACACTTTTGTTAGTGCGGAATTACTAAGACGAGATAAATATTGATATTGCTAACTGCGCGCACAGTTTCCCGCCAGATTTAGCTTGTTGGTATTATTTATTTAGTACTAGCTGTTACCCGTTGCGGCTTTGCCTGCAATTATAATGTAAGCAATAAAATTTATAGTCGATTTTCAAAATCAGAATAGGTCATTTCATTTTAATATATTGCTATATACAATATTAAATGATTTATGGTTTTCGGCCAAGACATATAAATTTTTGCTACTCGATACGCTAAAACAGGGTCATGTCATATTTTAATAAAATACAGTATTATTAAAAAGTCATTATTATATAATTAAACTGGAATAGTATTGTGTTTATCTCAGATACCTAAAACGTGTTCACACCAAATGTAATCTCATTTGGTCCAGTAGTTAAAGTGTATTTGAATAACAAACAAATAAACAAAAACAAACTTTCAGAAATATAATATGATTAGCTGTTACCCGTCACGGCTTTGCCTGCAATCATAATATACATTAAAGATCATGCATTACCGTGTTAGGACCAACAACCGTGTTAGTTAAGTTTTGGAGTACTCTTTAAAAAAAATTAAGATTTTTTTCCTGCATCACCGTTTAACCCAACAACCGTGTCAGTTAGGTTTGGAGTACTCTTTTAAAAAAAATAAATAAAGGTTTTTTAATGCTTCACCGTGTTAGGCCTAACAACCATATTAGTTTGCTAATGGAGTATTCTGTAAAAAAATATAAAGATTTTTCACGCATCACTATGTTAGGCCTAACAACCGTGTCAGGATATGTAGCCTAGTATTTTTAAAAAAAATATAAAGGTTTTTTGACGCATCACCGTGATAGGTCCAATAACCGTGTCAGGATATGTAGTACTCTTTAAAAAAATATAAAGGTTTTTTCACGCATCACCGTGTTAGTTAAGTAATGGAGTACTCTTTAAAAAAAATATAAAGTTTTTTCCATGCATAACCGTATTAGGCCCAACAACCGTGTCAGTTAGGTTATGGAGTACTCTTTTGAAAAAAATAAATAAAGGTTCTTTTAATGCATCACCGTGTTCCTAACAACTATGTTAGTTAGCTTATGGAGTATTCTTTAAAAAATATAAAGATTTATCACGCATCACTATGTTAGGCCTGACAACCGTGTCAGTTAAGGTTTGGAAACTCTTTAAAAAAATAAAGGTTTTTTTCACACATCACAATGATAGGCCCAACAATCATATCAGTTAGGATATGTAGTATTCTTTAAAAAATATATATATTTTTTTTACACATCACCGTGTTAGGCCTAATAACCGTGTCAGTTAATATACTTAGTATTCTTTTAAAAAAATTAAAGGTTTTTTCACACATCACCGTAATAGGCCTAACAACCGTGTCAGTTAGGATATGCAGTATTCTTTAAAAAAATATAAAGTTTTTTTTACGCATCACCGTGTTTGGCCTAACAACCGTGACAGTTAGGATATGTAGCCAAATAATGTTTAAAAAAATATAAAGGTTTTTTCACGCATCACCGTGTTAGTTAAATTATGGAGTACTCTTTAAAAAAAATATAAAGTTTTTTTTCATGCATAACCGTATTAGGCCCAACAACCGTGTCAGTTAGGTTATGGAGTAGGCCCTACTCTTTTGAAAAAAATAAATAAAGGTTCTTTTAATGCATCACCGTATTAGGCCTAACAACTACGTTAGTTAGCTTATGGAGTATTCTTTAAAAAAATATAAAGATTTATCACGCATCACTATGTTAGGCCTGACAACCGTGTCAGTTAGGAATGTAGTATTCTTTTAAAAAATATAAAAGTTTTTTTACGCATCACAATGTTAGGCCCAACAACCGTGTCAGGATATGTATTATTCTTTTAAAAAATATAAAGGTTTTTTCACGCATCACCGTGTTAGGCCTAACAACCGTGTCAATTAGGTTATGCACTATTCTTTTAAAAAAAGGATTTCCTATCACCCAAACCAGTGTTAGACGTATTTTTATTGTTTTACTGATCTGTAGATCAGTAAAACAATAAAAATACGTCTAAAATCAGTAAAACACGGTACCGATTTTCGCCGGTAACAATTTTGAGGTTATGTTGGTCACTTTTATTTTCGATTTTTATCCTACTTCTCCTGCTTTCATATTTTGGATTTTTGCTTTTGGGCACATAATAAAGCAACTTAGTAAGAAAAATATCGAAAACTCCAATAGATGCTGCACTGCATATTTACCATTTTTTCATATAATGTAATTACACAAATATATATACTACCTTACAATTAAAGTATCCTAGTAAAATTGTATATAATATATATATTCTGCACTCTGCTTTAAAAACATTGAATAGTCTTAAATGAAAAATACCAGATTGTGATTATTAGATGAAAATGTAACATTAAAAACAATAATTTTGCAATAAATAAAACATAGATTAAGATTTGTAAAATGGGATTAGATCTATGTCCATCTCAGGTGCCTAAATCTCATGTTCAGTAAACAATAATTAAACCTAACTATAGTTAACAGATGTTACAAAACTAAAAACTGATAATTATTTTGGGCTGGGTAAGTAGTATAATGACGTTTTGTAAAACGGGAATAGGCCTATATGTATCTCTGATACTTAAACCATATACCTACCAAATTTCATCTCAATTGGTTCAGTGGTTAAAGCGTGATTGAATAACAAACAAACAAACAAACACACAAACTTTCAGAAATATAATATGAATTAGATAGCGAATGTTTTTTGCACAAGTAGTGTTGTGTAGAAGAATTGTGTATTTGTGTAGATAAAATACCTGATTTTATTTGTTTGTTTTTTCTGATTTATTTATTTATTTATTTATAGCCGCCTCGGTGGTCTAGTGGATAGCGTACTAGGCTTTCACCCCGAGGACCCGGGTTCGATTCCCGGTGAGGGCTTGGCATTTTCATACGCTATAAATCATCCCATCGTCTGCATTAGCCCAAGTGTGCACAATAGTCGGACGTTAAACACACAAAAAAAAATTATTTATTTATTATTTTTTAATTTTATTTTAAGCGAAAAGCTCATTAAGGCTACTATCGCCTCCGTCAATGTAAGGCTGAGTGTAACGTGTTGAAGTCGTA
>CM040188.1:17134761-17172261 GCA_022606455.1 Callitettix versicolor | reverse complement strand
AGAAAGGATCTCCTTTTCTACACTTTTTTAAATAAGTATAAAAGCATCCATTACAATATACTTAGAGAAATTGGATGTGAATGTTACTTACTGTGAAAATTAAAATACTAATTTCAAGTTGGTCAACAAACTAAATATATATATATATATATATATATATATATATATATACAGAATATGTAAAAAAATAAATAAATTGCATTACATTTAATAGTCATAGTCATATTCAAAGACACTTCATTATAAGAAATTGTAGCTCCGGGGAGCGGAAACATTAATTTTCTCGGAAGTAAGAACTTCACCAATTAATTTCTCGTATCGTAGAACCCTCCAATGCCAAAGTCTAACGAAAATCCCAGCCTTTTCGGAAAGTACGACAAATAGGCAATTGTATTTCGTAAAAGCGGAAACATTAATTTTCTCGGAAATAAGAACTTGATAAATTAAGTTCTCGTATCGGAGAACCTTCCAATACCAGAGTCTTACGAAAATCCCAGCCGTTTTGGAAAAGAACGACAAACAGGCAATTGTATCTCGAAAAAGCGGAAACATTAATTTTCTCGGAAATAAGAACTTGATAAATTAAGTTCTCGTATCGGAGAACCTTCCAATACCAGAGTCTCACGAAAATCCCAGCCGTTTCGGAAAAGAACGACAAACAGGCAATTGTATCTCGAAAAAGCGGAAACATTAATTTTCTCGGAAATAAGAACTTCATAAATTAAGTTCTCGTATCGGAGAACCTTCCAATACCAGAGTCTCACGAAAATCCCAGCCGTTTCGGAAAAGAACGACAAACAGGCAATTGTATCTCGAAAAAGCGGAAACATTAATTTTCTCGGAAATAAGAACTTGATTTTAAGTTCTCGTATCGGAGAACCTTCCAATACCAGAGTCTTACGAAAATCCCAGCCGTTTCGGAAAAGAACGACAAACAGGCAATTGTATCTCGTAAAAGCGGAAACATTAATTTTCTCGGAAATAAAAACTTGATAAATTAATTTCTCGTATCGGAGAACCTTCCAGTGCCAGTCTCACGAAAATCCCAGCCGTTTCGAATAAGTACGACAAATTGGCAATTGTAGCTCGGAAAAGCGGAAACATTAATTTTCTCGGAAATAAGAACTTGATCAATGAATTTCTCGTATCGGAGAACCTTCCAATACCAGAGTCTCACGAAAATCCCAGCCGTTTCGGAAAAGAACGACAAACAGGCAATTGTATCTCGAAAAAGCGGAAACATTAATTTTCTCGGAAATAAGAACTTGATAAATTAAGTTCTCGTATCGGAGAACCTTCCAATACCAGAGTCTTACGAAAATCCCAGCCGTTTCGGAAAAGAACGACAAACAGGCAATTGTATCTCGTAAAAGCGGAAACATTAATTTTCTCGGAAATAAGAACTTGATAAATTAAGTTCTCGTATCGGAGAACCTTCCAATACCAGAGTCTTACGAAAATCCCAGCCGTTTCGGAAAAGAACGACAAACAGGCAATTGTATCTCGTAAAAGCGGAAACATTAATTTTCTCGGAAATAAAAACTTGATAAATTAATTTCTCGTATCGGAGAACCTTCCAGTGCCAGTCTCACGAAAATCCCAGCCGTTTCGAATAAGTACGACAAATTGGCAATTGTAGCTCGGAAAAGCGGAAACATTAATTTTCTCGGAAATAAGAACTTGATCAATGAATTTCTCGTATCGGAGAACCTTCCAATACCAGAGTCTCACGAAAATCCCAGCCGTTTCGGAAAAGAACGACAAACAGGCAATTGTATCTCGAAAAAGCGGAAACATTAATTTTCTCGGAAATAAGAACTTGATAAATTAAGTTCTCGTATCGGAGAACCTTCCAATACCAGAGTCTTACGAAAATCCCAGCCGTTTCGGAAAAGAACGACAAACAGGCAATTGTATCTCGTAAAAGCGGAAACATTAATTTTCTCGGAAATAAGAACTTGATAAATTAAGTTCTCGTATCGGAGAACCTTCCAATACCAGAGTCTTACGAAAATCCCAGCCGTTTCGGAAAAGAACGACAAACAGGCAATTGTATCTCGTAAAAGCGGAAACATTAATTTTCTCGGAAATAAAAACTTGATAAATTAATTTCTCGTATCGGAGAACCTTCCAGTGCCAGTCTCACGAAAATCCCAGCCGTTTCAAATAAATACGACAAATTGGCAATTGTAGCTCGGAAAAGCGGAAACATTAATTTTCTCAGAAATAAGAACTTGATCAATGAATTTCTCGTATCGGAAACCTTCCAATACCAGAGTCTCACGAAAATCCCAGCCGTTTCGGAAAAGAACGACAAACAGGCAATTGTATCTCGAAAAAGCGGAAACATTAATTTTCTCGGAAATAAGAACTTGATAAATTAAGTTCTCGTATCGGAGAACCTTCCAATACCAGAGTCTTACGAAAATCCCAGCCGTTTCGGAAAAGAACGACAAACAGGCAATTGTATCTCGAAAAAGCGGAAACATTAATTTTCTCGGAAATAAGAACTTGATTTTAAGTTCTCGTATCGGAGAACCTTCCAATACCAGAGTCTTACGAAAATCCCAGCCGTTTCGGAAAAGAACGACAAACAGGCAATTGTATCTCGAAAAAGCGGAAACATTAATTTTCTCGGAAATAAGAACTTGATTTTAAGTTCTCGTATCGGAGAACCTTCCAATACCAGAGTCTTACGAAAATCCCAGCCGTTTCGGAAAAGAACGACAAACAGGCAATTGTATCTCGTAAAAGCGGAAACATTAATTTTCTCGGAAATAAGAACTTGATAAATTAAGTTCTCGTATCGGAGAACCTTCCAATACCAGAGTCTTACGAAAATCCCAGCCGTTTCGGAAAAGAACGACAAACAGGCAATTGTATCTCGTAAAAGCGGAAATATTAATTTTCTCGGAAATAAAAACTTGATAAATTAATTTCTCGTATCGGAGAACCTTCCAGTGCCAGTCTCACGAAAATCCCAGCCGTTTCGAATAAATACGACAAATTGGCAATTGTAGCTCGGAAAAGCGGAAACATTAATTTTCTCAGAAATAAGAACTTGATCAATGAATTTCTCGTATCGGAAACCTTCCAGTGCCAAAGTCTCACGAAAATTCTTCGAATCGTTTCGAATATAATAACAAATAGGAAATTGTAGCTCGGAAAAGCGGAAACATTCATTTTCTCGGAAGTAAGAACTTGACCACTGAATTTACCTTAGGCTATAGGAAACCCTTAATGTCAAAGTTTTAAGAAAATCTTAAGAACCGATTTTTACGCAGTCGTTAAAAATGTGCATTTTATTTTCTAATATGAGATCATGAATCTTTATGTCCTTTTAATATTATAATTTATTTTTTTTACAATATAAATTTTATGAAGAGGCTGTTGTGACGTTCATATCCTAGAGATTCGTCTAAATATATATTTGAAAAATGTTGGAATAAATCAAATTTAAAACAGCATTGTTGTCTCCGTATAACGGAGCCGACGTTTATCTGTTCCCCGTCAACGGTTTTAATAAGATTAAGGTTTCAAGATGGAGTTGTGACGTATGTTTGTACAAAGGAGGGTTTAGGAGTAAGGACCAACTGCAGTTAGGTTTAAACTTACGTTTAAGTTGTAAACCCAGCCGTTAAGGCTCGGTTATAGTTACTGGTTAGCAATCGTATTGATGGAAGATTAGTGTTAAACCATTACCTTTTTAAAACACGTCACACACCCAAGTACAAACAGATGAATACGGACATCAAACTAAAAAACACTTTTTTGCATTCAGTAAACATGAAAACGCATATTTTTATTGTTCATCAAAAATTCGTATAGTCAAAAAATAAAATAGATTTAAAGAATTATTTTGTTTCTAATTTTCTCATCCCTATAGAATTTTAACAATATCTGAGAACTGATTTCGAGAAATCGTGTAGTCTTTTCCAGATTATGGAACTGTACTTTTGTATCTAATTTGGTAAATGTAATGTTTTTGCGACATTTACTACCTCTGTGGGCCCCCTCACAGATACGCTACAAGGAACAGCTGTGCAAGTAAAAATAACGCCCCACGCACAGGTCTCTGCAGTCTTTGAACAAGGTTTATTACTGTTTGTCGAAGATCTGCGTGAAATGGAGTTTAATGCGCGGCATATGATGCTGATTCGATGCAGTGTTAGTACTGGTTCTAAAACTTTGGCCCTGCTCTTATTTATAAAATGTAATTAAAAATTACTTCAGTGCATAACTATTTATGTTGCTGGTCTAACCACTTAATAGTCTAATCATATTTCCCGGCGATTACAGTCTCATTCTTCGTATCTCTTTCTTCTTCTTCTTCTTCTTCTTATTCTCCCCTCCTCCTCCTCCTCCTCCTCCTCCTCCTCCTCCTCCTTCCCCACCTCCTCCTTCTCCTCCTCCTACTCCTCCTCCTCCTCCTTCTCCTCGAAGATCGACGATCTTCCTCAGTATTTTTATTTTAGAGACTGATGCAATTTTTCCTTATCCTCCTCTTCTTTTTTCTGCTTCATCTTCTCCTCCTTCTTCTCCTTCTCCTTCTTCTTCTGCTCCTTCTCCTCCTCTTACCTCTTCTTCTCCTTGTTCTTCCTCTTCTTCTTCTCCTTGAAGAACGATGATCATCCTGAGTATTTTTATTGTAGAGACTGCTACAATTATTCCTATTCTTCTTCTTCTTCTTCTAATTGTCTTACTCCTCCCCTCCTCCTCGTCTTCCTTTTTATTCTTTCCCTTTTCCTTCTCCTCCTCCTTCTTCGCCTTCTTCTTCTTCATATTCTTCTTCTTCTTCTCCTTGAAGATCGACAATAATCCTGAGTTATTTTAGAGACTGCCAGAATTGTTCCTCCTCATTCTTCTTCTCATTCTTTTTGTTCTGAAGTCTTCTTCTTACTGACTGAAGGTCGCGATCATTCTGACTATTTTTATTTTAAAAACTGCTGCTTGGAATAAGGATTTAGTACTTTTGCCATACCGCTGCCTTAAGTTCTTGAGCCAAGATGTCCGTTTTCGTTCTGGTAGTCTGGTTCCAAAAATATTCCTGTATGAAAAACAGCGTAAGATAATAATTATTCTGACCTCTACGACATGTCCAAAGTATATCTTTCGTTGCTCTCTTGTGCGCAGAACTTGTGTGAATATGTTGAGTTGTACCAGTATTTTCACATTGCATACTCATATATTTACGAAAATTATAAAATTTTAAAATAAAATTTCAGTAATACGTTATGTTTATGTTTTTTTATGTTTAATAGTTATATGTTTTTATTCTGAATTATGTTATATTATTATACATAACAAGCTTATGTATAAGGTTTATTTACCTTATTATTGTTAATAACAGGTAGAATAACAGGTTTATTCTACCTGTTATTGTTATTTATCTATTGTTGTTACTGTTATCTGTTATAGTTCATCATTGCAAGATTTTAATGTGAATATATCCGATGACTTTTTTATTCGATTTCCAGCAGTCCTTAAGTTCTTTTTATTTCTAATTTGATATATTGATTTGAGTTACGAACGTTCATATAACTGATAACCAATAACTGATAAATATTAACGATAATAAGTTAAAAGCGTGAAATTAGGATTACTTCATTGTGACCGTTTTTGCCGGGAGCTCCTAATTGAAACTGTTTTGTATTTTATGTTAATGCTTTACAGAATAATGCCAGAAAGTTTGTGCAAAGTTCTCGCAATTTTTATTTATAATTTTAAATTAATAATGTTCACAGATATGAAAATGGCGTTTTTGTTCATGCGTTTCATTTGATGACTGGAAACCCTTTGCCCTACGGTGCTTGGAATAAATGGGATATTCTTAGAACTTGGTAAGTGTGTCTTGGATTACAGGGTGAATGGCAGTTGTGTCAAAATAACTTTAAGAATGTTATAAAGGTCTAATTATGGCGTACTACAGGAAAGCAATTATGTATTAAATGCGAATAGTGTTATTTGCTTTTTTTTGCGTGCACGACAACAGATTTCAAGCCATGTTTTATGAGTGTATTTTGAAAATCATAACCTAACCTAACTAAACTTTTGCTTTCATGACCACATATTTCAAAGATTACGGTAGTAAGACATTGTTGAGTAAACAACAACCGTATTTTTGTTTACAAGTTCCGATTGTTGCTCAAATCAAAGCTTAACTTAACCTAACACGTCTACAAATTTCAATCACTCTTTTAGGAATATTTTTAGAAAACAGCAACATAATGTAAACTAACCAAACATCTTACACTATTACAGATTTCAAACCATATTTTAGGAATGTTCGTAGAGACCTCTTCGATCAACCTAGTGGAACCATTGCGTACTGATTTCAAACAATATTTTAGAAATGTTCCTAGAAAACCGTAATCTTACTTAGCCCAACGAGAATTTCGCGAACATGACTACAGATTTCAAACAATATTTTAGGGATATTCGTAAAAAACTATAATCTTACACAACCTAGTGGAACCATTGGGTACAGATTTCAAACAATATTTTAGGGAATGTCCCTTGAGAACCATAATCATACTTAGCCCAACGAGAATTTCGCGAACATGACTACAGATTTCAAACAATATTTTAGGGATATTCGTAAAAAACTATAATCTTACACAACCTAGTGGAACCATTGGGTACAGATTTCAAACAATATTTTAGGGAATGTCCCTTGAGAACCATAAACATACTTAGTCCAACGAGAATTTCGCGAACATGACTACAGATTTCAAACAATATTTTAGGGATATTCGTAGAAAACTATAATCTTACACAACCTAGTGGAACCATTGGGTACAGATTTCAAACAATATTTTAGGGAATGTCCCTTGAGAACCATAATCATACTTAGCCCAACGAGAATTTCGCGAACATGACTACAGATTTCAAACAATATTTTAGGGATATTCGTAGAAAACTATAATCTTACACAACATAGTGGAACCATTGGGTACAGATTTTAAACAATATTTTAGGGATTGTCCCTTGAGAACCATAATCATACTTAGCCTAACGAAGATTTTGCGTACATGACTACAGATTTCAAACAGTATTTTAGGGAGTGTTCCTAGAGAACCATAAAGTTAGCCTAACGAGAATTTTGCGTACATGACTACAGATTTCAAACAATATTTTAGGGAGTGTTCCTAGAAAACCGTAATCTTAGCCTAACGAGAAGTTTGCGAACATAACTACAGACTTCAAACAATATTTTAGGGAGTGTTCTTAGAAAACCGTAATCTTAGCCTAACGAGAAGTTTGCGAACATGACTACAGATTTCAAACAATTTTTTAGGGAGTGTTCCTAGAAAACCGTAATCTTAGCCTAACGAGAAGTTTGCGAACATGACTACAGACTTCAAACAATATTTTAGGGAGTGTTCTTAGAAAACCGTAATCTTAGCCTAATGAGAAGTTTGCGAACATAACTACAGACTTCAAACAATATTTTAGGGAGTGTTCTTAGAAAACCGTAATCTTAGCCTAACGAGAAGTTTGCGAACATGACTACAGACTTCAAACAATATTTTTTAGGGAGTGTTCTTAGAAAACCGTAATCTTAGCCTAACGAGAAGTTTGCGAACATGACTACAGATTTCAAACAATATTTTAGGGAGTGTTCCTAGAAAACCGTAATCTTAGCCTAACGAGAAGTTTGCGAACATGACTACAGATTTCAAACAATATTTTAGGGAGTGTTCCTAGAAAACCGTAATCTTAGCCTAACGAGAAGTTTGCGTACATGACTACAGATTTGAAACAATATTTTAGGTGTCTTCCTATAAAAAGCATAATCTTACTTAGCCCAACGAGAATTTTGCGTACATGACTATAGATTACAATCAATATTTTAAGAAAGTTTCTTTCTTTCAAGCAATATTTGACGATAGATTTCAAACAATATTTGAAGATAATTCTTAGAACCATAACCTAATCTATGCTAACGGAATTTTTGCGTACATGACTTTAAATTCATTGTTAGGAACTTATCTTTAGATTAGAGAACCATAACTGCCTATCTGTGACAGTAGTCTAGGCTTTATACAAACATAGTTGGTCACCGATATCGAACAGTTCTGTCGGTATGGCCCCGGGGCATGTAGGCCTGGTATTGATGCAACTAACGCGTCACCTAGAAGGTATTCTGCAGGCGTCTCTTCTCGTGTTGATTTTTGTGAGAAAACGTTTTTTAAAAGAAAGGCAGGCAGTCGCTGGACTGGCCAACAGAAGTGACTACTTTTGGCAAGTCTGACTGTATACTTTTTCAATATTATGATTTAATTGTTTTTATAAAAATTTAGATGCATTCAGAAAAGGTTTTAATAGTTTTATGTATAATAATAAATATAATATTTGTGATACTGGGTTTCAAAAATTGTTATAGGTCATATTCATTAAATCTACACATTTTAGAAATTAATAAGAATAATAAACTTAACTTTAATTGAAATGATATCGAAGCAACAGCTGTTGTGCGAAATCAGCTGTTTAGAAGTAGTCACTTCCAGTCTAGTTATATACAAGAACAATTATATATGCTGTGAGGTATTCTTTACGGAAACAAGCGTGACGCGAAAGCAAATGTTGATACCAGTGTTTTGTCAACAGCGACCGTAAACATTTTCACTTCAAAAACTCCAGACTAATATCGTAAGGAAATCAACACACATAAAATATTATACAAAATTATATATATATATATATATATATATATATATATATATATACACGCGAAACAGTTTCCGTTTTATGATAACGGTTTAGTTAAAATAATCCGCCGTTAAATCCATACAGCTTAACCGAAGTCGGTGCGGCTGCCTAGGTAAGACCCTCGAAGCCCAAAATGACCAGGCTCCACTCCCTCTGCTATCGCTGGCAGTAAAAAAATACTGCCCACTGTTTTACACTTTTAACAGTGAAATATTTTGGGGGTGACAGTCGTAAAACTTCGTGGCTACTGACTTTGTGAGGATACGAATTATTTCGTTCTTGCGGTTATATTGAAAACTTAGTTTTGAATACACTCAGGAGTGAAAAAAACTTGAGCAGTGCGGGACTGGCCGACACAAGTGACTACTTTTGGTATGCCTGACTGTATACTTTTTCACTATTATGATTTAATTATTTTTATACAAATTTAGATGCATCCAGGAAAGGGCAACTCTTGAAAATTATCTTCGTATTAAATTTCGCGTGTGTGTGTACGTATACAACTTAAAAATTAACTGAAACTGTCACAGACTATGAATTTGAGTATCTTAGGCTATATAAGGGACTTTAATAATTAATCAGTTTATAACCCTACTTTTGACAGTTATACTGTCTACGTATAATAATAAATATAATATTTGTGATTCTGGCATTCAAAAATTGTTATAGATCATATTCATTAAACAATTTAAGTACACAAATTTAGTAAAATACACATTTTTAAAATTAACAAGAACAATAAACCTACCTCAGTTGAAATGATATTGAAGCTATTGTGCGAAATCAGCTGTTTAGAAGTAGTCACTTCCAGTCTAGATATATACAAGAACAATATATGCTGTGAGTATGCATTACGAATTCAAGCGTGACGCAAAACCAAACGTTTATACCCATGTTTTGTTAACCGCGACCATACAAGTTTTCACTTCAAAAATACATTTTATTAATCACTAAACAAAACAAAAAATAATAATGTTCACTAGAGTGCGCGTATGGATGTGTTAGAGCGTTCCGTGACGGTAAACCGAATTTTTCGACGTGCAAAACACACCCCCGTACCCTGCGATAAGAAGTAGTCACTTCAAAAATTGGAGAAACACCTTTCTGTTACTTTTCGTGAATGTGCATCATACCGATTTCGCCTAACACATACTTTTGTACATTCCTGTATACTAATGTGTACTTTTCTTCCAAATAAACAGGTAACCGCTGTAATTCAACCGGTAGGATAGTTGACAGTTCGCTAGAATGTTAATTTGTACGCAGGTTCGAATCTAGTTACTACCGTTCGCGGTTAGGACTCCATTAGTGTAACTGTTGTAAAATAAGGACGTTAAACTACAAGGAAATCCATGCGATCTTCGATATGTAGTCAAGGACGAATAATTATATTGTTTTTAACAGGAAACATTGTAAAAGAGTTAAAAATGCCTTAAAATGAAATTGTTTGTTTACTCTCAGGATAGATTTACAAAAAAAACTTTGAAATCTTGTCTGTATATGACGAAATCAATTGTAAACACGATAACTAGAGAAAGTATCAACGACTGCCTTAACATTTATAACATTAAACAAAAACTGCTTGGTATAGAACAATATTTTATAGTTTTTCAGCATTGTTGCTCAAAATTGCAAAGGCTAGAGGAAACGTATAGGAGAAAAAATTCAAAAAATTCAAAATGGGTTAAGTACTGGATCTCGGTTATAAATGTGCAGTTGATGACTTCAGCGATCCCACCTTACCTCTGGCTCATATAACTCTCATGATACATATAGACTATATACACATTCGTTATTCTACGTAACCTGGCTAAATATAAAGTGTAAAGCAATCCGTGCTGATGGAGTGAATGACACCGGCCTAATTGTGTATCAAACGGAGTCCTGCTATACCTGGCAACCAATGCATGCGGGGCTCTGTGTGGACGGACATCATTTCCCTAGCTACCCATGTTCCCACGAGTAAAAATGTAAATAGAATGAGCGGGATCTCACCGCACAACAAAAAGCTGGCCGAATGGAGCAAGACTTCCGGGTTAAAAACACGAAAAAATAAACTTGAAAGGCAATTAGCAGAACAAACATATGAATAAAAGGTTAAAACGCTTGAACTTTGAAATTTTTGGTTTGAATAGGTCATGTAGGGTATGGAATAAATAGGCAATTCCCACCCGAAACCGAAAAATGCGAAATATAAAAGTGTGGTGATCGGAAAAATCGATCTTTATATTTTGATCCCATCTGTTTTCTGTTATTTGTGTGTGATCCCATCTGTTTCTGATCCACGCTGCGCCAAAAACAGTGGTTTCTATGTTTGTCTGCCGGTGTGTGTGTGTGTGAGTGAGTGAGTGAGAGAGAGAGAGAGAGAGAGAGAGAGAGAGCGTGTGTGTGTGAGAGAATGTGTGTGTATGTATGTGTGAGCGCGCGCGTGTGTGTGTGAGAGAGAGAGAGCGAGCGAGAGAGAGTGTGTATGTATGTGTGCGCGCGCGCGTACGTGCGTGTGTGTGAGATAAAGGGTGTGTATGTGTGAGAGAGAGTGTGTGTATATATATATATATATATATATGTGTGTGTGTGTGTGTGTGTGTCGTAGTTTCTTGAGCATTTCAGTCGCTTAGTTATGTACCAGTTCTTAGACAGAGCCCCGCGGGGGGTGCAGACTAGCTGCACCTATTGAGAGGATTTAGACGTCCCTTGCGATATCCGAGTCTAACACACACTTACACTTACAACACTACACTTACGACTTTAACACTTCACACTCACACTTACATTTAGGGAGGCGATAATAGCCTTAATGTGCTTTTCGCCTTAAAATACCAACCTAAAAAAAAAAAAAAAACAAACAAAATCTTAGAGTTGACCACTCTCGAATGTCTATGCGACTGGAGTTTTAGACCTGGTGTGGGCACTGTATGGGCAAAACAGTAGCTAATAAACCTGAGACCTAATCGGTTTTTCTTAACTAATACAAATTGACCTAGAGGCTCTGCCAAATACCCCAGTGGGTCACCATTTCGCGATAACTACTGTTTGCAATCATCATCGTATAGCATATATTGTTTCTCGAGCCAACATCCCTTTGTCTCAGCACATACTATTCGTTGCAGGCATAAATGAGGTATCTTTAGAAATATTTTTTACCGGCTTCTGACATTGCAAAACGATTTTGTACTAAAACTTACTGTTTTTGGAAAATTTTAACAGAAAAGACTCTTTTAACTGTCATTGGCAAAACGGCATCATGGATGCGCATGCGCGGCATCACAAATTAGACAATATTTTGTATATTTTACGAAACTAACGTATTAATCACGGATAGACAATCCCATTAAAAATGAAACCTTTTTGCATAACGTGCTTAGAACAATTGCAATACGTACTTAAAAATCATTAAACTTATTAGTTACTTATTAGTTAAACTTATTAGTTAAACCTATTGGTTACGGACCCTACTGACAGTCTCCTATCCTTGCCCGTCGTACAAGCCGGGACAAGCATTTCGAATACCAAACACATTTTTTGGACACTGTTTTTACACAAATATATTTGTGATTTCTCATTCCATCGTGCATTTATCTATTGTTAATACGGACATCATAAAATTCGAAGTACAATTAAAATGTCAAAATACAGTTGAAGGTTATCAAACATGCCTCTTCAATTGACTAG
This sequence comes from Callitettix versicolor, assembly GCA_022606455.1. Taxonomy (NCBI): domain Eukaryota; kingdom Metazoa; phylum Arthropoda; class Insecta; order Hemiptera; family Cercopidae; genus Callitettix; species Callitettix versicolor. The sequence continues at coordinate 17,159,877 of CM040188.1, read as the reverse complement.
AAGACCTATTAAAATTGCGTTTGATATCATATAAACAAGTCGCAGGGACAAACACTTCAAAGAGCAGGATTGTATTTACCAAATGCCGTCTTTACTCACGGACAATTGTATGTAGCCTTTTCGAGGGTAACTAAATCAATTAACATGTTTGTATCCATTAAAGAAAATGAAATACTTATTCAAAAGGCTGTGTTTACTTAAAACGTCCATAGTGTGAAATTTCTCACGGGTCCCCTGGTTTCAATTCTACTTGAAATGTTTAATGTTAAACAACCCGTAACACTGTCTAAGTTTACACAGTATAATTACTAATCGTGTTGTTAATTAGAACGCAACTAATTAACCTACAATAATCACTTTGTATGTATTTTATTTAATCAACACACAAATATTTCAATTTTAACAAATTAAAATGCAATTAATATTGATAATTGTTATTACTTATAGTAATCGTAAATAATTGCAATAAAAATAACCTCAGTTGAAATAATATTAACGGAGAAACAGATGTGGCGCTAAATCAGCTGTTTACATGAACATTACTCGTGTCACCATGTGGTAATTAAAAGACTTTTCCCGTTGCTTATTACAACCTACGTTTTTATATTTATAGTTTAAAGATACTAAAGTTTGTCCTTTATCTTTAATTTCTCGATCCAACACCGCGTGTCGGTTTTAGATAGGCCACAATACTTAATCGCCGCGTGTGAAGACCAAATGACTCTAATTTAATTGTTTTTTATTCACGCTCTTTACTAGTCCCCCTGACTGTGCGTTGTTTATTTAATGACACACACATCGGCTGTGAATAAATCTTTCCACGGCCGATTAGATTTATTGTCCGCCATTGTGTTGGTAACTTAAAACCGCCTCGCAATGCCCCATTACCAGTAAGTAACACGCTAATGGTACGACTACAACAGCCTACATGATACTGTATTATTCAATCGTGTTTCGGGTGAATTCGGGAGCTTTCGTCAGATATCGTTTACATACTGTCAGGAACATATGTTCTGCTTTGTTTATGTTAAACTTTTTTGGAAATCTGATTGCGCCACGTAATTATCATTTAAAATAAATTTTCAAGTTAAATTGTAAACTTATGGCTTGTAAGGATTGCCCTTACAATGTAACACTTACAATGTTATTGACCCATAACAATAATTTTTGTTCATAATAATAGAAATTGTGGTGAAAAAGCTATTTAGCTATTTTTGGAAGATTAAAACACAGAATAATTGGTTCAAAGAGATTCAGAGTGATTTAGAAGAGTTAAATTTGACGGTGCCTCAAATTGAAGGTAGAGCAGAAAAGAGGATTCTAAGGAATAAATAGCTGAGATTCAAGCTAACAACATTTAACGAAAGACCATAACTGATGAAAAAAGGGCAGCCAGGTCGGACAGGATGAAGAAATTTTGGGAACAGAAGAAGAGCTGAAACGCTAGTCTCTCACTAGCGATGGTGGACTTTGAAATCCATAGACTGATTGAAGTACTCCAATCAGGACGTAAACTAAGGGAAAAAATTTAAAGTTTACCCTAGTCGTCTTTCACAATCTTGTGTTTTTCAGTAAATTTCCATTAGAATATTGAGCTATTGAAGACCCAGATTGTGAACCTTGAAATGATTTACAGTTATATACAGTATATTTACAGTATATATATATATATATATATATATATATATATATATATATATATATTATTTATTTAATCGATTATCCCCCTTAAGAGAGCAGTTGAACTTGAAATACATGATTTAATCTTCCGGTGTTTGCCCTCTTTCAGAATCTCTTCATCCTATCCGAATGCTCCTTCCTCCTCTCAGCTGTCCACTTCTTTCCAGGTTGTTGTGATGTTTTACAACCAAAATTTAATCTTCTTAATTTTATTCCTGCATTCGGCACGATTCTCAAGATTTCCTATGTTGATCTGTTCTAAGTCCCTCTGTACTTGTTTCAGCCATTCCGTGCCGCATTTACTCTCTGTTATAATCTTGAGTATTTTCTTCGCCGTCCTGGAGTCTGTCATTCTATAAATGTGTGTGTAAAACATTGCGTTTCTCATTTCTTCCGATACTGGGTTGATCCTCAAATAGAGTTCGCTCTGGGGTATGGATTGATTGAAGTGCTCCAATGAGGGCGTAAACTAAGGGGAAAAAATAGAAATTGTGTTTATAATTGTCGATGTTAACTATAAACTCATAATCATTAATCTACTTACAATTGCAAGCTCCTGTAAATTTTCATTAACACTTAAGAGGGGGAAATCCAAAACCGAAAACATTTACACATTCGTACTCACAAAAATTTTGTACATAAACAAATACTATTTTTTTACAAAATAACAGAAACTGTAAACAAAATAGAAAAACAGGTGTTATTAAAAATACTGATATTAAACACAGATTATCGTTACGATTCATTTCTTATGAAAACTTTCGCCCTTCCTAAGGGCTTAACTCGTTCACGATGACGGCCGTTTTTACATGTCATAACATTTTGTGTTATGGTAACTAACATGAAATCTCAAATATAGGCGTAAAAATTGTTTCATGTTTTTGTAAGATTTTTGTTATACTGGCATCACTGGTGTCACACTGTTATTGATCCGTACACACACGTAAGTAAAAGACCCCATAAAAGACTCCATAAGTTATACGATTTCTTCTTTGATGTCTTAGTGTTATAATTGTCAGTAAACAGATGTTATTATTTTGAATGTGTTTTCATTTTAGTTTACCAATAAAGGTCACCAAGATAAAGAGAAAAAAATCAATAGGCCAAAATATAATATTACTTTCTTCTTTGGGGTACTTGGAATCAGTCAGTTATTCATACGTTGTCCCCTCCTCAACTCTCAGTATCGCTTCATTCTGTCGGATCTCCTACTCTCTTCCTCCGAGACGAGGGGTTTTGATTTTGGTGTAGATTTACCTTGGAACCTTACACTGTCACCTCTGGTAATTTTCTTAGCCGTTCCATCAGGCAAAGAATCTTCTTCAATTCTCAATCCCATCAAGTCTTTCTCAACTTCCCTAAACCAGTTGGGTTTTGTTTTGCGGTTATAAAAGAAACCAAATAATTGTTTAGTTAATCTATTGCAGTTCATTTTGAGACGATTATGTTAAACATTTATTCTCCTCTGTTGCGCAGTATCCGAGAGCTTTTCAATTGTCCTGTAGAGAGTTTCATTCTTGATGTATACCATCTTATTATCCTGAAATTTTGATCCCATGATTTTTCTTTATTTCAGTTCAAGCATCTCCATCTGACCTTTGAAATTCATGGTTAGTGTTTCTGGTGCGTACAGTGCTTCTGGTTTGAGCACCGTTTTGTAGTTTAATTTTGGATCCCCAAGATAGGAATTTCTTATTATATGTCTCCTTTGTCAATTGGAAGGCCAACTCAAGCTTATTTTTCCTGGATTCCGTTGCTTTGCCTTCCCCAGCATTCCAACTAATTCATTCTCCGAGATATTTAAATTGTTTTACTATTTCAATATTTTGTTCTTTAACTTTGAGGTGTTTATTTATGTATAATATTAGTTTATTATATTTAAAATTAATTTTAAAGTTATGTTTCTAATATTTCTAGTGAATTAAAATTTGTTATCCTTTTAAATTATCCATAAGGTGTGCCAGGGTAAAGAAACAAAAATACAATAGACCAAAATATAATACGACTAAGGTTACTCTAGCATACTTTAAAAGGTCGTACAACACAATTCTAGGCTTCAAACATTAGGGTTATTATAAATAAGCCCATATGAAGTAAGAAAGGTAGTGCGTCACTCGTGGCACACGCCACTTATTTTGAAGACGAGCGTGCGTCACTGGTGAACACCTTTGTATTACCGGCAGTTGCAGCGTGCGTCACTAGTAACGCACATAGTCGTGAACGTGTTAATTAAGAAAAATGTAGGCCTATAGTTTTCCCTCCCAATTCGAGGGTAAGACTTTTAACTATAGATGGACCAAGAGAGGGCCAATAAATGTCCACACTTTTGAAAAACTTCCCGTGGAAATGTGTTTGTGAGATAACTGAGGTGTGCTAACTGTATGATAAATATAATATAAATGCAACAGTTCTTTTATCTCTAGCGTTGAACAAAGAAGGACATATATTCTGGTAAACTGCAACATTCTGGATTGAAGGTATATAAAAAAATACATGAAATTATAATTTTTGAAATTTTATGTCTACAAAACAGCCTAAGTAGTACAATGTAGCGAAAAATTGTGGACACCCAAAATAAACTCCTTCTGTACATTGTTAAATGTTACATCCCCCCACCCGAAGTAACAGGACAGTATGAGTTGTGTCTTTGTTCTTCCAGAGCTAGGTGAAGGCACTCTTCAGACAATGCCTGGCCTCTGACCTCCGCGCCAGCGACGGCTCGACGTTTATCGACTTTTACTAGTTTCCTTCTATTATAGTTGCGAGGCCTACGTGAATAGTTTTACGCACGTACGTTTCTGAACATTTAAAATGGCTAATGGCTAGTCCGTGGTGAACATCACCTTACATTCATTCGCTGCCATTTTAGATTTATTTTCAATACGTTTAGAACTTATTCAATCTTCAATTCGAAGGGAAGCTTTTACCAGCGAGTTTCTTTCACGGTTCTTAGTGCAAATTTTATTTAAGTAACCATCATGGTAAGATCCACATAGAGTCGATCTTGACTTCCAATCACTTTTTAAGAGGTTGTTAAAATGTTTTTAGATATGTGTGTGTGTTAGGACGCTCACGTTCGCAATTTTAGTCCGATTTGATTCAAACTTGGCACCCTTTTTGAACGAAATCGATCTCAGCAATAGCTTGGACAAGTTCGTTAATCGGAAAAAAGCCGCCTCGATGGCGTAGTGGATTGCGTACTAGGCTTTCACCCCGAGGACCCGGGTTCGATTCCCGGCGAGGGCTTGGCATTTTCATACGCTATAAATCATCCCATCGTCTGCATTAGCCCAAGTGTGCACAATAGTCAGACGTTAAACAAAAAAAAAAAAAAAAAAAAAAAAAAAATCGGAAAAATTCGTTTAACAGTTTTAAATGGCGGTTATTTCAAATATGTAAACTTTTATAGCTTTTTGTTTTAATTATTTTTGGAAAATATGATTTCACCACTGCAATCAGTGTTAAACAATGTACGGATTATCATTTTTAATTTTCAAAAGCCGTTGAAATTAAGAAAGTTAATTTGACGGCGGTCGGGGTTCATTTTTCTTACTTTCAAAGTAATTTTCAAAAATTGCTGATTATGGTGGTGAAATCAGAATATGGGTACGTTTAGGGAAAATACATGTTATAGGTACGACAGCAGCGTGCGCAATTATTCTTTTAAGTAAACATCCGTTTCGCTAATGTGATGGAAGCAAATTTCCGAAAAAGTAACAAATACAATATCAATAAAGAGAACAACTTTTTTTTTGAATATTTGACCGCTGTCATAATCAGCATAACAATCAACGTAAATTATAGTTTTAAATTTTCAAAATTATTTTTAAAACATCCATTTTTATGGAGATTTTAACATCTATTAAGATGGTGAAATTGGATGTTCAAAAAATGTTAAGATAAATTTGAATGTCTAAATAAAGAATGTGTAATCATTTCAATTGCATTCGCAGTGTTAAATCTTAACACGTAAAGTCTGAGTTTATTAGGCTATAGAATGTCTTGTAATGTTTATATCCTACCCGTAATCGCAAAGCAAGTTGTTAATTAGAACACAATAAAATATGTAGGCTACAATAATTAGACGAGTAAAGCGAGCTCTGTTTTAACTCGACCGTTAAACGTTCGGTTTGTGTGTTTGTACCCCGCAGGAGGGTGCAGACTATTGAGAGGATTTAGACGTCCCTCGCTGTACCCGAGTTTAACACACACTTATACTTACAACACTACACTTACGACTTTAACACTTTACTCTCACACTTATATTTAGGGAGGTGATAATAGCCTGAATGTGCTTTTCGCCTTAAAATTAAAAAAATTGTGTTTGTTACGCCGTTTAGGTCAAACGTATTGACCGATTGTTTTGAAATTCGGCACTAAGGTACCATGTATAAAGCCCGAACGACGTTTGTGTAAGATTCCTCCCCCCCGTTTTTTTGTAAATATTATGTTAACTGTTAAATTAGCGGAAAAGATCGCGAGCGGTGATCAGTCAAGTAGTTAGGGAATACGCTGATGATTTATTTGTTATTATTTATGGTAAACAATAACAATAAACATAACATCAGTAGAAATATTATTATTGAAGGAGCGGCTGTTGTGCAAAATCAGCTGTTTAGTTGATCATTACCTACACACTTGCACATCATAGCGTAACAATATATCCGTTGTGTACTATGACTTATGTTTATGTATTTATAATACATGTATACGTATATAAAATAATTTGTGTACGATAAAAGTGATTTTATCACTAGTTCCTATTTTATTTCTTAAAAAAAAGTGATTTTATCATTAGTTCCTATTTTCTTTCTTACAAAAAAAAAGTGATTTTATCACTAGTTCCTATTTTCTTTCTTAAAAAAAAGTGATTTTATCATTAGTTCCTATTTTCTGTCTTACAAAAAAGTGATTTTATCCTAGTTCCTATTTTCTTTCTTACAAAAAAGTGATTTTATCCTAGTTCCTATTTTCTTTCTTACAAAAAAGTGATTTTATCACTATTTCCTATTTTCTTTCTTACAAAAAATTGATTTTATCACTAGTTCCTATTTTCTTTCTTACAAAAAATTGATTTTATCACTATTTCCTATTTTCTTTCTTACAAAAAATTGATTTTATCACTAGTTCCTATTTTCTTTCTTACAAAAAATTGATTTTATCACTAGTTCCTATTTTCTTTCTTACAAAAAAAAGTGATTTTATCACTAGTTCCTATTTTCTTTCTTACAAAAAAGTGATTTTATCATTAGTTCCTATTTTCTTTCTTACAAAAAAGTGATTTTATCACTAGTTCCTATTTTCTTTCTTACAAAAAAGTGATTTTATCACTATTTCCTATTTTCTTTCTTACAAAAAATTGATTTTATCACTAGTTCCTATTTTCTTTCTTACAAAAAAGTGATTTTATCATTAGTTCCTATTTTCTTTCTTACAAAAAAGTGATTTTATCACTAGTTCCTATTTTCTTTCTTACAAAAAAGTGATTTTATCACTAGTTCCTATTTTCTTTCTTACAAAAAAGTGATTTTATCACTATTTCCTATTTTCTTTCTTACAAAAAATTGATTTTATCACTAGTTCCTATTTTCTTTCTTACAAAAAATTGATTTTATCATTAGTTCCTATTTTCTTTCTTACAAAAAAAAGTGATTTTATCACTAGTTCCTATTTTCTTTCTTACAAAAAAGTGATTTTATCACTAGTTCCTATTTTCTTTCTTACAAAAAAGTGATTTTATCACTAGTTCCTATTTTCTTTCTTACAAAAAAGTGATTTTATCACTAGTTCCTATTTTCTTTCTTACAAAAAAGTGATTTTATCACTATTTCCTATTTTCTTTCTTACAAAAAAATGCTCTAGGCCAACTTAAAGATTTTTTGTACTTTAAAAAGCTTAAGAACACCGTAAACGTATTTCACAAGGTTCCGGGTTTCACCATGATGGCAGCCAGTAGCGGATCTAGAACTTACACAAGCGAGGGGATAATCTGGGGCGGATCCAGCCAGTTTAAAGGGGGGGGCGGCTGATTCAAGGATAAACCCGGTATTCAACTCAAGGTCTCCAACTCATAATATTTTATGAATATTATTATAATTTCCAATAGCTTCATGCACATACTCAACAATTTTTTTTTTTTTTTTTTTTTTTTTTGAGTTTAACGTCCAATAGTTTCATGCACATAGCGTATGAAAATGCAAGTACGCTAATTCCATGTGGGCCTAAGTACATTCTTGGTCTACTTCAGAGTAATAAATTAAACCTTTAAGATAAAATATAAAAAATACATTATTTATTTTAGTAAACGTAGGTGGTTTTTTTGGAGAGTCCCTGTCACATGGAACACATAAAATTAAATATAAAATCTAATATACATCAAAATTATAAAATAAAAAAAATGCATTTTATAATCATGTTTACTAAGTTCGTGGTTTTAATAGATAATTCATTTCAGAAGTCTAACTTTCTTTTTTCATCTTCGCTAATTCATCAACAATTTTGTTTGGATCGATTTTGTGTGCTATTTCTTTGTGCGCACTCATGTCCATCGTGTCCTGACTAACAAATGAGTGAGCATATTTATTCCTTCTCCCCTTTCTCTTCAAAGACAAGTTAAACTTTAACGTGACCTGTACCAGTTTTATTTTACTTCATTAGGCAGGCTACTAGCAAATTCATATTTCTTCAAATTGGGGTGCTGCAGCCCTTCCAGCAGTAGGTGGTTCGAATGTCAAACAGCGGAAAAATTTGGTAATTTAAAGGCTCAAAACGAAAATTCTATGCAAAAAGCGTATAAAGTATGTTATAAAAGAAATTTTAAAATTATATTACTGCACCGTTTAACGTTTGAAAATTTCATGTCTAAATTAACTGAAATAAAGTTAGCACATTGATTACTAGGTGTCGCTAGTGTTATGGAGACAATCGCCTCACCCGTGTGAGCAGTCGGCAATTAATGTGATTATATACAGTACTAGTCGATTATAATAGCATTTAACAGTTTATTAATAGCTGGTAATAATATAATTACTACAATACGTGGTTTATATTATTAAGTCAACTGCAGTAATGTGCGAATTACTGCAAAAGTAATTTGTAGCTATTTTTATCGAAACATACGCATTTTTACAACCTACCTTATAGTTAGCGTAAAAACCCTTTTTTTAAAGCGAAACTTTTAATGTTCGCTTACAATAGTCGGACGTTAAACACAAAATAAATAAATAAATAATAATGTTAGCTTAAGCGAGAGGAGTAAATAGGAAAAAAATAATGTTGCCGAACGGAAGAATGTAACGGAAATATGGAACTAAAGAGCAAACGAATTTCGTCTCTATTTCTGTCTTATTTATTTTTCGACAACCGTACACGCGTATTATATAAAAACGTTGTGTTGCTTTGGTTTCGGTATTTTTCTTTAGTTAAAGAACACGTGCGCGTTGTAACCGTTTATAATACATTCAAAATTAATAAAAACATTTATAATAATTGGTATTAATAAAGCTAGTTTTTAACAACTTCTTTTAGCTTGTCAGCTGTTCAATGGAATCAGCTGATCGTTACCAATTAATATAAAACAACTGATCTTTTACTATAACTACAGTAAATAATATCTAAGTTAGGTTCACGTATTTATTTAAATAAAACAAGACATTTGTAAACATATCTTCAAAATAATTATATATTCAGCAAAGATATCATTAAAAAAAGCTTCGCTTCTGTCGGTAACTCCGCGAGTTCCACAAGTGTACGTTTTACACGTTTTTTAGTATAAAAAACTAACTTTTTTTGCCCCGCAATGGGGGGTGCAGACTAGCTGCATCTATTAAGAGGATTTACACGTTTCTCGCCGTACCCGAGTCTAACACACACTTACACTTACAACACTACACTTACTACTTTAACACTTTACACTCACACTTACATTTAGGGTGGCGATAATAGCCTCAATGTGCTTTTCGCCTTAAAATAACAAAAAATTCAATATCTTATTTTCCAATGGAACTTCCATAATATACATTCCTTTAGATACCTACGTCAAAATCTATTTTTTTAGCATGAAATGTGAAGGTCCGTCAAAATTTGCTTAAACTTTTTAAAACGGTCGCGTTTTTTGTCGTTGTAAAAAAAGGTGGCAGTGGCATGACTGCCGACAGAAGTGACTACTTATCACGGGTTATGGCTATATATTTTACACCACAAAATAAAATTTATAGTCGATTTTCAAAATCATGAGTACGTTTATTTCATTTTAATATATTTCTAAATAAAATAATATATGATTTTATGGTTTTTTGCCAAGTCATAGATTTTTGATACTCGACACTGGACTAGGCTATAACTGACCATGGGAGAAGCATGGAGTCCCAAACGTATTCCTGCTACTCTTAATATGTGACCCTGTGACTTATTTAATTGTCATTGTAAATGCCAACTTCAATGGAAACTGCAATATTTTAATTTGGAAAGGCAGGTTGTTTGGAATTATAAGATTGTTTCAATTAAAATCATTGCAAATGTAAGTTTATAAACAATAATTTTATAATAAATAATAACAGGGATTCAGATTTTTAAAACGGAAATACATCTATATCCATCTCAGTTACCTAAACCATGTTCATTTTAAATTTCATCTCAATCGGTCCAGTAGTTAATGTGTGATTGAATAACAAACAAAAATTCACACAAACTTTCAAATTTAAAACATTATATTAAGAAGTATAAAATATTATAAAAACGTCACTATTGTAGCCTACAGTTAAAACATATCACAAAACTGAATACTAAACAATTCACTTCACTGGGTAAGTAGTATAATGGCATTTAAATATTTATTATTCACACCTGCCAATATATAATAACGTATAAAACGTCACTGTTACACAGTTAACACTTGACACAAAACTAAATAATTAAGTTGGACTGCGGTAAGTATATTTATAACACCTACCAATATATAATAAACGTATAAATTTTTACTGTTACAAAATTAATTTAAACACAAAATATATAATATATATATATATATATATATATATATATATATATTTATATATATATATATACATTTACATATATATATATATATATATATATATATATATATATATATATATATATATATATAAAAACATATAATTGTTTATATATATATATATATAAATATATATATAAGAGCGTGATGCGTGACGGCAAACTGAATTTTTTCCCGTGCAAACATACATCCATACCCCGCCATAAGAAGTAGTATATAAGTATATGCCATATATATAAGAGCGTGATATAAGTATATGCCATATATATAAGAGCGTGATGCGTGACGGCAAAATTAATTTTTCCCCGTGCAAAACATACATCCATACCCCGCCATAAGAAGTAGTATATAAGTATATGCCATATATATAAGAGCGTGATGCGTGACGGCAAAATTAATTTTTCCCCGTGCAAAACATACATCCATACCCCGCCATAAGAAGTAGTATATAAGTATATGGCATATATATAAGAGCGTGATGCGTGACGGCAAACTGAATTTTTTCCCGTGCAAACATACATCCATACCCCGCCATAAGAAGTAGTATATAAGTATATGCCATATATATAAGAGCGTGATGCGTGACGGCAAAATTAATTTTTTCCGTGCAAAACATACATCCATACCCCGCCGCCATAAGAAGTATTCACTTCAATATATTCTGAATTCTGTAAAAGCTTCATCACAGTACGCACGAAGAACGTCGATAACACGAGACACATCTAGAGACTTTAACGCCCGGGTAGAACAGCGTTCATTTCAAAACAGGCAATGCAGTTTCAATTTGTTCAGTGACAAGCGGCATTAAAGTCCGCAAATAGGAGATACCGTAGAGTATACTGTACGGTATTACCAGCAGTAAATAATGCAGACATTAGTAGTCGGTAAACTTAGCTAAGTAGCTTTTGCGGTATCTTCTTTAACAGCTGTACGTTGCTGGTGTAGTTAATTAGTTTAACTGAAGATGGCGTTTATGTTGCTAGAGGTTAATTTAGCCACTTTAACAGAGAGCCTAGCCTTAACCGCTAACTTGAATAGATATCTTTACGTCTCACAATGCGGAGTGAAATTTACGATCTAGTGACGTCATACCGTCGGAAACTACTTTGCCGGTTTGGGAAGGGGATTGTTAAAAATCGGCTCTAAAGAGTTTCATAAATTTTTTTCTCAGCCTATAAGTTCTTAAAACAGAACCAATGTATTGCTGCAGGAAGCTATCGGGGGGGGAATTGAAAAATTTGCAAAACACGTTTACCGAATTTGGGTAATATATAAGAAGAATCACAAAAAGTGGTTTTAAATATAGCCCCAAATAAACGCTATTGTGTTTATAGAAGTAGGTTTACTGGACCTCGTGTTTAAGGTTATCTCCACCTCATTGTTCCACTGAAGTCTGGCTTTAGAGCGGAAATTAGAGACACGGGCACTCTCGAAGGTTGTGAGGTGACAGACAGCCTAGAGATCTCAGATAACAACCCCTTTCAAAGCTCTACATGCGTCCAGCATCCCTGACCTACGTCTGAAACAAGGGTAGTCGTTAGTTTTACAAAATCACTTAAGGGCAATTATATTACCGTTGCGTAGTTAACCTTGGCAGTAAAATTTATCGATACGTCCCGGAAAACCGTTTCAAAGAAATAAGTGTTTTTTGGTGGTTTAACGTCTTCATTATTTATCAGTTGGAGTAAGGAAGACGAGGGATTAAAGCACGGAAAAAACGTTAACTAGATTTGAACCTGCGTTCGCGTCCGAGTTCTAGCAAACTGTCCGCTATCTCTACGAGCACTTCTGTCGATGCAATACGAACAAGTTGCTTAATAATAATTGACAGACTGTTAATAGAACTGTTTGTTTGGGCTAAGAAATGCTCACAAAACCACATAGAGACATTTTTGTGAAATATTTAGCGGTAAAAAAATAATGACAAACTTTTAACATGTATCATGTTTTAGCGCTGGTTTTGATGTTGGATTTTGCGGGACACGTGATGCGAGGAACATGTTTGTATGACGGTATATTTTGCGCTTCGCAAAGCTCATATTAAATTAATTATAATTGAAAAGTACTGTGTTTCCGACCGGGATCGAACAGGGATTTTTTGCGCGTGATAACCACTACACTCCGGAAAGTACGAAGAAGTTTGACCGATTTAAATATAAATGAATCGTTAATTTAATTTTGGTACTTATATTAAAAGATCATTTGTTTTATATTAATTCGTAAATATCAGCTGATTTCGTTGAACAACTGATTTTTAGGTTATGTTGTTGAAAACTAGCTATGTTACTTTGTCGTTTATATTAATTCGTAACGATCAGCTGATTTCATTGAACAGCTGATAGGCTGTGATAAGTGTCAGGATATGTTGTTAAAAATTAGCTATGTTAGTTTGTCGTGTTTTCGAATTCGTAATTAAAATAAAAATGGAAGAGAAAACGTGATTGTGATTTTTATTTTTTATTCAATAACGGAAAGTTTTTCACTTTTTATTATTTCCTTCCAAAAATATCAGTTCAAAATATATAAGTGTAAATTAGATTTTGATTTTACTAACGGGAGTTGAGCGGAGTCAAACAGCGTCGTATGGTTCCACACCGCTTTCAGTAGCCGTACTTACATTACTGAACAATAGGTTCAGTTTTGAATTTGTAATCCGCTCCGCTGCGCATTCGGTGGCCACTGTACTGCCTTGTGTATCTTCAAATATGAGCAGAAGATTATGAATATATTTTGAGATATTCAAATGATTTTCTGTCGAAAGGTTTTTTTTTGAAATACAAGCGTTTTATTTAGGTGGTTATACACTGCGCTTGAAAAAATTTCGATTAAATTTATTTGAACCTCTAAAGATGTTTTAACAGTTGCTAATAAAATAAGGTCGTAAAAATGTCTTTACTTTAAAAAAATCCAAAGATTTTGACAAACAAGACACACATGTGAAATATCATTAAAGTTTGTTTGTTTGTCTTTTAAATCCGGGAATTTGAAGGTCTGTTAAATTAACATCGGAGTACATTTTCTCCAAATAGTAGATTAAACCCATGCGTTACTTAAGCTTTCCATTTACACCGCTAGAGGTGCTGACACATAATTGTTACAGGTAAACTAAACAAACAAAGAATGGTTTTAATTGAAATAAAATCGAACAACACAGCCTTGCCGGGCCAGTGTGGGAGGGGACGCCATATAAGAGATTTGTCGAGTGGGATGGGACAAGGGTAATCTGCATAACAAATACTGTATAGTACAGGGTGATCTGTAAGTTAGTATCTTTCTTAATTAATCATCAAAGATCCAGTTAAAAATTATCAAATTAGATGGCATAAAAAACGCTGCATAGAGTTTATTAATTTCGATTTGAAATAGGAATTAATGAAACCCTAAAGTGCACTGTTTCAGAGGCTCACGTATTGTGAATATCGGTTTTGCGATCACAAATTGCTCCAGCTGGATTTAACTTTTCTTTATCTATCTATCTTGGTTTTGCCATTCGGGAGAACTTGGATCGGGGCTTCAAGAAGGCACGTATTCATATTCATACCGATAGTCAGGCAGCAATAAAAGCACTTGCATGTCCTGTAATACAATCCAAGCTGGTCTGGGAGTGTTGGAAGAACCTTGACGTTCTGTCCCGGGATAACCGAGTAACTCTTCACTGGGTTCTGGGGCATAGGGAGTTGAGGGTAATGAGGAGTCAGACTGACTGGCTGGACTTGGATCTGCATCTGAGTTTATCGGATCTGAGCCGGCTTTAGGGATTTCTCTATCGTTGGCCAGATTCGCCAACGTGTAACAGGTGGATTACATGTCAACACCAGGTAAGATGGGACAACCTTCATGGGCATTCCCATAGTAAACGTCTCTTAAGCAAAGTTCCTTCCGGAGGGATCAAAGAAGCATCAGATGTCTTGGGCAGAGCACAACTAAGGAGGATCATGGGGCTCATAACAGGGCACTGTGGTCTGAGGGTGCACACGAACAGGATAGGTGTATACCACGGAAAAACCGTGTGTAGATTGTGCAGGAAGAAGGAGGAAACTGCAGGTCACATAATTTATGATTGTGAGGCTCTTGCTAGTAGGAGGCTAGCGTTTTTAGTTTCCAAGACCCTATGGATCTTCAGCAGAGTGAGCTAGTCAGTGGATTGTCGGAACTTATTATGGGCACCAATCTGCTGAACTAGGTATTTTAAGAGGTAAGTTGCACAATAAGTTAGTCGATCGCAGTGCCTGGGGTTGAACTATCCCTTCCTCTAGTATATATAATCTTAATCTTCGCGACCCCAAATTGCTCCAGCTGGATTTAAATTTTCTTTATCTATCTATCTTGGTTTTTCTGTAAATTGCGAAAATGTATCTTATACAGTAAACTGCATACGCAGGTGATTGATACTTGTAGGAATTCAAAAGTTAAATAACTTTTTTAATTGTATTTTTGGCGGGGAACCTTTTACCACTTGGTGGTTTGTGTTTAGTTTGAGATAATTTTTGTAGGCGTATCACCAGTAACAAATATTGTGAAAGATGATCATGATAAATTAATTTATCATGTAATAAATGCTGAAGAAAAAACTTAGGCAGTGCGGGACTGGCCGACAGAAGCGACTACTTCTTTTGGCACGCCTCACTGTATATACTATTATGATTTAATTATTTTCAAAATTGCATGCAGGAAAGGACAACTCTTGAAAATTATTTTCGTATTAAATTTCGCGTGTTTGTAAGCACACAACTTAAAAATTAACTGAAACTGTCACAGACTATGATTTGAGTATCTTAGGCTATATAAGGGACTTTAATCAGTTTATAACCCTAATTTTGTCAGTTATACTGTCTAAGTATAATAATAAATGTAACATTTGTGATTCTGGCATTTTAAAATTTCTACAGGTCATATAAATTAAATAACCTAACTACACAAATTTATAAAATACACATTTTTAAAATTAACAACAACAATAAACATAACCTCAATTGAAGTGATATTGAAACATTTGTGCGAAATCAGCTGTTTAGAAGTAGTCGCTTCCAGTCTAGGTATATACAAGAAAAATATATGTTGTGAGATATGCATTACGGAATCAAGTGTGACGCGAAAGCAAATGTTTTGTCGACCGCGACCATACAAGTTTTCACTTTAGAAATACATTTTGTTAATCACTAAACAAAAATTAGAGCTTTCCGTAAAGGCAAACTGCATTTTCCCCGTGCAAAACATACACGCATACCCCGCGATAAGACGTAGTCACTTCAATAAAATTGTTGACAAAGAAATTATTTTCATACTTACATTTGATTATAGTAACCCAAAATTGTGAGAGCACTTTTTTAAGATTATAGAAAACTTGATTTCCCCGCAGGGGTACAGATTAGCTGCACCTATTGAAGGATTTAGATGTCCCTCGCGGTACCCGAGTCTAACACACATTTACACTTACATTTAGGGAGGCGATAATAGCCTCAATGTGTTTTTCGCTTTAAAATAAATTAAAATAATAAGAAGAAAACTTGATTTTTTTTAAATTTTCATAACGTATATAGTAACAAGTCATCTCACGTAGATCAGCTGTTCATTTAATTAAAGTACAAATTACCAAAATCGGAGTTTTGGCAATTTATTGCAGTGTTATTCTTGTAAACCTACTTATATATAGTGGCACAGTATAAACAGACGCTTGCTCTAAAATCTGTCTTTCATCCCCTTTTTACAACACTCTCGTTAGCAGTAAGGGTTGTTTGATGCCATTTTTAAACTGATGTTGTCGCTGTTTGACAGTAGATCCATCTCGAGGGGCGACTCAGGGGCGCCGGGCCTAATTGTTTCCCTGCAAGTTGGTTTACAGTTTAGGTTTAGAACCGCAGAAGGTAATTCACGATTAGATACTGCATGGCTGTAGAGTCAGCGGCTCCACGCAGGCGCGACATCTTCAACTTGAGTTTTTAGGGTGTCTTCTGTGGTCTATCGGTAGAGCAGGCTACTTGTAGGTCCGGTTCTCGATTTTTGGAAAAAGGAAATAAATACCGTAAAATTAGACACCAACTTTGCCGGATTCAATTGTTTCCTCGAAAAATATCCCTTTTGCGGAAATTAAATGAACAAAACAACCGGAAGTCGACCGCGATCATAATCGTTAAAACAGATTTTTAAGAGCTATTTTTAAAAAAAGATTGAACTAGGTACTTAGATATACAAAATTAAAATTGTAGGAGCAATACATACGTGCTAAATTTCATCGAAATAGGTTAATTAGTTTAGTCTTTCAGTGATGTGCACGCGCGCGCGCACACACACACACACACACACACACACACACACACACACACACACACACACAATATGAAAAAACTACTTTTTTGAACAAAATGGGCTTAAGAAACGGTCCATTTATCAAAACATTTTGCACGATTACTATACCTTTTTAAGTGCCTGTTTTCATGGTAAGAAAGTACAATTAATTAATTGTTTTACTACAAGGGTTTAAGGGCATAATTACATATAATTAATCGAGCGAAGCGAGGTCTTAACTTAACCTTACGACATTTGATTCGTGTGTTTGTTTATGTTTTGGCCAAACGCATTGACCGATTGATTTGAAATTTGGTACTAAGGTACTTTGTATTTAGCCCGAACCGAAGTATGCGTACAATTACTTGTATTTCAAGATGGCGGCGTCTGATTTATTGATGACGCGTTTACGAAAATTTAATCAAACGCATTGACCGATTGTTTTGAAATTTGGTACGAATATATCTTGTATAAAACAAAAAACGACATATGTATAACATGTTTTCCTATTTATTTCCGTTTCAAGATGGCGGTTTCTGATTTAACGATAACGAGTGTACGCAATTTTAATCGAACGCTTTGGTGGAGTGTTTTGAAATTTGGTACTGAGCTATCCCGTGTGAAACCCGAAAGACGTATGCGTAAGATTTTCCAATTCACTTGCGTTTCAAAATGGCGTTTAAAAATGGGTCGTTGCTGGTTATTTCCTGTAATATCGGCTGAACGGTAAAAACTATCATAATTTTGACCGCTTCGTGGCGTAAGAGTACTTCTAATAAATTTTGTCCAGGAACATTTATCGTAAATATTTACGGTTAACGGTTAAATTGACGGAAAAGGTTAAGAGCGTTGTCGTGGAGCGATGTGCGTATTAATTAAGAATACCGCGAGGTTTGCTGTTCTCTCGCGTGACGGGTGCATGCGATGAACCATGCAGATCTGTCCTAATTTTTCAAAACAAAAGTTGGCAACTGTGGGTTACAGGAAAGCCTTACGGTAGATTAATTATTGAGGGGCCCTCAATACGGGTTAGTTATTTCCAATGTTAATTTGTGTTTTGCTGAGTACAGTAATTTAATGAGTGATTGAAACCGTCGGTGGTCCTTGAGTGCCCGCGGCCTTGGAGTGGGGCAACGAACGAACAGTTTGGACTACTGATGGGCTAAACTATTATGTCTAAGGTCATTACAAAAAAAAATGATGTAGTAGGTCCGTGTAGTAGTGGACCTAGAAATGATGTAGTAGTGGGTGTATTCGTTTTCTATTTACAAATGAAATCTGGATTTTTTTGTATTTTTATATAGTGCTTACACAGTCAGTCAGAGAACGAAATTCTAAAGGCATAGCCTATTGGTTTTATATGCCAAACAGCTTACAGTGATTCGATGATATCATTTGAAAGATTAAAACATGTAAAATAATGACGGCACAAACTTGACGCAATAGAAGCAAATTTCAAAAAATTTTCCCTGATCCTACCCTTCTGATTTCACCATCACAATCAGCATTGAAATATGAATATATTAGCATTTTAAACTTTCAAATTACATTGAAACATTGACGGATTAATGCAATTTTGTGGGGGGCGGTTGGTTGATGATTAAATTTTTGAAATAATACCTTCAAAAACTAACACTATTAAGCTGTTTTGACACTTAAAACGCATATAAAATAAGTTTAAAAATTTTACGCCCAAAAAAATCACTTAATTTTCTTAGATTCCTAATATTTAAAACTTTTACAAAGCTCCATGTACAGAACTTCCCCTCTTCTCAATATAACTATCTGTAATATTTTACATATAGCTGCAGTTGCTCCAGTCGCTTTACCCTTACTGTTAACGCTGATCACTCGTCCTCATTAGCCTAAGCAAGTCCAGTTAAGTGTCACAACAGTTTCTCAACCAAGTTTTGATCAATTTTAAAGTCGAGAAAGGTCTTTCTGTTGTTGCAGTTAACGCAGGAAGAGAAGATAGAACCAGCATAAATTATCTAACTGATTAACTTGATTCTCACCCTCAGTACAAGTGTTACAAAGTGCACAAACATACTTATGTACATACGGACAAAACTTCATGTACGAGTTTCGGAACCTTCAGAGGCCTTTGACTCTTTTCCTCGAAGCTGCGGTACTTCCACTTTAAGGAAGTCAAATTTGATCTTTTACATTTTTTATTTTATTTCTTTTGGCCGCCCCTTCGCCCCCGCCTTTAATCCGTCCTTGCTTTGAAAATACAAAAATGAACCCTGGCCGCCGTTAAAAATGTCTTAATTTTAATAGATTTTGAAAATTCAAAATGCTACTGTATGCAAATTTTAATGATGATTATGATGGTGAAATCAGAATTTCAAAAAAGGATAACACAATGGAAAGTATTTTCTCTTCTATCACGTCAGCGTAACAGCTGCGTGCCGCGATTACTTTGAGCTATAAATTATTATATTTCTAGATCTTCATAACAAACGCGTGTCGGACGGAGCCGGTTCAGTTGTGATTTTACGATTCGCCGTGTACAGTTTTATTCGCGATTTGTAACTAATTGGAACTGCAAATCGTACAATTTATGCAAGAATTTTCCCCCCATAACGTTATTAGCCGCATTTTTTTATAACTGATCCGCAGGAACGCCGCCGGACCTGTTCCTGCGACCAGTCCGCCACGCATTCAGCGCGGTTACAGTTCCGCGGATGTTTCCAGAAGACGAGTTCTTTTTTTCTCGGACATGACCTGTCCGTCTGTCTTGGACAGTGTTTCCGCGTCCACACTGTCCATACACGCCAGCCGGCTCCGATACATTGACGGGAAGTTATTGTTCGTTAAACGTTTACTTTTGATAATTAGGCTTCCGTCTAATGCACGGAAAGATTAAAGGGAGGGCGAAGGGGCGACCGCCTCTCCTGAGATAAAAGAAATAGAATAAAAAATATAAAAGATCATATTTAACTTCCTTAAAATGGAAGTATCGTAGCTTCGAGGATAAGAATCAAAGAGATATTTGAGGCCTCCAAGGGTTCCGAAACCCGTCACATTATCCCGAACTTTGTTGTACATGAAGTTTTGTCCGTGTGTACATATGTACGTTTGTGCATTTTGTAACGCTTGTACTGAGGGTGAGAACGGGGTCAATCAGTTAGATGTTTTATGTCGGTTCTTTTTTCTCTTTCTGCGTTAATTTCAACAGCAGAAAAATCTTTCGCGACTCAAAAATTGATCAAAAACTGTTGTGGCGCTTAACTGAAGGCTAATGAGGACGAGAGGTCAGCGGTAAGGGTAACTGCGGATATATATAAAAAATATTGAGAAGTGGGAAAGTTATGTGGAGCCAGTTTTGCAAAATTTTAAAATTTAGGGATCGAAAAAAGTGATTTTTTTGTAAAATAGAGTACATTTTTACACTTAATTTATCTGTTTTTATGTCTTAAAATAGCTTAATAGTGCTAGATTTTTAAGATACTATTTCAAAATTTGTCACCCCAGGTTGGTCGTCTTGCAAATTAAATCATCCAACCAACCGCCCCCTACAAAATGGTATTAATCCTTCAGTGATTTAATGGACTTTTTACTACCCTCGTAAA
This sequence comes from Callitettix versicolor, assembly GCA_022606455.1. Lineage (NCBI taxonomy): Eukaryota > Metazoa > Arthropoda > Insecta > Hemiptera > Cercopidae > Callitettix > Callitettix versicolor. The sequence goes on along the minus strand of CM040188.1, from coordinate 17,139,303 downwards.
GGCTGCCGCGGTTTCGAAACCTCTCTGTTTCATCTTCAAGCCATTGTACAAAATGTCAAATCCCTCTGTCGAGGTTTTCACAATATTAGCAAAACATTTAAAACACAAATACACGATTTTTATTAAAATGCACAACGATAAAATTTGTTTTGGCCAAACGCTACAGTGCTACTCGTATGTCGTTACAGTCCGGACTCTAACGCAACTACATTGGCCGTGAAAAATCGGTCTTGAGATTTTCGAGTATAGGCCTACTAGTTTTGAAGTCTCAGAATCCAAAACCGTGGGCTTACTTGAACGGTACACACACACACACACACACACACACACACACACACACACACACACACACACACACACACACACACACACACACACACACACACCACTAAAGATTAGACTAATCGACTGATTTTGTGAAAACTTTACAAGCAGGTCTATTTCGCGTAAGTTTTAGGAGCATGTTACAGCATAAATACGTCAAATTTCTTTGATGAAAGGTCTTTGATGAAATAAATTTGACGGATCTTTGATGGACTAGCGCTTTTACCAAACTTTGATGAATCTTTGACGTGTAAACTTCGACAAAGATTTTCATAAGAAGTAGGCTTAACCTCAAAGTTTTACATTATTCCTTCCGTTCCTTTCGTTGCGTACAATTTAAAACGGTGAAATTGGCACGGACTATTAAAGCAGTAAAAACATTTATTCTTAAATATGAAAAAGAAGAGTGTTTGTGGAATATCCACACTGATGCTTACAAAACCCGAGATTTAAAATAATCGAGATTAAATAATAATAATAAATAAAATAAGAATCGCACTCTTCCAAATGCAGTTCTTTATTAATAGTGGCATTTACACCTAGTATATTTCTGCTTTGTATCCATGGTCGGACCTAAACTCGTTTTTTTCGTTTTTCTCTTTTTTTTAGTAACACCATAGCAAGATAAGCGCTTAATGCAGCAGTATTACAAGTCAACATATTCGATCCATTACAGCTACTGCACTTAAGTAAAAACAACTCCAAAATATATCTAGTTAATAACTCAGCTGATCAAAGAAATTTGAAGAATGTAATACGTTTTCTTCGATACAACTTTGACAAATATTTGAACGTGATATATGGTCAAAGTTTCATCAAATATTTAACAAATGATTGACAAAAATCTTTGATACTGTAACATGTCCCTTAGTTTCGGCTGTATAACTGATCGAGTGACAATGAGTCAGTACTTTTCTTTACATAAATATTCAAACTTGGAAGCAAAAATCGATTTTGCAATAGCTTGTAAAAATGTCTTAACTTGTAAAATTTTCAAAATGACGACCATTTCAAACATTTTAAAAAGCATAACTTTTTTCTTATATATTTTTTTAAATCTAATTTCACCAATGTAATTAGCGTTGAAAACCGTATAAATTACCAATTAAATTTTTAAAATTCGAGGAATTTTAAAAAAATAATTTAACGGCGGTTAATTTTCGTTATTTTTAGTGCAATTTGGAAGTTTAAAATGCTAATGTATGTAGATTTAATGCTGTTGATGATATGAAATTAGAGTTTCAAAAAGAGGATAATATAGTAAATTAATTTTAAAAATACGCTCCCATCACGTCCATCTACGTGCTACAATTATATCTATAAGTGAATTAAGTGCGTAAAATCTTATCTTATTCATATTATATTTCTGAAAGTTTGTGTGTTTGTTTGTATGCTTGTTTGTTTGTTTATTTGCTATTCAATCACGCTTTAACCACTGGTCCAATTGAGATGAAATTTGGTACGAATATGGTTTAAGTATCTGAGATACACATAGGCCTATTCCCGTTTTAAAAAACGTCATTATACTACTTACCCAGCCCAAAATAATTATTAGTATTTAGTTTTGTAACATGTTTTAACTGTAGTTAGGTTTAAATACTGTTTACTGGACATGATATTTAGGCACCAGAAATGGACATAGATCTAATCCAATTTTACAAATCTTAATCTGTGTTTTATTTATTACAAAATTATTGCTTTTAATGTAACATTTTCAATTATTTTAGTTGAAATTTTTTCAAAACTTCATTTGTTACTTTGTGTTGAATTTTCAATATTAAATGTAGAAAATCCCCACGCAGAGTGCCAATTGTAATTTGTAATATTACAATTACTGTGTATTTGTAATTTTAAAAAATGGTAAATATGCAGTGTAGCATATCCTGGATTTTTCGATATTTTTGTTACTAAAATGCTTTATTATGTGCCCAAAAGCAAGAATCTAAAATATGAAAGCACGAGAAGTACGATAAAAATCGAAAATAAAAGTGAAAAACATAACCTCAAAATTGCTACCGGCGAAAATCGGTAACGTGTTGTAGATCGGTAAGACAATAAAAATACGTCTAACACTGGTTTTGGGTATTTTTAAAAGAATACTGCATAACCTAAGTGACACGGTTGTTTGGCCTAACACGGTGATGAGTGAAAAAACCTTTAGCTATATTTTTTTAAAGAATACTAGGCTACATATCCTAACTGACACGGTTGTTAGGCCTAACACGGTGATGCGTGAAAAAAATTTTATATTTTTTTTTAAAGAATACTCCATAAGCTAACTAACATGGTTGTTATGCCTAAAAACCTTTATTTATTTTTTTAAAAGAGTACTAATAACCTAACTGACACGGTTGTTAGGCGTATCACGGTGATGCGTGAAAAAGCCTTTATATTTTTTTTAAAGAGTATTCCATAATTTAACTAACACGGTTGTTAGGCGTATCACGGTGATGCGTGAAAAAGCCTTTATATTTTTTTTAAAGAGTATTCCATAACTTAACTAACACGGTTGTTAGGCGTATCACGGTGATGCGTGAAAAAGCCTTTATACTTTTTTAAAGAATAGGCTACTACTACATATCCTAACTGACACAATTGTTAGGCCTAACACGGTGAGACGTGAAAAACCTTTATATTTTTTTAAACAGTACTGCATATTCTAACTGACACGGTTGTTGGGCCTATCACAGTGATGTGTGAAAAAAAACTTTATTTTTTTTATAAAGAGTACTCAAACCTTAACTGACACGGTTGTTAGGCCTAACATGGTGATGCGTGAAAAAAACTTTATATTTTTTTTTAAAGAATACTCCATAAGCTAATATACCTTTATTTATTTTTTTAAAAGAGTACTCAATTTCTAACTGACATGGTTGTTGGGCCTAATACGGTGATACATGAAAAAAACCTTTATATTTTTTAAAGAGTACGCTATAACTTAACTAACACGGTTGTTCGACCTAACACAGTAATGCGTGAAAAAAACCTTTATATTTTTTTTAAAGAAAAGGCTACTACATATCCTGACAGGGTTGTTGGGCCTATAACGGTAATGCGTGAAAAAACATTTATATTTTTTTAAAGAATACTACGTGTCCTAACTGACAAGTTGTTATGCGTAAAAAAACTTCTATATTTTTTTAAATAATACTCCAAACTTAACTTACACGGTTGTTAGGCCTAACACGGTGATGCGTGAAAAATCTTTATATTTTTTTAAACAATACCACATTCCTAACTGACACGGTTGTTAGACCTAACATGGTGATGCGTGAAAAAACTTAATATTTTTTTTAAAGAATACTCCAAAAGCTAATTAACATGGTTGTTAGGCCTAACACAGGGATGCATTAAAAAAAGAGTACTCCAAACCTAACTGACACGGTTGTTGGGCCTAATACGGTGATGCAGGAAAAAAACCTTAATTTTTTTTAAAGAGTACTCCAAAACTTAACTAACACGTTTGTTGGTCCTAACACGGTGATGCTTGATCTTTAATGTATATTACGATTGCGGGCAAAGCCGTGACGGGTAACAGCTAATCATATTATATTTCTGAAAGTTTATTTTCGTGTGTTTGTTTCTTATTCAATCACACTTTAACTACTGGACCAAATGAGATTAAATTTGGTGTGAACACGTTTTAGGTATCTGAGATAAACACAATACTATTCCAGTTTAATTGTATAATAGTGACTTTTTAATAATACTGTATTTTATTAAAATATGACAGGACCCTGTTTTAGAGTATCGAGTAGCAAAAATTTATATGTCTTGGCCGAAAACCATAAATCGTATAATATTCTATATAGAAATATATTAAAATGAAATGACCTATTCTGATTTTGAAAATCTACTCTAAATTTTATTGCCTACATTATAATTGCAGGCAAAGCCGCAACGGGTAACAGCTAGTTGAAAATAAAGACAAATACAGTTAAGGAGCAAATCGAAAAAATTAAAATGAACCCTGACCGCCTCTTGATTCGATAGCCCTTGAACGGAAATAGAGATCGATTTAATTTTGGATGCTAATGTAGGTAGATTTTAATGCTGTTTATGATATGAAATCAGAGTTTCAAAAAGAGAATAATATAGTAAAATTAATATTAAAAATGTGCTGCCATCACGTCTATCTACGTGTTGTTATTGTATCTATAATTGAAGTGCATAAAATTTTAAATAAAGAAAAATAAGGAGCAAATCGAAAAAATTAAA
>CM040188.1:17119761-17129761 GCA_022606455.1 Callitettix versicolor | reverse complement strand
ACCGTTTATTATTTGAGTCTGCTTGAACTAATACAAACAACAAATATATCAGTAGTTAAAGCAGTAGTTGCTTGTCTGGCCACCGCTCGTAAACTTTCCGCCAATTTAAATGGTAACTGTAATTTGGGTGCAGTAATACTGGAACAACTTTATTTGAAATTGTATACTCTTTCTCTATAAAGCGGTCATGATTACATTAGGTCTTTCCGTTCAGCCAGTATAACAGGAAATAACAAGTAAATGAAACTAAAGTGAATATGAAAAAATTTTACGTATACGTCATTTGGGTTTTTTCCAATATAATTTCGTCCAAACTTCAGAACAATCGGATAATGTGTTTAGCTAAAACTGCATACACTAATTATTTAAGCCAGAGGCAACATCTTGAAACGAAAGTGAATGGGGGCCTTACACATATGTCGTTTAAGCTTTATACAAGATACCTTCGTACCAAATTTCAAAACAATCGGTCAATGCGTTTGGCCAAAACTGCTTACATTCTTCATAGTTGATTAGCATTCGCCATCTTGAAACGGAAGTAAATGAGGGAAAATCTTGCATATATATAGTTCAAGTTTTATAAAGATACCTTACTACAAAATTTCAAAACAATCGGTTCAAGTGTTTGGCCAAAACAGCGTACACTCATTATTGTTAAATCAGAGTCGGCCATTATGAAACGGAAATGAATGGGAAAAAACCTTACATAAACTTCGTTGGGCTTTATACAAGTTATCTTCGTAACAAATTTTAAAACAATCGATCTATGTGTTTGGCTAAAACTTCGTACGATCGTCATTGTTAAATTAAAAGCTGTCATCTTGAAACGGAAGGAAATATGAAATATCTTACACATACGTCATTTGGGTTTTATACAAGGTGCCTTCGTATCGAATTTCAAAACAAGGGTCAATGCGTTCTGCCATAACGTCATACACTTTTCGTCGTTAAATCAGAGACCGCCATCTTGTAACGGAAATGAATGAAGGAAAATCTTATACATACGTCGTTTGGGCCTTTGAACTAAAATTCAAAACAATCGATCAAAGCTTTTGGCCAAGATTGCGCACGTTCTTCATCGTTAAATCAAAGGCCGCCATCTTGAAATGGAAGAAAATGGGGAAAACGTTACACATACTCTTTCAGGCTTTATACAAGGTACCGTCGTACCAAATTCCAAAACAAGGGTCAATGCGTTCTGCCAAAACGTCGTACCCGTTTCATCGTTTAATCAGAGGCCACCATCTTAAAACGGAAACGATTGAGGAAAATTTTACACATACATCGTTTGAGCTTTAAACAAAATACATTTGTACTAAAATTCAAAACAATCTGTCAATGTGTTTGGCTAAGACTGCGTACGTTCTTCATCGTTAAATCCTCTGGTTTTCCTGAGGCCGCCATCTTGAAACGGAAGAAAGTAGGGGAAACTTTACATACGTTTCGGATATTATGCAAAGGTATTTTCGTACCATATTTGAAAACATAGTCAATGTTGGCCAAAACATTGTACACTTATCATTGTTAAATCAGAGATCGCCATCTTGAAACGGAACTGAAAGATTTTCACATATATTGTTTGGGCTTTACATAAGGTACCTTTGTACTACAGTTCAATATCGGTCAATGCGTTTGGCCAACACTTCGTATGTTCAATCATATGCCGCCATATTGAAACGGAAGTAATTAGGGGAAAACTTTACACATGCATCTTTCCTACATTATATAAGATACCACCGTACCAAAATTTCAGAACAATCTGTCAATACGTTTGTCCAAAACTGCAACACAGACAAATAAATCAAATGTGGTACGGTAAGTTGAAACAGCGACCTTACTTATTTCGGTCAATTAACTGTCTTTTGAGATGATTTATAAATTGCACCTCATGTAGACCTACTAAATTATTAAAGTTGATCACTGTGCTAAATTACGCAGGCAAATTGACTGATTCTTGTACGTGCGGATCGCCGGCACAGTTTCCTAACCTATTCATTGAAACGCACAAAATCGTAGCCAACAGTCGAGTTGTACGTCATAGGTGATAGCTGTCAGTACTTCTTGTGCGTCCTTTACCATTCAGACCAATTCCTTCTTGATTTACAGCCACTTCTCTTCTAGACATGATGACGTGCGGGAGATGGACTATAAAATATAGACGTCTTATTGACGCTTGCGAAGTCGGTGATAGGGGATTGATTGGAGACGGTTTATGAAGGGCATTTGAGGAGGTTGCAAGTGTTCCGCTCATTGTTAGCAGACCTCCGCGGTGGTCGAAAAGCGCGCGAAGAATGTGCGGAATTAATGGTCATTAGGGATATTTATAACGCTATACTTTAGAATTGTTGACGTATTTAGGAAATGTTCTGTTGGGACAACCGTCGTGGTAAGTCTTTGATGAAGTTCCGAGAGGTCGTTATCAAAAAAAGAAAGGTTGGAGGGGTGTTTTTAGGGGGTGTCTTCGTACCGGATTTAAAAACAATCGTTTAATGCTTTTGACTAAAACTGCGTACACTCGTTATTGTAAATCAGAAACCGCCATTTTGAAACAGAAGGGAATGGCAAAAGTTTTTCACATGCATCTCTTGGGTTTTATGCAAGCTACCTTCGTACCAAATTTCAAAACAAAACTGCTTGACAAAGAAAAACAAACACAAACCAAATGCCGAACGTTCGAGTTGGAATAGACTTCTCTTCGCTCGATCAATGAAAATAGTGTTTTGAACTCACGTTTTTTAGTTTCATAAGCAGAAATCATACAATTCAGTCAAGAATACTCATAGAAACAATAAACGCACTGGTAGACTTAAATTATCAAGAGTACTAATAATGTGTATACGGCAAGTGTGGCGCTTTTTAGGTGTTATCAGTACTGTCTTTTTTAAGAAGTGCAGTGAAAAAGATTTTACTCCAATAAGCGAGACAATATAAAACTTTTAATTGATTTGTGATTAGTCGTTCGTTGTCTGTGTCGTCGAGTACTTTGCCATTTTAGATTTTCTAAAAAGTAAAACACATGTTCTTGATAAGGGCAGATTATTTTTTCTAATGGCTTTACAACTTAATAACACGCGTAATATAATTTTTATGCTTTTTTTCTGATTTTACAGTCCCAATGAAATTAGTTTCACAAACTTAAAAAACTGCCCGATAATTTTCTGAAGGCATTCAGGAACTAAAGGTACTACACAGTAACTTTTCACAGGATAAGTGGGCCTTTCAAGATGAAAATACGAGGCCGCAAGTCAAAGTTAACCAATAGAGCAGGGGTCTCCAAACTTTCCAGCCTTAGGGCCATACTGATTACTCCAGTAAGTTCCGAGGGCCAAAACCATATTATCATTGTTGCCGGTGGTAAAAAGTGAAATAGTCCACTGATGAAAAAAATAAGTCCGAAAAAGTACGCAACTTTTAAAAAAGGCTGCAAATCGGACTAAAGTCCGCAAAACGGCAACACTGCATATTATTAATTTTCCTGTCATTATCTGTAATTTCTAGATTAGTCGTAGAGTAGTAGAGTAGTCGTGGAAAATCTCAATTACGTAAATCTCATTAGTATTTCATATGTCATTATGCTTGTTATAAGTTATGTTTTTATTTAAAATGTATAAAATGTTAGTTGGATTCATTTCAATAATTTGTTAGTTATTATATACTGAAGTTAAATTTTCTGCATATTATACACGTCTTTACTCATTACAATTCTGTTTTTCTTTATCCAACTTATCACAAAAACAATAACAATAAGCCTACAACAATGTTGTGAGTAGTTAGCCCATGACCATATCAATGTAGATGTCATATTAATAATTATTCAACATAAAATTAGAATACTTCAGTAAACTAAATTTAATTTGCTATAAAAAATATGTTCTCTAAAAGGAGTTTTCAAGTATGCTAGCTCTCCGCGGGCCGGACAAAATCTGTCCGCGGGCCGGATATGGCCCTCGGGCCGTAGTTTGGAGACCCGTGCAATAGAGTATCATGGAACGAACGGTTGTTATAAGAAAAGGTTTTCTAGTTTGGAAGTAACAATAAAAAAAACAAGAATCTTTTACAATACTAAAAGTATCAAGAAGGCCGTGACCTCTGAAGGTCAAATACAATTCGCCAGTAACACAATTCGACTGTAGTGAAAGCCATTTTCGTGCTAATTGGCTCTTCGCCGTTCGCTTTATTTTGTGAAACTTGAACCATTAAAACAACCGGAACATAATTAAACCGAAGAATATAGCGATAAAACTTTACACCCCCTTTAGGCTTGCGTGCCTGGCGACAGCGTTCTTAACACCATGCCGTTACGTCCTGTTAACTGATACAATAGTGACGCCTCAGTGAGGCCACAATGACATTGCAGTGACGTCGCCGTGATAACACAGGGACACCACAGTGATGCCACGATGAAATTGCAGCGACGTCACAGAGATAACACAGGTACACTACAGTGACGCCACGATGATATTGCAGCGACGTCACAGAGATAACACAGGTACACTACAGTGACGCCACGATGATACTGCAGCGACGCCACAGAAATAACAAAGGGACACTACAGTGACGCCACAATGATATTGCATCGACGCCACAGAGATAACAAAGAGATACTACAGTGATCCCACAATGATATTGCAGCGACGCCACAGAGATAACACAGGGACACTACAGTACGCCACAATGATATTGCAACGACGCCACAGAAATAACAAAGGGACACTACAGTGACGCCACAATGATACTGCAACGACGCCACAGAAATAACAAAGGGACACTACAGTGACGCCACAATGATACTGCAACGACGCCACAGAAATAACAAAGGGACACTACAGTGACGCCACAATGATACTGCATCGACGCCACAGAGATAACAAAGAGATACTACAGTGATCCCACAATGATATTGCAGCGACGCCACAGAGATAACACAGGGACACAATAGTGACGCCACAATGATATTGCAACGACGCCACAGAGATAACACAGGGACACAATAGTGACGCCACAGTGATATTGCAGCGACGCCACAGAGATAACACAGGGACACTACAGTGACGCCACTATAGTACAATATTGCCACTTTTTTTTGTGTTTAACGTCTGACTGTTGTGCACACTTGGGCTGATGCAGACGATGGGATGATTTATAGCGTATGAAAATGCCAAGTCCTGGCCGGGAATCGAACCCGGGTCCTCTGGGTGAAAGCCCAGTACGCTATCAACTAGGCTACCAAGGCGGCTGCTGTACACATGGACATTACAGTGATACCATGATGGCATTACAATGACGCCATAGTGATAACACAGGGACACCACAGTGATACCAAGCTGGAATTACAATGTGATAACACATGGACACACAGCGATACCACAGAAATAACACATGGACACTATTCATTGTCTTTAATTTTTAATGTAATTTGAAAGTCTAAAATGATATATGCATATTTAATGCTGATTATAACGGTGAAAACAGAATTTGAAAAAGGTTAAGATAAAAAACAAGTAGTTTTGGAAATTTGCTTCTATCAAATCAGCAAGTCAGTTGCATGCTACGATTATATATATTTTATGTAAATTGTGGTTATTTTTTCGTAAATCATTGAAACGTGTTTACTTTAGTTATGAAAAAAGTATGGTGATTTTTTGTTTTAATGATTATTTTAATCAGTCGGTTTTCAGGCGTTGTGGGTCCAAAAAAAGTAGTTTTTACTTACATTTGTGAATGACAATCGGTATGCACTGTAATGTAGGTATGTTCAAAAATCAGCTCACCTGCACAAGATCATATAAACGTAATCAGATATTTTTGTATGCACACACTCCGCTAGCCTTCTACAAATTCTGACCATAAAAATACCATAACTTTTTAACCTATCCGTTTAGATAGAGTCGGCTTAATGGTTTGTTTGAGTTATGGTAATTTCACAGCTGGGGCGGTCAACCCTTAAACAACTTTATGGCAAGCAAACTTGTAAATAATAATTGAAGAATTGTAATTTATATTTTATAACTGGGAGAACTGGTCCCGCGTTATGACCCCAGCCGTGGATGGCTCCATCTTGTACGCTTTACAAACATAACTTCATCAGCACAGGACTGTCCCGTGGAGACAGAATTGTAAATTTCCTGGGTTAATACGTCTTCGTTGGACGTTTGCGGGAATATGTAAGAACAAAGCTGGCACCAGACCCGTAGTTTGGGGGGAAACCTCAGAAACGTGATAAAAAGTATAAAATATCGCATAGTAAATTGAATACTGTCTTAAATTGAATATCTTATTCGAAGTATAACTGAAATAGGCTCAAATAAAGTCCTTTTAATTTGTTGATTTTTGTCGCTAAAACTCATAAATAAAAACGAATGATGCAAAAAAATTTAACAAAAAAGTTACAACTTTCAGTTATTTCAACAAAAAAACATTTCTGAAGCTATTCAAAAACACTGAGGATTCGGCATGATTAATCAAAAACGGTGCATCAAATTTTTTTAAAAAACAAGTATTATGCAAAATTTCAATTACGATATTTTTTTTCGAAAACACGAAAAATTAACAAAACTAGTTTTTAACAGCATAACCTCAAACTTATTATAGCCTATCAGCTGTTCAATAAAATCAGTTGGTCTTTACAAATTAATATAAAACAACAGTTCTTTTTTTTTTTTTTAATTTAAGGCACATGGGACTACTTTAAGTCAATATTTCGGTCTCTTCTTCTTATCCGTGTTAGTGCACTGCGAGGATTTCAACTTCTTCCTCCAATCCGATCCGATCTCTTCTTCTTCATCCTATCCGATCTCCGCCACCTGACCTCGTCTGACACCTCCACCGTCCCTCGTCGTTCCAGCTTTCCTACGTCAAACCTGATGTTTTTCAGAATGCTTCTGATTCTCGTTCTGTCCGGTACATCCTCGATCCGCAAACCGATCTCTTGCAGATCTTTCAGAGTCTGCGAGACGTAGTGTCATTGGTTCTTCCTATTAATATTTCTCATGACCAGCTGTTTCGGAATCCTGCTGTTGGGCGTCCTAAGGATGTGGAAGAGATGGACAATTCTTCGTTTTTTCATAACACTTGTAATTGGGTTTACCTGTTTATACACTGTCTCGTTGGTAGCGACTCTACAGAAACCATCTTTCTGGTAACTTTTATTTAAACAGGTCCAAATGATTCTTTTCTCGATCTTAAGTAACTGGTCTGGCATTATTCTTGATGTGGAAAAGGGTCTCGCAGGCGTAGAGTGCTTCCGGGAGAACAACAGAACTGTAGTGTCTCACTTTGGACTTTATCGAGAGACTTTTTTTGTTATAAGTTGACCAACAGATCTTTTAATATAAGTACCAAAATTAAATTAACGATTTATTTCATTAACTATCAAGGTTTTTCGTAGTTTCCATAGTGTAGTGGTTATCACGTCCGCCTCACACGCGCAAGGTTCCCGGTTCGATCCCGGCGGAAACAAAGACATTTTTAATTATAATTAATTGAATATGAAACTTGCGACGCGCAAAATATACTGTTGTATATCAATATGAACATGTTCTCGCGTCACACGAACTGACTTCAAAACCAGCCCTAAACATGATACATGTTAAAAAACCGAAAGTGTTGGCCTAGTACTTCATACAAGGATTAAAACTTCAATCAAATTCTAATGAACCGATTTTCTTAGTTCTTTCTAAATCCTGGACAATTTTATGCGCGTATATTGTTTGACGACAATTGAGAAATATTTAATCAAAATCGTAAGACCCGACTTGAAAAAAGTGATTTTTTAAATAAATATTCTGTTCGAAAATGTTTTAAAATATTTTTTGAAAAATTCGGTGTCAAGTTTCAACAGAATCGATTAGTTCAGTCTCGATTCTGTATGTGTACGTGTACAGATATACAAGTGAAAATTACTTTTTTAACTCGAGTGTGTCCTCCCACACACACGAGTTAGCACTTTCACGTTCGCAGTTTTAGTCCGATTTGATTCAACCTTTGGTAATAGCTTGGACAAGTGCGTTAACCAGTGAAATTCGTTCAACAATTTAAAAATGGCGGTCATTTTAAATCATTAAAACTTTATAAATTCGTAAATACGATTGTACCGTTTTAAATAGCGTTAAAAACTGCGGAAATCGGCAATTTCATGTTCAAAATCCGTTGAAATTAAGAAATTTAATTTGACAGTTCTTCATTTTCGAATTTTCAATGTAATTTAAAAATTTAAAATGCTAATATATGCAGATTTTATTGCTGCTTATAATGGTGAAAACGGAATTGCAAAAGAGGGTTAGATAAATAAAAATATTTTGGGAAATTCGCGTTTATCACGTCAGCGAGACAGATGCGTGTCGCGATTATTTTCTACTGAAAAAAATGTATAAAATTTGAAATAATAGTTTTTTAAAAAATGGAGTAAAAATGCACGTGTCGGCCATTTTATCCTGAAATCCCCTTAAATAGCCCTCATTAGTATCACATTTCCACAAATCGGCTTTAACTTTAAAAACTTCAAAATGTTCTGTTATTATGTTATCGGAAAACTGCAAATCTCTGTCACAATTGGGCCTCGCAGATCTCTCAAGACGAGTCGGTGTTAAGAAATTAGAATTTTTCCATTATCCGTTTTATCGACAAAACTAAATGTTTGAGGTGCTTTCTTTGGCCTCTTTTAATTAATTTATACGCACGTGAGAAAGTTAATGAATTTTTTGCACTATTTAATTTAATTTCACGCGGACAGAACAATTAATTTTTTTCTGCACTTTGTGGGTGGATGCTTGCCGTCGGTAATTTGCATATCTGGATTGTGTGTAATTAATTTAAACGTAATTACACTAGTCTCAATTATAATTAAATTACAACTGCCGTGTGTGTGTGTGTGTGTGTGCGCGCGCGCGTCTCTATGCGCGCGCGCGCGTGTGTGTGTGTGTGTGTGTGTGTGTGTGGGCGCGCTTGTGTGTGTGTGTGTGTGTGCTTGTGTGTGTGTTTGTATGTGTGTTTTGTGTATGTTTGTGTGTGTGTGTGTGTGTATGTGAGTGTGTATATGCGCGCACGAGTATTTGTGGTGTGTTTGTGTGTGTATGTGTGTGCGCGTGCATATGTGTGTGAGTGTGTTTATGTATGTGTACGCGCGCACATGTGTGTGTGTATTTGTGTGCGTGCGCACATGTGTGTGTGTGTGTTGTGTGTGTGTGTGTGTGTGTGTGTGTGTGTGTGTGTATGTGTGTTTGTATTGTGCGTATGTGTGCGCGCGCGCCTGTGTGTGTAAGTGGTGTGTGTGTGTGTGTGTGTGTGTGTGTAAACGGAACGCACACACTTAGTTTGTAATTTCAGTCCTATTTGATTCAAACATGGCACAAAAATCGATATCGGTTTCGTTTGGTTGAGTTCGTTAACTAGAGAAAATCGTTCAACAGTTTCAAAATGGTAACCATTACAAATCCATAAAAATTAATAACGTTGTTATCTTAAATTTGTTCTGAAAATGTGATTAAGCCGTTCCAATGAGCGTTAAAAACTGTATAAATCAGCATTTTGAATTTTCAAAATTGGTTGAAATTAAGAAATTTAATATGACGGCGGAAATGGTTCCTTTCGTATCTTCAAAAGCCGTCTCGCGGCCTTTTTTTTTTTTTTTTTTTTTTTTTTTTTTTCATTAATAGCTTCGTATTACATGCTAGGGGGTATCCCCGGGCGTGTGCCCATTATACCCCCTTTAATGCTGCGCTTCGCATTTACATATATATACTAAACTATTACATCTTAATCCTATCTTATATCTATCAACTATCCCTATAAAACAAACTCAAAATTAACTTATGCTCTCTAATGCAACTGCCATTGTAATAAAACCAAAAATCTTATGTGCCAAAAACCAAATGTGCCATTGTGCCTTTTACCATTTTACTTATTTATAATATCTTACTACTAACAAACAAACAAATAATAATATGAAAACTGCAAACAAAACCAAAATATAGCAAGTCCATTTTAACATTTTTTTAGTTAA
>CM040188.1:16829761-17114761 GCA_022606455.1 Callitettix versicolor | reverse complement strand
ATCATCACCATCACCACCACCACCTCCACTACCACCACTACCAACACCATCACCATCACCAATCACCACCACCATCACCATCACCATCACCACAACCACTACCATCACCATCACCATCACCATCACCATCACCAACACCATCCCCATCATCGTCACCATCACCACCACCTCCACTACCACCACCACCAACACCATCACCATCACCATCACCACCACCACCACCACCAACACCATCACTATCACCACCACCAACACCATCACCATCTCCGTCACCATCTCCGTCACCATCACCATCACCATCACCACAACCACTACCATCACCATCACCATCACCATGATGATGATCATCATAATCATCACGTCACCACCACCTCCACCTCCACCTCCACCAACACCAACACCAACACCACCAACACCATCACCATCACCATCATCATTACCACAACTACCACCACCACCACCACCACCATCACCATCACCACCACCAAAACCATCACCATCACCACCAAAACTACCACCACCACCATCACCATCACCACCACCATCACCATCACCACCACCATCACCACCATCTCCACCTCCACATCCACCACCACCACCACCAACACCATCACCATCACCACCATCATTACCACAACTACCACCACCACCGCCACCACCATCACCATCACCACCACCACCACCACCATCACCACCACCAAAACTACCACCACCACCATCACCATCACCATCACCATGATGATGATGATCATCATCATCATAATCATCACGTCACCACCACCTCCACCTCCACCACCAACACCAACACCATCACCATCACCATTATCATTACCACAACTACCACCACCACCACCACCATCACCATCACCACCACCATCACCACCACCATCACCACCATAACCACCACCACCTCCACCTCCACCTCCACCACCACCACCACCACCACCACCAACACCATCAACATCACCATCATCATTATCACAACTACCACAACCACCATCACCATCATCACTACTAAAACTACCATCACCACCATCACCATCACCACCACCACCACCACCACCACCACCACTACCACTATCACCACCATCACCATCACCATCACTAAAAGGAATTGTTATGAAATGTGAAATTGGTTAGAAAGAATCCAGCAGAGGCAGCTGAAGTGAGAGGCTGATAGGCTCAACAATCCCACCGTACCTCTAGCTCATACGAAAGCACCCGAGCTGATGGAGTGAATGACACCGGTATAATGGTGTATCAAACGGAGCCATGGAATACCTGGCGACCTCCCAGTGTACCTTAGCCTTTGCCATGCATACAGCGCTCTGTAGCTGGCCTATATTTCCTTAGCTACTTGTAGGTGTTCCTTCACGAATGAACCGGATCTCACTGCACAACAAAAAGGTTTGTAAAATGGAACAGAACCTCCGTAATATGGGCCAAAAGAAAGAAAAATTGTAAGGGAATTAACAGAGCAAGCATCTGCAAGCACGTCAATAACGAACTTGGAAATCAGCAGTTAGAAATGGAGGAGCTACCCACCTTGAATCTTCTCCAAATCCTAGACGTTATAAAAAGACTATGACTGGAGAAGGCGCTATAACTGAGCACCTCAGGAATATAAAAGAAGGGAGCAAAATATATTTACAAAGGTTGGCCTGCAAACTAATTCATTCATTGGACAGAAAGTAAGAATTAAAACAAGCAAAAAAAAAATTAATTTTTCGCGATCGTCCTGTATCTTATGTCCTAGTTATTTTGTTTGACGTTAAAATTACACTTCTATTGCTGTACAGTCGGGTAAAAAATTATAGCGAAATGAGTAAACTTCCCGAGTATTTATTGAGTTCTTTCTCCCCATTTTGAGAAAATATACTGTAAAAATGCTGGTCGCCGCCAGTACTTAGCCGGCCGCTTTGCGGCTTCTAAATAATTAATTTCCGTCTGCCATTATTTCCATTAGACTTGTTTAGTATTAAACAACTCGACGCTATTCAAGCATAAACGATTTAATTACTAAACACGTTGGTTGGTAATTAAAAATTATTTACAGTAATTATAGTTGTTTCTGTTTCTTTAGATAAACATATAAATATATCAGCATTTACAAAATAATTAATAATGATTTATTTGTTATCATTTATTTTCATCGTAAACAGAAGCAAAAAAACATAACCTCAGTAGAAATATTATCGAAGGAACAGCTGTAGGGAAATCAGCTGTTTATGTGTAATGCACAGTGTGTTTCTTCTTTGCCCTGTAGCTGTGGTTTTCTGTTTGCCATATGCTTACTTTGGATAGTTCATTACGTGCGGCTAACAAAATATCTTTGAGGGTAGCAAAACACTAACGTTCAATGGTTCTCTTATAGAGGCATTCCACTTCCGTGTGATGGCCACTTTTTCTCGCTCACAACCCTAACCTTAGATTAGGTTAGGTGATACTAGGTTTTACGTTAGGTTAGGTTAGGATGATAGATTACGTTGTTAGGTTAGGTGATGCTAGATTGTGTGTTAGTTTAGGTTAGGTTAGGTTAGGTTGTTAGGTTTGGTAATTTTAGGTTAGGTTGTTACGTTCGATGATGTTACGTTGTATGTTAGATTAGGTTACTTTGTTAGATTACGAAATTAGATTAGGTGAGGTTAGGTTGTATGTTATATTAGGTTAGGTTATGTGATATTAGACTGTATGTTAGATTAAGTTAGTTTAGGTTGTTACATTCGATGATGTTACGTTGTATGTTAGATTAGGTTACTTTGTTAGATTACGAAATTAGATTAGGTGAGGTTAGGTTGTATGTTATATTAGGTTAGGTTATGTGATATTAGATTGTATGTTAGATTAAGTTAGTTTAGGTTGTTACATTCGATGATGTTAGGTTGTATGTTAGATTAGGTTATGTTTAAGTTACGTTGTTTGATTAGGATATTTGGTAAGGTGACGTTAGGTTGTATTTTATATTAGGTTAGGTTAGGTGATTTTAGGTTGTATGTTAGATTATTTTACGTTAGATTGTTAGGTTCGATGATGTTAGGTTGTATTTTAGGTTAGGTTAGACAATGTTAGGCTAGGTAATAAGCGGTCAAACAACGGAAAGAAAACGAGTAGTATTAAATCGAATGTTTGCTCATAACAGTGTAATCACTTATGCGAGAAAAATGTCTGTTGTTGAACCAAAAACAAAAATCATGCATCATGTTTTCTCTTCCTTTTTTTAATTTTAATTACGATAATTTGTTCGAAAACACGATAAATTAACATACCTAGGTTTTAACAACATAACCTGAAACTTATTATAGCCTATCAGCTGTTCAATGAAATCAGCTAATCGTTACAAAATAATATAAACACAGCTGATATTTTAATACAACTACCAAAATTAAATTAACAATTCATTTCATATATTTACATCGGTCAAACGTCTTCATAGTTTCCTAGTGTATTGGTTATAACGTGCGCCTCACACGTGCAATGTCCCCGGTTCGATCCTGGGCGGAAACAAAGGAAAGATTTAATGACACTTGCGACTCGCAAAATATACTATTATATATCAATTTACATGTTCCTTGCATCACACGACGCGCAAAATCTATCACAACCAGCCCTGAAACACTATACATATTAAAACGTAACCACATTGCACAATTGGGACCTTTTTGTTGTTTTGAAACGTCCATTCGAAATTTCTTGATCGCTGCGCTGTACCACGATCATGTTCCCACTCGCAACTTCTTATCAATTAAAACACACAGTCGCATCGGCATCCAACATCTGGCGCAGCCCTTAGCCGTGTTATTTGTATTACAAAGCGTATAAATTAATATCGGCGGACGGACGGACGGACACAGGTTAATTGTAATGGTTGCCAAGGTAACAAGTCCAACGGCGCCAGGAACACCTACGCTAAGGACTGGCCTTTACAACAGATGGCGGTATCGCTGTTCTTCAACATGCAAATTATATTTAGAAAATACCGGACAAGGTCTGCGGTCAGTTGGACCACGGGTCGCGTTTAAATGTTGCACAAACTTTCCAGTTTTTTATTTGAAAACGTCTTCAGGCGCGTCTTGCCACTTAGAGCGTCGAGCGCGCGCGATGCCATCATGTTGTATTAAACAACATATTGATCGCAATTACGTACCGTTTAGTTAATATTTTTAGATTTTGCATAAATTAGTTTTAAGGTTTTTTTGTGTCTGGAATTCGCAAATAGTAATTTTTCTTGAGGTCTGTAACTTCAGTAAAAAATGAACCGATATACCTTTATTTCTTGAAGTTTTCAGTTATACCGATCGACTACTCAAGTTATTATTAGGCTTATTATTATTAAGTTGGTGCTGGTATCTGGCTGGACATTCTAGTATAGTTCGTAAAACATTGCTTCCAGTATATTTTATAGAATGGTGCTTTTACTTTCTTCGTTTATGAAGTATAAAGAGATTATAGTGGCCGTGGAAAAAATCGAATCCACTAATTGAATATTTAAACGATATTAAATGCCTTTATTTTGTGATTCAATTATCCAAGACTGTTTTATTTGACCGATTTTTATGAAATGTTACATGTAGAACGTAGTTTTGGCTTTCCCATTTCTCAAAACCATTTTTTTAAAATAAAAACACTTTTTAAAATAGGTTTTTCGCTGTATAGCTCATACCGATTTATGATATTTTGTATATAAACACACTAAATCAAGTCAGTGTTGTGGTTTGATAGCAAATCTACAAATCTAATTAACAGCCCTGACCGCTGTTGCATGTTTCTTTCAGCTTAGGGCATATTCTAGAACCGTAAAATTCTTTTATATTACAAATTTACTACAATTTCTTTAATGTAGTCTTACACATGATCATAATTTGAGTAAATATATGATGAACTGATTTTGAGAAATATTTTGTGGCTTTTTATAGAGAATATTTGTGGAGAAATTGTTTGTACAAATATTTGTATATGTGGAAGATTGTTCAATGTTTATTTGCATTATTTATTTACCTCTCTGAAAAAAGTAAATAACTTATCCGATTTAATTGTTCAGTAAAAGATTCTGATTGTGAACTGAATAGCTGTTCTCTGAAAGAACAGTTCTTGAATTCGTAAAATGTATCTCTTATTTTAGTACTATATTAATGAACAGATTCAATAAAAGATTCTTAAGATTAATTGAACAACAGTTCTCTTACAAAACCGATCTCGGACGTGTGAACTGTATCACGTATTTTATTAATGAACAGATTCAATAAAAGATTCTTAAGATTAATTGAACAACAGTTCTCTTACAAAACCGATCTCGGACGTGTGAACTGTATCACGTATTTTATTAATGAACAGATTCAATAAAAGATTCTTAAGATTAATTGAACAACAGTTCTCTTACAAAACCGATCTCGGACGTGTGAACTGTATCACGTATTTTATTAATGAACAGATTCAATAAAAGATTCTTAAGATTAATAGAACAACAGTTCTCTTACAAAACCGATCTCGGACGTGTGAACTGTATCACGTATTTTATTAATGAACAGATTCAATAAAAGATTCTTAAGATTAATTGAACAACAGTTCTCTTACAAAACCGATCTCGGACGTGTGAACTGTATCACGTATTTTATTAATGAACAGATTCAATAAAAGATTCTTAAGATTAATTGAACAACAGTTCTCTTACAAAACCGATCTCGGACGTGTGAACTGTATCACGTATTTTATTAATGAACAGATTCAATAAAAGATTCTTAAGATTAATTGAACAACAGTTCTCTTACAAAACCGATCTCGGACGTGTGAACTGTATCACGTATTTTATTAATGAACAGATTCAATAAAAGATTCTTAAGATTAATTGAACAACAGTTCTCTTACAAAACCGATCTCGGATGTGTGAACTGTATCACGTATTTTATTAATGAACAGATTCAATAAAAGATTCTTAAGATTAATTGAACAACAGTTCTCTTACAAAACCGATCTCGGATGTGTGAACTGTATCACGTATTTTATTAATGAACAGATTCAATAAAAGATTCTTAAGATTAATTGAACAACAGTTCTCTTACAAAACCGATCTCGGATGTGTGAACTGTATCACGTATTTTATTAATGAACAGATTCAATAAAAGATTCTTAAGATTAATTGAACAACAGTTCTCTTACAAAACCGATCTCGGATGTGTGAACTGTATCACGTATTTTATTAATGAACAGATTCAATAAAAGATTCTTAATATTAATTGAACAACAGTTCTCTTACAAAACCGATCTCGGATGTGTGAACTGTATCACGTATTTTATTAATGAACAGATTCAATAAAAGATTCTTAAGATTAATTGAACAACAGTTCTCTTACAAAACCGATCTCGGATGTGTGAACTGTATCACGTATTTTATTAATGAACAGATTCAATAAAAGATTCTTAAGATTAATTGAACAACAGTTCTCTTACAAAACCGATCTCGGATGTGTGAACTGTATCACGTATTTTATTAATGAACAGATTCAATAAAAGATTCTTAATATTAATTGAACAACAGTTCTCTTACAAAACCGATCTCGGATGTGTGAACTGTATCACGTATTTTATTAATGAACAGATTCAATAAAAGATTCTTAAGATTAATTGAACAACAGTTCTCTTACAAAACCGATCTCGGATGTGTGAACTGTATCACGTATTTTATTAATGAACAGATTCAATAAAAGATTCTTAAGATTAATTGAACAACAGTTCTCTTACAAAACCGATCTCGGACGTGTGAACTGTATCACGTATTTTATTAATGAACAGATTCAATAAAAGATTCTTAAGATTAATTGAACAACAGTTCTCTTACAAAACCGATCTCGGATGTGTGAACTGTATCACGTATTTTATTAATGAACAGATTCAATAAAAGATTCTTAAGATTAATTGAACAACAGTTCTCTTACAAAACCGATCTCGGATGTGTGAACTGTATCACGTATTTTATTAATGAACAGATTCAATAAAAGATTGTTAATATTAATTGAACAACAGTTCTCTTACAAAACCGATCTCGGATGTGTGAACTGTATCACGTATTTTATTAATGAACAGATTCAATAAAAGATTCTTAAGATTAATTTAACAACAGTTCTCTTACAAAACCGATCTCGGATGTGTGAACTGTATCACGTATTTTATTAATGAACAGATTCAATAAAAGATTCTTAAGATTAATTGAACAACAGTTCTCTTACAAAACCGATCTCGGATGTGTGAACTGTATCACGTATTTTATTAATGAACAGATTCAATAAAAGATTCTTAAGATTAATTTAACAACAGTTCTCTTACAAAACCGATCTCGGACGTGTGAACTGTATCACGTATTTTATTAATGAACAGATTCAATAAAAGATTCTTAAGATTAATTGAACAACAGTTCTCTTACAAAACCGATCTCGGATGTGTGAACTGTATCACGTATTTTATTAATGAACAGATTCAATAAAAGATTCTTAAGATTAATTGAACAACAGTTCTCTTACAAAACCGATCTCGGACGTGTGAACTGTATCACGTATTTTATTAATGAACAGATTCAATAAAAGATTCTTAAGATTAATTGAACAACAGTTCTCTTACAAAACCGATCTCGGACGTGTGAACTGTATCACGTATTTTATTAATGAACAGATTCAATAAAAGATTCTTAAGATTAATTGAACAACAGTTCTCTTACAAAACCGATCTCGGATGTGTGAACTGTATCACGTATTTTATTAATGAACAGATTCAATAAAAGATTCTTAAGATTAATTGAACAACAGTTCTCTTACAAAACCGATCTCGGATGTGTGAACTGTATCACGTATTTTATTAATGAACAGATTCAATAAAAGATTCTTAAGATTAATTGAACAACAGTTCTCTTACAAAACCGATCTCGGACGTGTGAACTGTATCACGTATTTTATTAATGAACAGATTCAATAAAAGATTCTTAAGATTAATTGAACAACAGTTCTCTTACAAAACCGATCTCGGACGTGTGAACTGTATCACGTATTTTATTAATGAACAGATTCAATAAAAGATTCTTAAGATTAATTGAACAACAGTTCTCTTACAAAACCGATCTCGGATGTGTGAACTGTATCACGTATTTTATTAATGAACAGATTCAATAAAAGATTCTTAAGATTAATTGAACAACAGTTCTCTTACAAAACCGATCTCGGACGTGTGAACTGTATCACGTATTTTATTAATGAACAGATTCAATAAAAGATTCTTAAGATTAATTGAACAACAGTTCTCTTACAAAACCGATCTCGGACGTGTGAACTGTATCACGTATTTTATTAATGAACAGATTCAATAAAAGATTCTTAAGATTAATTGAACAACAGTTCTCTTACAAAACCGATCTCGGATGTGTGAACTGTATCACGTATTTTATTAATGAACAGATTCAATAAAAGATTCTTAAGATTAATTGAACAACAGTTCTCTTACAAAACCGATCTCGGACGTGTGAACTGTATCACGTATTTTATTAATGAACAGATTCAATAAAAGATTCTTAAGATTAATTGAACAACAGTTCTCTTACAAAACCGATCTCGGATGTGTGAACTGTATCACGTATTTTATTATTAATGAACAGATTCAATAAAAGATTCTTAAGATTAATTGAACAACAGTTCTCTTACAAAACCGATCTCGGACGTGTGAACTGTATCACGTATTTTATTAATGAACAGATTCAATAAAAGATTCTTAAGATTAATTGAACAACAGTTCTCTTACAAAACCGATCTCGGACGTGTGAACTGTATCACGTATTTTATTAATGAACAGATTCAATAAAAGATTCTTAAGATTAATTGAACAACAGTTCTCTTTACAAAACCGATCTCGGATGTGTGAACTGTATCACGTATTTTATTAATGAACAGATTCAATAAAAGTTTCTTAAGATTAATTGAACAACAGTTCTCTTACAAAACCGATCTCGGACGTGTGAACTGTATCACGTATTTTATTAATGAACAGATTCAATAAAAGATTCTTAAGATTAATTGAACAACAGTTCTCTTACAAAACCGATCTCGGATGTGTGAACTGTATCACGTATTTTATTAATGAACAGATTCAATAAAAGATTCTTAATATTAATTGAACAACAGTTCTCTTACAAAACCGATCTCGGACGTGTGAACTGTATCACGTATTTTATTAATGAACAGTTTAAGTGAAAGTGAAGTGTAATTAAATAAAATAAACACACCCAAACTTGCACGCCGTACAGACAAGCCGAGTGAATGCAATATAACGTTATAGACTATATACCTCCGGTTTTAATACACAATAATGTGTGTGTGTGTGTGTGTGTGTGTGTGTGTGTGTGTATAAGTAATGCACAGTACTGGTTGTTTTACGATGGATTGTGTGTGTGTTGTGCAAATAATGCGCAAACTTTCACTCAAAATGAATGATATATAGCTATACGGATTTTTTAAAGGTAGCTGTTACCACCACCAATATACTTCTGCCTTTAGGCTTTTTTATACACTTCCCAGTCTCTGACTATCTGGGTTAGTTCTTATGTCCGTGTGTTTTGAATTCTCTTCGATACGTTTCATTCTTCTGCAGGAGTTCCTGTAAGACACCATCATCGTTCTTTTCCATTCCATTGCTTCGCACTTCATTAGTAGATGTTCTGCTGGTCGCACAATACGAATATCAGCTTTCCGTGTCCTGTAAGAAGCTGAAAATTTTCCTAACGCTACTTGTACTTAGGAGATTCTCCAGCGGCTAAGGATATCTTTCGCGACCCAGTTTTTCTGACGACGGATTTACTGATTCTGCACCACCAGTTCTGGACCAATGCTAGTCAGCCGTCGTATTTGCTTCATAACCTCTGCGACCAGGCATCCAACTCACCTGGTTTAAGATCGAGTTTAATATGAAAATCTGGTGGTATTCAGTGGCTATCACCAGATCACTGGTATTTTAATAAAGGGGGGAATTTTATGTAAACAAATTTATTCTTCCCCCAAAACCGATGTATTATACAATTTACATTATTGTGCGAATAGCAGATTTAACTGAATGTTATAAACAAGTTATTTAAAAGTAAAGCCTGTTATATTTTTGCGTCGACAAAAATTTGCAATAAAGTTTGTTGATCGTGAAATCATGCTTTTTTCGCTTTATATACTCAGCCCTCTTAACATCTCCTGGTTCGTTGCATTCCCTAAATATTATTTAACTATTTTTAGCGTGGAAAATAGTTCTGGTTCCGTCGTTGTCGTTGGGTTTGTTACTAATATTTTAATATGTTTAATGGTTTCGCTAAACAAACAAGCAAGGTTTTCTTCAGTGAATTAACAATGACGTTGTTTGTGAAATTAATTTCTGGAGTATATTCACTAGTTACGCTACTTCAATAATGGAAGGCATTGCAGAATTCGCAGTGCTGCATTGCCCCTTCGCTAACCACATCGTAAGCAACCGGCGAGTTTTGCCGAATCTAATCGAAAGCAACGATTAATGCACTCACTCACGTTTATAATAATTGTTGTTAATATTGCCAGTTTTCAACAACATAACCTGAAATGTATTATAGCCTATCAGCTGTTCAATACCCCGCAGGGGGTGCAGACTAGCTGCACCTATTGAGAGGATTTAGACGTCCCTCGCGGTACCCGAGTCTTACACACACACTTACCACTTTAACACTTTACACTCACACTTACAATAGGATAATAGCCACAATGTGCTTTTCGCCTTAAAATAACAACAACAAAATAATAATAATAATAATAATGCACTCACTGATAAAGCTGTTTTCATTGACTAGTCTACACGATCAAATAACTCTACGTTTCTATTGTCAATGCCTCTCTATCGCCTGATCTAAACAATAAATAAAATTTACGTAAACATACCAAAATTACCGCCTTTCATAATTTTTATATTTACCGTTTTAGACGCCTTTTAAAATTTTTACTATGTTCTGCACCAGTTCATGCGGTTTCGGAAATTCTGCGCCATCTTCAAATAAATTAAAATCCTTAAAACGAAACTACTTGAACCAACACACTCTGTTGGAGGGGATTGGTTAACAGAGATGTATCCTGGGTGTCCTGCCAGGATAATTCAGGACATACCCGCAGGATGCAGGACACCGTGGTATTATGATTCACCTTTGTAATCGTACAGTATGGTCACAGGCAAACTGGTTTGTAAGTCAGTGCCACCCATGCGGGTGCTTTGCATCGGCGGAAAGTAAGTCATGTTTGAAGCAAGGCCGTTATTGGAGAAAGTTTGCTAAAATTTTAAAAAATGTTCGAAATTTATCAAAATCGGTTGGTTATATTTTCATTAAATTTTAGTCATGTATGAAGAAGATTCGTAACCCAATTCGGTGTACAAAGGTTTAAATGGAAAATTAACGGTGCAAGAGTAAATCGGAAACCCAAACAGTAAATTTAACGGTTCTTCGTAATGTACAATAAAAATTTCATCAAAATCCGATGACGGTTTTTGAAAAATTGCATATTTTTTGACAGAGACGTTTTGTTTGTGTATCTAAGGATTTCATTCGAGCAAAATTTGATCTAGCTCTGGTTTCGAAAGGAAACCATTTTTTTGTTCAATTTTGGTGGTTTTTAACGCAATAGATTTATCCGCCAAAATATCAGAAACAGGTTAGTTGATTTAGTCTCCATCGATGTGATTAGACGCAGGCGAACTTCTGAAGAAAAACGTTCTTCAGGCGGATCTAGATTTTTTGTATGAGGGAAAAATTAGAATCTCACAAAAACCGTAACGCTAACCGTGTACACATAATTAGTATCCTGAAGTGAATTTAAGTGTTCCAGTGAGCTGATATTGTCTAATAGATTCGTGGCTCAGTGCCATGATTTCTGCTTATGGAACTAAAGGTCTTGAGTTCAAAACCCACTATTGACCTTATTTTTTTTGTATTTAGTATTTACTAGTTTAAAATTATGTTGAAAAATAAATATTCAAATTATAAATAACGCCTTTACTACATACCCGAGTCATCTTGCATATGCAGAGTACCTACGTAAATGACTTCATTAATAAATTATTAAAGAACCATTGTAGTACATGCCCAACCCATCCATTACATAACAGTTGGATATATTGTACAAGACTAATGTTTTATACTTGTATTAATGATGTATATTAGTGTATATTTTCTTTAATATCATTTGTGTATAGTGTCAGTTTAACAATAAGATCAGCAATACCACTAAACCGACAGTGAACAATGATTACCTCTTAAATTTTCTCCTAATGATTCAGGAGGTCCTAAAAACTGACGTGGCCATTAAAATCATAACATAACCTCGATTTTTTTCGCAATCTCAGTACTTTCTGTAAAATATTTTGTCTAGTGAGAAAGTAATGGATTATGCAGTCGTGGTCCAGCTTCAAGCACCCACGTAATAAGTTTGGGTAATGGCCGAAAATTTCATTTTGGAGAGTGAAAAAATTGGTTGAGTACAGGTTATATTCAAAGCAGAACGACCGTGCGAAATTTCGCACTATGAAAGTTTTAAGTAAACACAGCCTTTTGAATAAGTATTTCATTTTCTTTAATGGATACAAACATGTTAGTTGATTTAGTTACCCTTGAAAAGGCTCAAGGAAATTGTCCGTGAGTAAAGACGGCATTTGGTAAATACAATCCTGCTCTTTGAAGTGTTTGTCCCTGCGACTTGTTTGTAGTGATAGCAAACGCAATTTTAATAGGTAACTGTCGTCTAGTCAAATAAAACATGTTTGATAACCTTTAACTGTATTTTAACATTTTTTGTTGTACTTCGTCTTTTATGATTTCCGTATAGGTAAATGCACGATGGAAGGAGAAAGCACAAATTTATTTGTGTAAAAACGATGTCCAAAACATGTGTTTGGTATTTGAAATGTTTGTCCCGGCTTGTACGACGGGCAGGGATAGGGGACTGTCAGTAGGGCCACGTAACCTGTAAGTTTAATGACTTTTAAGTAAATACTGAAATTGTTCTAAGCACGTTGTGCAAAAAAGAGGCATTTGTAATGGGATTGTCTAACCGTGATTAATAAATTAGCTTCTTAAAATATACAAAATATTGTCTGATTTGTGACGCATGCGCATCCATGATGCCGTTTTGCCTATGACACAAAGTGTCTCTTGTGTTAAAATTTTCCTCAAACAGTCAGCTTTAGCGAAAAATCGTTTTGCAATGTCAGAAGCCGGTTACAAAATGTTTTCTAAAGGTACCTCATTTATGACTGTATGAATAGCAAGTAGCCGATGTGTTGAGAAAAAGGGATGTTGACTCGAGAAATAATAGGCCCTATATATGATATAAATATTTATAACTATATTATGATTGTTAGAACCGGTTTTTCAGTTTGTGTTATCTGCACGACTTCTAATACATTTGAAACAAAAATGTTTGAGTAAAATTTTAACTACAGGGTGTTACGTACCAAAAGAAAGTAAAACGGGCTGCGAGAAGATACGCAAAACGCAATCGATATCTTTACCCGAACAATTTATTATATTTCCCGATCGCCAGCATGTACTAACGTGATTTAAATTTAGTGCGGCACCTGAGTTTGTTGACACTCTGTATAAACAGGTCCTGGAATGCGCGTTACCGTGTGTTCGTATAATACCGCCCCTAACGGCTGCACTGCGAACTATTCGACCGTGCGGAACAGGAAGTAGGTTATTTGCACGCGTCCCGACGCTTTGGTCGTCACCGCGACGCCCGGAAACGACCGGAAACGGACGTAATCGCCGACGGAAGTGGCACGTGCGCCGGCTACCCACCGCTTTGCATATTCGCCTGTCTCACTCGCACCGCAGCGCGCCTCGTGTAGTGGTTTCTGTTGTTTGTTTCTTCTCTCTCGCTTTATCGCCTAAGTCGAAGCAATGATCGTAGATCATCCGGTATTTTTATAAAATAATGTTCGATATATCTTTTAGTAAAACGCCATAAATAATTAGCATACCAGAACCAGTGTAATCTAATTTTAGCTGAATCATTTAAAGATCTCGTCTGAGTTTAGTCGTTTTTTTTTTATTTAGCCTATCTCCATATTGCGGAGGTGAAGTTATCGCATTGGCCGCCGACCACGAAGTGGGCACTGATCCTGATTTAGGCGCAGACCTTTTAAAACGTTCGTGAAATTGTGGCCAAGCATTGTATGTATTTATTTGTCATAAACTGTGCGTTAAATTCATTTTTATAATAAAAGACAGATGAATGTTGCACATTAATTGCACAAATTTTCTCAGAATCAATTATGTCCCCAGAAATCCAATAAGATTATGCTCAAAGTTTTGTTATTTTTGAAGATTCGTAATTCGTTTTAGCGCATCGATTTTGAAAAAAAAGGAATTTACGATCGATAAAATAATCGGGAGGGGAACATTTGTCGATTTACTTCTAAACTGTAAATGTTTTGTAAATCGAATTCACTGCACTGATTCGATTTATGAATCATATAAAATCGATATTTGATTACTCGTTTTCAGTTTTTTTTCAAGTGAACTGACGGAAAACATGTTAAAGTGAAAACTTCTTTATGCTGGCCGGGAACACTTGTCGCGTACACATTACTAGTATTCTTGAAGTGAATTAAAATCTACCAGTGAGCTCAGTGCTATGAGCTTCTGCGTATAAAACTAAGGAAAGAGAATTCAGAATCTGTTGCTGACTTAATTTTTTGTATATAATAGTTGTTTGTTTGTATATAAATAAGTTCAGTAGTAAATATTTAAATTATAATTAACAACATTATAGTGCATACCCGACCCATCTAACACAAAATTGTTTAGAACGTTTGCAGTTAAATTATCTTGATTATTGTGTATAATTTCATTAATTACCGGGGGAGGCAGTTGAAATGAGCAGCTGATGGGTTTAGCTCATACTGCTCTCATTCATCCTCTCCGGACACACAGACAGTCACTGCACTAAAGTGTAAAGCGACCCGTGCTGATAGAAAGTATGACGGTCTAATAGTGTAACGAACGGAGAACTGCGATACCTGGCTACTTCCCAGTGTTGTTAACTGGAGTCTCATGCATGCGGGACTCTCTGTGGGCGGATATAATTTCCCCAGCTACTCATGTTCTCGTGAGTAATAGTGTAAATAGAATGAGCGAGAACTCACCGTACAACAAAAACTGCCCGATAGGGGTCGAGCAAGCATCTGCAAGGTCGCAGTGCAATAATAACCCTAGAAAATCATTATTTAAAGTTCACTGATTAATGTTTGGATTTAACGAAATACTGACAAGTCACCACAAATATTGGAGAATTAACAGTCGGTTATGTTGTACAATATTGTTTTATATTTTTCTTTATGATTTAGTTAATATCGCTTCTATAAAATTTCAGTTTAACAATACGATCAGTAATATCATTGCACCAATGCAAACCAGCAATGCACAATGATCATTACTTCATATGTTTAAGTTGTCAGCTCTACTGCCCACACACACACACACACACACACACACACACACACACACACACACACACACACACACACACACACACACACACACACACACACACACACACACACACACACACACACACACGCACACACACACACACACGCGCGCACGCACGCGCACACACACACACACACGCGCACGCGCACGCACACACACACGCGCACACGCACACGCACACACACACACACACACACACACACACACACACACACACACACACACAGGCAAGAAAACACCACATTTTTCCATTTTTCCTCAAAGAAAACCGAACAGATCTATCAAAATCACGGTTGTTCATGAATATATTTTCAACAGTTCTTAAAGTTAGAAATAAAAAAAAATCTAATAATATTAAATTACCAATATTTGTATATATGTATGTATGTTTTTTATAATTTCGGATCATAACGTTTTCGGGTTCAAAAAAATCGATCTAGGCGGGGAAATTCTGAGGAAATTTTGTTAATTAAAAACACTCATTGAACACTTTCCATACGGTACTTACCTGAAAATATAATGACAGGCCTAATGATAAAATCAGTGCGAATGAACTGTTCAATCAGCTGGTACTACTGAATATAAACGGACTATAAGCACAACAATTTTTTACCATTAGATATATGCGTGCTCGTTATTAGCAGCTAAAGTGTAAGTAATTCGACTATCTGCCGCTTGGAAACTGCAATTACGGTGGGTGGAGACGTTTGAGAAAATAGACAGTACTATTGTCTATTTAACTGTAGTACTGCCGCAAGATGCCACCAGCAGCGAACGATCACAAAGCTCTCATTCTATTAAGTTTATATTCACTGTAGATACTTCATTATTGTTTAAGTTTAATCAGCTGATAAATAATCCTAAATAATTTAATAATTTAAAATCCTATATAATAATAATTTAATAATCCTACAGATCAATTAACTTTATCGAAATGGAATTCGTATTATTAAAGGAGTTTTATTTGTTTAGTTAATAGTAAGGAATGTAGAAATGTACTTTTTCGGGAATGGATCTAACTGTTATGACATAATTTTGGATTCTATGATTTTAGGGCATAAACATGTTTTGGCGGGTCTTTGAGAAAATTAGTTTTAATTAGAAAAACGCGAATAACACATGATATTTTAGTATCTATTTGTAAATTTCATATAAAATTTCAACAGTAAATATAAATTATTATTATCATACGTTAAACAACTTTGACTATTCAACTATGTGGACATAGTTTAAGTATCTGAATGTTTGACAAATTCGTGACGTGTTTACTGAAGACAACGCATGCAATACTGTTCAAGGGCACTGCGCCATTCTATAGAAGGAAAACTGCAGCTTTAACTGACTTTTCCCCAAAAGGTTTCCTCCATTCATTCAATATTCATCGACATAATACAGTTTTATGCCAAGTAGAGGAACTAAATTGACAAATATAACTATGAAACTGTTTATGTTAGTGTGTTACGTACTCATATTGTACGTTTTATAAGGGAAAACGTGCCTACACAATACAAGCATTATAAAATGCAATCAAAGTAATGCACATGTATCCGGCGAAGGCACTTGAAGTTAACAGCTGATGGGTTTAGCGATACCACGTACTACTAGCTCAGGGTGTTCAACATGTAAGAGCCTAGGACCACAACTAAAACTAACATTGTCGCGGGTCAATTATATAAAGTAACAATAAAGAACAAAGATAACACAAGTTATAAAATCGTAATTAAATCGAAAACGGTAGTTGTATTACTTAAAAGCTTTTTTTAATGTATTAAAAAAAATTAGTTGTCAAATTTTACATATTAATTTATACACTGACAAATACAGCCACATTTGGACAAAATGTCGCCTAAACAACATAGGAACTGAGTTACACAACCTAGTTCCGCTTACCAACACCAATAACAACCACGCTAAAAATCCCCGTACTTCTCTCCCGGCTTGAAAAGAGCCTTAGCCTGTGAAACCTAATTCACTGCCGTCAGTCAAAACTCACTTCCGATTGGTTCGCAGTGCACGCGTATCTCGGGTCTGTACTACGCTAGACAAATACACTTCTGCCCAAACACTACGCTGGCGCATCACATCGCATCTCCCGCGCACAAAAGCTTCATTCTCTTGTTAACAATGGAATTCTAAGAAACTATGGTGGCCACCATAATAAATACAGGTCGAAAATTGTTGTTCGGCAGAACTTCGAGGAGGACCACCCACTATACAGCAGCTTACCAACACCCGGACCAACAACACAAGACACAACTTACTCGTGAGGAAATAGGACGAATCCGGCCAACTATAAACAAACGGATTTCTTAATTTCACTTCACCATTCCGAACCGGAAGAGTGCCTCGCCAGCCCGCTGCCGACCTGGTAATCGCCCGGACTTCTATTTCTCCCGCGGACTACAACATACGAGACTTCAGCAGTCAGTATGGCGTAGAAATTAATAGGTAAAGAAACAGGGGGAGGGTACGACTTAATGGTCAACACATCAGAAGAAAGGGTATCACTGTTCACCTATCTGGGAAAATTGATCAATAAGGATTGGGATTATTCATAGGAGATATGGTGCAGAATAAAGAAAGAAAGGGTCGCCTTCAATCAAATGGCTAAACTGTTCAGAAGTCATAACCTTAACATCGATATCAAAATCAGACTCCTCCGGTGCTATATGTTCTCGATACTTTTCTATGCAATGTATTCGTGGACACTGACCCAGGCAGTACAAAGAAGACTCGAAGCCATCGAAGTGGCTCTATAGGAGAGTGTTGATGATCTCATGGGTAGACAGAGTGACCAACAGAGCAGTGATGGAACTGAGGAAAGACCTAGAATGGATGAACACCATTAAGAGAAGAAAACTTGAATAACTTGGGCATATTATGAGAAACGAAAGCAAATACACCAGACATCCTTTCTCCGAGGGAAAGTCTATGGTACAAGAGAGTCGGGAAGAAGAAGGATATCATGGCTTAAAAACGTAAGGTCATGGTTCTCAAAAACTACTACCGAACTATTCAAAGCAGCCGTGAACAAAATTGTCATATCCAGGATGATTGTCAATATTCAGAAAGAATAGGCACCCGAAGAAGAAAAAGAATTTGTACACACCACTTTTATACAAATTAGGTGTTTTATATTCATTTAGATCTACAATTATTTAATATTTTACCTAAGTTAGTGTCATAATAGTAAACTGGATTTAAAATACTAATTTATAGGCTACTTTTTTAAAAAGAAATTTTAGATTGGAAAAAAAGATTAAAATATTTAGGCAATTTTTATTTTGTTTACATTTCGGAAATTCGTTTCCAAAAAAACATCAACGATACAGATGCGTGCAGCGATTGCTTTAACCTAACGTATTTGCAATACTTTCCCGTTCTTCGGAGAAAGTATTACCTGAGCCAATAAATTACTCGGAATCTAAGAATGAAAAAAACATGACCTGAATGAAGTAAAAACTGGCAGAATGAAAGGTAACATACCTTAGCCAGTCGTGATGTTATAGTGTAGAGTGTAGAGTGACAAAGGTAATAGAGAACCTGCACGATATGAGAGAAATGGTATTAATTATTAGTGGTCATGCTATGGTGTACTGTACCAATAGCTTTTATATGGATTACTTCAATTTATATACGGGTTACTTTCTTACTAACAGAGTATATAAACCTTTATCAAGAAGGCAGTACGGTTATCGTGATTATATTTTTACGTTATGTGAGTCCAAAATAGTGGCTTTTCTCTTCTTTTCTGGAGACTCTTCATTGACTGGGTCTGTTCTTCGTGCATGCGACCGTAAACTGACCGATTTCCAAAAAATGTTACATGAAAAACCGGACAATTTTTTTTTGCATTATTACAACTGAGGTATGCCCCATCTAATAATTCTATCTGCATATGTAATTTCACTGTTTGCTGGGTTGCAGACCGACAACTGTTCCCAATGTGTTTACTGGCTTGAGAGGTCCGCTGGCTTGACCCTTTTCAGCCTTCTTGTTGTTAGGTTGTCACTCCGGTACAGCAATTGTACGATCTCCTTATTCTTATGCTGCTCTAACCGTCGAAGATGCTTAACGGAGAGCTTCTTGATTATTTCTGCAACAGGTTCAATGCCTAGGTCTTTATGTAGGTTGTCATTACTGACATACCACGGGGCGTTGACAATCTTTTCAATATTTTATTCTGGAAGACTTGTATTATGTCACTATTGCTTTTTTTGGTACAGCACCATAGTGGTGCACCATAAGTCCATACTGGCCGTAACACATGTTTGTGCAGTAGTAGTTTGTTGCTTATTGACAATTCGGAATTCCTTCCAATGAGCCAATACACTTTACTTAATTTGAGGTTTAGTTCTTCTTTTTTCTTTCTTACATGCTTTTTCAGCGGAGTTTTGTATCCAGTGTCATCCCGAGATATTTTGCACTGTTTGCATATGTTACTTGATTTTCATTTAATACTACTGGTACTGGTTCATACTTTCTATTGGTAAAATTGATGTGTGTAGATTTTGTTTCATTGAGCTTAATTCTCCATTTTTTCGTCCATCAACTTATTACCGGACAATTTGCAGGTTTTCTCGAAGTTTGTGTATTAGCAAATTTTTATTGGAAAATAAGATTAGAGCGTCCATCATGGTAATATCCAGACCAAGGGCCTTGAAATGCGCACTGATCCTGAACTCTATTTGATTTTACACGTTCACGTTCGCAATTTAAGACGATTTAATTAAAGCTTGGAAAAATCAATTTCCTTGTTAACCAGCAAAATTCATCCAACAATTTCAAAATGGAGGCCGTTTCGAATCTTTCAAAAATCGTAACTTTTTTATTTTAAACGTTTTTGAAAATCTCATTTCACTATCATAATCGACGTTACGAATTACAAATTAGCATTTTTATTTTAAAAATCCATTGAAATTAAGAAATTTTAATTGACGGCTGTCAGGGTTTATTTTCGTATTTTTAATGCAATTTGTAAGTTTAAAATGCTAATGAATGCAGACTTCGTTACTGTTTTGTGATGGAAAAATAAGGTAAGATGAAATTCGCCTCCTTCACGTCAGCGAGACAGTTGTGTGCCGAAAGCTCTTTCTAAATACATCGAGTAGTGAGAAAATAAAATGTTACACAAATTTTTTAGCACAACGTGGTCACTACTAAATGCCACCTTAACGTAAGAACCGGTTCATTTATGACTTGTACATAGTTCATACGCGAATATTAAACTTAAAGATTTACGGTTGAAAGAAACAACTTAAAAGCGTTTTATACAAATTTGAAAGGCAGGTTTCTCTGCTTATAATTTGATGCTGGTACGAGTATATTGACCGTGTCTCATCAATTTGCACCAAAATAAGAAACCGGGCACCGAGTTATCACTTGAACGAGGTCATAACTTTCTCGCAAACGGCTCGGTGTACGTTGGTTCCCACAAGCTGTAACGATTCTGTTTTGGCCCGTTTTACTTGAGCCGAAACTCGAATTTCGCCACCTGAACTTGTCTGCTAGTCAGATGCGCTCAAAATCAGATCGTTCGTCAAGATTTGCAATTAAAACATTTCTGTTAGGGCTAATTAGAGGATAAATCACTCAAAACGTTTACGCAAATTGTCTCACATTGAAATTATTTCTCAGAAAAATCCGCTAAATCGGTTTGTGTTCTAAAAATCGGTTGGTCAGATTTTGCTCACGTTTTGGGAATATGCCAACAGTTATTATTTAGCGTTGTGGATATAGCGATCTTTGAGTAGTTATGCGCTGTATTTGAGCAAATACTTGTCGACGTTTTTATCAGTTTCTTACAATTAAAAGTATTTTTAAAAACCTCTTTTTTTCTAAATATTTTTTTTTAAGACGAAAAGCACATTGAGGCTATTATTGCCTCCCTAAATGTAAGTGTGAAAGTAAAGTGTTAAAGTAGTAAGTGTATTGTTGCAAGTGTAAGTGTGTGTTAGACTCGGGTACAGCGAGGGACGTCTAAATCCTCTCAATAGGTGCAGCTAGTCTGCATCCTCCTGCAGGAAAAAAAAAACTAAATATATTTGATGAAACTTTGACCATGTATCCATTCAAATGTTTGTCAAAATTGTACTTAAGAAAAAAAATTTAACAGCTGGGTTATTAATTTAGATATATTTTGGGGTTATGTTTACTCAAGTGCAGTAACTGCCATGGATCGAACATTGTTGATCTGTTATACTACTGCTTATGTTAATATGCGCTAATAAATAAAAAGAGAAGAAAACGAAAAAACTGATTTTGGGTCCGACCGTGGAGACCCTTTGACTCTTTTACTCTTTTTCTCGAAGCTGCTTCCATTTTAAGGAAGTCAAATAGGATCTTTTACATATTTTATTTTATTTCTTTTGTCGGGGTTTCCCCCCTCTTAATACGTATTTACAAGTGTATGATTTGTCCAATATGGCGGCGTAGAAGAGAAGGACATTGAGAATAGGATGCTAACACATCTCAAGGTCACGCCGAACAGCTGTTCCTCTTAGCCTCTGTTCTGTACTTTCACTCGGACTGAATTGCAGCTTGATGTGTGTGACTGTCACATTCTCCATATTGCAAAACTGGGCTATCCTGGTCTGCTTGAACAGAAGGCCGGAGCACGTAATAGTTTTGTCTTCCTTCTCCTTACGTATATCCTACTTTAGGTTTCCGTACACAAATTGTCTCGTATTAAAATATAATACGAAGCGAGGTCAAGGTTCACTTTAGTTTTTCGATTGACTTTAGAACCGTGAAATTCTTTTACTTAAAGTTTATTGGCCGAAAGAAGCGAGATCTCTGTTTCAATTCGACCGTTCAGCATTTGGCTCGTGTTTGTTACGCAGTTTTGACCAAACGTATTGACCGATTGTTCTGAAAATTGGTACGACAGTATCTTGTGTAAAACCCAAAAGACGTGATGTATGTACCAAAATAGATTTTTTTTACTAAAGCCAAACTTACTGTGTAGTGCTGAAGTAAAATTTAAAACGAAAACCGTATTTCCTTAGTGGGGTCGCAGACAAATCTCCAAATGAAACGAGTAAGCCAATTAATTTTCTGACGATGGCGTTTCACGGCGAAACGTCTCACTCTCGGTATAAATAAAGCATTTAAAATACAGTTAGTTACACGCTGTTGCAGTAATGTAATGTATAATTACAGTCCACTTAAACTACTGACTACTTGATGTTTTAATCGTAAATAATTGCTTTCTATAATGTAGCCTATCAACTGGTTGCACACTCAATATCGGGCAATTCACCCGGCAGTTCCATATAATCTGAGTGGGTGTTCACGAGTGTGCACGGCAAACTGAATTCGTAAAGAAATTTGTATTGATATAGCCAACATGATCGGTTAGTTCTATTATTCATTTTAAGGGATAAAGTCAGTACGGGGAAAATGTCAAGTCCATAACAGTTTAAACGTCAGGTGCGGACGATTCTGAATATTGTCGCGACAGGTTTTTGCTAAAATCTTAATCTTACAAAAAATCACGATTTAATTCATTGACAAAAATTTCAAACGAGAAAGAAATGACGTAAAAACGTTACGCACAAGCTTCTCATAATCAATTATTGCATTAAAACACTGTTCGGAAGTTACAGATAAAAAACAACGGGAACAGACCCAATTTTTTCAAATCGGAATTGCTTATATATGAAAAATGGCTGTCAAGGTTTATCTCGGTTTTTCAATATACTTCCAAATCAATAATTTCTGTATTGTCCTGCAAATTGCTAGGCCGAGTGGCCATCAAATGCGCAAGCTGAGTTCAGTCAGTTTAAAAAACGCGATTGTATCTCTTAAATCTAAATATTTAGGCCTACTGTAACGGATTCTAGGAAAGTACTGTGTTTAAAAACCGTAACCCAGGTGCCGGTAACCTAATTAGAAAATAACAAGTTTAAAGGCGTGGTGGGAGAAGCCGATTCAACTTCAAAACGGAACCAAGACAGAGTCGAAGCTACGCGTCTGATTTGAGACATTCTACCTTTCATTTCCTCCATTGCAGGTTGAGTACTATCTAACGTGCCCGCAGTATGTTTGTAGATTCCATGGGGTTAATGCAGCCCCAATTTCCTCCACTTCCCAGATCCACTTTTGTCAGTTCCCATCAAGTAAGAGGGAAATCCACAAAGATTAAATGCATAAGTAAGGCCAGGCGGCCACGGATACACGGAGCTGCACTGAGCTTGGGCGTAACCAGAAGCGGAGTTTAGTCAGTTTAAAAACGCGTTTATATCTTAAATATAAATATTTAGGCCTACTTTAAAGGATTCTAGCAACTAATACGTTGGAGACGTGGTGAACGGGGTGGGGGAAGCGGAGTCAGCTTGAAACCGAACAGGATAGAGACAAAGTTGCGCGGAGCGGAGCCCAGCCACGTTACGCTTTCAATGGCCGCACTTACATTAAAAACAATATGTTAGGTTTTTAATGCGTAGTCCGTTCCACATTTGGTGGCCACCCGTCCTAAGGCTAGATTAAAACTGTAGCCTTATATTCAGGTCTCTTATATTTAAGCTAAGTGCAAAAACATTTAATTATTACCCCACCCAAAAATAAGGTTTTGAAATTACCGACAAAATAGACGTTCGCTTATTAGAAACTTTAAGTACGCAATCTTCTTTATGTTTCACAAAAATAACTATTAAATTTTACTAAGAGCATTGTTCCTATAAGAATAGGCCTACTACTAATGATTATTGTAGAGAAATATTTCCTTTTTCCCACTAGGTTTTAACGTCAGAACGGAAAATATTAGTGATTTCTTCCTGCGCATTCATGCCGGCGGGGATGTTATTTACGCCTCTGTGTGACAAAACTATTGGCACAGTTGAAAACAAACCGTACCTTGGAGCGTTCACACACGCGCGCAAGCGCGCACACACGATTTCACACTCACACTACAAGCACTGTAGATTCAATTGACGGAGTTGGAAGTCACGTTCTGTGAGCCACGAAGTGGATGCAAATTCTCTCACGATGCAACGTCGAGTCGGTAGCAATCTCGATCGATCCTGCGTCAAGGAACCTTCCAGCTGGCATGTCGGAGGCATGCACCAATAGGTTAGGCGCAAAGCCTGCGACACCCGGTAAAGAGGTGCTGGCAAGTGTGGCTGGCAGAACCGAGTTAGATTAGAATAAAAGTGAGTACAAGAACTACAGAAATAGAAATTTAATCCAGAGTTTTGTAATGAAGGAATTAAGACTGCACAAACTTTCTCGCTTTCAATTATTACCTCGAAAATCCGGTTCGGAAACTACCAACAACCAAACCGAAAAATAAGTTTCTCAAAAGCGGTTAATCAGATTTTCTCGAAACGAAGAATCCATAACTGAAATCAGTGCGTTAAAATTTCGAGTAACATTTATCGTTCCAGAAAAAATCGAAATAATCGCGTCACGCAGCTGTCTCGCAAACGTGGTGGAAGCGAATTTCCAAAGTATTTTTTTTTTACCTTACCCTCATTTCGTAGCTCTGATTTTCCTATTATAGATAGCATTAAAAATCCGCATATATTAGCAACTTTCCAATTACATTCAAAATAAGAAAATGAACCCTGACCGCAGTGAAATTAATTTTCTCAGTAGCAACAGATTTTCAAAATTCCTATTGCTAATTTATGCAGTTTATAAAGTTGATTAGAATCATGACATTAAATTTACAAAAATATTTTAAGACAAACACGTTATAAAATAAAAATTAAAAGTGACCACCATTTTGAAACTGTCGAACGAATTTTGTTGGTTAACAAAGTTGTACAAACT
Organism: Callitettix versicolor; assembly: GCA_022606455.1. Classification (NCBI taxonomy): domain Eukaryota; kingdom Metazoa; phylum Arthropoda; class Insecta; order Hemiptera; family Cercopidae; genus Callitettix; species Callitettix versicolor. The sequence continues at coordinate 17,089,467 of CM040188.1, read as the reverse complement.
GTTACAAAAACCGATTTTCGTGCCAAGTTTGATTCAAATCGTACTAAAATTGCGAACGCAAACGTGCTTTTTACACACACACACACACACACACACACACACACACACACACACACACACACACACACACACACACACACACACACACACACACACACACACACACACACACACACACACACACACACACACACACACACACACACACACATTTACACGCACGCACGCGAGCACATTTAGTCTACACCCACGCGCGCGCGCACACACACACACACACACACACACACACACACACACACACACACACACACACACACACACACACACACACACACACATTTACACATACATTGTCGCACACACACACACACACACTTATTTACACGTACCACACGTGCACACACGCGCGCGCGCGCACACACACACACACAGTCCGGCTCTCATTTCATTGTCCAGAGTTGGGTCTTGCCAAGATGGCCGCACCTGTAGCTCATTTTCTAGTAGAAATTTGCTAAAAACCAAAAACAAACTTGATACAATCAAGATTCTTATTTTTAAAATAACGTTGAGAAAGTATACAGTTTTGGTCAAACGTTGCAGATAATTACTGTACTTAAAGTTGTTCCCTTTTTTGCACGATCCAGTGAACACTAAACATTACATGTAAATTACAGTAAAACTGTAATTATATTTATAACTCACAAACAAAAACTTCAGTATAAAGTGGTTTGTTGTAGTATATTACAAATACGTGTTCTACAATCACCCATAAACTTCAAGAATGTAAATAATTTGTACCACCTTATAAATCTGAACCCATAAACCACTGCGATAAATCGTAAACCATTAGTATAGTCCGTGAAAATATTCAAACGCCTTGAACGGTATCCAGGAAAGCGGTTTGTTCCCCCTCCAGCTATTCGCCGCTAAATATACATTTTTGTCGTTAATAACAAATTTATCAGCTGAGCCCATCAAAGCTGTTGACAAGCAACACTTCTAATTACACTCCTGATGTTGGCAGAACTGCCCAATTACACACCGGGATGTTGGCAGAACTGCCCAAAAGCTTTTAGCAGATCGACTTTCACCTGGGAACTAGATCTACTTCTTATGGTAATTAAGTATTATAAAAAATTTGCAATACTGATTAAAACCTGCGCGGTGATGTAATTGCTTACAATTTACACAGAAATGTATTCAAACTGCTTGCGCACTGGTTAGTGCGGAGGTGTAAAAGTGGTTGTATGTCACAGCTCCTCTAGCGTATTAACGTTAAACGAAAACATAAGAAGTCAGTATGGCGAAATTCACCAGTGAGACGTAATTAAATTCATAAGCTAAGTAATTAAAACAACGAAACAAATGTGTACCCTCTCACTGTATGAAAGAACGATTGGTGATAATAAATGGTCTACTTGAGGTTGTGATTGGTCTATTTTTTTCCTACGAGTTCAACAGAGTGTCCTTGACTTCGAGATTTAATTATTGTTTAAGGGATTCAGACTTAAAGTAGTCTCAGTAGACTGATACTTTCAATGCGTTTTAGAAATCCACTGAATAGCTCCGCTAGAGATACTCAGCGTCCTGAACACCTTTTGCCTCCTGCGCACGGTTTCTCCATAGTATAATATTCTTGGCTGACAATCCTCCAGTCTTGTACGGTTCCCGTTAGCTACTTCATCTCAGCCCATAAGGTTTTTTTTTTTTTTTTTTTTTTTTTTTTTTTTTTTTTGCTTAACGTCCATACTTTATGCCAGTTAGACTAAAGAAGACGAAGGATCAGCGTTAACGATAAGGGAAAAGCAAAGGGAGTAACTGCGGCTCAAACTAAGAACTTTTAGGTGCTTTGGTCACATCGACCCTATAAGGGGGAGTTTCTCACCCCCAAAGGTTTAGTTTTTGTGTTTTTTTGTTTCCGAAAACCCTTAAATATGTCCACCCGTACAAGATAGAATAAAACTGGAAGTCACCAGGTATCTAGAGTCAGCTTACTGAGGCTAGCCCCTTAGCCACGCTGTTCCACCTTGGCTAGGAATGAAAAGATCTAATGAAGATCACATAGATGAAGAAAGGTTAGATCCAACTAGAGGTGAGTGTCAAACCCGTACTTACAATGACTTACGGCAATCGTTACCCAGCAGAACAGCTTCAAAATGGCGGCCAATTAAAATCTGAATTTATTGTCATATTTTTTCTAAAAATCTTATCACCATCGTAATCAGCTTTAAAGATTATATAAATTAGAATGTTCAATTATTCCTTATCCATATCCATTGAAATTACAAAAAAAAAAATATTTGATGGCAATCAGAGAGTTTTATATTTTCAATGTATTTTGAAAGTTTAATATGTTAAATAACGCCGATTTCGATTCAAACCGAGCACAAAAGTCGAAAAACTGGGACACAGAAAAAAATCGATCAACAGTTTCGAAATGGTGGTTATTACAAATAAAAAAATTCACTACTCTTCTATTTCACACATTTTTGAAGATCTGATTTTACCATAAATCAGCGCAAAAACTGTATAAATTAACATTTTACATTCTGTACACATTTAAATCAATAAAATATATTTGACTGAGTTCATTTTCGTAATTTTAATGTCAATTTATGTAGATTTTAATGCTGATTACGAACGTGAAATCGTAATTTGAAACGATTGTAAGATAAACAAAATAGTGTTAGAAATTAGCTTCCATCACGTCAGAAATTAAGCCTACAAGCTAACGGTGTCGGAATCTAAACTAGCAAGACATCTAACACCAGAACTCGGCTGCGGTAAGAAAACGTTGGAAAATACAAAAGTCACACTAGAGTGTAAATTAATTCTTTGACATAGAGTAGGCCTATCTGAACGCGCTATTAATATATTGGAATATTGGTTAAATAGGAGAGGTAACAGTAAAATAAAAGAGATAATTGAAGTTTTCCGTTCATATCGGCAGCGAAACCGGTTTAACTTTAACAATAAATGCGGCTCGCAGCTGTCTCGTCAATAAAATAGAAGCGAATTTCCAAAACCCTTTTAACCACTTCACCTTCACTACGTATTAAAATCTGAACATATTTGTAACTGTAAGTTTTCAAATGACGTTGAAATGAAGCCTGACCACCGAAAACGTAATCTAGAAATCAGAATCGGTGCTCATTTCAGAATGGTGGCCGCTCCGAATAGCTCATTTCCATCTGGAAATTCGCAAAAACAAATATCACGGCGGTCAAGGTTCACTTTTGTAAACACAGTAAAATCTCTTTGTAACGAAAATCTCTCTATAACGGCAAAATGTGTTGGTCCCTTCTTATTCATATAGTAAATATACGTATTGTAACTTTCTCTATTACAAGTGTGCGGTGAAACACGTGCACACTTTCTACTCTTCTACCCTATTTCTCAGTATGCCGACACGTTATTTGAGTGTTAAAGCAGTGCGTAGTGCGTCAACTGAATCGAGTGTTTTGTCACTTGCACATTTTACAAGTAGTGCATTATTTTTTTTATAGTTTTACAATACAGTGTAATAGCGTCTAGATGGAAAATTGTATCGCTAGAAGCCGCCTCGGTGGCCTAGTGGATAGCGTACTAGGCTTTCACCCCGAGGACCCGGGTTCGACTCCCGGCGAGGGCTTGGAATTTTCATACGCTATAAATCATCCCTTCGTCTGCATTAGCCCAAGTGTGCACAATAGTCGGACGTTCAACACCAAAAAAAAAAAAAATGTATCGCTAGATTAAAGCTTAGAGTTTTGCGTGAGTTTAATTTAGCTAGTTCTTCTGTTGGCACGATATTAAAAGATAAAAATAAAATAATGAAGGCCTACAATGAAAGGAATAGCTTTAAAAACTTCTGAAGCCAATAATTGAAGGATTTGAATGAAGCGGTCCTGCAGTAGTTTCGGCAAAATATTGCCCTTTTCTCACAATTACAGTATTTTATTTATACAGTATTACTTAATAAATACGAGGTGTGTTCAGAAAGTAACGAGAATTTTTAAATTTCGCGGGCTTGGAGAGTCCGATTGTCAATTTTTTTTTAAATATGTTGGTATACATGCCCTTGAAGTATGATAAAACTTTCAGCTGTTTTCATTGTTGACTTTGTCTGTGACAGCCACTAAGGTTAGACGTGTTTTCATGAGCTCGGCGATTTTCGTTTGTTAAAAGAAATGGATCAAAGAATATGTATCACATTTTGCGTAAAAAATTAAATAAAGTGTAACAAAGTGTGTAAAATGTTAATAAAGGCCTATGGTGAGTCTGCTATGAGTAAAGCAAGAGTTTAAGAGTGGTATAAGCGTTTCCAAGAAGGCCGTGAAGACGTTGAAGATGACGAACTCCCTAGACGCCCCAGCACATCAACAACCGATGAAAACGTGAAAAAAGTGAAAGAAATGGTTATGAACAATAGCCGAATCACAATTAGTGAGGTCGCTGATGATGTTGGCATATCGATTGGATCATGTCATGACATTGTTTCCAATGTTTTGTGTATGAAACGCGTGGCAGCAAAATTCGTTCCAAAATTGTTGAATTTTGAACAAAAACTGCGGCGAATGGAAGTTGTTCAGGAGTCACTAAATGAAGTCAACGACGATGCAGAATTACTGAAACGTATTAGAATAGGTGACGAAACATAGGTTTACGGATATAACGTCGAAACTAAGGCTCAATCATCCCAGTGGAGGCATTCTGGCTCGACATGTGCGGTCGAACGTGAAGGTTATGCTCACTGTGTTCTTCGATATTAATGGCATAGTGCATTATGAATTCCTTCCACCAGGTGAAACGGTCAATAAGGAGTACTATCTACAAATTCAATGCCGTTTGCGTGAAGCAATCCGAAAAAACGCCCGGATCTGTGGAAAAACAATTCATGGCTTTTTCACCACGATAATGCACCAGCTCACACTTTATTGCTTGTTCGTGAATTTTTGCCAAAAATAGTACTGTAATGATGCCCCAGCCTCCATATTCGCCAGACATGAGATCTCCGTGTGACATTTTCCTATTTCCAAAAATAAAGAACCTTAAAGGGCCGTCGTTTTACAACCGTAGATGGCATTAAAAGCACATCGTTGAAAGAACTAAAGGCTATCTGAAAGATCGAGTTTGAGAAGTGTTTCGAGGATTGGAAGAAGCGCTGGCACAAGTGCATAATCTCCAATGGGGACTATTTTGAAGGCGACAACATCAATGTAGAAGAATGAATAAATATTTTGTTCGATAAAGTAAAATTCTCGTTACTTTCTGAACACACCTCGTATTGTTTGTAAAATACTGTACGTCGTATAGTTTTCCTTCAATCAACTTCGCAGTCAATATTTAAAATTAAAAATAGTGTATAACACGTTTTTACACAAATAAAAAAGTATTTTATACAAGTTTTGGTTCTCTCTCTATAGCGGCTAAAACTTAAGTTACATTCAATGCCGCTATAGAGAGATTCTACTGTAATAGTAATTTATGCAGTTTTTAACTCTGATTCAGTTTTACTGAAAATTGTAACAAATAAGTTATGATTGTTTTAATGATTTAAAACTCTATTTTGATACTGTTGAACTGGGAAACGAATTCGATCAAGCTATCATTGAAATCCATATTTTGTGCCTAGTTTGGTTAACCAGTTTTGTAACGCTGGTCTAAAAGTGTATTGGTTGACTTGACAAATATCGAGTGACCACTTGACCACGAGTGGATTATAATCTACTTTGAAATGCGACAAGATGGATAATCATGATTGGCTGATTGCGATTAAATATTTTACAGCAATTAGCAACGGCGTTTCGGAACAGAAACTAATCAATTACAGCTACATACATAACCGAGACATTTATTGGACCAATGGCGACTGAATAACGGCGCAAATGGGAGAATGTGTCAGCTGTCAAGAAATACAGAGAATCGTGGACGGGTGATTGTACAGGCATTGCTTTGCTTTGGAGTTCAAAGGTTGGCAGTGCTGCTATAAAGCAGATTGTCGAAGTGATCAAGAAGGCAAGGATTTGGTATATGCTTGTGAAACATGTGATATTTAGGTTGTTTCCGTATTTTAATAACATGTGATAAAAATTAAGCGTGTACCGACACTTCGCAAGGTGGAAGCGAATACTTTCTTGGCATTAATTAAATCAATGAGCTACTATTTCAAAACAAATCCATTGTAAGCTATTAATGGATATAAGACATAACCTATAAAAATAGTTTTGCGTTTGGTTATATATATATTTACGCTGCTTCTAATATTTTAATACAATACCTGCAAATAATTACATAGGTTAAAACAGTTCAGGGTAAACTATTTAATTTAGGTTTTAGTGAGACGGGTGAGCTAGTTTTCTTTCACAAATGTTTTTGATGTCTTGTGTAAAACTTTGATAATGCAATTCATGAAATTTTAATAAAAACATTTTATTAATAACGAAACGTTTCGACTCGTTCGAGCATTGTCAAGGCCGCTTAATAAGAGTTCGTTACCTGTAACTCTGAGTGAAACCTTGGTTGGCAAGACTCAAATAAAAAATATGTGGAAATATACACACGTGTTATTATTTCAATAATGTAATGGATGTTTACCAAGTGTCTTCCATATAAATAAATGAAGGTCTTAAATATAAACAATTCAACTTCCATTTTTTTTTTTATGTTACATTTAGTTTAGATTTACATTTGGATTTAGGCCTGAGTCAAGAAAATCCAGTTTTACACAAATATTCTGTTTCTGCAAATGGCACTAGGGTCTTCATGACCTTACTACCTAATGCTGGGTAATCTCCACTATATTAAATTTCTTTTTGTAAAGTCCTACTAATTATTTTTTTATAAACATTATAATTACTAAGATAACTGTTGTCTTCAAGATTTCTAAAAAAAAAACACTCCAATAATATTTTTCCTACAACTCGTGACCTTCCCTCCCAAATAGTTCGAGAACAGCTGACTAGCCTGTGTCACGAAACTAAATAGGCCTACGATATAATTTGTTTTACTTCATTTTTAATGCAATGTTTTACAAATCGTCTGTGTTTTTACATAATCCTGACACTGGCGAGAGGCATTAAAGATAATTGCAGTTTGGTAAAGAACCTCTGCCGACAGACGCGTTTCGGTTCAGGACCTAAGGACTCCTAATTGGTCCTTCTTGTTAACCGAGACGTCGCGAACTCTAAATTGTTCTTGGGAGCTTCTGATGTATAAATGGCGGATAAACTATTCATCAGAAACCAGAATATGGCTTGTGACCAAAATTATATAGTAGCGTCGCCATAATTTGCGGTTAGAATAAAATAAGTGGTTGTTAGCGCGCTAATGTGTGCGTGCATGTGCGTGTGCGCGTGTGTGTTTGTATTTGTGTGTGTGTGGGTGTGTGTGTGTGTGTGAGAGAGTGTGCGTGTGTCTTGGGCTTCTTGTAATCATCCAACTGACCGCTCCCACCTACAAAATTGCATTAATCCGCCAGTGTACACTAGAGATGGGTAAGAAAACTCCAAACTGTTAAAACAAACTGTTATTCTATATACGAAAAACAAACTGCTTTGCCAAACGGAAACTAACAGTTTGAATTGGACTGGATCGTTATTTGTTAAACAAGGAACAACAGTTTGGACTTCCCCAACACCTACGTTATATTCGAACGTTGCCGCAAACACTAACACTTTTTTCTGCTATTTTCCTGCTAAACTGTTTTCCTTCAAACAGTACAAACACCTTTTCTTTAACTTGCTATTTGCTATACTTTTTCCTTCCATTTCTTGTTGCAACGTAGTGAAGTAAGAACTGTTTGGGCGTTGTCAAAGTTTATCTCTATTTTGTTGCGAGTTGTTTGAAAGTTTTAAATGTAAAATTTGTTTTTCAAACATTTTTAAACTGTAAAATCAGCCATAATTGTTTTTTATATTAGTTTTTCTCCGTAGTTTACTTTGTGTTTAGAAATTTAAAAATATTTAGAGGACAATTTTGAAAGTTTTCTTTTACTTTTTATGTTTTTAGAATTATTTTGAAAGTTTTCTTTTACTTTTTTTATGTTTTTAGAATTAAGTGCATAGTTTTTAATTATTTATTGGATATGCGGACTTTTTAAAATTCACAATATCTACTCTTGTATATATCTTGAATAATTTTAGGTTATTTTAGAACTTTTTAGAAAATATTACAAACATCTTACATTTTATTTTTATCTGGAGCCTAATTTTCTTTAAAAACATTTGTTTTGTTAAATATGTTATTACAATAAACTTTATATTTTTTCTGTGTTGTAAAATGGAAAACTTAATTTTTTGCTAATGCTAATGTTAATAACCTATCATTAACCTATAATAACCTAATGTTAATAACCTATAATTTTGTAACTATATAGAGCAAATTTTATTTAAACATATTTGGCCTATGTTCTTATTACTATATTTTACTTATTAACGTTACTTTTTTCAGTGTTGAAAAATGAAAACCTACTTTTTCCCAAATAAAAATATGACAGTAACATCTCACATTTTGTAAATACATAACCTAATTTTATTTAAACGAATTTTTTATATTTATTATCAATCATCAATATTTTTTAATCAACTAAAAATATTCTAAATTGTTTGCATTTCAGTAAATATGCAAAGGCTATTTAATTTTTAAGTAAAAAAAAGAATGCTTCTATTAGAAATTCATTGTATTTTGTACATAAAATGGCATACATATATATTACGTTTTGAGAATGTAATTTAATTATTACAACACTTATAAAAATTATTTTTTTTCTAAATTTTTTTACACCCAAAAACAGTTAAGGACATGGTGGTAATGGGAATGAAAAAGTAGTCTTAGAAAACTGAACGTTTGTGCTTATGTTTTAGCTGCTAATACAACTTCGAGTTTCATTTTTCTAAACCTGTTATTTTCAAACTGTTATTCCAAACAGTTATTTTTTTCCAACAAACAGTTCGTTGATATTTTTTTAAAATAGCAGAAGTGCCCATCCCTAGTGTACACTTGTCGAGAGTCTTCAATGCTGCCAACTGTCTGTAGTACTAAAACCAAGTGAGAATTGGATAATGCGGCAGTAATGAAAACAGAAATCCCGTTCGGACAAAATCTATACTGACGTAGGCTAATCATTTGTTGGGCGCCAACAATCAGCTGGCGCAGCTGTGTTATCAATAGTTTGTCTAAATGTCCTATTTCTTCGTCCAATAAAAAATCTAATCTGTGGAACATGTAAATATAGTGTGACAGCGTTTTTAGTCATTTCAAAAGTCACTGTTTTGTCAACGAATTTTTTTTTCTTTTTTGGTTTTAATTTCGTTTTTTTTTTGTGTCTATCAGAGCTGTTTTGTACGATAATATAAAATAGCTGTCGCGGCACGCAGCTGTCTCGCTGACGTGATGGAGGCGTAGGTCTAATTAAATCTGCGTTGAAAATACGAAAATTCGTTAACCAGCAAAATTCGTCCAACAGTTTCAAAATGGCGGCCTGTTCAAATGTTTAAAAATTCGTAACGTTTTCCGTCCTAAATTATTTTGAAAATCTGATTTCACCGTGATAATTAGCGTTGAAAACCGCATAAATCAAAATCAGTTGAAATAATGAAATTAAATTTGACGGAGGTCGGGGTTCATTTCGTATTTACAATGCAATTTTGAAAATTCCGAAATGCTAGCTTATGCAGATTTCAGTGCCGTGTATGTGTTCCAAACGGAGAGTAAGATAAAAAAAGTACGAAATTTCCTATCACGTCAGCGAGACAGCTGCGTGCAGCGATAATTTAAATTTAAGATCTCTGTAGATAAACACACATGCACAGACTCTCTGCTTTCTTAGTAACCAGAGTAAACGTGATTCAAAATGGCGCTTCAAATTTAAAGTACTCGATGGATATGTTGGGAGGGAAGTAGGCTTATGTTAATTAAAATAGACGCAAGTTATAAACAACTTTTCCTTCGTACTATATAAGGCGGTAGTTATACTTTACAGCTTTGGCTGTTAAACCAGACAGACCAAGATAAACATTTAACTTCTCGCAGATGTAACTAAATAGAAATGATTGGATTCCGTAGAAACCTGACCAGCGTCACGTGTCATTTGGCTCTGGCGGTGTATTTATTTTATTTTGCATTTGTTTCGCCATTAAACGATGAAATAAACTAGTTGTAAGAACAGTAGACCTCGCGGAACATCTTAATTAGTACACAGAATGTTCCACGACGGAGCTCTTTTCCGCCAATTTGATCGGTAACCGTAATATTTACGACCAAATGTACTGGAACAACTTTACTGGTAATTTTACGCTCTTTCTCCGTTAAGCGGTCAAAATTGATAGGTTTTGCCGTTCAACCAGTATTACAGGAAATAACCAACAATTACACTCTCAAAGTTGAACCGAAAACGGAAGTGAATGAGGAAAATACATCTTTCGAGCGTTATACAAAGTACTTTTGTACCAAATTTGAAAACAATCTGTCAATGTGTTTGATCGGAACAGCGTACACTTATCGATAAATCAGAGGCCATTATTAATCGGAAGTGAATTGGGGGGAGAACCTAACACATATTTTGAGCTATATGCAGGGTACCTTCGTAACAAATTTCAAAACAATCGGTCAATGCGTTTCGCCAAACTTGCGTAACGAACACAAACCATACGCCGAACTGTCGAGTTCGCTTGATCTTTCTGGAAGTCACGGAAGACCAATTCGAGAAGGAAGTTTCCAACCAAGAAATCTCATTTAAAAATTTCTATAGTTCATCCAGTTCCTCGGTTGTTTTGGACACCAATCATTATGATGTCTTCTGAAAGTAAGGTTATGGAGTCTTTATTCCATTCAATTTTAGTATCAAGCTCAGTGATGCATGTTTCTCGAAGTTGGGTTTCCTTTGGAAGTTCTCGGTAATCCTCTTATCTTATGGGTTTCATTCCCAGGTCGGTTTTAGTTATTCTGATATTCGCGTTTTTGGCAGCTATTTCCACTGCTATGGAGCGATTTGAGGTCCAGAATAATCTCCATTGCTGTTGTACTATTTGAACCAAAGCTGTGTTATAGTTTTTTTTTAAGGATGAATAAGTACAAACTGTCAGCAAAGAAATTTCCCCCTTTCTTTAAGAATAACTTGCTAATACGACTGCAATACCTTCTTTTTACTATGAATTTCTTACACTGATTAAAGTGACCAAAATTTGAGCAAATTATGATTCCCATTTGAGCAGATTTTTTACTTAAAAAAACTTGTTCTTTTTTGAGATAGTTTCGAGATATTTCCATTTTCACTCAAACATGTCAAATTTCATTAAAAAAACGATCAGTCAATTAGTTTTGTCTCTTGTGATGTGCATCGAGAAAAAAAAACTTTAAGATCGATTTTTTCACAATCAACGTAAGAGTTTAGCGAATTTCCTTAGGAAAAATGAGCCGTCATAATTGACCCGAGACCTTGAAAGGAGCACCGATCCTGATCTCTAGATCGCTTTTTGAGGGATCATATAGAGTACGCTCACGTTCGCACTTTTGGTCCGATTTTATTCAAACTTGACACAAAAATCGGTCATGGTAATAGCTTGAGAAAGTTCTTTAACGAGAAAAATTCGTTCGTTTCAAAATGGCGGCTATTTCAAATTTTTTTAAAGTCCGTAACTTTTTTATCTTACAGTTTTTTGAAAAAACAATTTTACCATCGTAATCATCGTTAAAAACTGCATAAATTAGCATTTTGATTGTTCAAAATACGTTTAAATTGCGAAATTTAATTTGACGGCGGTCAGGGTTCACTTTCGTATTTTCAATGTAATTTAAATGGAGATTCAAATGCAGTTGGTGAAATAAGAATTTAAAAAAGATACGATAAATAAAAATACTTTTGGAAATTTGCTTTTATCACGTCAGCAAGATTACTTACACATCGCGTAACGAGAGAGTAAAGTATGTTTTGAGGTTTTGAACTTGCCGTCAACGCTCTTCCAGCTTTTGCAGTGGAAATTGACCCTACCTGGACCAGTTGAAGATGACGTTTAATTGTCGAAACACCTGACGCGTTGCGTAACGGTTATCGCACGTATTGTAAGTGGACGTATGTAAATGACACGCGCCCCAAGGTGTTGCAGACCGGCGCCGACGCACGCACGCGCGCGCGCAGATTGCTATCGGCCACTATGCTAATATAGATTGCGAAACCAAAACTTTAAGTCGGAATGTAGGCTCGTATATAATAATATTCAAATTTGTTTCGTAACATGAGTCCGAAGGTTGCTGGGCTGTGTTACTTAAGTTGTAGAAATTTTAAATCAGATTGCTTTTCAATTGGTTGTTTGTGGTTCCACTTTCTGAATGCGCTATAGGAAGTGGTGATCTCGCAAAAAAAAAAAAGTTGGTTTACTTGACCTGTGTGTGTGCGCGCGCGCGCGTGTGTGTTTTGCAATGTCAAAAAAGACGAAAAAATCTTTTATAGACTACTTGGGGTAAGAAGATACCGTGTCACTCATCAGAGTGTGGGACTCAGAATTATAAGTATGTTATTGCTACCCACCAATAGCACCAAAAGCATTCCTCTTCTACAAACCACCCCACGGAATCGCCGCCAGATGGACTAACTGTTTCCCTATACCCGTTTACAGCGTTGGCTCTCCTTTCTTTATCTTCAGTTCTCAGCCAGATGGCCTCTGAATTCGTCATTGTCTCAATCACATTTTCCTGTATAATGTTGCCTCGCGGATATGTTTGCAGGTTCATCCTGTCCTCGTCGAATCTTTGACAGCGGAAAAATACGTGCTTTGCATCTTCCTCCAATGCTGGAAGACAGACAGGACAAGCAGAGTCTGTTTCCAGCCGTGCCCAGTTAGGACCTGTATGAGGTAAAAGTCCATCAGTCCTTGCTTGTGTGTGTGTGTGTGTGTGTGTGTGTGTGTTCACATTATTGGACGTTGATTGAATTGAACGATTTCGATGAAAGTTAACGTGTAAGCTAGTTTATTATATCTCGAAATCGGTTTTTGTTCAGAAAAACCTTAAAAACATTTCTAGTACTACCGTACTTCCTAAAAAAACATGCTTTCATCTTCGTAACGAAAATCAGCTGTTGAGAAAACCAGAAAATGTGTCTATTTTCTCAAAACCGGTTGGACAGATCTTGGCCTTACCATACATCCGGGATTAGCCCGGACAGTCCAGGATTTATGCATGTGTCCGGATTTTCGGATATCTTTGTGAAAGATCGGACGACCAGGAATTTCGTTCTGCTGGTAAAATTGAAGCCAAAGTGGAAAGGCCTTCCTGAATGAAGAAAGAAAGCCCAGCACTCAAGAGAAACGGAAGGAAGTCGTTGATACAATGTTAAAGTGCAACATTGAGTTCAAAAACATTTTTAAATTGGTGGAGTTGGAGATGTGCTTGCCTGGTACATCGGAACTGGAGAGAGTATTTTCTATAACGAAAAACGTTTGGACGGCGGAGAGAGGAAGAATGTCCGTTTCGGTTGTAAGGGCGCTTACTCAACGTAAAAGTTAATTCGAAGACGTCTTGAAACTGATGAGAAAATTAAAACTGACAAGGTGCTCCTTGAAAAGTACTAACTGAGAAATATCACACTCGTCCAACTCCAAGTCAAAAGCAAGAACCCGATAGATGAAGAAGACGATGTTTTCGTGACTTTTTTGTATCGACTTTTTATTAACATTTTCAATCTAAAAATAATTTAGAAAATTAATTGCATTTCTTGTAAACTAATGTATTCAGGCGGAAAAATGATCAATATACGAACAAAAAAGTATTTTTTATTATTTACTAAAAAAACAACCCATTCGAGAGAAAAAATGTTCGGAATTTGAGTTCAGAAATTATGGTAAGCCTACCGATTCGTTACACGAGTCAGTGTAATGAATTTAAATCGAAAAAACGTTTACGGTTCGATAGTAAATATCGACAAAAATTAAAACCCTGACCTCCGTTGCCGGTTGACTCGAATCCGGGATCATAGTAAATAACGATTATGATTTCTAGACGTTTTTGACCAAAATCTGACGCAAAAAAATTGAATTTGGTAATATCTAGAAGAAGTTCGTTACCGAAGAATCTTTAAAAATACCTAACCTTTTTTGAAAATATCATTCTAAAAAGCTTTAAAATCTGGATAAGTGTTCTCATTGATTATAAAGAGCGTTAAAATCTGGATAAATGTTTGCATTCATTGAAAAGAGCATTAAAATCTGGATAAGTGTTTGCATTGATTGTAAAAGAGCTTTAAAATCTGGGTAAATGTTCGCATTGATTTTAAAGAGCATTAAAATCCGGGTAAAGGTTCGCATTGATTGTAAAGCGCATTAAAATTTGGATAAATGTTCTCATTGATTGTAAAGAATGTTAAAATCTGGATAAATGTTTGCATTGGTTGTAAAGAACGTTAAAATCTGTATAAATGTTTTGCATTGGTTATAAAGAACGTTAAAATCTGGATAAATGTTTGCATTGATTGTAAAGAACGTTAAAATCTGAATAAATGTTCGCATTGATTGTAAAAGAGCTTTAAAATCCGGATAACTGTTCTCATTGATTGTAAAGAGCGTTACAATCTGGATAAATGGTTGCATTGGTTGTAAAAGAGCATTAAAATCTGAATAAATGTATGCATTGGTTGTAAAGAGCGTTAAAATCTGGATAAATGTTTGCATTCATTGTAAAAGAGCTTTAAAATCTGGGTAAAGGTTCGCATTGATTGTAAAGAGCATTAAAATTTGGATAAATGTTCGCATTGATTGTAAAAAAAGTTAAAATCTGAATAAATGTTCGCATTGATAGTAAAGAGCGTTAAAATCTAGATAAATGGTTGCATTGGTTGTAAAAGTGCATTAAAATCTGAATAAATGTTTGCATTCATTGTAAAAGAGCTTTACAATCTGGGTAAAGGTTCGCATTGATAGTAAAGAGCATTAAAATTTGGATAAATGTTCGCATTGATTGTAAAAAAAGTTAAAATCTGAATAAATGTTTGCATTGGTTGTAAAGAACGTTAAAATCTGGATAAATGTTTTGCATTGGTTGTAAAGAACGTTAAAATCTGGATAAATGTTCGCATTGATTGTAAAGAGCATAAAAATCTGAATAAATGTTCGCATTGATAGTAAAGAGCGTTAAAATCTGGATAAATGGTTGCATTGGTTGTAAAAGTGCATTAAAATCTGAATAAATGTTTGCATTGGTTGTAAAGAGCGTTAAAATCTGGATAAATGTTTGCACTGATAGTAAAGAGCATTAAAATCTGGATAAATGTTTGCATTGATAGTAAAGAGCGTTAAAATCTGGATAAATGTTCGCATTGATTTTAAAGAGCATTAAAATCTGGGTAAAGGTTCGCATTGATTGTAAAGAGCATTAAAATCTTGATAAATGTTCGCATTGATTGTAAAGAGCATTAAAATCTGGGTAAATGTTCGCATTAATTGTAAAAGAGTTTTAAAATATGGATAATGTTCGCATTGATTTTAAAGAGCATTAGAATCTGGATAAATGTTCGCATTGATTGTAAAGAGTGTTAAAATCTTGATAAATGTTCTCACTGATTTAAAGAGCGTTAAAATCTTGATAAATGTTCGCATTGATTGTAAAGAGCATTAAAATCTGAATAAATGTTCGCATTGATTTTAAAGAGCATTAAAATCTGGGTAAAGGTTCTCACTGATTTTAAAGAGCATTAGAATCTGAATAAATGTTCCAATTTGTAGTGTTTACAGTGGCGTAGGTTTACGAAATCCCATTTGGTAGTTTAGGTTTGGATTCGAAGCTTTAACTAAAATTAGTTTTATAATTTTCTGTGCGATTTGACTAGTATGATTTGCATTTAAGACGTGTGTACTTATTAGGCGTATTTTGTTAAAACGTCAAAGCCCATTTGTATTGTTAGTTTGCGCAGAGTTCCGCCAGAAGTTGGACAGCTGCAGACTGCAGGACAATAAAGATGACCGATATATCACCCGTAGTCCAAACAAAACCTCGGAGGAACTATTGTCATGTTTAAGGAAGTATCAGCAGGAGGCAGAACAAAGGCGTCTCGGGTTATCTGCACTGTAACTGATCTGTCAGCCTACTTTCTCGGGGAATCGAAGACGCAAAGGTAGAAACTAGATTCGAACCTGCGTAAAGTCAGAGTCCTTGCGAATTTCCCTCTATTCCACTTGAGTTACGAGTGCTCCCGATCAGTAAATTCTGTTTTAAACTCTGAGAGTCTTAATTTCTCGCAATCTACATTCAGTTTTTGTTGATTCCTAACATTTTGAGAAAAAATCCCCAAAACGTTTAAACTACTTTTAATATTTCTTGTAGAAAACTGTTGACTGTATGCAGTACTCAGGGGAAAGCTTTACTTTTCTCCTTACCTTTAGTGGATCTTACACGATCAATAAGATTGACATACATTTTACTTGAGAATAATATTGACAGTGTACGGTAAAAAAAGAAGATTGACTGTCTATAATAATTGCTTATTGAAGTAAGTCTAGTCAGGATTTTTTTCGTTTTCGGACATCAGTACTGGAAAACAAACATGTGTAGGTAATATTGACAGCGTATCCCCATTAATAATCAATTAAATTTAAGTAATGCTCTAATTAAATTAAAGGAATGACGAAAACGACCGGTATTTTTGACCTTCTCGGTAAAAATATTGTCATACAGATCCCCGTCAGGAAGAAATTGCTCTTCGCTACTCCCAGTATTACTGTTAACCAACCGAAACAATATTTTCAAAGGTCAAATTTTGCTCTTGACCGTCTAAAACCCATTCTGGTGCAAATAAAGCTTGGAGCCAACAATAGGCAGCGTGAGAAAAAGAAAATAATCACACTAAGAAGATATCATAGCTAAAATTGCAGGAACGGAGGAGGTCGATCCAGTAGTAGTGAAGGTGAAGTTTACACCTCCATTCGAAAGTAGTTCTTGAAATATTCAGCGATGCTTAAAGAAATACTTTAGCAGTGCTTAAAGAAAAATATTGTCCTTTTTTCTTTAACCATTCCTTCACCAGCGTTTGCTTTTTATTCAACGAGTAAATTTTCTTCCAAATTTCATCTTGACAACATAGCAAGGATAGTGTTGAGCTTGGTTGGCCGAGGATGGACAGCTATATTGTCAATATTATTGATCGTGTAAGGTAGAACAGTATTTAGACTATTTGGCCAGAGGATTGACGGTTACATTATCAATATTATTGATCATGTAAGGTAGGGCAGTATTGAGACTATTTGGCCAGAGGATTGACGGTTATATTGTCAATATTATTGATCAGAGGAGTATTGACTATTTGGGAGGATTATATTGTCAATATTATTGATCATGTAAGGTAGAACAGTATTTAGACTATTTGGCCAGAGGATTGACAGCTATATTATCAATATTATTGATCGTGTAAGATACGATAGTATTTAGACTATTTGGCCAGAGGATTGACGGTTACATTGTCAATATTATTGATCATGTAAGGTAGGGCAGTATTGAGACTATTTGGCCAGAGGATTGACGGTTATATTGTCAATATTATTGATCATGTAAGGTAGGACAGTATTGAGACTATTTGGCCAGAGGATTGACGGTTGTATTGTCAATATTATTGATCATGTAAGGTAGAACAGTATTTAGACTATTTGGCCAGAGGATTGACAGCTATATTATCAATATTATTGATCGTGTAAGATACGATAGTATTTAGACTATTTGACCAGAGGATTGATTTTTGCCATTGAGGATTGACGGTTACATTGTCAATATTATTGATCATATAAAACAGTACTGAGACAGTATTGAGACTATTTAATAAGATAGAAAAGTATTGAGATTGGTTGACCAGAGGAATGACAGCTGTATTGTCAATTATTGATCATATAAGATAAAATAGTATTGAGACAGATTCGCCAGAGGATTGACAGTATTGAGTATTGATTTGTAGAACAGCAGCCCGATTGACGATTATATTGTCAATATTATTGATCATTTACGGTCTACCTATTAGGAAATGACAGTGTTTTGTTTCGTACAATTCCCAGCTTCCGCTACCCGAAGTCAATGTAACTTTTTGTGTTTTGCCGTTGTCCTCGTGTTTTCGGCCATTCTTCCCGCGGCCAGGTGTTCGCTTTTCAGAAATTCGCTCCGCTTGTTTCCGTGCCTGCTCCAAACGCAGAGTTCAACGTCTCTTGTATATATTTCCAGTTGTTGCTACTTCGATATTTACAAAACAGAGTGATCTGTTAAACACCAAGGGTGTAAGAAAAATTACACCCTATGTTACAACCCCTAATTACACTCCTGAAGGTTTATTCCTTCAGTGTATGAGTATTCATATTGTACTCAGAGTTACAGAAACCGATGGCGCAGATCCTGACAAAAATGTTCTCCGACGTTATCGATAAACCTAACCTACAATATCGGAATGATTTAAAAAAAAACCCACGATGGCGGTCAGCGATTTTTTATTTCAAATTTGGTACACAGACTTGATATGAATTTTTAAATGACCGAAATTTACTGAAAAAGTTTTTAAAACATCTCCTGGACAGAATTTATAGATACTTTTTGTTTTGGTATTTGAGGAATATATATATATATATATATATATATATATATATATATATATATATATATATATATATATATATATATATATATATATATATATATATATATATATATATATTAACCTGTACTTCTAACTCACACATTCATTCCTTCATTCACACACACACACACACACACACACACACACACACACACACACACACACACACACACACACACACACACACACACACACACACACACACACACACACAACAAGGATCATGGGGAGGTGGATTTCTATCTCGCACAGATTCTCACTGGGCACGGTTGCTTCCGAGCTTACTTGTTCCATTTCAGGCTGGAAACAGACTCGGCTTGTCCCCTCTGTCTTCCAGCAGTGGAGGAAGATGCGGAGCATGTGTTTTTCCGATGTCGGAGATTCGACGAGGAACGAATGAAGCTTCAAACATATCTACGAGGCAGCATTGCACCGGAAAGTCTGGTTGCGACAATGATGGCTTCAAAAGCGAACTGGAGGGCCATTACGGGATTCGCTGTAGTGGTCATGAAGGGGTTGAGGGCTGAGGATCGAGAAAGGAGAGCCAACGCTGTAGAAGAGTAGGCGGTCAGCCAGTTCACCTTCCCACGAAGTAATGCCTGGCAGCGGTTCCGTGAGGGGGGACTTACAGAAGAGAAATGCTTTTGGTGGTTTTTAGAGGGTAACAATATATCTTAACTTGAGTTTGAACTTAATTTGAGTTCAATTAAGTGCTGTACCCTACCCCAGGCAGTCTATAAAAGATTTTTTCCACCTTTTTTTGGCATCGCAAAACATACACACACGCGCGCGCGCGCACACACACACACACACACACACACACACACACACACACACACACACACACACACACAGGCTATATACATGTTTTGAGGGGGAGCCGATTTTGGGACTTACCATGATGGCTGCTCCAGTAGAAATTCGTTTAAAATTGAACGTACTAAAATATGCATTTATGTGGTATTTTAAAATTTTATTATTTCTTGGAAAACCGCTTCCATCAAGCATGTGTGACATCTGCACGTTGTAATTTTGTTTTTGTTTTGTTTTATCTAAAATGTGTAGTATTTAATAGTAAGGTTTCTGGTAAAAAAGCGAGGTGTTATTTTGAAATTTTTGGCGTGTGGGCGTGGGAAGAAGATCGTCTCGACCTCCGGAGGCGAGTAACGTGGAGGAGGAGGAGAAGGAGGACGGCATTTCCTCGCTTCTCGCTAAGTCAGCTGACGAGTGGGCTGTCTTAGATTGAGGTTAGGTTTAATAAACGCTCTGTGGGAGAGACTGCGTTTAGCTTCCAGCTTTGATGGTTCTGTTAATTTCCGTTCTACAAAACTGGTCGGTACACGTCCCCGGGGAGTGTGAACCCCTCAATGTAGATATCCTGTTGTAATGATCGCAGCACGCAGCTGTCTCGCTGAAGTGATAGAAACGAATTTCCAAAAGTGTGTTTTCACCATCATAATCAGCATTACACCTGCGTGTACTGTCACTTTAAACTTTCAAGTTACATTGAAAATACGAAAATAGGCCATGACCGCCGACAAAGTAAATTTCTTAATTTCTACAAAATTTCGAAAATTCCAAAAGCCAATTTCTGCAGTTTTTAATGCTGTTTACTATTGTGAAATCGGATTTTCAAAATCGTTTAAAGACAAAATTTTTAAATAATTGAAGTTGTCGTCATTTCGAAAGTGTTTAACGCATTTTTTTGGTTAACGAACTTGTCCAAGCTATTACTATGCTACGTAACCAAAACGGATTACATTTACAAACGTGAGCGTGCTAAAACACACGCGCGCGCACAAACACTCACTCATATACACACACACACACACACACACACACACACACACACACACACACACACACACACAACACACACAACACACACACACACACTTGTACACATACACATAAACGCACACACAGAACACACGCACAAGGGCGCGCACCCACCCACCCGCGCACACACACACACACCCACACACGTACACGAACGGGCGCGCACACATACACATAAACACACACACACACACGCACACATACAAAACACACGCGTGCTTACACGCAACACATAGACGCTTGCGCGCATATACAGAACATACGCACACGCGCGCGCACCCACCCACTCACACACACACACACACACACACACACACACACACACAATAACACACACACACACACACACACACAACACACACACACACACACACACACACACACACACACACACACACATATGTGTACACATACACATAAACGCACACACAGAACACATGCACACGGGCGCGCACCCACCCACCCGCGCGCGCGCACACATACACATACACACACACACACACACACACACACACACACACACACACACACACACACACACACACACACACACACACACACACACGTACACGAGCGGGCACGCACACATACACATAAACACACACACGCACGCACACATACAAAACACATGCGTGCTTACACGCAACACATACACGTTTGCGCGCGCACACAGAATACATGAACCGCGCGCGCACCTACCCACCCGCACACACACACACACGCAATTACACACGCAGACACACACACACACACACACACACACACACACACACACACACACACACACACACACACACACACACACACACACACACACACACACACACACACACACACACACACACACACACACACACACACACACACACACACACACACGCGTACACATATACATAAACACACGCATGCTCACACGCGCGCGCGCACAGTACGCACGCACACGCGCTCGTACCCACCCACCCACCCGCACGCACGCACGCAGAGAGAGAGACACACACACACACACACACACACGCGCGCACGCACGCACACACAATACACACAACACACTAAACTGCTTGATTAATGACACATTTCATGAGCCCGTTTCTGGGTTTCACCATGATTGTTCCATAAACTCATTTTCAAATAGAAATTCGCTAAGAGTCAGTTACGTATTTTTGTATTAAACAAAATTGTAAAAATTCTTTAAACCGTACTGTATTTGTTTAAAAAAAAATCTAGTATCACTTGGGCGGTTAATTGGTTCATTTGAACATGTTCTAAATAATTTAATCGATTGTTAGAAAGTTTGTGCAACGTTTGTGCACCTCAATACGTTTCCTGTTTTACTTTTACCAGATGCACTAAACAGGTTAGGCCCTACGTTATTCAGTCCGGTAACAATGATTCCATATAAAACTGACGTACGTTATTATTTGAATTCGTTTAAAAGAGAAAACACTTTAGCGAAATCAGCTTCCGTGAAATTGACAATAGCGTGATTGCGTTCAGGAGTGATTTCGCCGTTTCAATGTCACAGATGGTCCTTGCGCATAGATGTCGGTCAGGACGCGGCGTGAAAGTGTCTCCTTATAAGACAACCTGACGCGGACCTGGCACACATGTATCCGTGCGGTGTTCACAGCCTTTAAGTGCTTATTTACCGTCGAGTTACGACGTTCTTCGAGTACGTGATATAGAAGGCAGTGGCGCTACAACTTATATTACTAAATCGCGTTTATTTATTTCATTGTTACTTTACCATTACTAGTACTTCACAGAACTGTAGACCTCGCACTATATTCTCAATTAATATACAGAGCTCAAATTCTCAAATATATTCTCAAAATATTCTCAAATGAATATATATATCAATTTAACCGGTAACCGTTATATTTACGAAAAATTTACACGGCCATTTTTATTGTAAATTTTGTGCTCTTTCTCCATGAAATGATCAAAGTTATGATAGGTATTGCCGTTCATCTTATTTTATACGTACTCCTTTCGTGATTCATACAAGATACTTTCGTACCAAATTTCAAAAAATCGGTCTATGCGTTTGTCCAAAACTGCGTACACCCGTCATCGTTTAATCAGAGGCCATCTTGAAACGGAAGTGAATGGAAAAAATCTTACACATAAGATGTTCGGGCTTTATGTATGGTAACAATCGGTTAATGCGTTACTGGACCAACGTTTATTGAAATGTTAATGCTCTTTCTCCATGAAGGGGTCAAAATTACTGTATTTGCCGTTCAGCCTACAGAAAATAACCAGCAACTCTTAAAGTTGAATCAGAGCCTGCCTTCTTGTAACGGAAGTGAACGGGAAAACATCTTACACATATATATTTCGGGTATTATACAAGGTACCTTCGTACTAAAATTCAAAACAAATCGGTTAATGCGCATGGCTAAAACTGCGTACACTTGTCAGGCCGCCATCTTGAAACGGAAATAAATAGGGAAAATGTTACACATAAATCACTTGAGCTTTATACAAAATATTTTCGTAGAAAGATATTTCAAAACAATTGTTTAATGCGTTCGGCCAAAATTGTGTGCACTCTTAATTGAAAATCAGAAGCCGCCATCTTGAAACGGAAGGGAATTCAAAAAACTCTTACTACATCTTTCGGGCATTATGTACCTTCTACCGAATTTCAAAATAATCGGTCAATGCTTTTGGCTAAAACTGCGTACACTCGTCATCGTTAAGTCAGAATCCGCCATCTTGAAACGGAAGTAAATAAGGGATAATGTTAGGCATACGTCATTCGGGCTTTATACGAGATATTTTCGTATCAAATTTCAAAACAATCGTTCAGTGCGTTCGACCCAAATTGCATGCACACATCATAAATCAGAGGCCGCCATCTTGAAACGAAAGCGAATGGAAAAAATCTCACACATGAGTCTTTCAGGCTTAATACGAGGTACCTTTGTATCAATTTTCAAAACAATCGGTCAGTGCGTTTGGCCAAAACTGCGTAACAAACACGATCTAAATACCGAACGGTCGAGTTGAAACAGACTTCGCTTCGCTTGTGGAGGAGCTATTACAAAAAGCGAAATTTAGCTATAATAGTTTAACAAATGTATTTAACAAAGTTGTTTTATGTATCAATCCTATTGTCCAACGAATCCGTCCAAAGTCTTTGGTTATTTATTTAATTTTTTATTTAATTAATTTAATACTTCGTCATCTAATATTGGCTACATTTTATTTTCCAAGTACTAATAAATGAGAAATATATATATACTCCGCAGGGGGTGCAGACTAGCTGCACTTATTGAGAGGATTTAGACGTCCCTCGCGGTACCCGAGTTTAACACATACTTACAATACTACACTTACGACTTTAATGTGCTTTTACCAATACAATATATATATATATATATATACTGTATATATATGTGTGTGTGTATATAAAGCAGCTAATGAGCTCATACTACTCTCATTCGACACACACACACACACACACACACACACACACCTGCATTGCTTGGCTAACTGTAAAGCGATCCAAATAATAAAATGAATACGCTGAACGGTGTATTTGGCGACCTCCCAGTTTACCTCAGCCTTACCCATACAAGCGGGACTCTGTGTGGGCGGACTTCATGTCACTAGCTGCTCATGGGAACATCACAAGTAACAATGTAGGAAATAATAAGCGAGATCGAACCGCACAACAAAATACTTGCCAAACAGTAACGCACGCATCTCAATAACAAACAGGGCTGTCATCAGTTAGAAGTGGGACAATCACCTTTATTCATCTCCAAATCTTACATTCTAGGGCGAAGCACTGACGGTTTTTGCACCCCATCAATGCAATTTTGTGGGTGGGGGTGGTTGGTTGGATAAAAGAGGGCCGTCTAGGGGATGACAAATTTTTAAGTAATACCTTAAAAAATTAGCACTATTAAGCTGTTTTGAGACTTAAAACGCATATAAAATAAATGTAAAAAATTTACCTATTTTAGACAAGAAAATCGCTTAATTTTCTTAGATTCCTAATTTTTAAAACTTTTGCAAAACTGCTCCATTTAAATAATTTCCCCTCTTGTCAATATACCTATCTATAGTTATATATATATAGGTGCAGTTGCTCCAGTTTCTTTAACCTTATCGTTAACACTGATCACTCGTCCTCATTAGCCTAAGCAAGTCCAGTTGTGTCACAACAGTTTCTCAACCAAGTTTTGATCAATTTTAGAGTCGACAAAGCTCCTTCTGTTATTTGCAGTTAACGCAGGAGAAGACAGAACCGACAAAAAATATCTAATTGATTAATTCCATTCTCACCCTCAGTATAAGCGTTACAAAGTGCATACGGACAAAACCTCATGTACGTACAAAGTTGAGATCGGGATAATGTGACGGGTTTCGGAACCCTCAGAGGCCTTTGACTCTTTTCTTCGAAGCTACGATACTTCCACTTTAAGGAGGTCAAATTGGATCTTTTACATTTTTTAATTTTATCTCTTTCGTCTCGAAGGGGTGGTCGCCGCCCCCTTTAATCCGTCCTGGGGGGCGGAAAAGGAATTGTCACTGGAGGCATTTCAGGAATGCACAAAGAGGAAACAAAGATCTACAAAGGTCACAGAGCAATAGTAACCCTTGAACTTCAGTAATTCATATATACAATACATAAACTTATTGAATCTATCGGTTTTTTTGGATTTATAGGAAACTAGGTCAAAAGAGATATGTAGAAACATTTTTCTACTATGTTCGTTCGTTTGGTTTAAAAAACATCAGCTGATTTTATTATATTACAGTTTATTCTTTGTATACTGATCGATCAGCTGATTCTACGTTTTGTTGTTAACAAACAGGTCTGACGAAATCAAAAAGGCAGTAGCAAAGAAATTCGATCTCGGTTGTCAGGTTCTAGATATTCATCTGTTTGATAAATTGTTATGTTCCATGCATCACCTTTCCAACACTAAGTCTTTCGAATTAGACATTGCATGTCTCTTGTCCTAGATGCGTAGCAGGACGGACCATTTAGGTGAACTGGTTGGGACGTATCAAGTCCTGATACAACCACTCCTTGCGGTAAATTATCCATAAAGAACCAACAGCAAGGATTACGGCTAACCACTTGATGCTACAGGCGGTTTCAGAAATAAAGTTTTGTTTGGCCGATAATATTGAATATATCTATATGTACAAGCAAGTACACACTCTTGGTGAGTTTCAAATGCTCCTGTGCTAATTTCGTTTTATTTCCGTACCACTGCAAATCAGCGGAAAAAATAGAGAAGGACATTTTCTGATAGGGAATAAACTGAAAAATATCGAACAGACGACTGCGGTCAGGGTTTATTTTCGTTTTCCGAATCGTAATTTATTGTAGACTACTGGTGAATACCATTGAAAATGAGCTATTGCAGCATCATGTTAAGACCCAGGTTCCGATATGAGTGATCATTATATATATATATATATATATATATATATATATATATATATATATATATATATATGTGTGTGTGTGTGTGTGTGTGTGTAACACACACTTACAACACTACACTTACGACTTTAACACTTTACACTCTCACTTACATTTAGGGAGGCGATTATAGGCCGCCTAAATAAATAAAGAATTTTATTTCAAGTTCTTAACCAGCGTTAAAAACTGCATACATCAGCATTTTGAATTTTCAAATTCCATTGAAAATAAAGAAGTGAAATTGAAAGGTTAATTTGCGTATTTTGAAAGTAATTTAAAAAATTAAAAACACTAATATATGTAGATTTTAATGCTGATTGTGATGGTGAAATCGGAGTTTTAAAAATATGGTAAGATAAAGAAACAGATATCCTTGACGTAGATATCAAATTGTAAAACAATGATTTTGAATTATTAATCCAAAACTCCCTGAGAGAGTCTCGACTCTGAGAACAACATAATATAAATTAGTCACACTACTATATTTGATTCATTAATTCATGTAAGTCTGCTTGGAGAGGTACTCGAGGTGCTGAAGAGTGTTTTGTTCCTCTACTCCAGACGTCGGCGACCCACTCGCTTGCTCGGGCAGGCAGGCAATTTGGGGCAAACGAATTGCCCCATTATGTTAAAACATCTATTGTTTTCAAGTGATTCTTTTCTGTTTAATACGAGTCACACTTCTGTTGTTTTCTTGGAATAATCAAGTTTCAATATGAGCAGAAGGTTTTCTGTAAATGTTAATATGTGCAGTTTGTTAGTGACTTTGTTTGTACATATTTTCTTAAGTTGGTGAAGCGGTGTTATACATATTTTCTTAAGTTGGTGAAGTGGTGTTGTACATATTTTCTTAAGTTGGTGAAGTGGTGTTGTACATATTTTCTTAAGTTGGTGAAGTGGTGTACATATTTTTTTAACTTGGTGAAGTGGTGTTGTACATATTTTCTTAAGATATACGTATTGTCTTAAGTTGGCGAAGTTATGTTGTACATATTTTCTTAAGATGTACGTATTGTCATAAGTTGGTGAAGTGGTGTTGCACATATTTTCTTAAGTTGGTGAAGTGGTGTACATATTTTCTTAAGATGTACGTATTGTCTTAAGTTGGCGAAGTTGTGTTGTACATATTTTCTTAAGATGAAGTGGTGTACATATTTTCTTAAGATATACGTATTGTTTTAAGTTGGCGAAGTTGTGTTGTACATATTTTCTTAAGATGTATGTATTGTCTTAAGTTGGTGAAGTGGTGTTGTACATATTTTCTTAAGATATACGTATTGTCTTAAGTTGGTGAAGTGGTGTTGTACTTATTATCTTAAGTTGGTGAAGTGGTGTTGTACATATTTTCTTAAGATGTACTTATTATCTTAAGTTGGTGAAGTGGTGTTGTACATATTTTCTTAAGATGTACATATTGTCTTAAGTTGGCGAAGTTGTGTTGTACATATTTTCTTAAGTTGAAGTGGTGTACATATTTTCTTAAGTTGGTGAAGTGGTGTACATATTTTCTTAAGATGTACGTATTGTCTTACGTTGGCGAAGTTGTGTTGTACATATTTTCTTAAGTTGAAGTGGTGTACATATTTTCTTAAGATATACGTATTGTCTTAAGTTGGCGAAGTTGTGTTGTACATATTTTCTTAAGATGTACGTATTGTCTTAAGTTGGTGAAGTGGTGTTGTACATATTTTCTTAAGATATACGTATTGTCTTAAGTTGGTGAAGTGGTGTTGTACTTATTATCTTAAGTTGGTGAAGTGGTGTTGTACATATTTTCTTAAGATGTACTTATTATCTTAAGTTGGTGAAGTGGTGTTGTACATATTTTCTTAAGATGTACATATTGTCTTAAGTTGGTGAAGTGGTGTTGACACATTTTCTTAGGTCGATGAAGTGGTGTTGTACATATTTTCTTAAGTTGGTGAAGTGGTGTACATATTTTCTTATATTGGTGCAGTAGTGTTGTACATATTTTCTTAAGTTTTACATATTTTCGGTACAGTTGGTGTAAACATGTAAACATATTTTTCTTGGAACAGAAGAGTAGCTATATCCTGGATTCCGTGCAAAAGACCTAACCTACAAACTCGTAATGCGATATAACCTGACCAACGCAAGCACAAATGTACAAAACAATCAGCAATATTTACAGCGCCATATTTGGAGTTACACTATAGCATTTCATATATCCACTGTCTGTAAATGTGCTACATTTTTGAATACGAGTATTATTGCCAAATTTGCCGTATCACTCCACTGTTTAGTGACACGAAACGTCCGCGTGAACTTTCTTAAGTTGTAAGTGTTAACGGAAACAATATGCAGACACAATACATAAGACCACCATACCAGTGACGGTGTTAAATTACATGTTAATTGACAGTGAAGCAAGACAAGGGCTCTGCTTTAAGTCGACCGTTCGGCATTTGGTTTGCGTGTTTGTTACGCAATTTTGGCCAAACGTATTGACCGATTGTTTTGAAATTCGGTGTAAAAGTACTTTCATTGAATATAAAAGTACAGAAATACAGCCACCATTATAAAAAAGCATGCTTGATATTAGCGAATAAAGTCCAATTAATTGAACTATGGACGCTGCAAGCTGAAAGGACAGGGGTGGATGTGTTTGAGAATATAGACAGTACTATTATCTATTTAACTCTAGTTGAACACTCTGCCATAAAGTATCACGAGCAGCGAGCGCTCACACCTCTCATAACGGTTTTCATTCTAATACGTTTACATTTAATGGTAATTTGTGTAAAGCACTTCGTTTACATTTAATGGTACATTTAAAAATAGTACCATACGACGAGTATGTGAAAAATTCTTTTCCATTGACATCCGTTTCAAAATGGCGGGCTCTGGTTAAACGATGTCGAGTGTACGCAGTTTTGTTGGCCAAACGCATTGACCGATTGTTTTGAAATTTTGCGTGAAAGTGTGCTGTATAAAGCTCAAAACGACATACGTGTAAGATGTTTTCCCATTCACTTCCGTTTCAAAATGGCGGCCTCTGGTTAAACGATGTCGAGTGTACGCAGTTTTGGCCAAACGCATTGACCGATTGTTTTGAAATTTTGCGTGAAAGTGTGCTGTATAAAGCTCAAAACGACATACGTGTAAGATGTTTTCCCATTCACTTCTGTTTCAACATTATTTTTACGGACAAATTATCCTAATTAAAATTAAAATAAAGGAAAACACGATACATGATTTTTATATTTGGTTCAATAACAGAATTTTTTTATTAAAAGTTTTTTGTGTTGCTACGCCATTGTCCTGCAGCAAACCATATCGTGATGGTCGCTTTGAGGTTATGCTTCTGTCAGAAACTTACTGATTTTCTCTTTACTAATAAATTTAACCCCACTGGGGGGATAATGTCAACATTAGCCGGTTATCATAGGCGTGTTCGAACATAAACACGGCAGTGTGTTTGAATGGAATGCAGGTTAAATGGTACAGGATCTCCGTAGACAAATTTATGATCCAGGCCGTATCCAACTAAAAGCTTTCACGTAAGCAGTGGCTCAATTTGTGATAAGCGCCAAGCGAGCCACTTAATCAAGGCTTTCTTGTTCCTGGTAAACGTGTCTGTAAACGTGTTCTGGCTATTAAAACGTTGACATCGCTGACGTGATTGAAGCGATTTGTAAAAAAAGTAACAGTATTAGAATAGTTTCTTTATCTTAAACACTATCGTAAACGGCGTTAAAATGTGCAAAAATTACTCCCGGTTTCATGAACGTCCGGACAATATTTAATATCTTTAATATCTCGTTACGCAAAGTGACTTTAAAGTTACTTGAAATGTTTTCTCTGTTGCAAGAACATTTTTAACAAACTTTTACGTAAAGGATATCTAGAGCTTTGTTAATTCAATAACTGTTTAATGGCTGGTAATATGGCCGTCCGACGAACAGCTGATCATTTTCAGGTTATTTGTACAATTGTTTTGAAGGTTATTTGTTTTGTCGAACGAGCAAACGAATTTCGTCTCTATGTCTTTCTTTTTCTTCTTCCTTTTCGATACACTCGTATGAAAACGTTGTGTTGCTACGGTTTTCGGTATTTTTCCTTAGTTGAAGAACACGAGTACGTTGTAACCGTTTATAATACATTCGAAATTAATATAAACGTTTATAATAATTGCTGTTAGTTTTTAACAACATAACCTAGAACTTATTATAAGCTATCAGCTGTTCAGTGAAATCAGCTGATCGTTACGAATTAATATACAACAATTGATATTTTACTATAACTACAGTATATAATATCTAAGTATTTATTTATTTAAACAAAACAAGATGTTTGTAAACATATGTTTAAACTAATTATAGCCTATATTCAGCAAAGATATTAACAAAAGCTTCGCTTCTGTCGGTAACTCCCCGAGTTCCACACGTGTACTTTTTTGTTTCTAATAGCAGGCCTGTCGTTGCTATTTCTGTATTTTCAAATTAAAATAATCAGAAACTACAAATAAAGAAAACATCTGTTTTGCAAAAAAATAATGGTTATTTAACAAAACTTATTTTATTATTATTATTAATTATTTTAAGGCGAAAAGCACATTGAAGCTATTATCCTCACTAAATGTAAGTGTGAGTGTAATGTGTTAAAGTCGCAAGTGTAGTGTTGTAAGTGTAAGTGTGTGTTAGACTCGAGGGACGTCTAAATCCTCTCAATAGGTGCAGCTAGTCTGCGCTCCCCTGCGTGTTAACAAAACTAATACAACAATACTATAAACAATAAATACTACTACCGATTGTAATACATAACCACTAATTTTTTTTTTTTTTTTTTTTTTTTTTTTTTTTAAGTCTGACTATTGTGCACACTTGGGCTAATGCAGACGATGGGATGATTTATAGCGTATGAAAATGCCAAGCCCTCGCCGGGAATCGAACCCGGGTCCTCGGGGTGGCCTAGTACGCTATCCACTAGGCCACCGAGGCGGCTTCTAAAAAAATATATATATATTTAAGCATTGTTTAAAGGTCAGTTACTTTAACAAGCGTTTAACGGTCCTTTATATTTTAACAGATGTTCTAGCAACACAACATTTAAAAATAGATTAAAGCTTTAACGCTCTGTTATGTTAAAGAGCGATTTGTTTAACAGCTGTTTCTGCAATCCAATTCTACTTTTAATAAGGCTTTATAATTAATCTAATAATTTAATGACCTTTCGTGCAACAGTGTGTTAACACTTTTAAATTTACATTCACAACAGTTGTTCCGCTAGAACTGCCGCTTTCCAACCCTTCTCATTTATGCATGTTGTTAATTATCGCTTTCCCACCTGTTGACACGTTTTGGTTCGCCTAATGACATCTGTAATCAGCAATCAGTGAGGAACTTCCTGAGGAAATACTCATCAAAATGACTGCTGATAGCTTGCACGCGCCTAGCTTTCCGATTCGTTATCAGTTTATTAAATTAATGCGGGTTGCATAACCTATATATAGCCGGTTTAATAATGGCAATTCGATAAGCCTACGTATTAATCAAACGTACGTTAATTGTTATGTCTCATATTACGTATTCAAATCAGATCCGAGTTAGATAATAGATTACATTATAGATTATAGGTTAGGTTATAACACAAAATTGTACTTTTTCATAAGTAGGCGATTAAATAATTTGTACAAATCTGCGCACAACAAGCATTCAGTATCGTTACTTTTTGGTTGTGGTTGTTTTGAAAAGCAAACCTTATGTTGCAAAAAAACACAGATCTCGCGTTAATTCCAAACTCTTTTAATAAGAACTCTCGTTTTAATATCACTTATTATCGAAACGTTTTAATAAGAACGATTTCGTGTTGATTCCATAAAACAAATGAACTTTCTAAGACGAAAACCAAGTATCACTTAGAATTTCAAACAATGCCTGACCTTCATTGTACTTACGCCATTATTGGAACCTTTTTAATAAGAAGAGATTAATCAATTCTACAAAATAAACTAACTTTCTAATAAGAAGAACAAACATCATGTTTGATTCCACGTATTGTGTGAACGTTTTAATAAGAAGAGACGTTTAATGTCAAATTCCACGAAATAAATTACCTTTAATAAGAAGTCCAAACCTCCCGATAATTCTGAATATTGTATGAACCTTTTAATAAGACAAGAAGAATTTATGTAATTTCCGCTAAATAAATTAACTTTTTAATTAGAAGGCTTCCTTATAATTCTAAGCATTATATAAACCTTTTAATAAGCATAGACGATTTTATACTAATTCAAAAAAAATAAGCTTTTTAATAAGATTAAAAAACATTATGTTTAATTCCTTTTTTTTTTGGAGGACCAACCAAAAAAATTCCTCCAAAAAACCATTATATGAACGTTTTAATAAGAATAAACGATTTCATGTCAAATCAACGAAATAAATTAGCTTTGTAATAAGATCAAACAATGTTTGATCCAAGGATTATAATAATAATCCAAGGATCGTTATAATAAGATAATTTTAATTCAACGAAATCAATTAGCTTTTTAATAAGAACAAACCTCATGTTTAATTCTAAACAGTATACTTTTTAATAAAATATGACGTTTAAGATTGATTTCAATAAAATGACAAAACCTTCTAATACTGAATCTTTTAATAAGAAGAGACGATTTTTATCATTTCCCCGAAATAAATTAATTTTATAATAAGAAACTCAAAACTCCTGATAATTCCAAACATTTCATGAACTTTTTAATATGATTTTTTTGTCAATTCCACGAATTATATTAAATTTTTAATTAGAAGACCAAACCTCTTGATAATTCTAAGCATTATGTAAACCCTTTAATAAGACGAAAAGATGTTATGTCAATTATACGAAACAAATTAACTTTTTAATTAGAAGAACAAACCTCTTGATATTTCTAAGCATATTTGACTGTCATTAACTGAACCTTTTTAATTAGAATCGTTTTAACTGAACCTTTTAACCGAACCGTTTTAATTAGAAGAAACGATTCCGTGTCAATAAGACGTAATTTTTTTAATTAGAAAATCTCATGATAATAATTGCACGTATTGATTAATATTAATTGTGCGTTGTGTTTTCCATACACTGTATGATCGAAATATAAACAGGTGCCAAAATTAATAAACATTGGCACAATTATTACTTCTGTAGAAGTGTGCAGAGAGGCTTACAAATGTACGTAAAGTAAACAATATCTCCATGTTCGGAACCCGTTTATTCAGATCTGAGTAAATAAATACTGTAAAGTGCCTTGCTACATAAAAGTCGAAATTAAAAAAATAAGTTTCTAAATCTATTTACAACCGTCATCGCTCTTTGTACGGTAAGAAATAAATAACAACTAATCGATTATTAAAGGCGACACTGCTATCGACTATCGACTCACACATATCTCTGAACAAACATTCCCCAGGTATGTTTATCACTGTACCAAGTAAGGTGCGCCAAGGAACCTGTCTACACACTAACATTACAAGGCTACATCAGTGGTTAACACAGTTTATTCGTCAAAAACAAAACAGAATTGTCAATGTGCGTTAAATTATAAGTCAAGTTAGCGTTTTACGGTAATTTTTTTAATCGATTAATCAAATTCTTTCACTCCCACTGATTTGCATGTAATCGCTGCGTAGGCCAAAATCGAAAGACATTTCAAAATAGCGGCCATTCAAACTTACACCGTCATAATTTCGTATACATTGCATATACATTCCGTATACATGGCAAATACATTTCGTATACATTCCGTATACATTGCAAATACATTTCGTATACATTCTGTATTCATCGCATATACATTTCGTATACATTCTGTATTCATCGCATATACATTTCGTATACATTCCGTATACATACATTCCGTATACATTGCATATACATTCCGTATACATTTCGTATACATTCCGTATACATTGCATATACATTCCGTATACATTGCGAATACATTTCGTATACATTCTGTATTCATCTCATATACATTTCGTATACATTGCATATACATTCCGTATACATTGCGAATACATTTCGTATAAATTCCGTATACATTGCATAGGCTTTACATTTCGTTCATATTCCATATTTTCATATACATTCCGTATACATTGCAAATACTTTCATATACATTCCGTGTACATTGCAAATACATGTCGTATACATTCCTTATACATTGCATATACATTCCGTTTACATTGCAAATACTTTAGTATACATTGCAAATCCGTTTCGTATACATTCTGTATTCATCGCATATACATTTCGTATACATTCCATATACATAGAATATATATTCCGTATACATTGCAAATACATTTCGTATAAAATCCGTATACACTGCATAGGCTTTAAATTTCGTTCATATTCCAAATGTTCATATACATTCCGTATACATTGCATATACATTCCGTATACAATGCAAATACATTTCGTATACATTCCGTAAACATTGCATATACATTTCGTATATATTGCATATACATTCCGTGTAGACTGCAAATACATTACAAATACTTTCATATACATTCCGTGTACATTGCAAATACATGTCGTATACATTCCTTATACATTGCAAATACATGTCGTATACACTGCAAATACTTTCATATACATTCCGTATACATTGCAAATACATGTCGTATACATTCCTTATACATTGCAAATACATGTCGTATACACTGCAAATACTTTCATATACATTCCGTATACATTGCAAATACATGTCGTATACATTCCTTATACATTGCAAATACATGTCGTATGCACTGCAAATACTTTCATATACATTCCGTATACATTGCAAATACATGTCGTATACATTCCTTATATATTGTATACACATTCTGAATAATCAAATGTATACATTTTCATATACATTCCGTATACATTTCGTATACATTCCGTATATACGAAGACGATCTCTTTAAATGAATTTGGATATGGAACATTAGATTTGAAAATGTTAACATTTAACTGTAAACACCTCGATCGATCTTCATCTTCCAACGCCCACTTTTTGAAACGCTGCACTAAAACAAGCTGGCGCTGTAACTTTTGACGAACTGTTCCACTTTTTGATGAACTGAAAGTAGTTTACATGAAGGAGACGTGCGTCTTCACCGGACTGTACCTTTATCAGCTGGAGCGATAAGAACGATAACGCGCAACGTAAGTAACAAGTTATTATTTCAGGTGTCTAAATCCCTGACTTGGCTCGATAAGCTGGAAAGTGCTTCACAGGCAGCTTTGATACGGGATGACAGATCTACGTCGCTGCCTCCTAGATCTTAACATTACTTTAAATATTGTATACATTCGTTGTTTATCTATGGTAAAGTCAAACCAAACATGTTTTACTAAACGTAATCAATATAGCCTGGTAGTGGGGGGCTTAAGGTATTTTCCTGTTAACAGCGTAACTCTGAGCAGTGAGCAGTAGCAGTGCTTCTCAACCTTTTTTCTGCTTCGAACCCCTAAATATTTTTTTCCTTAGACCCCCATATGTTTACAATGTGTTGCACAAATATCACCGCAAGTGAAGCTTTTATTAGGAGCAATTCAGTAATACAATTTGTATTCAATATTTTGTATTTTGTATTGTTTGATATACATTAAAGATACAATTATGTTTATAGAAAAATTTAAATAAAATATAAATCACATAAATGCATCAAATTTTAATGAGACGGTTGCGGTTGATGTCCGTCCATTATCTGACTTATATCCGGGGAAATATTTGTTAATATTAATCGTAAATAACCACTTTCTGAAGTAAGAACTAGGAAATGCTAACGATAATGGTTCGCTGATACTTGTTAATCTGACGTAAATGTCTTAGCAACTACAAAATTTTGAATATCCACTTGTTTGAAAGATGATTTTGAGTTCCAAGTTCAATTAGCAGTTCTTCTTGCAGTGAGAAATCAGTATCGGTCATGTCGCTTTCAAGTGGTTTCATAATCCAAGATGGAACATTTAAAATTTTTAAATCCTGGTAATGAGCATTGATATCATCTTTCAATGTCGTTAAGGGGTTCAAAATGGAATTTGTTTCATCGACTCCCAATAGACACTCCGAATTCAATCGATCCAATTGAAAGTTCAATAGACACCCCCAAGGGTCTACCTAAACCCCGTTGAGAACCCCTGGTTTATAAAATAGTTAACTTTTCTTTTTTTTTAAGGCGAAAAGCACATTGAGGCTATTATCGCCTCCCTAAATGTAAGTGTAAGTGTGTGTAAGACTCGGATACCGCGAGGGACGTCTAAATTCTCTCAATAGGTAGAGCTGGTCTGCACCCTCTGCGGGGAGTTTACTAAGACAACGTACCGCCGTGCGCTAACTGCTCACTGCTCAGTGCTGTTTATTAGCTAGTAAATTACTAATGAAAAATACTTTTTATTAAATAATTTTAAAGTAAAAATAGACGTGTGTTACCAAATTAGTAAAATAAGTGCAGACACTTTAATTATTGTGCAAAATGTGTATAAAATTAATAATACACATTAAAATTAATAATAATGCAAAACGCGTACCTATAATAATAATTATGTATCGGTAAAAAATAAAATAAAATTATTTTACTAGAAATGATTTTGTTGAAAATAATATTATTGTAATTAAAAAAAAGTTAATAAAGTAATAGTGTAATCAAAAAATAGCAAAATACTTTTAAATGTTTTCACAGTTAGCCCATGCGAAGCAAACGTAAATACAAAAATTTCACAAATATAAACTTTCGAATCCGTAAAATAAGGAATAGGCTACAAATAATAATTTACATGATTTTTTAATCATAAATTAAGCACTTGAAATTATTATCAATTAATAAAAGTAGAAATTTAATTAAAAGAAAAGAAAACAACTAGGCCTTATTGATTGGTTATAGTAAAATAAATAATATGTTATTAAGTAATAAACATTATTCACGTAGTTTTCAGTATTCTTTTGTTATTGATTTGCGCGCGTAAATTCTTTGTGAAACAAAGAGCAGATAACACTGAGCAGAGAGCAGGATAGTAGAAGGGCAATCCCAACTTGTCACAGCTCAGTACCAAGAACAGTGTTCTCAGCAGCAGTGATAGCATTCACAGTCTCACCTTTATAGCCTGCTACAAATAAACTAATTTTACATCTGAAGGTACGACTGTAACAATTTGCAAAAGAACATTTAGGGCGTATCACTTATATGACGTTAAAAATAATCAAATATGACAAAATGTGAAATGATGAAATTTATCCAACGCAAGTATACCACATTTGTAACGAAGATATGTTCTTTTCTGGAATAAAAAAACCTAAAATACTGCATACCTTAATCTCGTTGAGATTTGTTTTCACTTTGATTTATTCTCTCCGTAGGTTAAGTCTCGAAAAGATCTTTCAGTTGTTATTATAGATATCTTAATGTTCTTTGCTGTCTTGTACCTTTTTTTGGCTAGATGCAGTGACCAGATGTCAGATTTTTCTTCTCCTCCTCCTCCTCCTCCTCCTCCTTCTTCTCCTCCTTATTTGTCCTCTCCTTATTCTTCTTCTTCTTCTCCCTTTTCTTCTTTTCCTTCTTTTTCTTCTTCTCCTTCTTCCTCTCTTCTTCTTCTTTATAATCGCCATCATTTTCTTCTTCGTCTTCTTCTTCTTCTACTTCTTCTTCTTCTATTTCTTCTTCCTCTTTTTGTTGTTGTTGTTGTTCTCCTCCTCCTCCTCCTCCTTCTTCTTCTTCTCCTCCTCCTCATTCTTCTTCTCCTTCTTCTCTCTCCTTCCTCCTCCTCTTCTTCTTCGATGCTAACAATAGTACTTAAAAGACAAATATCATGTAACATTGTCGTGCCAGTTATCAAAAAGAGGGTAACATAAAGATGCTGAAAAAGCCAACAGTAAGTAACTAGTAAGTTATTGGAATAACGCTAACGGTCTCGTGTTACACAGGTTCTAGTCTCTTGATCCGTCGCCGAACGAGATAAGAGGAATCTAATCACAGATGGAGGACCTTTTACGGACAAGTCCACAGTTCCTCTACGCACTGGCCTGACACAGCGCTGCCAGGTGATCTGGTTGGTCTGCTCCATCGAAGGCAACCTCGGTCAAAGTCCTCGCTTCCCAAGTTTCCTCGTCCGATAGCAGCAGACTATCTGAGTAACATTATTTGACAGCTCTGTGCTTATTGGTGATGAATTCTCCTAAATGTGATGTACGAGCAGTATTGCCAACTGTCATACAGAGAATTATATATTTTACCGGCAACCAGGATTTTTAAACATTGCTGTTCTTAAAACTTTTTCGCTTTCTCTTCACCTTCCGCAGAGTTTTTTTCTTTTAACTAATTATTCAGTCATAAGAATATATTAAAAAAACCTTTTCATATTTTTTTTTTATTAAGGCGAAAAGCACATTGAGGCTATTATCGCCTCCCTAAATGTAAGTGTGAGTGTAAAGTGTTGTAAGTGCATAAGTGCAGTGTTGTAAGTGTAAGTGTGTGTGTTAGACTGGGGTACCGCGAGGGACGTCTAAATCCTCTCAATATGTGCAGCTAGTCTGCACCCCCTGCGGGGAAAACCTCTTCAAGAATTTTATCAACATTACTGTTAATGAAACTCTTAGGAGCAAAATTTCTTATCGTTATTTTTTCAAAAAAATCTGGTCCGGAAGCTATCGATCTAAAAATTCTTTTTTAAATTCTGTTGCAGACCTCTGCTGATTTTTTAGCATTTAGAGTTAATTTTCTGCCTAAATAAACTTCTGTTAAGATTTATTCATGAATAAATGCAAATTTCAATTGAAATTAAAGTCTTTCAGAAAACTACTATGTTCAGTATAATGATCTGCCTTCCCTATTATCGTCAATTCTACTTTCGTTGACGCATTTCGGAGAACCTCCATCTTCAAAAACTCCTATATCTATACTGGTGACTAATATTATGGCCCGTCGTATTTATAATTTTCTATCTCCACCTCGTACCCCTCCTCTATTCAACACGTGTACATTAAACCTGACGTGCTCGCTTCTGATTGGCTCTTCAAAATCATACGTTTGTGCTCGCTTCTGATTGGCTCCTTTCAAACTTTCTCTTCAACAATCGTCTCTCCTGTTAATTTTTGAAAAAAAATCTAAAAATTTTCAAAAATTAACAGGAGGGACGACCGTTGAAGAGAAAGTTTGAAAGAAGCCAATCAGAAGCGAGCGCAAACGTATGATTTTGAAGAGCCAATCAGAAGCGAGCACGTCAGGTTTAATGTACACGTGTTGAATAGAGGAGGGGTACGAGGTGGAGATAGAATATAAATAGGACGGGCCTTAATATTGGTGACCAGTATAGATATAGTTTTTGAAGATGGAGGTTCTCCGAAACGCGTCAACGAAAGTAGAATTGACGAAGCTAGGGAAGGCAGATCATTATACTGAACATAGTGATAATAATCCCAGCAGAAAAGAAGAAGAATATAAAAAAATTCTTTCAGAAAACATTCTTTCTCGTAAAACAATTAATTGAAACGGTTAAACAATTACGAAAACATTCACCAATGTATAGTTTATAAAAATATGAGTGGTCCAAACCATCACTGACTTCACGTACCACTGAAGAATTCAACTAATACCTAAATCACTATATAAACAAATCATAAAGTTTTTCACTCCGACAAACAGAAAAATATAAAATTCAAAATGTACCCGCGTGAGACCCGTTTATAGCTTATAATTACACCGGGGGCCATAAACTTTATTGCATTAAGAAAGGCATTTATTGCCGGCATCTTATTTTGCGGGTGTAAAACCTGATTTTGTTGCAGTTTTAAAATCCAATTCTTTATAATCGCCATCATTTTCTTCTTCGTCTTCTTCCTCTTGTTTTTGTTGTTCTTGTTCTCTTCCTCCACCTTCTTCTTCTTCTCCTCCTCCTTCTTCTTCTTCTCCTCCTCCTCCTCCACCTCCTCCTCCTCATCCTTCTTCTCCTTCTCTTCTCCTCCTCCTCCTTCTTCTTCTTCCTCCTCTTCTTTTTCTTCTTACTCAACTTCTTTTTCAACTTCACGTGCCTTGCTCTCGAAAAGTGTAGACGATCAAAAGTGTGAACTTGACTTTATCCACTGTCTTACGAAATAGAGATCTAGTGATGAGGTCAGACCACCAAAGAATAAACTATTGAATTAAATGAGATGGTTTATGAAACGTTAATACGTTATGCAATCTGATATGATGCTAACAATAGTACTTAAAAGACAAATATCATGTAACATTGTCGTGCCAGTTATCAAAAGAGGGTAACATAAAGATGCTGAAAAAGCCAACAGTAAGTAACTAGTAAGTTATTGGAATAACGCTAACGGTCTCGTGTTACACAGGTTCTAGTCTCTTGATCCGTCGCCGAACGAGATAAGAGGAATCTAATCACAGATGGAGGACCTTTTACGGACAAGTCCACAGTTCCTCTACGCACTGGCCTGACACAGCGCTGCCAGGTGATCTGGTTGGTCTGCTCCATCGAAGGCAACCTCGGTCAAAGTCCTCGCTTCCCAAGTTTCTCGTCCGATAGCAGCAGACTATCTGAGTAACATTATTTGACAGCTCTGTGCTTATTGGTGATGAATTCTCCTAAATGTGATGTACGAGCAGTATTGCCAACTGTCATACAGAGAATTATATATTTTACCGGCAACCAGGATTATGTTCAGTATAATGATCTGCCTTCCCTATTATCGTCAATTCTACTTTCGTTGACGCATTTCGGAGAGAACTCCATCTTCAAAA
Source organism: Callitettix versicolor (assembly GCA_022606455.1). Lineage (NCBI taxonomy): Eukaryota > Metazoa > Arthropoda > Insecta > Hemiptera > Cercopidae > Callitettix > Callitettix versicolor. The sequence goes on along the minus strand of CM040188.1, from coordinate 17,048,876 downwards.
ACTCCTATATCAAAAATTAACAGGAGGGACGACCGTTGAAGAGAAAGTTTGAAAGCTCCTTTCAAACTTTCTCTTCAACAATCGTCTTCCTGTTAATTTTTGAAAAAATCTAAAAAATTTTCAAAAAGCCAATCAGAAGCGAGCGCAAACGTATGATTTTGAAGAGCCAATCAGAAGCGAGCACGTCAGGTTTAATGTACACGTGTTGAATAGAGGAGGGGTACGAGGTGGAGATAGAATATAAATAGGACGGGCCTTAATATTGGTGACCAGTATAGATATAGTTTTTGAAGATGGAGGTTCTCCGAAACGCGTCAACGAAAGTAGAATTGACGAAGCTAGAGAAGGCAGATCATTATACTGAACATAGTGATAATAATCCCAGCAGAATAGAAGAAGAATATAAAAAAATTCTTTCAGAAAACATTCTTTCTCGTAAAACAATTAATTGAAACGGTTAAACAATTACGAAAACATTCACCAATGTATAGTTGATAAAAATATGAGTGGTCCAAACCATCACTGACTTCATGTACCACTGAAGAATTCAAGTAATACCTAAATCACTATATAAACAAATCATAAAGTTTTTCACTCCGACAAACAGAAAAATATAAAATTCAAAATGTACCCGCGTGAGACCCGTTTATAGCTTATAATTACACCGGGGGCCATAAACTTTATTGCATTAAGAAAGGCATTTATTGCCGGCATCTTATTTTGCGGGTGTAAAACCTGATTTTGTTGCAGTTTTAAAATCCAATCGGGGTCAGTGACCTTTTGCCAATCGCCATTGATGAAATCAGTCAATCTGCGAACGGACATCGTTAGTACTGGGGCGTGGTCAGTATTGTCATTCGTGGGCCCTCCCTTGTCTATTGTATCAGTGGTCTATTTGCTGTTTTTCCGTGGTTTTAATCTGTGTGTAAAAAATACATCTTTCATGCTCTTAAATACAACAGCTGTTGTTCAGTATATTGGTCAAACAGTTATTCGCGTCCAAATGCGTAACTTTTGTGAGTAGTTAACGTCTGTAAACCGGTTGTTCAGATAAAATTAAATAACATAAATAAAGTATGAGTTCCAAAAACATCACCCATAAGCCTGAATGTTTTTGGAGCAGTTGTTATTTTGATTCGTTCAGCACTTGTGTAATTATTTCTTTGATTATTGTGCGGTCAGGAAATGCAAATGACTTGTTTGCAAACAACTGGATAGTTTTGGTTTCTTTTATGGTTACTCAGTTGACAAATTTCATTTCTTCTAGGATTTCGCGATCACAAAATTCAATATCTATGACGTTTCAGCTGAATAGTTCTGATTCCCTTGATAGTTACGCAGCAGAGAAATTTTATGTTCCATTTCCTTCAAAACAGCTGGATAGTTTGAGTCCTTTTATAGTTACAGAGTTGTGAAATTTTGTGTTTCAATTGCTTCAAAACAGTTGGATAGTTTGTTCCTTTTATAGTTACAGAGTCGGGATATTTTATGTTTCCGTTATTTCAAAACCGCTGGATAGTTCCCTCGGTAGTTACACAGTCGGGAAATTTTATGTTTCATTTCCTTCAAAACAGTTGGATAGTTTGTTCCTTTTATAGTTACAGAGTCGGGAAATTTTATATCTCCGTTGCTTCAAAACAGTTGGATAGATTGATTCCTTCTGTAGTTACACAGTCGTGAAATTTTATGTTTCAATTGCTTCAAAACAGTTGGATAGTTTGTTCCTTTTATAGTTACAGAGTCGGGAAATTTTATGTTTCCGTTACTTCAAAACAGCTGGACAGTTTGATTCCCTCGGTAGTTACACAGTCGTGAAATTTTATGTTTCAATTGCTTCAAAACAGTTGAATAGTTTGTTCCTTTTACAGTTACAGAGTCGGGAAATTTTATGTTTCCGTTACTTCAAAACAGCTGGATAGTTTGATTCCTTCTGTAGTTACACAGTCGTGAAATTTTATGTTTCAATTGCTTCAAACAGTTGAATAGTTTGATTCTCTCGGTAGTTACGTAGTCGGGAAATTTTACGTTTCCCTTGTTTTGAAACAGCTGGATAGTTTGATTCCCTCGGTAGTTACACAGTCGGGAAATTGTATATCTTTTTGTGTTTTACAGACAGAAAACCAATATTTCTTTTGCTTAGGATCAGTTTTCTGGAACGATGACTTCTCAGCTATCGTTCGCTTCATTGTAGTTACACACGCGGGAAATTTGATTTCTCTTGCAATTGTGTACCAGGAAATAGTGTGACATTCTGATTCCTTCTGTAAACAGTGATTCTTTAATTGTTTACGTTGTAGGAAAATTTATTTTCTTTGACATTTCGCAGGAAATTTAAAAACCAGCATTATTAATCTTCGTCCTTATTTCCCTAACTAACTGTACCACGTGATAGTTGGAAATCATCACGTGATCATTTAATTTTCAGTGCGTTGGTGTACTCACGAAGTGGACCAATTGAACGCGAGCTTTATGGGATGTGATTTCCTGCCGCCATTTCTTCTAGGTCATCCTTTGCAATTATATCTGGCTCTGTGGGTAATATAATAGCCAACAGGCTGAACTGCAACGTTGCACATTGTAATCAACGGTGATTTGAAATAATAATTCAATTCTGTCCACATCGCGACAAGCAGCTATCTCGCTGACGTGATAAACACGAATTTCCAAGAGTACCACGAAATTCCTTTGTCGTACCATTTTTTTGAAATTCTGAGTTCACCATCACAATCAGTATTTATTTCTGCATAAACACTTTAAAATTTTCAAATGACATTGAAAATACGAAAATTAACTCTGACCGCTGTCAAATTGTTTATTTTTTAATTTCAACGAGTTTGAAAATTTCGAAACGCTAATTTACGCAGTTTTGTAACGCTGATTACGATAGTGAAGACAAAAGAGTTATGATTTTGTTAACGTTTGAAATGGCCGCCATTTTGAAACTGTTAAACGAATTTTATTGTCTAACAAAATTTTCCAAGCTGTTAAAGCATAATCGATTTTTGTTCCAAGTTTGAATCAAATCGGACCGAAATTGCAAACGAGAACGTGCTAAAACACACACACACACACACACACACACACACACACACACACACACACACACACACACACACACACACACACAACTCGCGAGCGTAAATATATATAAATTTTAACAGCTGCTTAAAAAGTTATCGTTGCTCATTTCAAGGTTCCAGGTTTGGACCTTATCATGATGGCGTCAAACATTTTTCTAATGTTAAATCGCTAATAAATGGTGTAAAACATTTGCACAAACTTTCTCCCTTAAGTGTAACCGAAGGTTACTTGTACTTCATGCATAGAGTTACCATCTGTCACGAGGTAGGTCAAATAGATGCAATATAATTGTTTGGTTTAGCGTTGTTCTATCGTGTCTTCGAACAGAGCGAAGTCTATATGTTATTCGAACTAAAATTAAATTGTTTTCGGTCATCGGCCGTGTGTATTTTAATAACATTTGGCTAGTTTTTATAAAACGTGTTTTTCTCAAAATCCGCTTTAACGATTTTTATGAAACTTTTGCTCGAATGTTGTCCATGAATATTGAAACCAAATAAGGTTGTTATCTTTCAAAAATAGTACGGAAGCTGTCGATCAAAAACTGTAAACTGGTATGTAAAATGACGAACCGATTTTGAGATATTGACCGATTGAGATATGACAGGTTTTTGGAGAATTTTCATTGGAAAATGAGGTATTCCACCGACCATTATGGTGAGTTCCAGAACCTTGAAACTAGTGCCTATCGAAAAAAAAATGGCAGTAACATGACTGCCGACAGACGTGACTAATTCTTATCACGGGTTATGGCTATATATTTTACACCAAAAAATAAAATTTATAGTCGACTTTCAAAATCATGAGTACGTTCATTTCAGTTTAATATATTTCTAAATACAATATTATATGATTTTATGTTTTTTTGCTAAGACAAATTTTTGGTACTCGACACTAGAATAGGCTATAACTGACCATGGGAGAAGCACGGAGTCCCAAATGTATTCCTGCTACTCTTAATATCTGACCCTGTGACTTATTAATTGTCATTGTAAATGACAACTTCAATGGAAACTGCAATATTTTAATTTGGAAAGGCAGGTTGTTTGGAATTATAAGATTGTTTCAATTACAATCATTGCAAATGTAAGCTTATAAACAATAATTTCATAATAAATAATAACAGGGATTCAGATTTTTAAAACGGAAATACATCTGTATCCATCTCAGGTACCTAAACTATGTTCATTTTAAATTTCATCTCAATCGGTTCAATAGTTAATGTGTGATTGAATAACAAACAAAAACACACTCATAAACTTTCAAATTTAAAATATTATATTACGAAGTATAAAATATTATTATAACGTCACTGTTGTAGCCTACAGTTAACACATTTCACAAAACTGAATACTAAATAGGCCTAATTCAGTTGCACTGGGTAAGTAGTATAATGGCATTTAAATAATTATTATTCACACCTACCAATATATAATAACGTATAAAACGCCACTGATACACAGTTAACACTTGTCATAAAACTAAATACTAAATAAAGTTGGACTGGGTAAGTAGTATAATGGCGTTCAAAGTAATTAAAATTTTTATTATTCACACCTACCAATATATAATAAACGTATAAAACGTCACTGTTACACAGTTAACACTTGACACAAAACTAAAAAATTAAGTTGGACTGGATAAGTAATATAATGGCGCGAACATACAAGTTTTCACTTCAAAAATACATTTTAAAACAAAACTATATATAAGAGCGTGATGTGTGACGGCAAACTGAATTTTTTTCCGTGCAAAACATACATCCATACCCGCCATGAGAAGTATTCACTTTAAAACCGAAAAAAATCGGCATTGGCTATATTCTTACGCAAATTATTGGAAATAAAAGAATTCGGTAAATCCCACTGCATTGCTTGTCGAGAGAAAAGATATGAAAGTGAACCCAGACCGCCGTTGGGTTCTCTCGAATATAATTTTTTCCATATTTGGTACCAGTGTACAAATTTTCTTTGACTAAATTTGAGCAAATTTGTAACAGTGTTAAAATGTTCTTTGACTAAAATTTGATGGACCGATTTTGATAAAATAATTAAATTTTGGGAAACATGTAAAGTGTATTTTTAATTTACTTTATTGGTTCCATCTTTCAATAAAAAACCAAACCAACGTACAAGAATTACAACTAATCTGTGAAAACCTTCCTCTTTTTTACACTTACTACAATTAAGCTATACGTTATTGTTTTCTGTGCAGACTTTTAAAACCGGTTTGGTAGATATTTTTAGAAAGGCTAGTATCGCTAAGAGAACAGAGTTCCCGCCTAGTCGAGGAATCGAGCCCAATAACAACCCCTACGTCCTTGCCGGAGGGGTTGGAGGGTGGGCGACCTTTGTCTAGTTTACTTTGGGCCCTGGACTGGAAGCTGGAAGTGTTTTGTAACCAGTAAGAGGTCAGTGTCAGCGTGCTTGAACGAAGAAAGGAAAAAACTGAACGCAAGGTAGCCTATAATCAAGAAGGCCGAGTCACAGATCGTAAAATAAATACAATGTACAATCAAAATATTAAGTGTTATAACGTATTACACGCTTACATTTTTTTGTTTTTCGAACGGACTTTACTGGGTAACAAACTAGTAATTAACTGTTACAACTTATAAACGTCACGAAACACAACTGCTTCGCTAATATGATAAAAACAATTTTCCAACAATACTTCTTATTCTAACTTTAAATTTTCTTTTTAAAACCTGACTTCACCGTCATAATCGGTATTAAAAGCTGCATAAACTAGCATCTATTTAAAAAAAAATACATTGCAAATACGAAAATGAACCCTGACCGCCGTCAAATTCATTTCCGCATTTTCAATTTAATTTGAAAATTTAAAACGTTTGCCGATTTTAACGCTGATTGCGATAGTGAAATCAGTTTACAATAATAAAGTGTTACAATATATAAATATTTGAAATGGTCGCCATTTTGAAACTTTTGCTGGGTAAGTAACTTTTCCAAGGTACTGTATTACCAAAACCGATTTTCTTGTCAAATTTGAATTACATCGGACAAAATAAGCAGGTTACACACACTCCTGTCTTAGAAATGCCGAATCTAAGAGGCCCAAGATAAGCACGCCGCCGACTCCTGGCTAGGGTAGTAAGCTCAATGCTTCTTTACGCAGAGCCGATTTGGAGCCAGGCTATGACGGTGGCGAGCTATGCTATGCACCGTCGTGCGTTGCTGCGTGACGCAGTGGTTTCCTGCCACGCTGCATGCGTAGTGGCGGGCGAAACCCCAATGGAGCTGATGGCTGATGAAAGAGCGAGGTTCTACTGGCGCAAGCGAAGTGCTGAGCAGCGGTACAGTCATACGATGGCAATTACAGAGGAGCGAATTGGACCCTGGGTATCTGGCAGCGACGATGGTACAAATCAACAAATGGACGATGGACACCAACTCATAGACAAGTTCCAGGATCATTGGTTTAACACAAAGGATCGTTAAACGATAAATCAAAAAATACCAAAATTGACAGTTTTCTGGTATTGAAGCTCGAGCCTCAGGGCAAAGTAGGAATTTTAATTTTTCTCATTAGGCTTATGTAGGTGGTAGAGATATTATTATTGTCAGTAAAATTAATACTGAATGTGTGTGTGTGTGTGTGTGTGTGTGTGTGTGTGTGTGTGTGTGTGTGTGTGTGTGTGTGTGTATACGCGCGCGCGCGTGTTTTAGAATGTAAATTGAAAAGTTAAAATTATAATTTACAGCAAAATTAGGTTTCCGCTAAGTCTATTAAGCCTATAATCATCTGTAGTTGCCAAACAATAGGCCCAGTATAAACAATGGATCTTATAATAAATCTATAGGCTTAAAAATGCGTTCAGTACTAGACCTACTTGCGTCAAGCTAAGTACTTGTCAACCATTAAAATTAGTGTCCCATACATAACATTATATGTTAAATTTTTTATAAATATAAAGTATTTTTCAAATATTTATTCATGTGGAAAATGTAAATATTTTAATAGCCTAAATATGACCAGAAAACTTCAGGTTTTTGTCTGAAACATTTGAAAATTTATTGATTGTTTTCAGTTTGTTTTTTCATAAACCACAAAATATAACCATAGAACTTAAACACAACAATCTTAGCAACATAATCAGTTTCTTCTATGGAATTAAGTAGATACGAGGTGTGTTCAGAAAGTAACGAGAATTTTTAAATTACGCGGGCTTGGAGAGTCCGAGTGTGAAATATTTTTTTATTATGTTGGTATACATGACCTTGAAGTATGATAAAACTTTCAGCTGTTTTCATTGTTCACTTTGTCTGTGACAGCCACTAAGGTTAGACGTGTTTTTATGAGCTCGGCTATTTTCGTTTGTTAAAAGAAATGGATCAAAGAATTTGTATCAAATTTTGCGTAAAAAATGGAATAAAGTCTAACAAAGTGAAACGTTAACAAAGACCTATGGTGAGTCTGCTATGAGTAAAGCAAGAGTTTACGAGTGGTATAAGCGTTTCCAAGAAGGCAGTGAAGACGTTGAAGATGACGAACGCCCTGGACGCCCCAGCACATCAACAACCGATGAAAACGTGAAAAAAGTGAAAGAAATGGTTATGAACAATCATCGAATCACAATTAGAGGTCGCTGATGATGTTGGCATATCGATTGGATCATGTCATGACATTGTTTCCAATGTTTTGTGTATGAAACGCGTGGCAACAAAATTCGTTCCAAAATTGTTGAATTTTGAACAAAAACAGCGACGAATGGAAGTTGCTCAGGAGTCACTAAATGAAGTAAACGACTATGCAGAATTACTGAAACGTATTATAACAGGTGACGAAACATAGGTTTACGGATATGACGTCGAAACTAAGACTCAATCATCCCATTGGAGGCATTCTGGCTCGCCAAGACCGAAAAAGGCTCGACAAGTGCGGTTGAACATGAAGGTTATGCTCACTGTGTTCTTCGATATTAATTTCATAGTGCATCATGAATTCCTGTCAACAGATGAAACGGTCAATAAGGAGTACTACCTACAAGTTCAACGCCGTTTGCGTGAAGTAATCCGGGAAAAAAACGCCCGGATCTGTGGAAAAACTATTCATGGTTTTTGCACCACAATAATGCACCAGCTCACACTTCATTGCTTGCTCGTGAATTTTTGGCCAAAAACAGTACTGTAACGATGCCCCAGCCTCCATATTCACCAAACATGGCTCCGTGTGACTTTTTCCTATTTCCAAAAATAAAGAGAATCTTAAAGGGCCGTCGTTTTACAGCCGTAGATGACATTAAAAACGCATCGCTGAAAGAACTAAAGGCTATCTCAAAAATCGAGTTTGAGAAGTGTTTCGAGGATTGGAAGAAGCGCTGGCACAAGTGCATAATCTCCAATGGGGACTATTTTGAAGGCGACAACATCAATGTAGAAGAATAAATAAATATTTTGTTCAAAAAATTATAATTCTCGTTACTTTCTCAACACACCTCGTACGTATTCATTCTTGTATATGTTCTTGGTTGTTTCATTTCTTCATAATTAGTAATGTTTTTATTTAGGCTTATATATAGCTGTAACTGGTTTCTTATGTTCTTTAAAGCTACAGATTTATTACAGTTTGTAGGTTAATATTTTAGCACGATTTACTTAAAAAAATATTGTTATTAAGTTTTCATATCAAGTTAATTAGATTTGGCAGCGCTGCGTTGATTACTATAATCAAACCATTTACAAAATAAGTTACCAATTGCCGTACACGCGCACAAGACCAGCGGACGGGAAAAAATATCGTAAAGGAAGAAAATTACGAAACAATGTAATTGTTTTAGGTTAATTCGTGACTCATTCCCCGCAAAAGTCAACGAACTACTCAAGTTTCCAAGTTTCATAACCTCAACGTAATAGTAGTACAAGCCCGACCCAAGAAGCTAAGAACATTCTTGACAAGGTCTCGGCAAGATGTTTTTAGTACGTACAGTAGTGTGGGAGTGGTGGGGGAATGTTTTGGCTTCTCCCTACCAACAAGGGGGGAGGGAGGCTGGAGTATACGACCGACTCGAGCAGTTGTAGAATCAAGGACGGTCTGATAGGTTGTAAGTTTAGATTGAATCAGTTTATTTACAAAGTTTTAAGTGCCACAAAACTCGTATTTATGTACATTATAATGTTTGTTATTATGTGAAAACTTTCGTATATTTTTTTTAAGTGTCGAGTGTTGACTGTACTTTTTTTTTGTTGTAATTTCCAAACAGATGTGTTAGTTATGATTTCTTACAATTAACCGTTTGGATATTTCTGGATTGTCTTATTGGTAAGTCAGTTTTAACGTTTTTTAATGTTTTCAAGTAAAAAATAAGTGTACATTCTGTAAAGGAAGCGAGAACATGCGATTTAGAAAACCATGTGTTTTAGCGATGAAACTGCATTCTGTTACTTGCCGGCTTTCTAAATCACTGAGACAATATTTTTGTTCTGTTATAAAAAAAATGTTTGTTCATGCTATCATCTTTTGTCTCTTTTATATCTTATTCATGCTTAAAAAAAATTTTACCATTTTGTCTGTAAATTTTAAAATTTGGTTAAAATATGTGATATGTCTGGAATTTAGGTTAATTTTTTTTAGTTGTAAAATGAATTTTGTTTATCTTTTTATTGTCGTTAGGGATTGTAAGAAGAAAAACATCGTTCGTTTGTCTTTCATGTGGAAGCCAGGCAATACTAATTATAACCTAAAAATGCCCTAGTTATTGTTTTAACGTAGGCCTAATATTACAGTATTAAAATAAGGAATTAGGCCTATTGCTGGGGTTCGAAAACCAAATTTCACGTGTCGGATTGTCTTAAAAGTAAAAATGGATGTTTACCCATCTAATTTTAGTAGTCACACACAGGATTTGTAATACTCCTATATGATGCAATGTGCATTAAAAAACCCTACATTCAATGGTATGAAAAGTATGATTTCAAAAGTAGACCTACCGAAAAAAATAAATCGAAAAAATAAACTCTGCAGTGGTGAGGTTTTTTTTCAGTTTATGTCTACTACCGAACTATATTTCAAATTTGCTATACTATCTTATAAACCTTTATATTGATAAAAATTTGAGAAAATCATGATGAAGTAATTTTAAAAAAAGTACACAGATTTTTCGTTTCTCAAACCAGGTTTTTTTGGGGGGGGATATAACAAAAAATTGTTTATTTTGGATATTTCTCAATCCAGTGTATGTAAAATTTGATCAAAAATTGAAAATTAACTCAATTTTTATTTTTTGGTAAACTTCGTTTATTTAAAGGTTCATCTTCGTATTTTGAAAATCAAAATCACTGATTTTACAAATTTTAACACTACAATCATGAATACAATCTTTCCAAAAAATGTAGATCTAAGACAAAATGTTTTAACTTTTGCTGGGTAACGTATTCTTACAAAACTACTTAGTGACTATAGGTTATATGACCATAGTTGGTCAGTTTTCATCTTTTTAATATCACATGAGAATTGTGGGTGACGGCGCATTACCCGAACTTAAGCTAAATGTGCTGAATCGATTTTGAGAATTTATACTTTTTTACAATTAGTCGCATTATCGACAACGTTCGAACCTAAATTTTCGAGATTGCTTATATCTCGAAAATGTGCTCCGTGAAATAAACACTTCACGGAGCATTTACGTAGAACGATTTAAAAAGCGCTATCGGCGGATAGTTTTGGAAACAATATTAAGAAAGGTGAAATCTAGCACTTATAATCGTGACATGTACAAATGTTAACCTATCAATCAAGAAGGCATTGCAGATGCGGATGCAGATGGAGTTTTGTGACGTCATGCGAGCTGCTGCTATAATTACAGTCGTTACAGTATTGGAGAATGTTTAATAATGTATTTATCTGTTTAATGTAACAAACGTGAGATTAATTTATCTTGTCTAAAGGTCTAAAGGCTGTGGTTTGCCCGGCACGACGCTGTCTCGAAACCGTCAGATGTTACAGTGTTTTCAAATAGAAATGAAACGGTGATGCACTGACTTTCCCATAAACAATTAAAAATTACGTAAATTATACAAAAATCCTTTTCGAGATTTTAAGAAACAATGTAACTTCGGTTCAGTACACTGCGTCTGCGTATATAGGCTTAACCATAATTGATTGGCTAATGTTTTTTGTTTTGGGTTGCCTACTTAAGGAATTCCTTTGAATAAAGTTTGATCAAAATCGTTTAAACAGATTATATACAAATACGATTTAGATTCATGTATTTTTCTGTAAAAAAGGGGAATAAATTCATAATTTTAGAAAAAAATAATTAAAAAATATGTAAAAAACTACATTCGAACCTCGGGTCTGGTGTTTTGGATGAAATAACAGTCTATTTTTTATTTGGTACTCGAGGACTAAATTTGATCAAAATATTTCCAAACGATTCTGACCTAACTCTATTTTGGTTCATTTTAAAGGTATTTTTGTTCAAAAATATAGCTTTGAACCAGTTTTTAAAATTTGTAAAAATCTTTTAAACAGAGCCAATAAGAAAATTTGATCTGCTTGTTTAATTTATTAAAATCTGTCCGATTGATCTCCATTGGATGTGCAAATTGACAGCAAGTCAAAACCACTTTTGGAGTCAGTTGATCAGAAAAAGGATTTTTGCGTAGTAATCAAAATAAATATTTGCACAATAAATGAAGTGAAAAATAATATTTTAACCAAATCTGATAAATAGATTTTAAGAAATTAGGCTGGTTTTCAGAGGGTGTTTTCTGAATCGAATTTTTAAAAATATACAAGACCTTTGGTTTGTTATTTCGGTATTTGTATCGGTTTTTTGACAAAAAATGTTTGTTACTGAACCAGAAATAAAAATCATGTTTTCTCTTACTTTTTTATTACAATAATTTGTTCGAAAACAAATTAGCATAGCTAGTTTTTAACAACATAACCTGAAACTTATTATAGCCTATCAGCTGTTCAATGAAATCAGCTGATCGTTACGAATTAGTATAAAACAACTGATCTTTACATATTTATCAAAATTAAATTAACGATTTATTTCATATATTTACATCAGATCAAAGTTCTTCGTAGTTTACGTAGTGTAGTGGTTGTCACGTGCCTCACACATGCGCAAGCACAGAAAATTTTAATTATAATTAATTTAATACGGGACTTGCGACGCGCAAAATATAATACAACCAGCTCTAAAACATGATAGCTCTTAAACATGATGTTAAAAGACTTTGGAAAACGTTTATTGAAGCATCAGTAAATGGTCCCGAGGTAAATGGCCGAAATGGGCGTATCCAACAACCAAACAAAACTCACTTTTTTAATTCACATGACCTGAATAATTTACTTACAAATCAATCAAAATATTAAGATGTTTTCTCGTGGCCGCCATATTTTCTTATGCGTCGTATAGTGAGGAAGTGTAATGAACCGTAAAAAGATATTCCTCAACGAAGACGTCTGCAGTACTGCCGTTTTGGTTGGCACAATTCCCGAGCTTTCAACACGCCTGGTTATCACGTGGTCTGTAATAAGCTGTGTTTTAATTGGCCAGTACCTGCAACACGGTTAGGTTAGGTTAGGCATAGAAAGTCTAACCAGAACCTCAGACAATAGGATAAGCCAGACTGTCATTGTGCGCATGACTGCGAGAGAAAGTCCAGTTGACATTTCTTTGACCACAGATCAACGTTGGACTTTTCTCTGTTGCCGGTTATCAGTGTTTAAATTCTTTGCTTCTGTTTGTTTTGTCTGATATAACATAGGCTGTTCAGTGTTGTAGGCTACCGTTGGGTAGAACAAAATATTCGTTTTCGAAAAAATTCCTGCGAGTGTATCATCGTTATAATATTCAGTTAGCGAGACCCGCGAATAAAATTGATACTACTCTGTATGAATTATTGGATAAGGGTTTAGAAAGTACGGTGTTCTATCCATAGAGGTGTTTTTTGATTTTCTTTGTCTGTTCGATTGTGTGTGGACAGTAGTGGTGTTAGTAGTCGGATGATTTACGTACTCGAAACGGTCGGAATCGAATGTCTTCGATATTGGGAAAAATAATTCGAAATCGGAATCAAATGCGCGTAATTGCTTTGCGCATTTCGACATCAAGTTCAGATTTGATACCGATTATGACCTAAACCCGGAACCTTGTAAAGAGTGCCGATCCTTTACTCGGGACTGGTTATAAATATGTATGTTGTACTTAGCTCAACACGCTGACGTTCGCAATTTTGGTCGATTCGTATGGCTCAAAAATCGATTTCGATAATAGCTCGGACAACCAGCAAAAATTCGTTCAACATTTTCGAAATGGCTTAAAATCTTTAAAAATTCATAAACGTTTTTGAAAAATCAAATTTCTTATGAGCGTTGGAAACTACGTAAATTTGCATTTTTGAATTTTCAAAATTTGTTAAAAATTGAGAAAGTTAATAGACGGTCAGGGTTTTCATTTTCGCATTTTCGGTGTAGTTTAAAACCCGAGCTACACCGAAATCTGTGCAGACTTCAATGCTGATGGTGAAATCGGAATTTCAGAGAAAAGGGTAAGACTAAATAAGTCCTTTGAAAACGTTTCTGACAAAAATATTTACATACAAGATGATTAGCGTATCATAATGAGATATGGGATTTGATGTCTTTAATTGAGGCGAAGTTAGGAGTCTCTCTCTCTCTCTCTCTCTTTTGTATAATATCACAAATATTTTGCATAGTATCACAAATCTGTTGTATAGTATGGCACATCTTTTGCATAATGTAACAAATCTTTTGCGTAATATTACAAATCTTTTGCTCAATATCACACATATTTTGCATAGTATCACAAGTCTTTTTTGCATATCACAAATCTTTTGAATAATATCACACACCTTTTGCTTAATATCACAGATCTTTTGCATAATATCACAAATCGTTTGCATAATATCACGAATCTTTTGTATAATATCACAAATCTTTTGCATAATATCAAAAATCTTTTGCATAATATCACAAGTAACTTTATACAACAATCATAAAAATTAACAGACGAAAAGACAATGAACATGGTGTAAAACATTCGACCAAAGTGTAAAGGAGAAACAGTTCATTACTTGTCAATAAGAAGTGCTAAGATTTAAAAGTAATAAAACAGTTTGATATCTTGCGACCCGTACAAGTTCAAAACAGAATATTTAATTTGTAAAGTTGGGTTATACTAAGCTGGCTGGTGTCCAGTGATGTAAATGAAGTGGACCAGGGGACCAAGGACCACAGACCAGACAACAATGTGAGGCACATAACGCACGTGGGTCTCAGCGGTAATTTATTCCTGCGGTCGTACAATCCACTCTTTTCCACTTGCCAGGGATGGAGTCATAATTTGGTCTTTTAAACATTAATATAGCTGGAACCTTTGTAGGCTTAGGCTTTAGGGGATTCGGTGCACCGGTCAGTCTGCTGCGTCTCTGAACTGCGCATCTTAAAGGCACTTACTCCCGTTGCTTTTCGTTTACCGTTAAAGCTGATCCGTCGTCCTCATTAATCTAAATGGCAGCATAAAGTAGTGACTTAAAAAAAAATATGAACAATAAGGACAGATCCTGACAAACGTTTTGTTTTTCCAAAATCTCCTGTTCGGAAGCTAACGGCCTAATTTTTGAAAATCATTTCATCAGATTTTGCTCAAATTCTGATCGTAGATGAAAATTCACAACTAAAGTCAGTGTACTAAATTTTACATAAAAGAAATGTACAGTTCGAGAGTAAATGAACAAAAATTCTGTTATTGAACCAAAAATTAAATATGTTTTCTCTTCCTTTTTTTATTTTAATTACGAAAATTTGTTCGATAACACGACAAATTAACAGCTAGTTTTTAACAACGTAACCAGAAATTTATTATACCCTGTCAGCTGTTCAATGAAATCAGCTGATCTGATCTTTACGAATTAATATAAAACAACTGATCTTTTAATATAACTACCAACATTAAGTTAGCGATTAATTTCATAAACTTAAATCGGTCAAATTTCTTCGTAGTTTCTGTAGTGTAGTGGTTATCGCGTGTATCTCACGCGCAAGATCCCCCGGTTCGATCTCGACGGAAACACAGTAATTTTTTATTAATTAATTTAATATAAGACTAGCGACGTGCAAAATATACTGTTATATATCAATATAAACATGTTCCTCGCATCACGCGTCCCTCAAAATCCAACATCAAAACCAGCCCTAAAACGTGATGCATGCTAAAAGTAAAGGTTTTATATTTAGTTTTTTCTCTTTAATCTTGAACTTTAAATTTAGTAGTTGACCAAAAAAAATGTATTAACTGATTTTGTTAAATTAGTTCAATTTTACGATATTTCGCGATAAGCTCGTGAGCTGGAATTGTTATTGTTGTGAAAAATATGGCGGAAATCGTTAGATTCAATTTTGATACCCTTTTCTAGTTTATTGTTAAAAATTTGTTGACAAAAAAATTCTAAACGAAATTTTTTAAAAAGGTGCGAGATAGAGAAATTACAACTGAGTTGTTGATCAAAATCAGTCAGTCGATTGTTTTAAAATTTGTTACGAAGGTTCCTTGTGTAATGCTCGAAAAATGTGTGCCTTTTCACCATTCACTTCCGTTTCATAGCCTCTGACTTAAATAACGAGTCTATGCAGTTTCGACCAAACCTGAACTCCACCCTTTGTGTTAGATCTGTCACTAACTTTTATAAATAAAATTAGGACCTACTAAAACTATAATAAGTAATTATTAGCCTAGATAAAATATATGTTAACAGAAACTAAAGAAATAATGTCAATACAAGTCAGGCGTTCAATCACGCATACAGAATATTTTAAAAAATGTAGTCAGTAGAGTGTGGGCTGTGGATCACGTGATCACGATTTGTAACACCACTGCACAGCTTAAAATGCGAATGTGAAACGTGATTGAATGAGTCAAATCACAATCACAGTAACTGTAAAATTATTTAGTTTCAATTGTTGCCGCTAGGTTAGTGCCACGAATCAGCCAAGTGAAATCGCAGGTCGAACTGTGATTTTTAAATATAAGTGACTGAATCACAGGTTTGCAAATCACTTCCCGTCAATAGTGTATAACATAACGTGATGGGAATTAATTCACGGATAGACTGCAGTGGATTCGGTCGCATTTCACGGTGCCTCCTCATCGGATGGCCACTTCCACAAAAGGAAACCAGCCAATACTGCTCGTAGCTTCTTATTAACCTAAACATCGATTACAATCTCGGCGGCGCCTCTCCCTGTACCAAGTCCGAAGAGTCTGGATGCGAACAGTTTTGTAAAACAATTATGTTCGCGGTAAGAAGGTCAAGAGCACGTCTGGGCTCGTACTACCAAGGCCGTGTAGTGGTCACGTGATCGGTAAATCTCGGCAGCTACCGGGGCGACCGACTCTAAGCATATTTTTGTGATTATTCAAGGTTAATCATCGATTACACGAGAGACGCAAAGCATTACAGAGAATTTCTTGTGTACAGTGTTTCTCAGAAAAAACTACTTGCTAGCGCGCGCACACACCTTTAGATTTTTTAGATAGGTACTCATACGGCGTCATTTCAAGGTCTTGGGTTTGGGTTATACCACGATGGCGCTCCACTGTTTATAATCCAATGCAAATTCATTAAAAATTAGAAAAGTGTAGCCTGAACAGTGCTTTACCTGTAAAACGAAAATCCTCGTATGTTTTATCGGTGACGATGTGGCTAAAGCACCGGTCAGGCTACTGCGTCGCTGAACTGCGCACCTTAAGGTTCTTAGTTCTAGCAGCAAAAGTTGTTCAAAGAACAATAGACCTCGCAGTATATTCTTAATTAATATAGCGCCATCTAGGACAGCGCTCGTAACGTTTTCCGCCAATTTAACGAAAAATGTTACTGGACCAACTTTATTCGAATGCCTTTTCTCCTTGAAGCGGTAAAAATTACGATAGATTTTTGCCGTTCAGCCTACAGGAACCAG
The DNA here is from genome assembly GCA_022606455.1 of Callitettix versicolor. Lineage (NCBI taxonomy): Eukaryota > Metazoa > Arthropoda > Insecta > Hemiptera > Cercopidae > Callitettix > Callitettix versicolor. The sequence continues at coordinate 17,031,839 of CM040188.1, read as the reverse complement.
TCAACTGCTGGTTCAACTGGTTCAACGTTGAATCAGCGCCTGCCATTTTGAAACTCGAGTGAATGGGGAAAAATCGAAACGTAGATCTTTCGGGTATTATGCAAGGTACCTTCGTTCCGAATTTTAAAAAAATCGGTCAGTGCGTTTGGCTAAAACTGTATACAATCGTCATCGTTAAGTCAAAGGTCGCCATCTTGAAACTAGTAAATAGGGGAAAATGTAACACATACGTCACTTGAGCTTTATACAAGATATTTTCGTATCAAATTTCAAAATCGTTCAGTGCGTTCGGCCACAACTGCGTACACTCGTCATTGACAATCAGACGCCGCCATCTTGAAAGATTAAATAGGAAAAAATCTTACACACACGTGGTTCGCGCTTTTTTATGCGCTCCGAACAGAATTTGAAAACAATAGGTCAGTGTGTTTGTCCAAAAGTGCGTAATAAACACAAACCAAATGAACGGTCGAGGGGAAAGAGACCTCGCTTCGCTGTTAAAGGAAAGTGTGTGTGTGCGTGTGTGTGCGTGCGTGCGTGCGTGTGTGTGCGCGTGCGTGCGTGCGTGTGTGCGTGCGTGCGCGCGCGCGCGTGTGTGTGTGTGTGTGTGTGCGTGCGCGCGCGCGTGTGTGTGTGTGTACGCGCGCGCCAAATGTGAGGCACGCAGAGATCTAAAATGTTTAACGTAGGCGGACAGAAGAAGATTGGACCAACACCTTGTAGTCTGATTTTAAAATTTCCAATTAGATTTTTTGAAGCTAAATGTTTAGCAGAAAATCACACTTGTTTACATGAAACCTTCACGGTTAAAACGTTGCAGTTGCATGACAACACCGAGCCTGTATTGTTAGTGTAGAATAACATAAATAAATAAACCGATGGGAACAAAATGACAAATTATTATCACCAGCCAGCGTGTTACACGTTTGTATGCCTTTATCTCGCAGTATCTGCTCTTCGGGTTTTAAATCTGCAAGCGGTATTTTTTCGCTGACGCAATGTAACAGGAAGTTAAATCTGTTTCAGCAATATCAGAATACAGTGTATTCAGGTTTTCAGCGCCTAGTACATTTCTTAATCTACCGTTGTTGGGGTATTTCTGTTTACACAGTGGATTTTTCTAAAAAATCGGGCGTGTTTGTCAGTGCGTTATTAAGACAGCGTAATATCTCTAGAATGGGGAAACGGCCATTTTGAAACTGACAAGTTGTAGATAAATTCGTCAATAATGAGTTAAATGATGGTAATGTGTTGAATTTTAAGTTACGAACGGTTAAAAGGTTCAACAATAATTTTGACATTCAATTTCCTCTAAAAATCAGATTTGAAAGCTATCGAACCAGTAAAAAAATGGGTTAATTGGTTTTTTTTTCTTTTGAAGGATGCGTTTAATGTTAGCTTTGGCGAGAGGCGTGAATAGAAAACAAGAATGTAACGGAAATATGGAACGAACGAGCAAACGAATTTCGTCTCTCTATTTCTGTCTCTTTTTGTTTTTTCCTCTTTTTCGATAACAGTACACGAGTATTATAAGAAATATATTTTTTTTTTTTAAGGCGAAAAGCACATGGAGGCTATTATCGCCTCCCTAAATGTAAGTGTGAGTGTAAAGTGTTAAAGCCGTAAGTGTAGTTTTGTGTGTGTGTTAGACTCGAGTACCGCGAGGGACGTCTAAATCGTCTCAATAGGTGCAGCTAGTCTACACCCCCCAACAGGGATGAAAACATGTTGCTTTGGTTTCGGTATTTTCCCTTAATTCAAGAACACGTGCACGTTGTAACCGTTTGTAATACTACATTCGAAATTAATATAAATGTTTCTAATAATTGTTGTTAATATTACTAGTTTTTATAACATAACCTAAGACTTATTATAGCCTAACATCTGTTCAATTAAATCAGCTGATCGTCACGAATTAATATAAAATAGCTGATTTTTTTTACTATAACTACAGTAAATAATATGTAAGCAAGGTTCACGTATTTATTTATTTAAACAAAACAAGATATTTGTAAACATATTTTCAAACTAGTTGTATATTCTGCAAAGATACCATTGACAAAAGCTTCACTTCTATCGGTAACTCCCCTAGTTCGATGTGTATTTTTTTTCTATTTACGCCTATAGAAACTGTGTACATTTTGCTTTTATTTAAAATACGGACACTTAAGAATCGTGAACCCATTTAAACTTACGCTTGAAAACTTTTGAAATATTTTAATCTCTTTTGCGTAAAAATATATAGTTCAACGGATTATAACGTTTTAAATTGAAAACCAGATGGGAAGACAGCTGTTAGCTGCGATTTTTCGGGCAAAGTAAGCAGAACAGCTGCGCGCATGCGCACAATACGTTGCAAGTAACATCGTTAATCAGAACCAGAACCCAGTTGTCATTCGACACCGGAAACTGATCGATTTTTTTTTAAGGTCGACGGTTTTTTTCATAAACGTAATCTCGATTTGAGATAATGCGTGCGATTTCAACGAAAGCATTGAATATAAACGTACTAAAATGGCGCTCGCTGCTGGTGACACCTTGCGGCAGAGTGGTGAAATCAGATCTTCCACAAAAAAAATTAGAGACAAAAGTCATTAATTTTTTAAAGATTTTGAAATGACCGCCATTTTGAAACTGTTGTACCAATTTTGCAGAAAAACGATTTTGTGCCAACTTTGAATTCCATTATGTATGTAGGCCCCCCCATAGCTTGTTTATAATTTATAAAATCTAGAAAATATTACGAAACACAGCGCATTATTTTCTAAAGGAAACACACGCTGTTCCAACCGACTTTTTGGAACACTTAAGTGCGTGTTACTTAATTGTGATTGTTACAGGTAAAAACGTCCTGTAATTCCAACTATGACGAAATTACAGAGGGACACTGCTTTTTGAGCCGAAAGTCACATCCAACAACTTAGAAACTGACCGGTTTTTAACGAAAGAGGCTTTTAAAAACTATAAAGTAGGTTTTTTTTTAAAAAAAAGTACCTTGGTTTTGTACTTTTGATAGATTACAATAAAACTGCCAAAACACGATTAGTTTTAAACGTTTAAAGTGTGACCCCTTTAAATGGTTGTTGTCATAAATTGTCAGCGGTTTTCTGACGCCCTGTCATCGGACAATGGGTCATAAAACGTAAAAGCCTCAATGAATAGAGCTGGGACTTGAAAGTTGTAGCGCTAAAAACACACCGCTTAGCAAATCCATTGAATATAAACGGCTTGAAGTACTTTAGCGTGCTCGATATCAGAGGCTAAAGTGCAAATAATTGGACTATTTGCCGCTAGGAACGCTACGGGTTGCAAGAACAAGGGGGGAAGACGTTTGAGAAAATAGTATTATTATCTGTTTAACTGTAGTTGAGCAGTTTGTAGCAGGGTGTCAAGAGAGAAGACGATTGAGAAAATAGACAGTACTAATATCTATTTAACTGCAGTTAAATATTCTGCCGCAAGATGCCATCAGCAGCGAGTGCTCGCATATCTCTCAAAAGGCTTATAATTTTGAAACGTGTATATTGAATGGCAAAACTTAGACATATTCCGTTTTGTTTTTGCTTTTGTACTTTTTATATAAAAAACGTATGATCTAATACGCAGTGGAAAAATTAAACAGCTGATTTCGCATCACAGCTGCTCCTTGGAAAATACTGCCGCAAGTTAATTTGAGGTTATGTTTAGCGTTGTTGTTTACAATCAATGTAAATAATAATTGTTACAGTGAATTGATGTATGTGCGACTAAAAGGAATACAATCAACTGAAGTGGTTATTGAAACTGGTTGTTTTAATTAACGACATGTTTGATAATGGTATTGTGTAAGCTTACACAGCGTTTCATGGTAAACACTTTGAATGTAATTGAAATGATAGCAGAAGGAAATTGTTTATTTAGAACAGGGATTCTGGACTTTTTATAGGGCGCCTCTGGGAAACTTTTTTAACGATTTTTTTTAGACAATGAGCTATTGGAGCAGGCGTCATGGTAAGACCCCAGATCTGGGACGTAAACATGAGCTACGACCTTGACCTCGATCACATTTTGAGGACTTGTTAAAATTTATGTTTTTTTAGCATGCTCACGTTAGCGAATTTAGTCATGTTTAATTTAAACTTGGCACAAAATCGTTTTTTCCCAAAATTGGTTCAACAGTTTCAAAATGGCCGTCATTTAAAAATTTAAAAAAATAGTAACTTTCGTGTCTTTAATTTTGTCTTTAATTTCACTATCGAAATCAGCATTAAAAACTGAATACATTAGCATTTAATTTTTTTCAAATCAGTTAATTTTACGGAGTTAATTTTGGTATTTTCAAGTAGGCCTAATTTAGAACGCTAATGTATGCAGTGCTGTGAAACCAGAAGTTTAGGAGAAAGTATTCCATACGTATGGAACTCGAGGAGCAAAGCTTTTCTTAGTGATATTTTTGCTGAATATATAATTACTTTGAAGATATGTTTACAAATATCACATTTTGTTAAAGTAAATAAACAACAATCATTATAAACGTTTATAGTAATTGAAGGTTACAATGTGCACGTGTTCTTCAATTAAGGAAAAATATCGAAACCAAAGCAGCACAACGTTTTCATAAAATATGCATGTACTGTTATCGAAAAGGAGGAAGAAAAAAGAGACACAGAAATAGAGACGAAATTCGTTTGCTCGTTCGTTCCATATTTCCGTTACACTCTTCCGTTCGGCAGCCTTTTTTTTCTATTCATTCATCTAGGCAAAGCAAACATTAAAAGATTCGCTTCAAAAATACTTTTGGACGTACGCTTCAGTCACTTAAGCGAGACTGTTGCGTGCAGCGATTATTTCGTATAGTGAGACAGTAAAATATGTTTATCTAACAGCGAATAAATTCATCAGGCGTTGGATTAAAAGAAGTTACAATACTGCGAATAAAGGTTATCTGTAACACTTGTTCCGAGAGAGCAAATTTGTAGTAACAAACTATTTACAAGTTGAAACATTGATGGCCTATCAAGCTATCAGCTGATGTTCACATGATGTTTGCTGAACGGTTAATAGCTGGCTGTTTTCTGATTGATAAAACTTACGTAAATACGATGAGAATAAAGTTCAAGGTGATTGTTGTCAATAAATACATAATGTGTAAACAGATCTAGTGGCTTCCTGGTTATAAAATACGGGAAATTATTTAGAGACTCTCGAAAATATGTAGACTATCGATAGGGAATACGAAAAAACTGAGAGGAAAAGTAGTACAAAAGCAAAATTTTCATTTTATACGAAGGTTAACGAATTGGTCAAATGTTATTACAAATGTTATTTAAATGAAAATAATTTCGGTTCGTGGAACAGAGAAAATCAGATGTAAAGTAGGCCTATATAAAGCGTATACAGATCTTGAAAAATCTTTTTTTAGATTTTAATCGATACACTCGGAGTCCAAACGTATCCTTTTTATATTGTCAATGAGTATTGCTAAAGACTAATAAACCAATTTCGATGAAATTTGATTTGGAGTTCTAATTTATGCACACTTTTGGATCATTTTTGTAACATTTTATATGAAATTGTTTTCTAGCTCGTTTATTGGTATAAAACCGTAAATATTCAGTTAAATGTGATTTTTCTACAAACATTTTGTTTTATTTTCTATTAATTAAATAGATGAAAAGCTCATTTCTACTTTTATTAATTGATCATAGTTTCATGTGATTAACTTTTCTTTTTTTGTGTGTTTAACGTCCGACTGTTGTGCACACTTGGGCTAATGCAGACGATGGGATTATTTATAGCGTATGAAAATGCCAACCCCCCCCCCCCCAGGGGATCGAAACCGGGTCCTCGGGGTGAAAGCCCAGAACGCTATCAACTAGGCCACCGAGGCGGCTGGGTGCTTAAATAATGATTTTTTTTTTTTTTTTTTGCTTAACTAATGATTAAAAAAAATTATTACTTGCATGCTTTCTTTATGAATTTAATGGTTTATATTTGTTAAATTTTGTATTTATTTTTGCTTCACATGGACTATGGTGATTTTTCAACGTTCGACTATTGTGCACACTTGGGCTAATGCAGACGATGGGATGATTTATAGCGTATGAAAATGCCAAGCCCTAGCCGGGAATCGAACCCGGGTCCTTGGGGTAAAAGCCCAGTACGCTATCAACTAGGCCACCGAGGCGGCTAGACTATGGTGAAAACATTAACAGTTTTTCCTATTATTTTGATAACTATCAAAGTTATTTCATTAACTTGTTTTTCTTTTAAATTACAATAGTATTTATTTTCAACATAATTTCTAATAAATTTAATATCTTTTCCGATACATAATTCTTATGTTTATAATTATATATTTTTGCACAATAAAGACTATACATTGTCTGCATTTATTTTATAAATTTTATAATAAATAAATATTTTCTTTGTAAAATTTTGTAATACTAAGTAGGCTATTTCTCTTAAGAGATTTACTAGCGTAATAAACAGTGAAGTTGTCACAAGGCAGTATGCAGTCAGACTGTTCTCTAAACTGTGATTAAATTAAATATAACTGTTATCAAAAGTAACAAATAACGGTTACTGGACTAAAATGTTATAACTAGGAACAGTTTAGTAGTAGGCCTGTATTGTTTTTCCGCCAACGATCGACGAGAACTACGTTAAATTGAAGAACGAATAACGTTTTATTCCGTATAACTTTAGACAACCGTTTAGTAGTAGTTCAGTGTTTTGTCGCTAAGCGTTAATGGCGCTAGCGTTCAGATAACTAAACGAAAAGAAACGAACGGGATAAATTTACTTTGAGAAGTGAATGTCAGTTATTTTATAACGAGTAATGCTTAACGTCAACGATTTCAAAGTGAGAATTTAAGTTCAGTTACTTGTAGCCTGTAATTTATTTTTGGTATACTTGTTTGTAAATGAGCGACTATTTTGCCACATTAATTACTACGCTTAAATTAACCTGCATTTATAAATATTTTGTCATTAAACAATTGATATTTTAACTCTGTATTGTACATTTAATAATTTAAAACAGATTTATTGTGTTTAACATACTGCCTGTTTACGGTAATAATTATCAAATTTTAATGTTTTAATTAATGCAATTAAAATATTAATTTTTCATTTCTTCGCATTAAAAATTATAGGGGTCTATAATTAATTAATATTAAATTGTATATTCAAGTGTTTCAGTAAGAATCTATTATTTATTATGTAACTTATGTCATAAAAAATCTAAATATATATATATATATATATGTTATATATATATATATATATATATATATATATATATATATATATATATATAAAGTATATATATATATATATATATATATATATATATATATATATATATATATAAATATATATATATATATTATTTTTTTTAATAATATATATATATATATATATATATATATATATATATATTAATTTTTATAATAATCAGTTTAATTCTTTTGCATAACTATACCGAATTCTGCTTAACAGTTTAAATAACGGATTAAATAACAGGTTATTTCAAAGTAGCAATAACGGTTATTACCGTTATCAGAAAGTAACACTTAAGCTCGTAACTGCTGGGAGTATTCACTAACAGGAAAACGTTCTTAAACCAACCATCAGTTCAGTCAGTTGTAGGGATGGGCACTTCTGCTATTTTTACAAAATATCAACAAACAGTTTGTTGGAAAAAAATAACTGTTTGGAAAAACAGTTTGAAAAAACAGGTTTAGAAAAATGAAATTCGAAGTTGTATTAGCAGCTAAAACATAAGCACAAACGTTCAGTTTTCTAAGACTACTTTTTCATTCCCATTACCACCATGTCCTTAACTGTTTTTGGGTGTAAAACATTTAGAAAAAAATAATCCTTATAAGTGTAGTAATAATTAAATTACATTCTCAAAACGTAATATATATGTATGCCATTTAATATTTACAAAATGCAATGAATTTCTAATAGAAGCATTCTTTTTTTTACTTAAAAATTAAATAGCCTTTGCATATTTACTGAAATGCAAACAATTTAGAATATTTTTAGTTGATTAAAAAATATTGATGATTGATGATAAATATAAAAAATATGTTTAAATAATAAAATTAGGTTATGTATTTACAAAATGTGAGATGTTACTGTCATATTTTTATTTGGGAGCAAGTAGGTTTTCATTTTTCAACACTGAAAAAAGTAACGTTAATAAGTAAAATATAGTAATAAGAACATAGGCCAAATATGTTTAAATAAAATTGGCTCTTTATAGTTACAAAATTATAGGTTATTAACATTAGGTTATTATAGGTTAATGATAGGTTATTAACATTAGCATTAGTAAAAAAATAAGTTTTCCATTTTACAACACAGAAAAAATATAAAGTTTATTGTAATAACATATTTAACAAAACAAATGTTTTTAAAGAAAATTAGGCTCCGGATAAAAATAAAATGTAAGACGTTTGTAATATTTCCCATCACAAAAAACAGGTTTTTCACTTTTAAACACTGAAAAAAAAAAAAAACACTAAAAAGTCCACACATCCAATAAATAATTAAAAAATATGCACTTAATTCTAAAAACATAAAAAAAGTAAAAGAAAACTTTCAAAATTGTCCTCTAAATATTTTTAAATTTCTAAACACAAAGTAAACTACGGAGAAAAACTAATATATAACACAATTATGGCTGTTTTTACAGTTTAAAAAATGTTTGAACAACAAATTTTACATTTAAAACTTTCAAACAACTCGCAACAAAATAGAGATAAACTTTGACAACGCCCAAACAGTTCTTACTTCACTACGTTGCAACAAGAAATAGAGGGGAAAAGTATAGCAAGTTAAAGAAAAGGTGTTTGTACTGTTTGAAGCAAAACAGTTTAACAGGAAAATAGCAGGAAAAACATTTTAGCGCTTGCGGCAACGTTCGAATAGAACGTAGGTGGTGGGAAAGTCCAAACTGTTGTTCCTTGTTTAACAAATCACAATCCAGTCCAATTCAAACTGCTTGTTTCCGTTTGGCAAAGCAGTTTGTTTTTCGTATATAGAAAAACAGTTGTTTTAACAGTTTGGAGTTTTCTTACCCATCAGAAAACTCAGTTGTAGTGATGGGCAAAAGCGCTATTTTTGTTTAGCAGCTAATTCTGTTAATGCTAATTAGAATTAGCAGTTAAAAATAACAGTTACAACTGCTAACTGCTAATTTTCTAGATTGCTAACAACGACCTTAGCAGGAAAACGCAGCTTAAGTAGTATTGTCACATTACTTTATTCTTTATCCCTTATCTTGGCGGCTGAGATACGCAAATCTTGGCACGTTTTGTCCTACCCTTACTGCACTATTAATTTGTCTATAGGATTTGTGAATAAATCTCTGACGATAATGAGAAATACAATGAACATGCTAAGTTCAAAGATGCAATTAATTGTATTCGGTTTGTCTCTCACGCACTGTCAAGTAATATGAAATATATTTTGTAGTACCCTTTTCTAAACCTATGATACAATAATGATTTAAATTAAAAAAAATTAAATTAATTTAATTTTAATTTTATTAGGGTCATGTTCGATGTTTGTAATTAATTAACATGCTATTTAAAAAATATTATTGTATTTTAATACATGTAGGCTATCTATGGAGGCCTATCTTTTTTTAGATTTCACTTATTTATTCATGTTCCTAATAAATTAAAATGTTCTTGTTAGGTATTATTTCAAGTATTTTATTATAGACTATCATAATGGTTCTGACAATGTTTATTTTTGTTATAATCACATTATTTAAAATAATATTGTCATTTATTATATATTATATTATTTTAATTATAATTGTGTGAAAAATCGAAAAATAAGTGTTTGAAGGACAAATAATTACTTGTTAATCTATAATTCTTATGTTTTAAAATATAATTTTAAGCTAGATATTTTTATAATGTTAAAAGTACAAGTTCGACTTGTGTTACATTTATTATTTCTAAAAAAACACCCTCATTTAAATTTACAGTTAATAAAGAAAAATATGATACTACTATGCAATCTGAATCTCAGGACATTAGCCAACAACAATTAATGGAAAGAAACACTGACAATGTTTCCTGTTTAGCAGTTACATTAGCAGCTTCAACGTTAAACAGGTTCAGCAGTTAGCAGTAGAGGTTAGCAGTTGGCAGGTCCGAAACAGTGTGCTATGTCCCTGCTATTCAACAGTTAGATTAGCAGCTTCAACGTTTAACAGGTTCAACAGTTGGCAGTAGACGTTAGCAGTTAGTACCATAGCAGATCGGAAGCAGTGTGCTCTAACCCTGTTATTTAACAGTTTGTTTATTATCTGTTATTTTTAAGTATGATTAGCAGTCTGCTAATGCTAAAACCATTTAGCAGTTAAAAAATAACAGATATGGAACCCATCACTAGTCAGTTGTCGAGCGAAGTGTTTGTAGGTCGTCTGATTGGGTAGCGACTTTATCTGCACGTGAGCTTATCTTATATGACCGAATGACTTTTAATAAAGTACCACCTTTTACTGATAACGCAATTCCAGTTTCTTTTACAGCTGCACTATACTGGGCTGGAGAAACTTACTGGAGATATTTATGTAAAATGTCTTGTGTTGGGGAGTTACATTTGTGTAATAATTGCGCATAGTTAATGAATTTATTCGTGTGTTTTCATATCTGACTTCCTGCGAATTGAACAATCACAGACGGTTTGCTTCAAATTATCCTTTAAATATGGAAAATTGAAACTTTTTTTAGCAAAAAAATTTCTGTTATTGAACTAAAAATGAAAATCGGGTATTATGTTTTCTCTCCTTTTTATTTCAGTTACGATAATTTGTTCGAAAACACGACAGCATAACTAATTTTTAACAACATAAATTGAAACTTATTATAGCCTATCAGCTGTTCAGTGAAATCAGCTGATATTTAGGAATTAATATAAAAACATAAAAACTGATCTTTTAAATATAATTACCCTACCAATATAAATTTGTGCACTCTCATTACGCGACACGCAAAATCCAACAGTTGGATCATCAGTCCAACATCCAACATCATCAGTTTTAGCGAAGCTTTTAATGTTAGCGTTGGCGTGAGGAGTGAATAGAAAAAGGTTCTGTCGAACGGAAGAATGTAACGGAAATATGGAACGAACGAGCAAACTAATTTCGTCTCTCTATTTCTGCCTCTTCCTTTTACTTCCTCCGTTTCGATAACAGTACACGCGTATTATTTGAAAACGTTGTGTTACGTTAGTTTCGGTATTTTCCCTTAGTTGAGGTACACGTGCACGTTGAAAGCGTTTATAATACATTCTAAATTAATATAAACGTTTATAATAATTGTTAATATTGCTTGTTTTTAAGAACTTGAAACGTATTATAATCTACCAGCTGTTCAATTAAATCAGCTGATATTTACGAATTAATAAAACAACTGATCTTTTAGTATAAGTACCAAAATTAAATTAACAGTTAATTTAATATACTTAAATCAGTCAAATTTCTTCGTAGTTTCCATAGTGTAGTGGTTATCGCGTGTGCTTCACACGCGCAAGGTTCTTAATTCGATTTCAGCGGACACACAGACATTTTTAATTATAATTAATATGAGACTTGAGACGCGCAAAATATACTGTTGTATATCAATATAAACAAGGCGTCCAGTGGTCTCCATATTGTAAAGTTTAAATGAAAACATGCATGTGTGAAGAGTGCCCTTTTGTTTCTGGTTTTCTGGGAAGACAGACACGAGGAAGTAATGAGTTTTTAATCCAGGGTCACAGATAAGGCACGGCTCCAAGCATTCTGTTTCGTTCACGGCAGAGGCTCCCTTATCAGTGTATGTGAACACTTCTTGGTGAACTGCCAAACAGATTAACTGGAGTACCGTTGCCACTTGAAACTTTATTTATTCTTACTGCGCGTTAGGTTTATCTTTGAAATACCAAGAAGGTAGTGATAAGATGAAGAGGTGGTCCGTTACGCGAATCGGCCATTTTGAAACTGACGTAAGTAGTTCTAGATAAATTCGACAAGAATTCTGTTGATTGATGATAATGTTTTGTTGAATTTTGTAGTTATGTATATGGTGGAAAAGCATTACAAACGTCTTCACGTTCAGTTAGGCATATTTCTTGAAAAAAAATCAGATATTCCGTGTATTTACCCGTGATTTCCATCAGATAGGTTACTGATGGAATTTTGGACATGTATGAAAATCACTAATTAAAATTAATGTTAAAGAATTCAAATTAATTAAAATTAAAATTTGAATTGAATGAAAATTACGTCCAAGAGTAAAATCGGAAGTCTGTTACATAAGCCTCTAAAAAGAATAAATAAAAATAAAATAAAATAAGGACCAATAGTACATCTCGTTACATAAGCATTTAAAAAGAATAAATAAAAATAAAATAAAAATAAGGACCAATAGTACATCTCTGCAATTTGCACAAGACACAGTCACTATCAGTGAGCTTCCATGCAGAATTCGTGGATTATGATCAGACCAAAAGCGGAAATTTTATCTGTTAACACAACAGCTCAAATGAAAATCTGTTTCATCACTACACAAAACACATCATCTTATGGGACATTGCAGAATGACTGTTGTCATTGAATTTATATATATATTTTAAAGTGAAAAGCACTATGAGGCTATTATCGCCTCCCTAAATGTAAGTGTGTGTGTAAAGTGTTAAAGTCGTAAGTGTAGTGTTGTGTGTGTTAGATTCGGGTACCGCTAGGGACGTCTAAATCCTCTCAGTAGATGCATCTAGTCTGCACCCCTGCGGGTCATTGAATTTATAGACGCACTAGAATGATAACCCTTCTGAGAAATATGTGAGTTAGCTGCTGGTGGCATCTTGCGGCAGTGTTAAACAATAGTTAAATATATAACAGTACTGTTTATTTTCTCAAATTTCTTCCCACCGTCCTTGTAGCTTGCAGCGCTCATAACGGCAGATAGTCAAATTATTTGGACTACAGCCGCTAATATCAAGCACATTTTTTATAATGATGATTGCACTTTGAGTGGTCAGGGTTTATTATTTTTAAAATGGGTTCGTGCAGGGATTTTTGACGTGCTGATTTTGGCAGCCTGTGTATAATATGACAGTATTAATTTTTGTTTAAATTATGAAACGTTTTTTAAAACAAGAACAGATTTTTATGAATTTCTGGTTAGATATCGCGGGCCACAAAATTTAGGCGATCAGTAGGACAACCCTGACGTAAAGCGAACTACAGGCCAAACAACTTTCAGAACCGCTGCATTAAAGGTATATTTTAAGAGAATTTTAAATAGATTAATTGAATTGTTCAGTGTTTTTGCGGACGAAATATGTACTTAAATATTTTGTGTGTATTTGACCTTGCGTGTAAGTACGCATGGGGACCGCAACACCAAACAGTCTCGTTGTGAAATATTCCCTGATAAGATAACTGTTGTCTTTTAGTGTTTCGACTTATCTTGGAAATTTCTCAATAAAGGCGCCAAAAAGTGTTGAAGGCTGTGGAAGCATTTCGGACTATTGTAGTGTCATTCGAACAGCCGGCTAAGAAAGTTTGTGCTTGTCTTTAAATTTGTAATTTATCAGCCTAAACGAACGTCGGGCTAAAGGGACAAATTTCCACCGGAAAAGCGCTCATCATGGCAATGAAATACGGAATCTGTCATCTTCTATCTATCCTTTGTCAAATTTGCACACCAATCCATTTAGTCCTGTGGATTTCGGAACGACAAACCGTCGTTGACTGGACTGTGTACAGTGTTAGTCAAAAGTATCGGGACATCTGAATAAGGTTTTAGTTTTTTAACTGAGAGAAACCCAAATGCGTGAAATATTTATTTATAAGGCATAAATATGTACTTTTTAGTACATGTAGTATGGGGCAACTTTGTCTCGGCCCCCAAAATTGCAGATTTTTCTCTATAAATAAACAAGAAAAGTATGGGTCACGACATCTGACCAATCCTGTATATTAATATAACTTACTGTTCAATGATAGAATCGATGATACCAGTCGGAAAGAGGTTCGTTACTTGTTTGCAAATATAACTTTCACAAGTTGATCCTGTAGTCATAATTTCCCAAACGCAGGTCAAGCTTTAGGGTAGGATTTGGAGAGGGAGAGAGACAGAGAATGCCAACACTTTCTCTCTCTTTTTTTAAATTTGAACTGATTGCAACTCACTCACTGAAAATTTGCTTCATTACTTCAGCGAGACAGCTGCGTGACACTCATTCACTCATTACGTTTATCACTAAACTCAATACTTTTACGGATTACTCAACAACTCACTCACTCACTCTCATTATTTAGTTCTTTAGCGATTGTACGTATTCCGAAAAAGTTAGTGCTGTTTGTTGTACAATTTATTAAAATATTTTAGTCGCAGACTGCATCGATGACGTCAGAAATATATATATTCTTAATTTAATTATCAGTTCCCGCTGTGAAATTTTATCAGCTGTTCTCTTATAGATGTACTGTTATTAAACCAAACCAGCTGTTTCTGCATCGAGTACTTCCGTTATGTTGCATTAATTTCCTTCGCACGATTTGCAATTCGCCACCCAGAATACGAACGACCGATTGCTTTCTCCGTGTACAAGTTTTGCAATGCCAACGCACTCGAAGCTACTTTATATCTTTGTTTTCGGAGGCACGTGCCTAATTTGGCGCCTTGCCAAGCACGCAGCAATAAGTGCCTATGTACTGTACTATGTACGTTCATTAACCGAGTCGAGTCTGTTTCTAAGTATGTTTAGATAATTGGTAAGATATGCGCCAAGTTTGTGGTGATTTGGCGACTAATTAATTTAATGGTAACAGCGGCACGCAGCTGTCTCGCTGACGTGATGGCAAGAAAATTTTCAAAAATATTTTCTATTCCTTTTTGAAAAATGTGATTTTACAGCATTAAAATCTGTTTATATTAGCATAACTCTTCTTTCTTCTCTTCGTTTCACTCTCTTTGGGGTACGCTGAATCAATCATTTCTTGCGCGCTGTACTTTTCTTTGTTCCCAGTAGCTCTTCATTCTTTCCGATCTTCTTTTCCTCTCCTCTTCCGAAATGACAGGTTTAGGTCTTATTTTGGTTTTATCTTGGGAATCTTATTCTTTCGTCCTTGGTACTTATCTTAGCAGTTTGGTCAAGCAGTGAATTTTCTGTAATTTTTAATTCTATTAGGTCTTTTTCAAGCATAACTCTTCTAATAACTTAGAAAATAAAAAAATGAACCATGACCGCCGAAAAAAACTTTCCTTAATTTCAATTGACTTGAAAATCCAGACTACGAATTAATGTAGAATTTAACGCTGGTTGCTATGGTAACATAAGACTTTCCAAATAAGTGTCAGCAAAAAAATGTATGATTTTTTAAAGATTTGAAATGACCGCCATTTGGAAACTGTTTAACGAATTTCGCACAGGTTTGATTTCGCGTTGATCCAAGCGGAGTTGAAGTTTCAGAGTCCCGGGTATGGGTCTAACCGTATGGCCGCTCCATTCAGGCCATCTTCCAAAGGAAATTCGCAAAAAATACTTCTAGTTACAAAATTAGGTGTTGCAGAGCCTGAAGGCAGGATGCAAGGACGAAGGACGTGGTCAGTCCTCTCCAATAACCTTCGTATTGTTTATATGTCAGTGACTCACCTCTAGGCCTTGCCTTTCTTCGGCCGGACTGGAAAGTTAGAATACACAGTGTCCTACCAGTTAGTAAAGTTTGTTTTATTTAGAATCCGTAGGAAAAATCAAGGACGTTAAGGGACAAGATCGTAGTGTGTTAGCATTTAATATAAACGTACTGGTAGTACAGCCACCATTGTAAAAAGTGTGCTCGATATTAACGGCTAAAATCCAAGTAATTGGATTATCTGCCACTACGAACGCTGCATACTGCAAGGTGGATACGTTTGAGAAAGTAGACAGTACTATTATCAATTTAACTGTTGTTGAACACTTTGCCGCAAGATGTCACCAGCAGCGAGCGCTCTCACCTCTCTCATAAGGGTTAACATTGCAGTTTTTTCATTTCAGTTTTTGCATATAAGACTTTGTATAGTCGCCAAACCTCTCCAAATTTTCATATAACCCCTTCTATAATTTCGACATAAATATCGACGTAAATATAAACCTAGTTCGGATGAAAAAAACGGTTTTGATAATTTTTAGTTATTTTATATATTTCTGTATTACTTATGGATCACATAAGTTCTTTTCGTAAAAAAGTCCTTAGAAGGTGTTTTTATGCCGCAAGACCTTTTGCAACGAAGTTTACATTTCAACTGTAAATATTGATTTACAAGGACAAGCAACAAAACACGGACCTTGGCATGTACTTGGCTATTTTATTTATTTAATACTAGCTCTTAAATATGAAGACCAGTTTTATTGTACTGTAGACAATACGTGTTCTAGAAGCCATGACGTGCATGTGAAGCATTTAATAATGTGTCTAATAAGTCAGTGATACCATGTTTATAAAATAAAATATTTAATAAAGTGTCCCAATAAGTCGGTGATACCAAGTTTACAAAATAAAATATTTAATAAAGTGTCCAATAAGTCGGTAATAACGAGTGTATAAAATACAATATTTAATAGCCTAAGTGTCCAGTAAATCAGTGATACGGAGTTTTTAAAATAGAATATTTTTTTAAACGTCGAACAAATCAGTGATGCAAAGTTTATAAACTAAAATATTTAATAGTGTCCAATAAGTCAGTGATACCAAATTTATAAACTAAAATATTTAATAAAGTATCCAATAAGTCAGTGATACCAAGTTTATAAACTAAAATATTTAATTAAGTGTCTAATAAGTCAGTAATACCTAGTATATAAAATAAAATATTTAATAACGTGTTCAGTAAATCAGTGATACAAACTTTATAAACTAAAATATTTAATAAAGTGTCCAATAAATCAGTGATATCAAGTTTTCGAAATTAAATATTTAATAAAACGTCCAATAAATCAGTGATACCAAGTTTTGAAAATAAAATATTTAATAAAGTGTCCAATAAATATTTAATAAAACGTCCAATAAAATTTAATAAAGTGTCCAATAAATCAAAGATTTTGAAAATAAAATATTTAATAAAAACGTCCAATAAATCAGTGATACCAAGTTTTCGAAATAAAATATTTAATAAAACGTCCAATAAATCAGTGATACAAAGTTTTTAAAATAAAATATTTAATAAAGTGTCCAATAAATCAGTGATACCAAGTTTTCGAAATAAAATATTTAATAAAGTGTCCAATAAATCAGTGATACCAAGTTTTCGAAATAAAATATTTAATAAAACGTCCAATAAATCAGTGATACCAAGTTTTCGAAATAAAATATTTAATAAAACGTCCAATAAATCAGTGATCCAAAGTTTTGAAAATAAAATGTTTAATAAAACGTCCAATAAATCAATGATACCAAGTTTTTAAAATAAAATATTTAATAAAGTGTCAACAAGTCAGTGATACCAAGTTTTTAAAATAAAATATCGTAACTGATTTAAACGTTGTTACAAAGAAGCGTTTAGTTATGTGGCCGCAGAATATAAAACAGCGCGAGACAGAGGCGGGCATCGGTCAGCGCCCTGTTTTACGATTATTTTACAACCGTACCGCGTCTCGTAGACAAAGTGAGCGTAGTAAATAAACGCTGCTTAAACATCGCACTGGATTTCTTGCAATTAAATTATAGAACACAAACAAAACGTATGCAATGCTATTCCTCCAGCAAAAAAAAAAAAAAAAAAAAAAAAAACAGAATGTCACCATAATTCTTAATCACATTTTGATTATAAAAATTCATAACTTCAGTCAGTGTACTTTTGATAGTAAATAGAAAATATAGATATTGCCATAGCAAGCGAATCTTAAGAAAGGTTCCTTTATGAAGGCCATTAGAGGGACAGCAATCTTCTTGGGCATTGCACAAATTAGAAGGCACTTGGCAGGAGCCTAAGAGTTTTTGATTTCCAGGACCTGAGGACCTCTAGTCAGTAGATTCCTAATACTTACTGAGGGCACCAAACTGCTGCACTAGTACTTAGAGGATTAGATGCACAGTATTTCCGTCGTTCGCAGTGACGGGTTTGTATAATTACTCTGGCATTCTTTTCTAAATCGAAAAAAAAATGGTTTATTGAATTTTTCAATTTATTCTCAGTGAATTTCTTTTATTTCCAATTTGGCGCACTGACTATTTATTACAAAAAAGTCTTCATAACGACCCCTCCCATAATGCTAATGTTAATTAACTATATGTATTTTAATATAGTTAAGGTATTGCATATGTATTTTATATGTTATATAAAATATAAATATATGTATTTTATATGTTAAGATATTGCATATAAACGGACTAGTACAGCTACCATTACAAAAAGCGTGCTCGATATTAGCGGATAAAGTCCAAGTAATTGGATTATCTGCCGCTACGAACGCTGCAAGGTGGGGGGAAAGACGTTTAAGGAAATAGACGGTACCATTGTCTGTTTAACTGTAGTTGAACACTGTGCCGCAAGATGCAGTAGCAAGCGCTCACGTATCTCTCATAAGGGTTATCGTTCTAGTACGTTCAATGGTGAGGTAAAATTAAGTTTGGTATCTCATTTTAGGTTTTGTATGTGGGAACGTGATGCGTTTTTACGTTTTGTATATATACTTTTTTTTCTTTTAAAGGTAATAGAAGCAAAAAGTAATACAAATTGCAAAAAGCTTAGGGTAATCTGTATCGTTGATTAAAAATTAGTATTGTGAGAATAGATTCAATTTGGCACGACAGGGTCTTTTAAGTAATTCTTTTTATATTCTTCTTCCTTTCTGTTAGGATTATTATCACTGTGTTCAGTATAATGATCTGCCTTCCCTAGCTTCGTCAATTCTACTTTCGTTGACGCGTTTCGGAGAACCTCCATCTTCAAAAATTATATCTGTACTCATATAGTTTTTGAAGATGGAGGTTCTTCGAAACGCGTCAACGAAAGTAGAATTAACGAAGCTAGGGAAGGCAGATCATTATACTGAACACAGTCTTTAAGTAATGTACTCAGTTTGAAAAATGAATTTTACGTTTTGAGTATAAATCGAAATTTCTAATTTGGTGCAATGAGCCATCATTAATGACCGAAAATCGAGCAAAATCCAATAAACCGATTTTAAGTAATTAGTTGAGAGGTAGCTCTTAACTTGGATTTTCTACTTGCCAGATTTAATCAAAATCGGTCTGTTAAGTCTCAAGCGATGTGCACAGATACCGACGGACATCCGTTAACATTACGTAACTATTCGCGCATTAAATTAAATTATAAAAAAATGGATATTGGCCTAATTTCTGTAAATCGGTTAATCGTGATTTGTTCAATATTTTAGCTCGAATCGGTGTAGCAAATTAATTAAAAACATTTTGCCTACTTTTCGAGGTAGTAAACTGAAAAAATAGAGGCGGAATGTAAACTGATTTTCTTGATTTTGTTTCGAACGGTAAACATCAAGTTTGAACAATCGAGCGTCAAAATCTGAATTGCCGTTTTTAAGAAATAATAATGATTTTCCGATTTTTTCAGTAACTTAAGTAACCGAAAAATGTCGATCCGTGTAGCTCAAAAAACAGTAGACTTCGCAGTATATTCTTAGTTAATTTTTGGCCGCCGCTGCACGACAGCGCTTTGACGCAATCGTAACTTTTCAACCGATAACCGTGATATTTACGAAAAATATTATCGGATCAACTTTATTGGAAATTGTATGCTATTTTTTTATTAAGCGGTCGAAATTGTGTTAAAACGGTCCGTTCAGCCATTGTTACAGGAAACATTATCACAGTATTTAGGCCGCCATTCTTCCTTCTGGCTTTGTACAAAATACCGTAGTATCGATTTTCAAAACTATCGGTCAATGCTTTTGGGAAAACTGCGTAAAACTAAATGCGGAAAGGTCAAGTTGGATCAGAGCCCTCGCTTCGCTCGGTCAATTATTACAATTCTTTTGAGAGACATTTATTCTAGGTTTGTTTTTTCACAGTTTTGTTTGGATAGGCACCCAGCAGAAGTGGAACTTTTTGTAATAATTTATTGAATATGAGAAAGTTTTTGCACCATTTATTTGTGTTCTGGTGCTTTTCGGTAGTGCTCTTACCGTTTGTACGCTAGCGGGATGTAAACGGACGACAGGGCGAGAACACAAGTGTGCCTGACCTTGCATGGGAACACCTCAGTGTTAGTTTAGTTTTTCCACGGTAGAGGTCAGTAGTGTCAGATCCTTGTACACGATAATGTCCGGCACAGAGAAAGTACCTCAACATTTACATATTGTAAGCCTAGCCCAAGTCCAAGTCCAGAGAAATCTGAATAAGTTATGAATCGGCTCGGGTCAGGTGATCATTGCCGGGGGCATGCGCAGTACTGGGGAGACGTTTTGTTACGGTCCAGATACTTTTTGCGAATTTCCTAGATCACTAATAGTTGTTAAAAAGTGTACGCGCGCGCGTGTGTGCGTGACTTCGCTCGAGAATCGATTTTGATATCTGCTTTGACATGTTCGTAACCAGAAAAACCTGTCCAAACCTTTTAAAAAACATTACAGTATTTCTTTTTATATTCTTCTTCTTTTCTGCTAAGATTATTGTCACTATGTTGAGTATAATGGTCTGCCTTTCCTAGCTTCGTCAATTCTACTTTTGTTGACGCTTTTCGGAGAACCTCCATCTTCAAAAAAAGTATATATATATAGTTTTTGAAGATGGAGATTCTCCGAAAAGCGTCAACAAAAGTAGAATTGACGAAGCTAGGGAAGGCAGATCTTTATAATCAACATAGTAACATTATTGTATTTTAAATGTACGTTCAAGTTTCAGCATTGTTTAGGATTATGAAAATAAATTTTCGTAAAAGCGTAAGGCGATAAAAATTTGTGTTGAAATTCGGTTTGATCCCACTGACTTCAATTATCCCACTCACGCGAGCAACAAGTTTCGATGTCTTGAGTTTTCATGTTTTTTTTTTAGCGCATCGCTTCCAGAAAATGAGCTGTCGGAGCGGCCTTCGTGGTAAGACCCAGAACGGGAAATGGGTGACGGTTTGACCTTTAGATCTCAGTCTCTTTGGGATCGTTAAAAATTACATATATATAATTTTATCATTATCATAATAATTATATCACGGTATAAAGCGTGATATCTACAATAAGAGATGTATGTCGACGCACACAAAAATCAGACACTACAACACAGTCATAAAACCGTAGGCATTATACGCAAGCGAGATACTAGCACTCCACACAAAAGGTACCATGGAAGACATTTTGAAGGAATACTACAGAGAAGATATCGAACCTGGCAGCAGATATCAGAAGAAGGAGGCTTCAATTCTATGGACACATCAGTAGACTCCCAACAACGAGACTTGCCAACAGAATCTTTAAGTATATACAAAGAATCAAATCAACAACGTCGTGGATCACACGAGAATTGACCTACATGACGCAAAAATAGACTCAATAGACATTGAAGACAGGAACGCATACAGTAGAAAGATGCTCGAGTGGAATATCCTAGAGAATAAAATTCCAAAGTGATAGGGGGTAAAATGGACGGAGGAGCGGAGGAGGATCCATGGGGACAGGATGAGAGAGGTGTGGAGGATTAGAAGGAACAAGACATGAGTCGGAGTGCTTTGCGTGATCCAACAGGGTCTATATGCAAATAATAATAATAATATATATGCACTGTGCTACCCAAATATATAGTCTGCAGGGGGGTGCAGACTAGGTGCACCTATTGAGAGGATTTAGGTGTCCCTCGCGGTACCCGAGTCTAACAAACACACTTACAATACTACACTTACGACTGTAACACTTTATACTCACACTTACATTTAGAGAGGCGATAGTAGCCTCAATGTGTTTTTCGTCTTAAAAAAAGAAAACAAAATTCGCTGCCCAAAAGTTCGAGGAAACCGTTTTTGGTTTTTTGTCTTGCTGCCGTTAGAGTGGGCGAACAGTTCCTATGAATTAATGTGCCAACAGTTGTGACGGTGAGAGGCCGCTTTCTTGAGTTTTTTGCGTTTGTGTAACGTTGTGTTTTAGTGTTCGACAATTTTTTAAACTCGCGTAAACGGTAGAATTTAAGTAGCAAAGAACCTGCATCAAATTTTACAAAAAACTGCTGCAAAAAACATCGCTTGCTTGTGGAAGCATTTGGTGACAGTGGTGTGGGATAAAGTAAAACGTTTTTGTGATACAGGACGGACGGACGTTTGTCGACGACGATGAGCGCTCAGGACGACCATCGGCAAGTAAAATGCCGGAAAGCATTGCAAAAAAGCGAGCTACTATTGTTGTAGGTCGTAGACGAACAATCTGTGATGTTTGTGCGATTGTAGGAATGTCGTGCGGGTCCGTGCAACGCACTTTGTCCGACATGAGACGCATTGCTGCGAAATTTGTACCGAGACTGCTGAGCAGCCACCAAAAAGACCATCGCGTAGCTGTCTGCACTGAATTGGGAATTCCAGCAAAAGATGACGTAATATCGTATTCGTTGAATGTTGAGACATGGGTTTACGAATCTGACCCTGAAACTGTATAAGTCACCATTTTCACCGCGGCCAAAAAATCACGTCAATTCGCGGAAACGTGAAATCCTTGTTGATTGGACTTTTTACATTAAAGGCATTATCCACAAGTAATTTGCTCCCCCTTAGTTGAACTATCATTTTAAAGTTTTTTTGTGATAATTTTTAAGCGGTTACGTGAGAGCATTATGGTTCTGCAATACGCGCGTAGCTTAAGCGTTCGGAATTTTTTGACTCAGAAATTTTGGTAGTGATCCCACACCGACTCTGTTCGCCTGACCTCGCTCCGTGCGACATTTTTCTGTTCCCCAAAATGAAGTTGAAATTGACTAGGTAGGAATTGACAGGACTTGCTTCCACACTTACAGACTTCCAGGGATGCATGGAACCATGGGGAAACGTTGGAGTCCCTATATCCATGTCCAAGGGGACTTTTTTTAATGATTGTGTGTGTGTGTGTGTGTGTGTGTGTGAGCGCGCGCGAGTGTTTGACAAACTAAAATATGTATGTGTATTCAGAAACAAAGGCATTCGTGAAGAAATGGATCGATTCTTAAATTCTCCGTAAATACATCACCAACATGAGTTATCAATAAACGAACAAAAATAACCAGTAATGGAAATGCATTCAGACAAGCTTTGTGTTAATTAATTAACGAATTTCTTGGCACAGATAAGGCCTTGTAGGGAATTTTAACTAAATTTATAGATCACAGATGAACCGTAGACTCACAGATAGGCGGGCTCAATTTGGCGCTGCTGTAACAATTCTGTGAAGCTGGGGGTCAAGGGTAAACTATCTGTGTTCTGACGCACGCACGCGCGCGCGCCGGATTAACATACCAGCTCTGGCCGGGTTGACAGTGCAGTTTATAGGCGACGTTTTTCGTGGCTTAATAAGTTGGACGCGGAACTTGTACAGTATTGGTTTTTACTCAAATTGTATGGAAAATTGAACAAATAATTTAGTAAAAGCATTATATTAACTTATTAGAATGATAACCCTTGTAAAAGATATTTAAGCGTTAGCAGCTGGTGGCATCTTGTGACAGAATGTTCAACTACAGTTAAATATATAATAGTACTGTTTATTTTCTCAAACGTCTTCGCCCCCTGTCCTTGCAGCCAGCGTTCCTAGCGGCAAATAGTCTAATTACTTTTACTTTAGCATCTGATATCGAGTGCGCTTTTAAAAAATTGTGGCTATACTTCTAGCCCATTTATACTCAATGGTAAAAACATAGTTGAGTAAAGAACAACCGCAAGGAGTATAACAGAGTCAAAAAAGTGTCATCAGGAAGTAGAAAGTTAACGATTGTCTGTGTGTGTATTTTTTGTTTAAAGATGATTTTTTATTCTTATCAAGCTGGTTTTTTATGGAAAGAAATCAGATTTTCTCAAAATTATCTAATCCATAATTTTTTTTTTTAATGCAGTTCTTCAGTAGTTGAATTAAGAATAACAACAGGCTCCGAAAGTCTCTGGTCGTTTACGAAAGTGCATAATTCAGGTCACTTAATTAAATTAAAAATTAGAAAAGTTTACGGTTCCGATTACCCGAAGACACCTGATTATTCTAAAATCTTAAATATTTCTATTTTAAATTTGTTACAATGTAACGGTAGTTTTTCCGTTACGAGTTTCCAGATCGCGCTCTACCCGTCTGCTGTAAAGGTGTTGAGTCAAGCAAGTATAAGTCAAGTGGGGGTTGAAGAAAGTCTCCATCGCCAAAGGGGTATTTTCCGATGAAAACTAAAATAGTTGCAATGGTTAATGTTTCGGGCCCTATATTTAAATTGGATTGTGTCAACTATCCGGGCCTCGTTTTGCTAAATAACTTATTTTAAGTAGGATCTGGTAAATACCCGCCAATTAACAACGCAATTTATTATGTGTATCATGTTTTAGGGATGGTTTTGATGTTGGATTTTACGGGACGCGTGTTGCGAGAAACATGTTTATACTGATATATAATAGTATATTTTGAGCGTCGCCTCATATTAAATTAATTATAATTACAAATTTCTGTGTTTCCGCCGGGATCGAACCGAGGGCCCTGCGCGTTTGAGACACACGCGATAACCACTACACTACGGAAACAACGAAGAAGTTTGACCGATTTAAGTATATGAAATTAATCGTTAATTTAATTTTAGTGGTTGTATTAAAAGATCAGTTGTTTTATATTAATTCGTGAAGATCAGGTGATTTTATTGAACAGCTGATAGGCTATAATAAGTTTCAGGTTATAAAACCGTGGTTCATTTGTTGTGTTTTCAAACAAATCGTAAAAAAAAAAAAAAAAAAAACGGGAGAGAAAATATGATACATGATTTGTTTTAGTTCAATAAGACATTTTTAAGCAAAATTCGGGTGCCTCATTATTCTTGAGCGATATATTCAATTCTGGAACTATTAATTAATTTATTTTCGTGCCAAATTTTAAACCAAGTCGACAAAAATTACTAACGCTAGTGTTCTAATACGTATATGCATTTTTAACGATCGGTGCTCAGTTCATAGTCTTGTGTCCGGGTTTTACCACGGTGGCTGCTGCACTGTAGACTTACTTTGTAGTGCGCAAGTCCAGTAATGTCAACCATAACCATTGTTAGACAAAGAGCTATTGTGGTTGTCGGGACAGCGGTTCCACTCGAGTGACAGAATCAGGCGTTGCCGATCTGCATCCTGTGCCTAAACTATGACTGTGAGCCTATGAGCTTATAAGAGTATAATATGCAATCTGCACTATGTACAGCAGGGGTGTTACAACATCCAATACCGCGGGCCCAAGGACGGATTAAAGCGGAGGGACGAAGAGGCGACCGCCCAGAAACAAAATAAAAAATATAAAAGTTCCAATTTGACTTCCGACTATTGTGCACACTTGGGCTAATGCAGAAGATGGGATGATTTATAGCGTATGAAAATGCCAAGCCCTGGCCGGGAATCGTACCCGGGTCCTCGGGGTGAAAGCCTAGTACGCTATCAACTAGGCCACCGAGGCGGTTTTGACTTCCTTAAAGTGGAAGTATCGCATCTTCGAGGAAAAGAGCCAAATGCCTCTGAGGGTTCCGAAACCCGTTACATTATCCCGATCTCAACTTTGTATGTATATGACGTTTTGTCCGTATGTACAAACGTGCGTTAGTGCGCTTTGAAATGCTTGCACTGAGGGTGAGAACGGGGTTAATAAATTAGATATTTTATATTGGTTCTCTCTTCTCTTCCTGCGTTAATTGCAACAGAAAGATCTTTCTCGACTATTAAAATTGATCAAATTGATTAAACGTGATTGAGATACTGCTGTTAAGCTTAACTGGACTTGCTCAGGTTAATGAGAACGAGGGATCAACGTTAACGATAAGGGTAAAGCAATTGGAGTAATAGCGGCTGTATGTAGAAAATTACAGATAGGTATATTGAAAAGAGGGGAAGTTATGTAAATGGAGCCAGTTTTAAAAATTAGAAATCTAGGAAAATTCAGTGATTTTTTTTTTTTTTTTTTTTTTTGTCTAAATAGGTATAAATTTTTACACTTATTTTAAGACTTAAAATTGCTTAATAGTGCTAGTTTTGAAGGTATTATTTCAAAAATTCTCATCCACTAACTAGGCAGCCCTCTTTTAAATTGAATCATCCACCCATCGCCCCCTCCACCCACAAAATTGTACTAATCCGTCAGTGCATGTTCCACAACCAACCACGGCAGCTCTCGTAACCTTTTCCGCCAGGTGAACCGTGATACTTACGAAAAAAACATTTGTTGAAGCAAATGTATTAAACGTTTTATGCTCTTTCTCCATTCAGCTATCACAATTAATAGGTTTTTCCGTTAATCCAATATTATAGGATATAACCAGCAAGTACAGTCTCAACGTTAAATCCAAAGCCCTCCATCTTGAAACGGAGATAAATGGGGAAAATTTTACACACACCTCTTCGGCCTTTATACAAAGTATCTTCGTTCCAAGTTTCAAAACAATCGGCCAATGCGTTTGATCAAAACTGCATACACTCATCGTTAAATCAGAGGCTGTCATCTTGAAACGGAGTTAAATGGGGAAAAATCTTACACATACGGCGTTTGGCTTTATACAAGGTATCTTCTTATCAGATTACGAAAATATCGATCTGGCTAAAACTGCGTACACTCATCGTTAAATCAGAGGCTGTCATCTTGAAACGGAGTTAAATGGGGAAAAATCTTACACATACGGCGTTTGGCTTTATACAAGGTATCTTCTTATCAGATTACGAAAATATCGATCTGGCTAAAACTGCGTACACTCATCGTTAAATCAGAGGCTGTCATCTTGAAACGGAGTTAAATGGGGAAAAATCTTACACATACGGCGTTTGGCTTTATACAAGGTATCTTCTTATCAGATTACGAAAATATCGATCTGGCTAAAACTGCGTACACTCATCGTTAAATCAGAGGATGCCATCTTGAAACGGAGTTAAATGGGGCGAAAATCTTACACATACGGCGTTTGGGCTTTATACAAGGTATCTTCTTATCAGATTACGAAAATATCGATCTGGCTAAAACTGCGTACACTCATCGTTAAATCAGAGGATGCCATCTTGAAACGGAGTTAAATGGGGCGAAAATCTTACACATACGGCGTTTGGGCTTTATACAAGGTATCTTCTTATCAGATTACGAAAATATCGATCTGGCTAAAACTGCGTACACTCATCGTTAAATCAGAGGCTGTCATCTTGAAACGGAGTTAAATGGGGGAAAATCTTATACATACGGCGTTTGGGCTTTATACAAGGTATCTTCTTATCAGATTACGAAAATATACAATATACCTGCGAATAAAATTTTCGAAACAATCGGTCACCGCGTTTGGCCAAAACTGCGTAACAAACACATAACCAAAATGCCGAACGGTCGTGTTGAAACAGACTTAGTTTCGCTCGGTCAGCAAAAAAAATCTGGTTTTATAGAAGTCAGCTGTAACGATTTTGATAACATTTTCTTCAATTGTAGTTCTTAATTATAAATGCATATTGTAAATGTATTGCACAAATTTATTTGCACTTAATTTAAAACTAGTTCGAATTCTGACGAAAAAGCGGGAAAATCTTTCAAAATCTGTTAATCAGATTGATCTTAAATTTTGGTTAAGTAAAAATACTAATAAAACACAAACACATGGTTTTGAGTATTTTTTTACTTTAACTTCCGAACCATATATTGGCTTAATTTTTACCTTTTTTTTTCATTTACTTCCAATTTACTTATACCGGCTTACTACACTTACGTTAGGTTAGGGCAGATTTAAAAAAAAATTGTAAAAAATTCCAGAAAACTGTAATCGAAACGGTCTTTTTTCTTTGACAGTTTCGAAAAAGTTCGTTTTTTCTTTGACAGTTTCGAACAAGTTCGTTTTTTCTTTGACAGTTTCGAAAAAGTTTGTTTTTTCTTTGACAGTTTCGAAAAAGTTCGTTTTTTCTTTGACAGTTTTGACAAAACGAAAAATTTTGTTCTTTGACAGACCAATTTTTTTTTTTGCTTGGAGACCTGAATCAAAAATTAACGATAGATTTTTTTTCTACGATCATCAAAGGTCAGTGTTGCAAATTTCAAAACGAAAAATGTTTACGATTCAAGAGTTAATCGAAAATAACCGCCTATATTTTTATATATGTTCTATAACCGAAAATTATTTTTTAAATTTTGATACAATAACGTCAGTCTTGAATCTGCATAAATGTCCAAAATTTTAGTAAAAAATGTAGGCATACCGTATTTGAAAATTTAAGCTGATTTTTCGGGTTTTTTGTCGATAGCTTCCGACAATTACTTTGGGGAAGTAATTGAAAATGAGAAAGTCATGTAATGTTTTTAGAATCGGGGCTTCTTCCTTATCCTTCTAAGTCAGTGGTCGGCAAACCGCTCGCGAGTGTGGGCTGTGGCTGTGGCTCTTCCACGAAATCTTTACTACAGGCACGGAATATTATTTATTAACTTGCCTTGTAAGAGATGAGTAAACGTTTTGAAACACAAGCTTATAGAAATTTTTTTCGATGTTAGAAGAAGTAATTTCATTCGAAAACAAATTGTTGCTTTTGCCGAATATTTTGAAAAAGAAACTCTAATACACTTCCATGCCTATTGAAATATTGTCGAGAAAATAAGTCCAATATTGATATTTGCTATTTCAGAACAACACTGTTAAATATGAAAGATGCTTTTCTCATCAGGTTCAAAGACTTTACAAACAGCAAACAGAGGTCTGTGTTAAAAAACCTCTGAATGCCACGACTTGGAAATAAATTGTTTGTCCTTTAGTAGTGCTATTGGTAGCTTTGAAATGCAGTTGCTGGATTTCAAAAGTAAAGAGTTGTGGAGCTCAAAATTGGAGGGTCTTTATACCGATTTAGAGACAACATACAAACCTGACACCCTTACTTCCAAGGAAATCCAAGTTCACATTTTTTTAAAGTTTTTTTTTGTAATTTTAAGGCGAAAAGCACACAGAGACTATTATCGCCTCCCTAAATGTTTTTTAACGAAAACTTTTTATATTATTTAACTTGTTATATTTTAAAATAAATATTATCTTTATTTAAGTATGGTACCAAGCTTTAATTAATGTACCGTTAGTTAAACTAATACATATTTAGCAAAGGCAAGCTCGAGAGTGTATTTTAATTTTAATTATTTCCATTAAAATGTCTCTACTAAAGCAAAGCTTAAGTTTAAAAAATGACTCTTTGAATAAACTACAATTTTCAATTTTTTATATTTGGCTCTTTTGGATGATAAGTTTGCCGACCACTGTTCTACGTAGTTTTAATTTCGTTCATTTAAAATCTGATTACATATGTTGTTCAAATTAGATCACATGAAGGACTGAAATCCTTTCCGAAAGCTGTTGATAAACATTTCTGTTATTGAACCAAAAATAATAAACATGTATCATGTTTTCTCTTCCTTTTTATTTTAATTACGATATCTTTTTTTCGAAAACAACAAATTAACATAGCTAGTTTTTAAGAACATAACCTAAAATTTATAGGCTATCAGCTGTTCAGTGAAATCAGCTGATCGTTACGAATTAATGTACAACAATTGATATTTTACTATAACTACAGTATATAATATCTAAGTATTTATTTATTTAAACAAAACAAGATGTTTGTAAACATATGTTTAAACTAATTATAGCCTATATTCAGCAAAGATATTAACAAAAGCTTCGCTTCTGTCGGTAACTCCCCGAGTTCCACACGTGTACTTTTTTGTTTCTAATAGCAGGCCTGTCGTTGCTATTTCTGTATTTTCAAATTAAAATAATCAAAAACTTATTTAAAATAAATAAAAGAAAATATCTGCTTTGCAAAAAAAAGTGGTTATATATATTATTAATATATTTATATATATATATATATATATATATATATAATGCTATATATATATATATATATATATATATATATATATATATATATATATATATATATATAATGCGTAAAACATTAATATAATGGGAAAAAACAACTGATTTTTTATTATAAGTACCAAAATAAATTAACGGTTCATTTCATATATTTACATCGGTCAAACTTCTTCGTATTTTTCGTAGTGTAGTGGTTATGACGTGCGCCTCAAATGCGCGAGGGTCTCGGTTCGATCTTTTCGGAAACAGGAAATGTTTTTAATTATAATTAATTTAATATGAAACTTGCGACGCTGCAAAATATACTATTGTATTTGTATACCAACATAAATTTGTGCACTCGCGTCGTGTTCCGCAACCAGCGCTCTAACATGATAAATGTTAAAATATCTATCACATCGGATTTTATTCAAATTTTGTTCGTATATAAACATTGGTATTGTGTCAGATTCATAAAAACTGAAATATGTCACTTCTGTTTGGGATACATTATAGCCCTTTTAATTGAAAAGGAGAAAGTTTGTGAATAGTTTTTTCACAGTTTATTCGATCCAGATCGGTACTAATTCTTCCTTGATACGTCCTGACGATAAAGTATTAGTTGAATATCGGACCGGAGGTCATTACGTCCCGGTTTGGCGTGGCACGGCCTCGTCGATCCGTCAAGAGGCAAGCAATTCCGAGAAACGATGGTCAGCTGATGCCGGGACTAGCATATCAAGCAGGCAGTGCCACAGCTCAACGGCTAACAGGATCCTATTAACTCCTGACTTCTGGAAACCAGATACGTTGAACCCGCACGTCTTCGGTCAAACCAGAAACTTCAGCCTGTGATGTGACATTGTGACATTGTTCTATCTGTGGTTTTGGTTGGAATCGATTTATCGAAACTAGAATCGATTATTGGTGTTTATAAATTGTCCGAACGAAACGCACGAAATGGCTGTCGAAAAAAATTAATACGAATGTCTAGGTTTTCGTTTTTAGTGAATTTCCATTGGAAAATTAGCTCATCATAGTAAGACCCAGACCCGGAGCCATGAAAAGAGCGCCGATCCTGACAATCTAGATTTGTTTAAAGGAGTTTGAAGATTCTATATATATTGACACTTTTAGGTTCGCAGTTTTCCTTCGATTTGATTCAAACTTGGCACAGAAATCGATTTTTAGTTATTGTAGTCAGGAAAAATTCGTTACCTAGCAAAATCCATTCGACATATTCAAAATGGCGACCATTTTCAAAGTCCATTGAAATTAAATAAGATTAATAATAATTTATCAGTGGTCAGGGTTTCTTTTCGTATTTTCAGTGTAAAATAAATACGTAATATATTCACACATTAAAGTGTTTATTTGATCTAATATAATAAAATTTTGTTACTTTTTGTAAATTAGCTTCCATCACGTCAGCGTGACAGTTAAGAATGGAGTGCCTATTAGTTTTTCGAAGCATCCGTAAATGTTTGTTCCAATTGAAATTCGTTCAGAAGTGATGTAAGTTAAAATGGATTCGTTTTTTTTACTGAATGCGTTTTGTGCTGTATTTAAATGCGGAAACACGGCATAGCCTGTGCTGTCATGCCTTGAGGCACGTAGCCTGTATGTGTGCGAGAGAGAGGTGCAAAAAAGTGGATAAGATAATGAATGCAG
This sequence comes from Callitettix versicolor, assembly GCA_022606455.1. Taxonomy (NCBI): domain Eukaryota; kingdom Metazoa; phylum Arthropoda; class Insecta; order Hemiptera; family Cercopidae; genus Callitettix; species Callitettix versicolor. The sequence goes on along the minus strand of CM040188.1, from coordinate 17,000,188 downwards.
AACGTGTAATTTTGCAAACAGTTTTTCCGGTTCGAAAATCACATCAGTTCTCGATTTCGCTAATTTCCGTTGGCGAATGAAATGCGACCGATCCTGAATTTAGAACAAGTTCTGTGGCGTTTTTAAACATATACACAGGGTGAATGAAAAGTCTGGAATATAATTTTTGTCTCGGCTTCTATATTGACGTGGAAGAACGCTGCTGATCAGACCAGAACTACCTACAGAGTGCACCAAAATTGCAATTAAAATGTACAGGGTGTGTCAGAATCAATTTAGAAAAATTCCAAATATGTTTTAATCTGACAAGGTAAACAACTTTCGATAAAGAGATGATATGTTATTCTATGGCAATTACAGACTTAGTAATCTCTTAGTTTGTAATATTTAAACTTCCGTCGCTGAAAAAGTTAAAATAACTTTGTTAATTTCTTTTTCCACCGAAATGACCGTCTTATATGAATACGAAGAAATATCAGTGTGGCTTACATTTAGCAAAACTCAGAAAATAAGTTTTTTTATAATTTTGACACACCCTGTATATTTTAATCATAGTTTTGGTACACTCTGTACGAGATGTGTTCAGAAAGTAACGAGAATTTTAATTTTTTGAACAAAATATTTATTTATTCTTCTACATTGATGTTGTAGCCTTCAAAATAGTCTCCAATGGAGATTATGCACTTGTGCCAGCGCTTCTTCCAATCCTCGAAACACTTCTCAAACTCGATCTTTGACATAGCCTTTCAGCGATGCGCTTTTAATGTCATCTACGGCTATAAAATTCAACAATTTTGGAACGAATTTTGCTGCCACGCGTTTCATACACAAAACATTGGAAACAATGTCATGACATGATCCAATCGATATGCCAACATAATCAGCGACCTCTCTGATTGTGATTCGGTGATTGTTCATAACCATTTCTTTTCATTTTTCCACGTTTTTATCGGTTGTTGATGTGCTGGGGCGTCCAGGGCGTTCGTCATCTTCAGCGTCTTCGGCCTTCTTGGAAGCTTATACCACTCGTAAACTCGTGCTTTACTCATAGCAGACTCACCATAGGCCTTTGTTAACATTTCATACACTTTGTTACACTTTATTCCATTTTTTATGCAAAATTTGATACAAATTCTTTGATCCATTTCTTTTAACAAACGAAAATCGCCGAGCTCTTAAAAACACGTCTAACCTTAATGGCTGTCACAGAAAAAGTCAACAATGAAAACAGCTGAATGTTTTATCATACTTCAAGGGCATGTATACCAACATATTTTTAAAAAAATTGACAATCGGACTAAGCCCGCGAAACATACTCCAAGCCCGCGAAATTTAAAAATTCTTGTTACTTTCTAAACACACCTCGTATATAGTTTTGATCAAGAGCTTAACAACGCTTTTTTCTAGATCTTTCTACTTCAACTTAAAGCCGAAACAAATTGTGTCACATTGAATTTTTATTGTAAAATAAGTTATATTGGAGCTACAACTGTTATAGCAAACGTTCCCTGGCAATTCTCAAGGTTGCTTTCATCTTACTGCATCTCGTAGCCGTTTCAGGATCTTGTTAGTTCTTTGTTAACCGTTTTCCTTTCTTTCAGGAATAAATTCGTTATGAATCAAGCCCTGGTAGTAAATTTTCCTTTCTTGATGTTTTTGCTTTCCATTCAGCAGACTGACGTTTCGTCTGGTCGTAAAGGAAGCACCGTGTTTTCTTACCACGGATTTTTATGTTACACGATTTAAAAATGACATTGAAGGGATATAGTTTTGCTGATTCGCAAGATGTGATGGAAAAAGCGACGAAGCGACTTAACGGAATTTCCAACAGTGGCTCTCATGAGTGTTTTCAACAATTGTATGAACGGTGGAAGACATTTGTAAGTTGCAGGAGAAGGGTATTAAGGGAAATAAGGTTAAAATATTATAAGTACTTTCAATAAATTTTCATTGACCAATTTCAGTACCCTAGCTCGTATTTAGGATTATTATACCACCTGATTACACATAAAAAATGTTAAGAATCAGCTGATTGAACAGTATTCATTCCCATTGGTTTTATCGTTATTAATTATATTTTTAGGTAATTATCCAGGTGGCCCTTGTTAAAACGAATTTTACCAGAAATGAGATCCGCCTAGATCGATTTTTTTAAACCCAAAATGGTATATTCTAACATTATATCAAAATCGTTAGATCCGTTTTCGAGATAAGAAGGCTATATCCATGCATACGTGTTCGTTTAATGTTACCAACAGTATCCACATGGCGTTGATTGTGGAATTCAAAAGGTTGTCAGTTAAATATATGATTAGAAATATATAATTTAAAATATTTAAATCCGGCTTCGAAGTGTTATCTGAATTTCTGTCTGTTTGTCTACGTTAAAACTTTTGACCCCGCAGGGGGTGCAAACTAGCTGCACCTATTGAGAGGATTTAGACGTCCCTCGCGGTACCAGAGTCTAACACACACTTACACTTACAACACTACACGTACGACTTTAACACTTTACACTCCCACTTACATTTAGGGAGGTGATAATAGCCTCAATGTGCTTTTCGCCTTAAAAAAAAAAACTTGATCTCTGCGTGCCATAGATTTGGCCGCATATCGCGCGCACACAACACACATTCTATTTGTTATTATACCTTGTGTATTTTCCTGTGAATATTTTCTTGAAACATTCGTTGGGATCAGTGCCAGAAATAGAACCGCCATTTTCTCTGAAAGCGTTTGACTTATCAGTGTTTTGCTTTTCCGGGAAGTGTTGTGCTTATATACGCCTTAAATTATCAGGAAAAATAAAACTTATTACGTTGAGTTGTATTCTATTCCGCCAGTTATTAAGCTTCCCGTATCTTGTACGCGGCAAGTACTTAGAATAACCTGTTCGAAATGAATTTATTATATTTTATAGTCAAGCAAACAAGCGGTGGCTTGTCCAAATTTATAACGTACATTTTATTAATTCATTTTATTATTAATTATAACGTAATAATTTATGACGTATACGTGTATATAAAGAAGTATTGTGTGAAAAGTTAATAGTAAAACATATACGGACTATATGGGGCGGGGGGGGTTAGTCCGTTACGATCGGTTGTCCGTTAAAATGAGGGCAGAATCTGTATTTTGATTATATAGTACTGTAATTGTTTTACTTTTGAGGTGAAAACTTCTTTAGCAACGTTGTGCACTTTTTTGGGTGGGCAAAAAGCATTGAACTCGCGTCAGATTTTATAGCGACACCGTCACCGCTACCATGAGTTAATATAAAGTATATATATGTATATATAAATAATATAGGACGCACGCCTCGCGCATATTATATATATATATATATATATATATATATATATATCCTTTCATATAAAATTATTGTGTGTTTGTATGTATGTATGTATATATATATATATATATATATATATATATATATATATATATATATATACATACATACATAATACGAATCTTATACTGGCTACTGGCATCTGTTTCTTTCTAATTCTATACACTAGGTGTATATATGTGCTTTTTCTACAGTACATACGTAGTTCACAAAGTATAAATAGCACGTGTTTTTATATAGACTGTTAATATTCTTCTTTTTGTTTTCAAAATCTTCAAATAAACAATAAAGAAAAATAAATTATTTTAGTCAGATTACAATATTTATACCTAATATAAGGCTTAGTTCATTTTATTTTGGTTGTTTAGGAAATTGTTCTCTAAACATTCCAAAACATTCAAAAATGCACAACGTTATTGTTCAAGTTTTCACTTCTGTCGGCACTCCCGGAGTGCAGCCCGCATTTTTTTTTGTATTGGGGGTTTTCAGTTGTATTAAAAAAATGTAAAGTTTTTGTTGTGCGGTTTGGTTTCTTAACCTCGTTCAATCATCGATGAACTGAAACTACAAGTTACCGGAGAACTATTAAAAAGTGCTTAATATATTAAAAAGTAAATGGGGGGATCTTACACATACGTCATTTGGGCTTTATACAAAGTACCTTCGTACTAAATTTCAAAACAGTCGGTCATTGCATCTGTCGCCAAAATTGCGTACACAAAATACTTGGGCATGACACTGGATGCAAGAGTGCTCTGGAAGGTACATGTCAAAAAGAAACGTAATGAACTGAATCTGAAATTAAGGAAAATGCATTGGCTTCTTGGGCGACATTCTGAGTTTTCAGTGCACAATGAACTATTACTTTATAAACAAGTCCCAAAACCCATCTAGACATATGGTGTGCAGCTTTGGGGCTGCACGAAAAGAAGCAATATTAAAATTATTCAATCGTTTCAAAATAAAGTACTGAGAGGCATTGTTAATGCCCCATGGTACATAGGCAATGATGATCTTCATAAGGATTTACAAATTGCTACAGTTCATGAAGAGGTTCGGCGATTTGCTAGGAAGCATGAAGAAAGACTGCATAAACACCATAACATCGAGATGCTACAAGTTCTAGACAATTCGGTTCAAGTTCGGCGGTTGGACAGGATAAAACCGTTTGATTTGTACTAAGACAAGATTGATACAACTGTCACAAGATCGTGATTTTTGGATTTTGGAGTGCGTCATAAGATGTGCAACCAACTAACGCTTTCATTTAAAAAAGAGGTTATTGTTAAATCAGAGGCCGCCATCTTGAAACAGAAGTAAATAGGGGGGAAATTGTACGCATACGTCATGTGGGCTTTATACAAGGTGCCTTCGTATCAAATTTCAAAACAATCGTACATTGCGTTTGTGGCTAAAAAGAGCGTACACTCGTTATCGTTAGATCATAGGCCGCCATCTTGGAAACAGGAATAAATGGGGTAAAATCGTACGCATACGTCATGTGGGCTTTATACAAGGTACCTTCGTATCAAATTTCAAAACAATCGTACATTGCGTTTGTGGCTAAAAAGAGCGTACAGTCGTTATCGTTAGATCATAGGCCGCCATCTTGGAAACAGGAATAAATGGGGGAAAATCGTACGCATACGTCATGTGGGCTTTATACAAGGTACCTTCGTATCAAATTTCAAAACAATCGTACATTGCGTTTGTGGCTAAAAAGAGCGTACACTCGTTATCGTTAGATCATAGGCCGCCATCTAGGAAACAGGAATAAATGGGGGAAAATCGTACGCATACGTCATGTGGGCTTTATACAAGGTGCCTTCGTATCAAATTTCAAAACAATCGTACATTGCGTTTGTGGCTAAAAAAGAGCGTACACTCGTTATCGTTAGATCATAGGCCGCCATCTTGGAAACAGGAATAAATGGGGGAAAATCGTACGCATACGTCATGTGGGCTTTATACAAGGTGCCTTCGTATCAAATTTCAAAACAATCGTACATTGCGTTTGTGGCTAAAAAGAGCGTACACTCGTTATCGTTAGATCATAGGCCGCCATCTTGGAAACAGGAATAAATGGGGGAAAATCGTACGCATACGTCATGTGGGCTTTATACAAGGTGCCTTCGTATCAAATTTCAAAACAATCGTACATTGCGTTTGTGGCTAAAAAGAGCGTACACTCGTTATCGTTAGATCATAGGCCGCCATCTTGGAAACAGGAATAAATGGGGGAAAATCGTACGCATACGTCATGTGGGCTTTATACAAGGTGCCTTCGTATCAAATTACAAAACAATCGTACATTGCGTTTGTGGCTAAAAAGAGCGTACACTCGTTATCGTTAGATCATAGGCCGCCATCTTGGAAACAGGAATAAACGGGGGAAAATCGTACGCACACGTCATGTGTGCTTTATACAAGGTGCCTTCGTATCAAATTTCAAAACAGTCGGTCAGTGCGTTTGACCAAAACTTCGTAACAAATACACAAACCAAATACTGAACTGAGACAGCTTAGTTTGGTAAATTATAATTACCGCCGAAACAGGGTGTTACAAAAGTACTTTTCAACGATCGCACAGCATGAATCAGTATGGCGCTGCCTTCGATTTTCTGCATACTTTAAAACGGGCAACGGCATTTAAATTTTGGATAAAAATAGGTAATTATAAACTAATATGTAATTGAAGCCGTAAACAATGGTAAATCACACACGTATAGTCAATAGAAATATGCGAATTTAATTTATGGTTTCAAGTTATTGAGGTACAAAAAGATAATTATAATCTAAGCGAAGCTTGTACATCAGTGCGGGAAGTCTGTGCTGGGTGTTATTTTAAAACTTGTCCACGCGAAGCTATGCTCTCCCGCGTGCTGGCTTGGCAACGGTGCTAGCTGCTAGGTCACGCAGTGTTTTAGCCAACACAGTCTGGCAAACATTTGGCGATATTCGTGGCACGCAACTGTCTCGCAGATGTATTATTTTTTGCATAGCGTCAATAATTTATGCCAGTTAGACTAATGAATACGAGTAATCAGGGTTAGCGTAAGGGTAAAGCATCAGCTGTAACTGCGTCTCGAACCCACAACCTTGATGTGCGCAGACTGGATGAACGGTCCTTTTCATAAACTAACGACAGGAAACTAGGAAGAACTCCATAAAAATCGGTTGTCTCGAATTTCAGGTTATGAAGAATTTTAACTGAAGTAAATAAAATGTTTTTTACAGTTTGTTGGTAGGTTTCGTAACGGATAAGCAATAGGTTTTGGTCCATAACTCCAGTACTGAATATTTTGGGGAGCTGGCGACCTGTGTGTACATTTGAGCAATATGTGATATCGCTATAGCAGATTTTGAGAAATGTTAATATTTAACAGTTTTTCAACGAACATTAGACTTCTAAAAATTGTTTTTCAAAATTATATAGAAAAAATGTGAACGTTTAAAATTACTATAGTTTGGCTGGTGAGACCTGACGTTTTCCCTCGAACAAGGGCTTGTTGTGTCAGTCCCTCTATTGAGATAAAATAACACTTTATATGTAGGGATGTTTCCGTAACGCATTCGATACGATGTTTGGTATCGATAGAAAAATTATTTATGTTTAAATTTACTATAGTTGGGCTGGTGAGACCTGACGTCTTCCCTCGAACAAGGGCTTGTTGTGTCAGTCCCTCTATTGAGATAAAATAACACTTTATATGTAGGGATGTTTCCGTAACGCATTCGATACGATGTTTGGTATCGATAGAAAAATTGTTTACTTTTAAAATTACTATAGTTGGGCAGGTGACACCTGACGTTTTCCCTCGAACAAGGGCTTGTTGTGCCAGTCCCTCTATTGAGATAAAATAACACTTTATCAGTAGGGATGTTTCCGTAACGCATTCGATACGATGTTTGGTATCGATAAAAAAATTGTTTACGTTTAAAATTACTATAGTTGGGCTGGTGAGACCTGACGTCTTCCCTCGAACAAGGGCTTGTTGTGTCAGTCCCTTTATTGAGATAAAATAACACTTTATCAGTAGGGATGTTTCCGTAACGCATTCGATACGATGTTTGGTATCGATAAAAAAATTGTTTACGTTTAAAATTACTATATTTGGGCTGGTGAGACCTGACGTTTTCCCTTGAACAAGGGCTTGTTGTGGCAGTACCTCTTTTGTGATAACACTTTATCAGTAGGGATGTTTCCGTAACGCATTCGATACGATATTTAGTATCGATAGAAAAATTGTTTACTTTTAAAATTACTATAGTTGGGCTGGTGAGACCTGACGTTTTCCCTCGAACAAGGGCTTGTTGTGTCAGTCCCTCTTTTGAGATAATATAACACTATCATTAAGGATGTCCCCATAACGAATTCGATACGATATTTGTTATCGATAGAAAAATTATTTAAGTTAAATTTACTATAGTTGGGCTGGTGAGACCTGGCGTTTTCCCTCGAACAAGGGCTTGTTGTGTCAGACCCTCTTTTGTGATAACATTTTATCAGTAGAGATGTTTCCATAACGCATTCGATACGATATTTGGTATCGATTGAAAAATTGTTTTCGTTTAAAATTACTATAGTTTGGCTGGTGACACCTGACGTTTTCCCTTGAACAAAATGCTTGTTAAGTTGTATTAGCCCTGCCTTCAGATAAAAAAACACACCTTGTCAGTAGGGATGTTTCGTAACGCATTCGATACGATATTTGGTATCGATACAATATCGGAAAAATATCGATAGTCCGATAATATCGGATGAAGTATTAATAAAATATTTATGCTAACAATAGTAATATTTAAACGTGGTATTATCATTTACCATTGTCGGTTGACAACAGCGTAGTTTTAGTAAGAAACAATTAAGTAAGAAGTTCATGAGATAATTTTAAATTCGTAAAAATTACATTTTACCAATGTGGAAAACAAAATACACACTTAAAAATGTACAAATACAACAAATTAGGTAGGCCTGCCTTAAAAAAACAATATACACTACAAACTATAAAACTAATAATTATTAATTAAACACCTAAAATTGATTAGGCGATTTAACCTGTTGTGAAATTAATTGTTGAAATTTCCATTTTACTAATGAGAATTTTTTCCTTTACGTCCAGACTTTATGCCAGTTAGACTAATGAGGACGAGCTAATGAGAGAATGTTGTTTTTTCTAACGAGAAAAAACTAAATACATAATGCAATAATGTACAAATAACAAAGAATATTAAAAAACAATAATGTACTTTAGCGCAAGGACTGATTAAAGGAGGGGCGAAGGGTAGGCTGCGCCTCCGGAGACAAAAGAAATAAAATAAAATATAAGAAGTTCCAATCTGACTTCCTTAAAGTGGAAGTATCGCAGCTTCAAAAAAAAAACGGTCTAAGGCCTCTGAGGGTTCCGAAACCCGTCACATTATCACGATCTCAACTTTGTTACATGAAGTTTTGTCCGTATGTACATACGTGCGTTTGTGCGCTTTGAAATGCTTGCACTGAGGGTGAGAATGGGGTTAGTAAATTAGGTAATTTATGTTGGTTCTCTCTTCTCTTCCTGCGTTAACTGCAACAACAGAAAGATATTTCTCGACTCTAAAATTGGTTGAGAAACTGTTGTGACGCTGCTTAACTGGACTTGCTCAGGCTAATGAGGTCGAGGGATCAGCGTTAACAGTAAGGGTAAAGCGACTGGAGCAACTGCAGCTATATGTAAAATATTACAGATAGTTATATTGAGAAGAGGGGAAGTTATGTAAACGGAGCCGGTTTTGAAAAAGTTTTAAAAATTAGGGATCTAAGAAAATTGATTTTTTTCTTTTGTCTAAAGTGGAGTAAATTTTTATATTTATTTTATATGCGTTTTAAGTCTCAAAACAGATTAATAGTGTTCGTTTTTGAAGGTATTATTTCAAAAATTGTCATCCCGTAGGCGGCTCTATTTTAAATTGAATTATCCAACCAACCGCCCCCCCCCACCCACAAAATTTGTACTACGTCAGTGCTATAGCGCGAACTAATTCGTAAAAATGGTTACACTTTACTAATGGAAAAAACTAAATATGCACTTTATTAATATAGTACAGTACTGTGTACAGAAAAGCAATAATGTACTGGTAAATCAGACATCTACGTGAAATTGTTACTGATAATACAAAGATAACACAAGAAGGCGATAAGAAACACTTCGATGACTCTATGCTGCGTAAATAGTGGATTGTTTATTTCGTATGTGTTATCATTCTCTTTGTTTATGAATGAAATACATTTTTACAGATCGAAACACCAGTATCGACTATCCTTAGTCGTCAGTATTTAATCAAGGAAAACCAACTGTACAATATTAACTGGATCTAAAATTATATTTATTTTGAATTTGCGGGTCAGTTCTAAGAATTGTTTTGATAACGATTGGAACACAAGCTATGGACATACAGTCTCCACTCTGCTGTACAATAGGCATTGGTTAGTGTTGATAACATTGTTTTACTGATAACTGATTACACGCGCTTAGTCTAAAGGTCAAATTGAATCGATTTTACCGGCATGAGCAGTGTTCGGTTAATCCGAAGCTACCGGTAATCCGGATGAAATTTAAAGAGCGGGTATTATAACAATAGATGCAGTGACTTACTGATTTACCAGCATCAACTGCGCTTAGTCTGAAGGTAATATTGAATCTATTTTACCGGTATGAGCAGTGTGTTCGGTTAATCCGAAGCTACCGGTAATCCGGATGAAATTTAAAGAGCGGGTATTATAACAATAGATGCATTGACTTACTGATAACTATATACAGCATCAACTGCGCTTAGTCTGAAGGTAATATTGAATCTATTTTACCGGTATGAGCAGTGTGTTCGGTTAATCCGAAGTTACCGGTAATCCGGACGATATTAAAAGAGTGGGTATTATAACAATAGATGCAGTGATTTAATGATAACTATACCCAGCATTAACTGAGCTTAGTCTGAAGATAATATTGAATATATTTTACCGATATGAGCAGTGTGTTCGGTTAATCCGAAGTTACCGGTAATCCAGACGGAATTAAAAGAGCGGGTTTTATAACAATAGTTCCAGTGACTTACTGATAACTGATTACACTCAGCAACAACTGCGTTTAGTCTAAAGATCATATTTAATCGATTTTACCGGCATGAGCAGTGTGTTCGGTTAATCCGAAGCTACCGGTAAATCAGGATGGAATTAAAGAGCTGGTATTATAACAATAGACTCAGTTTTATAGCAAATTTCCTGTGGACGGTAAAAGTCTAAAACGGCATCTTAAAATGAGCACTGATCCTGACCTGTAGGTAATTTTTGAGGTGTAAAAATTATTGCGGTGTGTGTGTGTGTGTGTGTGTTAACACGCTTAGGCTATTATTCGTCCGATTTGATTCAAATTTGGCACAAAAATCGATTATGGTTATAGCTTGAACAGTTCGTTAACCAGTAAAATTCTTTCAAAAGTTCCAAAATGACGGTAATTTCAAATCTTTAAAAATTTATAACCGATTTCACCGTCGTAATTAGCGTTAAAAACTGCATAAATTAGCATTTGAGAATTTTTTGTAGGCGATCAGGGTTCATTTTCGTATTTTCAATGTAATTTGAAAATTTAAAATGCTAATACTTGCTAATTTTAATGCTGATTACGATGGTGAAATTAGAATTTCAAAAGTAAAAGAATACTTTTGAAAATCAGCTTGTGATGTTGGATTTTGCGCGTCGTTTGATGCGAATGCACAAATTTATTTTGGTAGTTATAGTAAAAGATCAGTTGTTTTATGTTAATTCGTAACGATCAGCTGATTTCGTTGAACAGCTGATAGGCTATAGGTTTTAGGTTATGTTGTTAAAAACTAGCTATGATTTGCCGTGTTTTCGAACAAACTATCGTAATTAAAATAGAAAGGAGGAGAAAACATAAAACATGATTTTTACTTTTGGTGCAGTAACAGAAATTAGTTTTTTGCACCATTTATCATAACTTGATCATGTTCACGCGTAAACTTGTTTAGTTATTCAAGCTCGTGTTTTGAAAAAAATATTACAAGCTACGATATAAAGGAGAGGAGGGAAGAGGGGAAAGACTAATCCTGTATTTATTTACAGTGAGATTATTCAAATATCCAGTCCTACTTTCTAATTTGACAGCCGTCCATTTTGACCAGCATTCCTTCAAGATAAGCGATAGTTGAATGACACACGGCTAGGAGTTCTTGTCTGTTTGCCTAACTCTGTCTAAGAAGGTCCACGAACTTTAAATGTATACAAAAAAATAATGTTTTCAAGAAACGGGAACACGTCAAAGCGTATTGGTCGCTAAAAATTCGTGTCGGAAGGGGTATTGGGGAAAATAAAAATTTTTCAGAATCGTTAAGTAAGATTTTGCTCAGATTTTGAGCCGTACATGAAAATTCATAAGTACGTAGTAAATTTCAGAAAATCTCATCGTGTGCTAATCGAAACCTCGCGACAGAGATCTGTGAAAATTTTTTCCCAAACAAATTTTTTTCAAATTTGCCACGCTGATTTCGAAAAATCACGAAATCATTGAAAATACGAAAAAACCCTGACCGCCGTCAGGATTTCGGAAATTCAGCACGGTAATTTATACAGTTTTTAACGCTGATTACGATGGTAAAAAATCTTATTTTCAAAGCTGTTTTAGGAAAAAAATGTTTTGGATTTTTACGATTTGAAATGGCCACCATTTTGAAACTGTTTAAAGATTTTTTCTGTTTAACGAACTTGTCCGAATTATTACGAAAATAGATTCTTGTCAAGTTTGAAACAAGTTGGATTAAAATTGCGAATGTTAGCTTGTTAACATATGTAATACAAATTTTACGTACACACGCGCACACGCACTCACGCACGCACACAAATATAGCTATACATTTTAAACGACCCCTCAAAAGTGATCTGGTGGTCAGGATCGGCGCTTACTTCAAAGTCTTGGGTCTGGGTCGTACCATGATAGCCGCTCCAATAGCTTATTTTCCAGTGAAAATTCGTTGAAAATGTATCAGTTTAAATATGCAATTTTCCTCCGATTTACGACATAAAATAACAGAACTGTAGCAAGAAGGGTGAATCTGAGCGACAGGCGTTGGTTATGCAAAATGGATACACGTAGCCTAATAGGGTAAACCGCACCGATCCACAACCACGTGGTATACCTAATAATAGCGAATTTCATTAGAGCGGCCATTATGGTAAGGCCTAGACCCAGAATAATTAAATGTACACCGCTTGTGACTATAGTGCATGCTTTGAGTCGTATTCAAACATTATGTGTAAACATGTATTACCTTAAATTGTCTGTTATTTCTGTGTACTTGCTAACAGGGCCGCTCGCTACGTTGAAATTCGGACTGCTGTCTCTACCAGTTATTGTATAAATCTGTTACCATAGCAAGCAATAGTAAAAGTTATCCCACTTTCACCCGCTTAACGAGAACATCGGAATTTTTGCAAATTTCTATTCTAGTTTTGTGGTAAGTGATGAGAAAATCAGGGCTTTCGTTTTTGAATATAGTATTACAGGGATAACGTAAGAAAAAGTCACTTACTTAACCCATCGGAAAATGAGCAATATGAGCAGCCATCAGCGTATTTCCATCGAAAAATGATCTATATGAGCGGCCATCTGCGTATTTCCATTGGAAAATAGCGGTCATCAGCTTTTTGAAAAATGAGCTATATGAGCGGCCATCTGCGTATTTATTTCTATCGGAGCTAAATGGCGGTGATCAGCGTATTTCCATCGAAAAATGAGCTATATGAGCGGCCATCTGCGTATTTCCATTGGAAAATAGCGGTCATCAGCTTTTTGAAAAATGAGCTATATGAGCGGCCATCTGCGTATTTCTATCGGATAATGGCGGTGATCAGCGTATTTCCATCGAAAAATGAGCTATATGAGCGGCCATCTGCGTATTTCCATTGGAAAATAGCGGTCATCAGCTTTTTGAAAAATGAGCTATATGAGCGGCCATCTGCGTATTTCTATCGGAAAATGGCGGTGATCAGCGTATTGCCATCGAAAAATGAGCTATATGAGCGGCCATCAGAGTATTTCTATAGAAAAATGAGCTATATGAGCTGCAACCTGCGTATTTTCATCGGAAAATTAACTATATGAGCGGTAATCAGCGTATATCCGTCGGAAAATGAGCTATATGAGAGGTCATCGGCATATTTCCATCGAAAAATGACTTATTTCCATCGGAAAAAAGCTATATGAGCGGCTGCCATGTTAAGTCCCGGACTCGGGACCTTGAAATAATCCTGACATCTAGATCACGACTTTGAGGAGTCGTTTAAAATTTATACGCTCACGATCGCAGTTTTGATTTCCGATTTTGTTGAAACGACACGAAAATCGATTTTCGAAATAGTTTGTACAAGTTCGCTACCCAACAAAGTCCGTTCAAATAGTTTAAAAATGGCGGCCATTTCAGATTTTTAAAAATGCGTTTTTTTGTCTTAAATATTTTTGAATATCTGATTTCACCGTCGTAATCAGCGTTAAATCTGCATAAATTAGCATTTTGAATTTTCAAAATATTAAATTGAATTTGATGACTGTCAGAGTTAATTTTCTTATTTTCAATGCATGTAATCATTGAATATAAATGTATTAGAATGATAAACCTTGCGAGAGGTATGTGAGCACTCGCTGCTGGTGGCCTCTTGCGGCAAGGTGTTCAGCTACTGTTAAATAGATAATAATACTGTGTATTTTCTCAAACGTCTCTACTCTCTGTCCAATGCAGGTTGCAGCGTTCGTAGCGGTAGATATTCCAGTTACTTGGACTTTAGCCGCTAATATCGAGCACGCTTTTTATAATAGTGACTGCACTTTGTAGCTATACTTATAATGGTGAAGTCAAAATTCAGAAATGGGTACGATAAAAAAGTACTTTTGGGAATTTGCTGCGTGTCCGAATTTTATCGGGCGGGTTTGTTGGTGGAAGAAACAACGGACAAACTTTCTCAACATTCAATAACTAACACATTCAAAATGGTTTAGAAATCCAAAATCGAATCAGTGAGTTCTGTTTTTAGAAGCATTCCAGATTTATTGGATTGCTCAGTAAATTCGCTACCAAAATTTTATGAACCGATTTTGTGAAATTTTTTTTGTTGTTTTTGTCTTTTACCTCCAGTATCAGATTTATCCGCAGGGGGTGCAGACTAGCTGCACCAATTGAGAAGATTTAGACGTCCCTCGCGGTACCCGAGTCTAACACACACTTATACTTACAACACTACACTTACGACTTTAACACTTTACACTCACACTTACATTTAGGGAGGCGATAATATTATCAATGTGCTTTTCGCCTTAAAAGAAAAAAATTGCTTAATTATTCTTAAATTTTCTTTGCTAACTTAAGGGGTTTGTGGACCTTGAGGGCTATATTGAATAGACTAATATTAATTAGTGATGCATATTACACTGTTATTTATTATGATAAAGTTATGTTTTGATATCACATTTTCAAAGTTTTCTGTGTGGGCATGTAATAAAAGCTTGTTACATTTTGAATATATATTTCTTTCGCTTTTAAATATTTTCGCTCAGCTATTAAACGTAATTTTATCTTGTTAAATAGCTTAGCTAAGCAATCTATTGAATGCACAGACCGGATTCAAGTAAAATTAGATTTTTGTCGGATTTAACAGTAAACCATGTTGGGTAAATTTTACCACAGAAATGTAGTATTGGCAACACTGCGTATTGCCTCGCAGTTAGAAATGTAGGCAGTTTTCCCAGTATAAAATTCTGTAGAATTCTTTTGTATTTATATATAGAGTGTTAGGGCGTCTGTACAGCACTTCAAGGTCAACTTGGTAACGTAATGTGTCAGCGTGGGCATCACAATAAACCCAAAGAATAGGAGTTTAAAACACTTAGCTCAAGGTAATCATACTCCAATGCGCCTGCGTCAAGTTGTGCGGTGCGTGAGGATTCTGCGCATCTTGTGAACACGTGTTAATTGGGAAATATTACGTCTTATGTTTATATACCAACTTTCCGAAGATTAACGAACTTCCACCAAATTTGTAATTGGAGATAACATCGTGATACGTTTTGGATCCGGCACCATGAAATGTGAGCCGATTAACTACTTTAGAACACGTTTTGAGTTTTAAGAAATATATAGGCCTATAAAGGGCCTGTGTGTGTGTGTGTGTGTGTGTGTGTGTGTGTGTGTGTGTGTGTGTGTGTGTGTGTGTGTGTGTGTGTGTGTGTGTGTGTGTGTGTGTGTGTGTGGCGCGCGCGTACAGACTAACACACGGATACTGGAAGAAACAATACACCGTGTTTGTTAACGTTATAGGTTTGGCACTTTTAATCCGACATAATGCAACCTTTACGCAAAACCTGATTCTGGTAATAGTTCGTTACCCATCAGTATCGTTCAACCGTTTCAAAATGGCGGTCATTGATAACGCCATATTTCATCTTAACATTGTTTATTAACCTACGATTTCATTAACTCAATCTGCGTTAAAAACTCCTTAAATTAATATTTTAAATTTCTCCTATAATTTGTAAAAACAAAATGTACTTGACGGCGGTCAGGGTTCGTCTTTGTACAGTCAATGTATTTTGTAAATTAAAAATGATAACACAGATTTGAACGTTGATTACTGATGGTGAAATCAGATGTTTTTTTTAAAAGTTGTAAAAATAACATTAATGTGATGTGAAATGTTACTTTTTTAAAAAAATTTCTTCCGTCACATCAGCTAGACAGTTGCATGCTAATTAATTCAACGGCGTAAAATTTTTTTATGATGATACTAGTTCGTTACGCATCAGATACGTTCAACCATTTCAAAATGGCTGCCATATAAAATTATACATTTGTTACGTTGTTATTTTAAAATACAGTCTGTGAAAAAGGAAACTAAAGGCGGTCAGGGTTCGTTGTACTTTCAGTGTAATTTGGAAATTAAAAATACTAATGTAGCCTATGCATACTTAAACGCTATATTAACTGGTTTATTTTTTTTTGAAAATTCGCTTCTATCACGGCAGCGAGACAGGTGCGTGCGATTATTTTGTCTTTGTAGGGTAGCAAGAGGGTAAAAAAAAATCATGGCCACCTAAATAATCACGCAGTAAGTTAATTCGTACTTGATTTTGTTGTTGTTGTTATTTTAAGGCGAAACATACATTAAGGCTATTATCGCCTCCCTAAATGTAAATGTGAGTGTAAAGTGTTAAAGTCGCAAGTGTAGTGTTGTAAGTGTAAGTGTGTGTGTTAGACTCGGGTACCGCGAGGGACGTCTAAATCCTCTCAATAGGTGCGGCTAGTCTGCACCCCCTGCGGGGAATTCGTACTTGATGTAGGGCCTACGTTCCGAGTGTTGTAACATGTAAATAATGCTACTTACTGGAGTACGTGCTTTACAACACGCGAAGCTGATCTTGACCTTCACACGGATTTAATGACATACTTTTGGCACAAAACATGCTTCTTGTTTTAGCCGAATAAAGGCAGTTAAAATAATCACTTGCGCTCAGTTTAGCGCTGTGTTTGATAATATCCACTCGACTGCCCGTCTTATCTTGGCAATTGATTTGACGTATTGCTAATTTTATATTTCTATAATTAAATCGAAATTCGCTGCCGCGTGTTTGTAATAACAACAATGATCAAGCACACGTAGGCGGATTGTTTCGTTAAAGTTGTAAGGCTGATTATTGAATGGATCAGCTGTCGTCCGTGTCATTTGCACTGCTGCGACGCGTACTAGACCGAGCAGGTCACTCAGAGCAAACATTATAAATGTTGTGTATCCACTCGTGGCCTCCGAACAAAAAATATCAGTTGAAACTGCTAAACCATTCATTTTGTTGTTGTTGTTATTTTAAGGCGAAAAGCACATTGAGGCTATTATCGCCTCCCTAAATGTAAATGTTAGTGTAAAGTGTTATACGTAAGTGTAAGTGTGTTAGGCTCGGGTACCGTGAGGGACGTCTAAATCCGTTCAGGTGCAGCTAGTCTGCAGCAGACTAATCTAACCTAAACAATTCGAAACGCTCTTTTCAATATTTTCACTAATATTAAGGAAACGTTTAATGTAATATATTAATAAAATTATATATAATTCACATATTATCATATAAGTTTTATAAAATAAATATATAAATTAATTTATTTCTCAACTATTCAGGCTAGGTGAAATTCTGAAAATGACGTTTTTTAAATGCAAGTGAAATGCACGTGGAACCTACTCGATGTCGAAACTATTTTAGGATGAGTTAAAAAAGTGGTCGCCATCTTGAATGTAAATAAAAAAAAACGATACTTTAGGAAACTAGAAATTTCAAAAGAAATGCAATAGTGTAAACTGCATATAAGTATCTGAAATCATTTCAAAAATAAAGTTTTGCATTTTAAAAAGTTCATAGAAAAACGAAACATGGCGGATTAATGTAATTTTGTGGGGGGACGGTTGGTCGGATGATTCAACTTACATGAAAGCCTACTTGGAGGATGAAAACTTTTTTGGCGAAGAGCACACAGAGGCTATTATCGCCTCACTAAATATAAATGTAAGTATGAGTGTAAGTGTGTGTTAAGACTCGGGTACCGCGAGGGACGTCTAAATCCTCTCAATAGGTGCGGCTAGTCTGCCTATTGTTATACAAAAACTTTTGAAATAATACCTTCAAACATTAGCACTGTTAAGCTGTTTTGAGAAATAAAACTAGTATAACCACAGTGTAACAGGTGCCCTTCCTGGAGAAAATGTTTTTTTGTTCTGATCCGAACTAGTTGTATAAATATTTCTGACCTAAAATGTCAAATTTAAGGGGGTTATGAACTTTCAGAGAGGCGTAGCGGCCCTACCAAACTCTTTGTTATACGAACTCATTCCAACTTCTAGTTACTGATGATACTGGGGCCGCTAACGAGCCATAAATTAGCGTTTTGAATTTTAAACAAAATCCGTTTGAAATTAGAAAAGGTAATTTGACGGCGGTCAGTTCATTTCGAATTTTAATACTGTTTGTGATGATGTGCTAAAGTTTCAAAATTTAAAAAAAAAGTGGCAGTGGCATGACTGCCGACAGAAGTGACTACTTATCAGAGGTTATGGCTATATATTTTACACCACAAAATAAAATTTATAGTCGATTTTCAAAATCATGGGTACGTTCATTTCAGTTTAATATATTTCTAAATACAATATTATATGATTTTATGTTTTTTTTTTGCCAAGACATAGATTTTTGCTACTCGACACTGGAATAGGCTATAACTGACCATGGGAGAAGCACGGAGTCCCAAATGTACTCCTGCTACTCTTAATATCTGACCCTGTGACTTATTGTCATTGTAAATGTCAACTTCCAATGGAAACTGCAATATTTTAATTTGGAAAGGCAGGTTGTTTGGAATTATAAGATTGTTTCAATTAAAATCATTGCAAATGTAAGCTTATAAACAATAATTTTGTAATAAATAACAACAGGAATTCAGATTTTTAAAACGGGAATACATCTTTGTCCATCTCAGGTACCTAAACCATGTTCATTTTAAATTTCATCTCAATCGGTCCAGTAGTTAATGTTTGATTGAATAACAAACAAAAACACACATAAACTTTCAAATTTAAAATATTATATTAAGAAGTATAAAATATTATTAAAACGTCACTGTTGTAGCCTACATTTAACACATTTCACAAAACTGAATACTAAATAATTCAGTTGCACTGGGTAAGTAGTATAATGGCATTTAAATATTTATTATTCACCAATATATAATAACGTATAAAACGTCACTGTTACACAGTTAACACTTGACACAAAACTAAATAAGTTGGACTGGGTAAGTAATATATTGGCGCGAACTTAAAAATTTTCACTTCAAAAATACATTTTAAAACAAAAATATATATAAGAGCGTGATGCGTGACGGCAAACTGAATTTTTTCCTGTGCAAAACATACATCCATACCCCGCCATAAGAAGTATTCACTTCAAAAATGCACTTCCAACACGTGTTGTTTTCGTTACCGTGGCAACGGGTATAGGCCTAAATACACGCATGCGCAACATTGTCATAAATCAAACAACACGCTGCGCGCGCGTCATTTTATTACTCGTACATTTAACTGTTTAATGCACCTGTCTACAATGTAGTACGGTATAATGTTTATATAGTATTTTAATTACTGCCTCTTTAAGCGCTAGCTGTATCTGCAGTTAGAATAACGAAGGTCCTGTACACAAAAGTACGTAGCAATTGAATACCGATGCTTCGCTACGTTATAACGTCTATACAAAGTTTTCATTAAAATGAATTTTATTGCAGTTCGTTTATGTTATCTTTTCTTTTTAGAATGTTATTTCCACAGCGTCAGCGAGACAGCTGCGTGCCGTGATTCAGAACCTTTCGGTGTTCGTTAACCAATACTCGCTGAGCTCTGTACGGGTGGACCTTATTTCCTTTACTTGTGGGAACAGTATGCATTTATGGGAAAATGGAATGTGCGGGATCTAACAGCACAAATGAATCGAGTGGAAATTGTTTGGTAAGAATTAAGAGAAAAATTGAAAGGGAATTAGCAGAGCAAGCACCTCAATAACGAACTGGCAGTCGCTAGTCAGAAGTGAGGGGGAGTTGCAAATCATGGATTTTATGGGGAGACTAGGGCTGGTGAAGGCACCGTAACTGAGAATTTCAGAAACACCAAAAAGGTACACAGTAGTGCAATAGTAATGCGAGAAATTCAGTTCCGACCAGAACTCCTAAATCTTCAGGCAGCCTTAGTCTTATATATTTCTCCAACAAAATTGGCTTTTATCGTTTGGCCTTCTTTGCTGTCTTTTATATATCTTACTACTTTCGCAGATAGGCCTACATTATTTGAATTAACGTTTATTCTTTTACGTCTTGGAGTACGTTTATTCTTTTACATATTAGAGTTCACGTATTCTTTTACTCCTTTGAGTATGTTTATTCTTTTACGTCTTGGAATACCTTCATTCTTTTATGTCTTGGAGTACGTTTATTCTTTTACATCTTCTTGGAGTTCACTTATTCTTTTACGTCTTAGAGTTCACGTATGCTTTTACTCCTTGGAGTATGTTTATTCTTTTACGTCTTGGAATACGTTTATTCTTTTACGTCTTGGAGTACGTTTATTCTTTTACGTCTTGGAGTACGTTTATTCTTTTACGTCTTGGAGTACGTTTATTCTTTTATGTCTTGGAGTTCGTTCATTCTTTTACATCTTCTTGGAGTTCACTTATTCTTTTACGTCTTAGAGTTCACGTATGCTTTTACTCCTTGGAGTATGTTTATTCTTTTACGTCTTGGAATACGTTTATTCTTTTATGTCTTGGAGTACGTTTATTCTTTTACATCTTCTTGGAGTTCACTTATTCTTTTACGTCTTAGAGTTCACGTATGCTTTTACTCCTTGGAGTATGTTTATTCTTTTACGTCTTGGAATACGTTTATTCTTTTACGTCTTGGAGTACGTTTATTCTTTTACGTCTTGGAGTACGTTTATTCTTTTATGTCTTGGAGTACGTTTATTCTTTTACATCTTCTTGGAGTTCACTTATTCTTTTACGTCTTAGAGTTCACGTATGCTTTTACTCCTTGGAGTATGTTTATTCTTTTACGTCTTGGAATACGTTTATTCTTTTACGTCTTGGAGTACGTTTATTCTTTTACGTCTTGGAGTACGTTTATTCTTTTACGTCTTGGAGTACGTTTATTCTTTTACGTCTTGGAGTACGTTTATTCTTTTACGTCTTGGAGTACGTTTATTCTTTTACGTCTTGGAGTACGTTTATTCTTTTATGTCTTGGAGTACGTTTATTCTTTTACATCTTCTTGGAGTTCACTTATTCTTTTACGTCTTAGAGTTCACGTATTCTTTTACTCCTTGGAGTATGTTTATTCTTTTACGTCTTGGAATACGTTTATTCTTTTACGTCTTGGAGTACGTTTATTCTTTTACGTCTTGGAGTACGTTTATTCTTTTACGTCTTGGAGTACGTTTATTCTTTTACGTCTTGGAGTACGTTTATTCTTTTACGTCTTGGAGTACGTTTATTCTTTTATGTCTTGAAGTTCGTTCAGTCTTTTACGTCTTGGAATACGTTAATTCTTTTACGCCTTGCAGTACGTGTATTCTTTTACACCTTAAAGAGTACACGTTTATTCTTTTACTTATTCTTGGAGTTCACTTATTCTTTTACCTCTTGGGAGTACGTTTATTCTTTTACGTCTTGGAGTCATTTTATTCTTTTACATCTTGGAGTATGTTTATTCTTTTATATCTTAGAGTTCAATTATTCTTTTACGTCTTGGAGTATGTTTACTTTTTTACTTCTTAGAGTTCACTTATTGTATTACCCCTTGGAGTACGTTTATTATTTTATGTCTTGGAGTACGTTCATTCTTGTACGCCTTGTAGTACGTTTATTTTTGTACGCCTTGTAGTACGATTATTCTTTTACGCCTTGTAGTACGTTTATTATTTTACGTCGTGTATTAAGTTCATTCTTTTACGCCTTGTAGTACGATTGTTCTTTTACGTCTTGTAGTACGATTGTTCTTTTACGTCTTGTAGTACGATTATTCTTTTACGTCTTGTAGTACGATTATTCTTTTACGTCTTGTAGTACTATTATTCTTTTACGCCTTGTAGTACGTTTATTCTTTTACGCCTTGTAGTACGTTTATTCTATTACGTCGTGTATTAAGTTCATTCTTTTACGCCTTGTAGTACGATTATTCTTTTACGCCTTGTAGTACGATTATTCTTTTACGCCTTGTAGTACGTTTATTCTTTTACGTCGTGTATTAAGTTCATTCTTTTACGCCTTGTAGTACGTTTATTCTTTGACGTCGTGTATTAAGTTCATTCTTTTACGCCTTGTAGTACGATTATTCTTTTACGCCTTGTAGTACGTTTATTCTTTTACGTCGTGTATTAAGTTCATTCTTTTACGCCTTGTAGTACGATTATTCTTGTACGTCTTGTAGTACGTTTATTCTTTTACGTCGTGTATTAAGTTCATTCTTTTACGCCTTGTAGTACGATTATTCTTGTACGTCTTGTAGTACGTTTATTCTTTTACGTCGTGTATTAAGTTCATTCTTTTACGCCTTGTAGTACGATTATTCTTGTACGTCTTGTAGTACGTTTATTCTTTTACGTCGTGTATTAAGTTCATTCTTTTACGCCTTGTAGTACGATTATTCTTGTACGTCTTGTAGTACGTTTATTCTTTTACGTCGTGTATTAAGTTCATTCTTTTACGCCTTGTAGTACGATTATTCTTGTACGTCTTGTAGTACGTTTATTCTTTTACGTCGTGTATTAAGTTCATTCTTTTACGCCTTGTAGTACGATTATTCTTGTACGTCTTGTAGTACGTTTATTCTTTTACGTCGTGTATTAAGTTCATTCTTTTACGCCTTGTAGTACGATTATTCTTGTACGTCTTGTAGTACGTTTATTCTTTTACGTCGTGTATTAAGTTCATTCTTTTACGCCTTGTAGTACGATTATTCTTTTACGCCTTGTAGTACGTTTATTCTTTTACGTCGTGTATTAAGTTCATTCTTTTACGCCTTGTAGTACGTTTATTCTTTTACGTCGTGTATTAAGTTCATTCTTTTACGCCTTGTAGTACGATTATTCTTTTACGCCTTGTAGTACGTTTATTCTTTTACGTCGTGTATTAAGTTCATTCTTTTACGCCTTGTAGTACGTTTATTCTTTTACGTCGTGTATTAAGTTCATTCTTTTACGCCTTGTAGTACGATTATTCTTTTACGCCTTGTAGTACGTTTATTCTTTTACGTCGTGTATTACGTTTATTCTTTTACGTCATGTATTAAGTTCATTCTTTTACGCCTTGTAGTACGATTATTCTTTTACGCCTTGTAGTACGTTTATTCTTTTACGTCGTGCATTAAGTTCATTCTTTTACGCCTTGTAGTAAGATTATTCTTTTACGTCTTGTAGTACGTTTTGTAAAAATTGAACGAGAGACAGTGTTTATGATATTCCTGCAGCATTTTTTTTAATATATAGGCTAGTTGCATTTTTTTAACAAGTTCGTCTATTCCTGTCTAAGATTAACCATGCTAATTTTATAGACTGGTTCCGTTATGATAACTTTAAAAAAGTCAAAAAGTAGTGGATAAGTTTAACATATATAAAAAGAGGCTTTAATGCTTTTTAGAATTATGTAAAAGCAAGAGTTTATTGCTGGTGGAATAGGTCTCACGAATTTCGAGTTTATCTAGAAATACTTCCAAATTTTCGCTTTTTTATCGTCAAAACTTTGACGTAAGGACTGTAGATTACTAAATCAAGACCTGTGAAAATGTTTCCCGGTTGACTAAATAACGCTGTCAGTGATTAGATACTGGAGGCAGTGCAAGTTTGTCGAGATATGATCTAAGGGAGCATTCCATTGCCACTGCCTTCTTAATCCACTTGAATTATGTAAAACGGAGAAGTAATCAAATCTTCGGCAGTAGCAACATGTCAATAAACTTTTAACGTAAGACGCCACTCAGTCTTACACAATACGAGAGCACTGCATGCACTTCCTCACATTCGAGTTGATTTTTTAAACGAAAATTACGTTAGGTTTGTTTACTCTGATTTAGTTGGTTTTACTTTTATTTCGTTAGTATTTTCACTGCCTCACTGTGATCTTGAAAAATCGATTTGTGTTTTTAAAGGATCTGTCTATTTTCGAATACCCTGAGGTCAACAAAATGTATTTACTTAAACGTATGCCTTACTGTGAACAATGCTCGAGACTAAACTCAATTTCTCAAAAACAAAAATAGTTTTATCATGCTCTAATGAGTGTGGTAAGTACACTATGATGTACTCACAAGTTTGTCGAGCTATGATCTACCTTGAGCATTCCATTACCACTGCCTTCTTAATCGATTCGACAGCAGTGTAAGGCTATTTATTGGTGTGTGTGTGTGTGTGTAAAATACTTCAACACAATAAACGAATGCACAAAACGAACAGTGACTTTCGCACTGCGGCTTACAAACTGTGACTGCCGTGTTTGGGTTAGGTTAGGTTACGGCTTACAACAGAAAATTGAAACCAGCCATGCGCGAAGACGGAGTACCACAGCCTGTGTAATTACTTGGATGTCTTCGACACTGTTTACAATAACAAACTGCGCACAATCACGTCACCAGTGGTTAGTATAAACGCCGCAACATGTAAAAAAACTTGATCGAATGGCTGTTGAACGCGCTGACAGGCAATTATGTTTGTGGCATTGTAGAACAGCGTGTGTAAATCTGTCGACAGCGTTCGTGTACTGTAGCGCGTAAACGGTAAGACGGAATTTTCTATTTCCGTAATTTTATTGACCGAGTTCGTAATTGTGTAAACATGTTGTAGAATATATGTTTTGAGAGGTTTACATTTTGAAGTGAAAATTTTTTAGACACACACACACACACACACACATATATATATATATATTATTATTATTATTATTATTATTTGCGCATAGACCCTGTTGGATCACGCAAAGCACTCCGACTCATGTCTTGTTCCTTCTAATCTCCACACCTCCCTCATCCTGTCCCCATGGATCCTCTTCCGCTCCTCCGTCCATTTTACCCCTGCTCTCTTTGGGATTTCATTCTCTGGGACCTTCCAACCGAGCATCTTTCTCCTGTATGCGCGCCTGTCTTCAACATCTGTTGACTCTATTCCTGCGTCATGTAGGTCTATTCTGACTTGTGCGATCCACGACGTTGTTGATTTGACACCTTGTATATACTTAAGGATTCTGTTGGCAAGTCTCGTTGTTGGGAGTCTACTGATGTGTCCATAGAACCGAAGCCTCTTTATATATATGTATATAATACGTTAATAAAGCCTATATAATTAACGACTTGCTAAAATCAAAAATGTGGTTTCAAACAGTTAATCCCATAATAAAATAAATAACATATTGATTCATTAAATTATTTTTTAATCTTAAATATGTCTTTAAAATAATAACTTTATTATACTGTTAAACAGTCTTTAAAAAAAATATAAAAAAGCTACAAGCCAAAACTATTTTTTTCTTTTAAATAAATCTAAGTATAGGGTAAAATGCTATAGGCTTAAGAAATTATATAGCCTAGTAGTGGAATAAACAGTTAAAAAAATTACTGTATTATTTTATAATTATCAAACATTAAGATGCAATTTAAATGTACCCAGTGTAAACAATAAAGGGCATTACGCAGTACTGTATGGTAAATAAAACTGAACTATACGGAAACAAAGAAAGCAAGCATACCATAGAATTTACAGTATATAGTCTAAACAAAATAAACTCGAACAGTTATTCAAAAATTGGCCTGTTTGTCATTTTTTTACGGGAAACAGTTAAAGAAAAGAGCTACCATTACTGTCTTATTTGCTGAAAGGCGGAAACGGACTCGCCTATCTTCCAATCGCCTTATCGACATCACAAAAATTACGCAAGAACAAATTAATATGTCAAAAACGACGTAGTTAGCGCCGTAAATACGGGTCAACGTAAGTCGAGAGAACATAAAGGTAAGAGGTCGAAAGTAAGACCTTGTTTAAACAAGACGATGTCTCCTCAAAAATCCCCTTCAGTAGATATCGTGACAAAAAGTGGAAATATAGCGAATTTTGTTTAAATCGAATCATCAAATTTTGTTTTTATACATAAAAGGTATAATAACTTCGGGGTCCCCGAAGAGGGGTGCAGACTAGCTGCACCTATTGAGAGGATTTAGACGCCCCTCGCGGCACCCGAGTCTAACACACACTTACACTTACGACTTTAACATGTTACACTCACACATACATTTAGGACAAGTATTAGCCTCAATGTGCTTTTCGCCTTTATATATATATATATATAAGAACTTGAATGCAAGTTAGCCGAATCTAAAATTCCTAAAGTGAGGTCATTGAATATAAATGGACTAGATGTACAGCCAACATCATAAAACGTGTGCTAGATATCAGCGGCTAAAGTCCCAACTAATTGAACCATCTGCCGCTACGAACGCTGCAAGGACGGAGAGTGGAGACGGTTGAGAAAATAGACAGTACTATTATCCATTTATCTGTAGTTGAACACTCTGCCAAAAGATGCCACCAGCAGCGAGCACCCTCATAAAGATTATCGTTCAATACGTTTATATTGATTGGTACTATTCGGGAATAAAACTAAATGAACCCTGTTCGCCGTCGAGGGTTGTTTTAAGTGTTTGTTGATAGTTATATAACTCAATTGGGAGAGAGCAATTCATTAATTTTGTGTACTGTAGGACTTCCTTTAAGCTGTTTTTAAGTATTTCGATTGAATGCAAAAATGTTAACCGTTTATAATACATTCGAAATTAATATAAACGTTTATAAGAATTGTTGTTAATATTGCTAGTTTTTAACAACACAACATTAGACGTATTGTACTGTTCACTGAAATCAGCTGATCGTTACGATTGAATATAAAACAACTGATCTTTTACTATAACTACAGTAAATAATATCTAAGCTGGGTTCACGTATTTATTTATTTAAACAAAACCAGATATTTGTAAACATATCCAAACTAATTATATACTCCGCAAATATATCATTAACAAACGCTTCGCTTCTGTTGGTACCTACCCGAGTTCCACGCGTGTACTTTTTTCTGATTAAAACTAATTTCCCCAAAAATGGGGCTCACCTAGATCGATTTTTTCCAACTCAAAAATGGTGTATTCCAACATTATACCAAAATCGTTAGACCCGTTTCAGAGAAAATGGACATACAAATATTAAATATTGCTCGTTTATTGTTATGAGATATGGAACACTTGTATTCTAGCATTAGGTTAATAATGTTCGAAATATAATACGATGATTCGTTTTAAAGAACAATTATTTTTTGTGTGTGTGCGTGTTTGTGCGCGCGCATTATGACCCCACATCCAAGTAAAGGTTGTTACACTCATGTTTCCATGTCAAGGCGGACGTAACGCTTGTAAGGTAACTAGTTCCTTCAGCAACACCAAATCTAGCTTTGTTTGCTGAACGGTTGAACCTTCTAAGCTAACAGACAGTTGAACGCCATATCGCGAGAGCATTAGCCTATACGTTAAACTAACGCCAGTGTAAAAGAAAATAATTTCATGTTGTGACGACATTTTTACGCAAGTTAGACAAATGAAAACGGAGTTTCGGTGTGACTAAAACGGAAAATGTTAACGGTAGTAACGGGATTCGAACCTGAATGCAGGACCGAGTTCTAGCCAGCTGCCTGCTTAGTGATGTTAATGTACGGACGATAAATATATCTGGAATCGGAAACGGCTGCGCAAAATAGTTTTGCGCATTCTGAGAGTCCGATCATCAACGATCACTTAAGTCCAAACCTAATAAAGTACTCTATTGTTTACTTATAAACTAACTACAGTAGGCCTATACTTTCAGTTTTTCAAGTATTAAAATATAAACAAATAATCACGAATATTAAAAAAATAATTATGAAACTTCCTCCCCCCGGCCAAAGTTTTTCCTGTACCTCGAACGACAGTCTAGAGAAAATGAATAAATACACCCATTTTACGTCGATCGGAAACATATAATTTGATTGCGCATGCGTAAAAGTAAACTGGCTTACGTGGCACGTCACATTCTCTTTAAATTTTATCCCTTTCCATAAATATACCCATTTTACGTCGATCGGAAACATATAATTTGATTGCGCATGCGTAAAAGTAAACTGGCTTACGTGGCACGTCACATTCTCTTTAAATTTTATCCCTTTCCATAAATATACCCATTTTACGTCGATCGGAAACGTAAATTGATTGCGCATGCGTGAAAACAAACTGGCTTACGTGGCACACCACAATCCCTTTAAAAAACGTATTTTACGTCGATCGGAAACGTAAATTGATTGCGCATGCGTGTAAACAAACTGTCTTACATGGCACCCATTCCTTTAAAACGTCCTTTCATAATTACACCCATTTTACGTCGATATAAATTGATTGCGCATGCGTGAAAACAAACTGGCTTACGTGGCACTGCACAATCCCTTTAAAACGTATCCCTTTCCATAATTACACCCATTTTACGTCGATCGGAAACGTAAATTGATTGCGCATGCATGTAAACAAACTGTCTTACATGGCACTGCATGGCAAACTGCACAATCCCTTTAAAATGTATCCCTTTCAATAATATTGAGTGTAAAAACAAAATTGATCTATGTAATTTGTAGCTAAATTCTCTACAAGATTGATCGTTACGCCTTTTATGATAAAATGTAGTGTTACTGAGTTATTGCGACATTATATGGCGAGAAGGTAAATATTTTTGTCGTTTACGTAATTTTTTTTTTTTTTTTGAGCTTCACATCTTCGCCACTCGTACAAAATGTTATCATTTTAGGAAATTCTGTCCTCTGCAAGTCAGGCAAAAACGTGTTTTTGCGGTTTAATGAACACGAAGGAAAGACGTTATGATTACGAAGGAAATATATATATATATATATATATATATATATATATATATATATATATATATATATATATATATATATATATATATATATATATATATATATATACATATACATATATATACAAATAACACCGACGGATTACCGGAAGTGCCGGATTATCGGGAGCGTGCTGCACACATACGTCTCGCATGGTGAGAAAATACAAAGAGAAATTAGGTTGTGAGAAAGCCTCGGAAATAACTGAAACCATTGAAAACGTTTCACAATCTGTGATTTGTAGGAAACGCCAATGGGTTCTTTTATCGGAGCTGCCGGTGCGTGCGTACGTGCCCGATGTAACCTCGTATTAAGCAAAACGAAATCTTCGAAAGGAACCATTCGTCCAAATTGTTTATGCAGAAGCACGTAGTCCGCGGTGTACAGTGGTGAGCGGTCGTACGGGGCGCACAGCTGGGCTAAACTTAAAGCAGGATGAATGATGACCTCCCAACGCGCCGCGCATGCGTATTAAGCCCAGGTATTATTAGACTACCACATGCACATATCTCCCTTCCGTCCTTTTAACGCTTATTTAAATACATGCTTTACATTCTTGTTGAACACATTTAATTTTATTAATGAGGCGTCTTGCGGGGCCACGAATACACACTTTGTAGAAAGTAGTGCGTGCGTGTGCGCGCACATTCATCATTCAGGATTTGTCAGTATCTCACTGGTACGTTTTATTATTTTGAAGTGGTTAATTTTCAAGCCTTTTGGGAAAAAATTGGTCGAAGTGGTAAAGCAGCGGTCAGTCTACTGCGTCACTCAACTGCGCACCTAAATGCTTACCGTTAACACTGATCCCTCGGCCTTATTAGTCGAACGGACGTAAAGTATAGACGTTAAGAAAAAAAAATGAGTA
Source organism: Callitettix versicolor (assembly GCA_022606455.1). Lineage (NCBI taxonomy): Eukaryota > Metazoa > Arthropoda > Insecta > Hemiptera > Cercopidae > Callitettix > Callitettix versicolor. The sequence continues at coordinate 16,970,382 of CM040188.1, read as the reverse complement.
GGGCTATTTAATTTTTGTTTGTACTTGTTTTATTTTTTTGCGTGGTTGTGATTTGCCACATAGTGGGTAGTACAATTTCGCTGAATTTTTTTTTAACCAGTTTGCTGGATAATTCAACTTAAACGGTGTTTTCCTTCAGAACGATCACTTCAACACCAAACGTTACACTCCGGAAGGGGCTACATACGGTCCCATGTGCATAAATACCGCTGTGGGCTCACCAGTTTCCAGTCAAAGCACTGCAGCGGGAGGTATCCGACTCGGGAAAAGTGTGACGTTTTTGCAAATCATTATTGCTATGATGCAAGACCTTACTGAGCATGCGTCAAATCGTGTTTACTTTCAAAGCTCTTCTGATTGGTTGCCAGCTGTAAGATTCGACTCGCGGATTATTTTTACTTAGTAAAGGAAACATCTGCAGAAATTATGCTCATACAAATTGAGATTATGCAATTTTTTAAAATTAATTTAGCGTTGTTCGGATTTGTTTCGAAATAACCAAACATTTTATTGGGATATCCCAAAACGGTCGAAAATAAATTGAACAAATACGTCTACAGAAACTTACTTTCGTTTAACCTGGTTAGGAAGCTAGCTACCAAAAAAGGAAAACTATATGATTTCTAAAAAAGTAATCTCTCTCTCTCTCTCTCTCTCTCTCTCTCACACACACACACACACACACACACTATATACATATATATATATATATATATATATATATATATATATATATATATATATATATATATATATATATATATATATATATATATATATATATATATATATATATATATATATATATGTGTGTGTGTGTGTGTGTGTGTGTGTGTGTGTGTGTGTGTGTGTGTGTGTGTGTGTACACACACCTATATCTGTAATTTTTAAGTATGAATTAATGATACCTCTTGACACCTCCTCCTCGGTGGCCTAATTGATAGCGTACTGGGTTTTCACCCCGAGGACCCGGGTTCGATTCCCGGCCAGGGCTTGGCATTTTCATACGCTATAAATCATCCCATCGTCTGCATTAGCCCAAATGTGCACAATAGTCGGACGTAAAATATATATATATATATATATATATATATATATATATATATATATAGAGAGAGAGAGAGAGAGAGAGAGTACCAAATTTGAAATAAGAGAAATATTAATAAGACAAAACGATCCCATCGCGGCGGTCGATTCATTGTTGATTTTTCCAATTTTAGCTACTATCTAACCCGTGCAGTATTACAATTTAAAATTTGGTACGCTAATTTTTTCTATATGACCAAAATTTGGGTAAAAACTGATGAACCAATTTTCAGTTTTATAGCGTTTTGTCCACATTTTAGTAAATTGAACAGATATGCATATTAGGAGGCGATTTTGAGAAAAACTAATCTAAGCTTTTTTCTGGTAAAAAATGGATTTAAAACAAAACTAGAAAATTAAATGTGTGTGCAGCTATTTCAGTCCGATTTGATTCAAACTTGGCGCAAAATTTGATTTTGGTGTACAAGTTCCTTAAAATAAATCGTTTAGCAGTGTAAAAATGGCGGACTTTTTAAATTGGTTAAATTCGTAATTTTTGTTGTATTAGTATTTTTGAAAATCCGATTTCACCTTCGTAAACAACGTAAAAAACTGCATAGATTAGTAGTAAGAACTTTCAAAATCCGTGAAATTTCGCACAAAAATCGATTTTGGTCAATGTTCGTTAACTGGCAAAATTCGTTACTTGTTTATCTTAAATATTTTTGAAAGTCTGATTTCACCTCCGTATCAGCTTTAAAAATGCATAAATTATCGTTTTCAATTGTCAAAACCCGTTGAAATTAAGAAATGTTTGGACGGTCAAGGTTCATTTTCGTATTTTTAACGCAGTTTGAATGTTGAAAGTTCAGAAAATAATAAAATTACTTTTGTAAATTCGCTTCCATGAAGTCAGCGAGACAGCTGCGTGCTACGATTATATTGTCGAATTTGATAGATCGCTTTCCTTAATTGTCACAGTGTTTTGCTTCCCTCTCTACTAACAGCCGCCTCGGTGGCCTAGTTGATAGCGTACTAGGCTTTCATCCCGAGGACCCGGATTCGATTCCCGGTCAGGGCTTGGCATTTTCATACGCTATAAATCATCCCATCGTCTGCATTAGCCCAAGTGTTGCACAATAATCGGACATTAAAAAAAAAATCCTCTACTAAATGAAGCGCTGCTGTGCTACGAATATATTGGCGAGAAATTTTGTGATGGTATTTATGTATTTTTTGCATTACACCCAGTGGGATGGTTCAAGTCATAAAAAGCCTGAGGGCTGAAGGGCGTTGATAATAAAGTTCCCGGAGAGAATAATGGTTCCAGCCGGATGAACTGTTTTCCTATATAAGTTTATCGATAGTAGCCTATCAATTGTTACACTGTATTGCTTTATATTTTTCAGGTGTTGGCAGTATGGAGGCGTGGCTCACCCTTATGTTGGCAGCATTGGTTTCCTCTGACTCCAGGTTTATCTCATACCAAGGTAAAGTAGGATACTTCAGACCGTAGCGCTGCATGTTGACGGTTTTATAGTGATTGTGTGCATTAAACGAATGCCTGCTAAATACTTATACTATATTTAGTGTTTAATCTTTATTACCTCTACACTTTGCATTAATGGATGGTAACCTGTCGTGGACACTGCCCGACGTCAGAGCACTTTGTCTTTATACAATCAAACTGCGACGTTGCAACACGGCTAGTGGTTGTATTCAGTGTGTGTGTGTGTGTGTGTGTGTGTGTGTGTTAGAGGTGATGAAATCAAGGAACTCTGTTCCCATTTGAGAATAGGTTCTCGTTAGTAGTTCCTAAAGAACAACATGGAACTACTTACAGATACAGGAAGCGAGCTTTACTGACACCTGATGTCGTTCTTTTCAAGGATTCTCCCTTTTGGGAATAGGTTTCCGGTAGCAGTTCCTATAGAACAACATGGAAGTATTTATAGATACAGGGAGCGAGCGTTATTGGCAACTGAAATTGTTCTTTTCAAGGAACTGTTCCCTTTTGAGAATAGGTTCCCGGTAACAGTTACTCAACATGGAACTACTTACAGATACAGGGAGCGAGCGTTACTGACAACCGAAATCGTTCCTTTGAAGGAACTGTTCCCTTTTTTGAACAGGTTCCTGGTAACAGTTCCTAAAGTACAACATGGAACTATTTACAGATACAGGCGACGAGCGTTACTGACAAATGAAATTGTTCTTTTCACGGAACTGTTCCTTTTTGAGAATAGGTTCCCGGTAACAGTTCTTATAGAGCAACATGGAACTACTTCTTTATACATTCAGGGAACGTTACTGACAACGGAACTTGTTCTTTTCATGGAACTGTTCCCTTTTGAAAATAGTTTCCTGGTAACAGTTCCTAAAGAACAACATAGAACTGTTTACAGGTAAAGGCAGCGAGCGTTACTGACAGCGGAAATCGTTCTTTTTAAGGAACTGTTCCCTTTTCAGAATAGTTACCTGGTAACGATTCTTAAAGAACAACATGGAACTATTTTTTTTTTTTTTTTTGAGAACAGGCTCGCGGTAGCAGTTCCTAAAGAACAATGTAGGACTGTTTGCAGATACAGGCAACGAACTTTACTGGCAACTGGAATCGGTTCTTTTCAAAGAACTATTTTCTTTCGAGAATAGGTTGCCGATAACAGTTTCTAAAGAAAAAAAATACAGATACAGGCAGCGAGCGTTACTGACAGTTACTACTATTTCAAGTGCAAATATTTGCTAAAGGGGGTGGTGTCTCTACCACGAGGGTTTACCACCATCCCCACTCAAAAGAAGAAGATAAAAACAAGAAGAAGACAGACATCTACTATCCAACACCACCACTACCCCCACGAATCCAACACCAATTTCCGTGCACCCGGGGATGACCCTTGGGGTCCCCCGGGGGGCTTGAGCACGAACCCGTGGTACCAATATGGCAAAATACCTTAAGGCCTGGACTGGTAACTGGCCTACTGATCAGCCCACATGGCTTCACAGCTGAAATCGTTTCTTTGAAGGACCTGTTTCCTTTTGAGAACAGGTTCTCGGTAACAGTCCCGAAAGAATAACATGGAACTATTTGCAGATACAGCAAGCGAGCGTTACTGACAACAGAAATCGTTCCTTATGAAGAAACTGTTCACTTTTGAGAACAAGTTCTCGGTAACAGTTCCTAAAGTACAACATGGAACTATTTGCAGATACAGCAAGCGAGCGTTACTGACAACAGAAATCGTTCCTTATAAAGAAACTGTTCACTTTTGAGAACAAGTTCTCGGTAACAGTTCCTAAAGTACAACATAGAACTATTTGCAGATACAGCCAGCGAGCGTTACTGACAACAGATATCGTTCCTTATGAAGAAACTGTTCACTTTTGAGAACAAGTTCTCGGTAACAGTTCCTAAAGTACAACATGGAACTATTTGCAGATACAGCCAGCGAGCGTTACTGACAACTGAAATCGTTCCTTATGAAGAAACTGTTCACTTTTGAGAACAAGTTCTCGGTAACAGTTCCTGAAGTACAACATGGAACTATTTGCAGATACAGTCAGCGAGCGTTACTGACGACTGAAATCGTTCCTTATGAAGGAACTGTTCCCTTTTGAGAACAGGTTCTCGGTAACAGTCCCGAAAGAACAACATGGAACTATTTGCAGATATAGCCAGTGAGCGTTACTGACTACTGAAATTGTTCTCTATTCTCATAAGTCCCCAAGAAGGGCGACAGTTATTTCGTTGTTCTTAAGTTGTTCTCCTAGCTAAACACAGTTTCTAGCGAATGTTGTGTTCAATAGAAATTTCCAGTAACCAGAACTAAAGTTGGTCCATCCTAACTTTTCATTTTGGATTGTCACCATCTGGCATCATTGCACTGGCTGTGTTATCGAAACAGGCATTGGATTGGGACTCAACAATAAACGAATTCCAGTACTTTAACATCTCGCCGTTCTCGCTTGTAAATTGTTACTTAAGTACAATCAGTTTTTGAGAACAGAGTTTTTGGAACGCGCGTCATTCTTTGGGAACTATTCTGTTAAAAGTTCTGTTCTTTTCGTCCCATCTAGTTTGTATAAAGAACGGCTAGACCGGAAGAATTTTAAATGTCCCGCCAGATGTTTTTAGCGAATTTCAGTTGTACCCAACCTTTGAAATTAGCGCCGATCTTGACTTGTAGATTACTTTTTGAAGGGTCATAAATTTTACAAACAATTCTAATCGGTTGTCTTAGCACTTTCTACACGGAATTTGCCGTCAGTCATTTGTCTTCTGTGTACAAACCGTACTGCTTTCTTAAGAGTTGTTCTTAGTGTTCAATAAAAGAAAATGGTTTTAAATTTCTGTTTTCTTATTCTAGATTTTCGAATTTTACTTCTTATCGTATATTTTTAAGTCGAAGTATTTCAGATTCGAGTTGGTGTAGCAAAAATTTCAACAAAGATTGTCCAGTTTACAGACTTCTCGTCTGACTGAGGAAAGTAATTGAACGTGATAAAGTTTGTAATGGTTTTACAACATTCATTCCCGGTTACTCTTGAATCTTACATCTCTTTTGTTTTGAAATATCTGCAGGCCCTACTACTTCTTGATATTTGCTGTTCTGCACTTTTATTACTTTCATCATCATTATTCTATCCTAACACTACAGTTTAATTTCTTACTTAGCACTGTTGCCAACCTACCGGCATACATTGGTATATCCCGACTCGATTGGTTGGTAAGCGTGACTTCACTATCAGGTTTCATTAGAGATAATGAGTAGGTTTCAAGATGGCTCCTGTCCAAGTGTTACGTAGCTGGAAATTCCCCCCACGGTTATCGTTAACTGTACGGGTAATAATCGCGTCACGCAACTGTCTCGCTGACGTGATGGAAGTGAATTGCCAACAGAAACACCGTGTATAACGTCACGTGAACGAATATTATGATAAAATTTCGCACGTTGGCATTTTCGTAATCAGCGAATTTCAGTTGTAAAATAAAGCAAATGGAGCATCGTTGTAAGACTCAGATCCGGGATCTTGAAATGAGCACCGATCCTGATCTCTAGAAGAGTCGTTACACCAAAACTCGATGGCAGTTAGGATTCATTTTCGCTTATATAAGGCGGTTTTTAAATTTAAATTATTTTAAAGCCTTTTTTGGTAGAATTCTACTTAGAACGATAAAAAAGACTCAAATTCGTTTATAATAGAATAAACCCCGACCGCCGTTTTGAGAAATTATGCCGACTTAAGGTTTTTTCAACAACTTCTAAATCATGTTTTTCCGGAATATCAACAATTATTGTATTTTGTTTCTCAAAATGGCCGAGTCAGATTCTCGTGTCGCCACATTTCCAGTATAGTTCATCAGTTTCTTGTTTACTAACCAAAGTTTTTCAACTCGATAACATTCCCAAACGTTAAGTTGGACCTGCTAATATTTACGCTGAACTGGACTTTACAGTGTTGGCCTAATGTATTTATTTCCGTATACATATAAAGTAGAGTCTACTGGTTATTCAATCATACAAACAATTCCGCATTGAAACAAACAGCCTATACAAGTTTTTTTATCATTAGGTACTTCTGTTTTCTCTCAATTTTGTTTGTTTTTTGTGCACATTTTTTTTTGACAATTGTGCACACTTGGGCTAATACAGACGATGGGATGATTTATAGCGTATGAAAATGCCAAGCCCTGGCCGGGAATCAAACCCGGGTCCTCAGGGTGAAAGCCCAGTACGCTATATACGAAGTACTGTATATAGAGAGTATGTTAATTGTGAAAAAACCAAACTAGATATTATCATAAATGTCTGTCTAGAAATTAAACTAATTCACCGATTTTGACTAAATTTATATAGTTTTTACTTCATTTTTGGACAATTTTATTAACAAGGAATTTCTCAAATTGTACAACTATGTCTCTAAAAATTGATAATAATGAATGTCATCGCCTAAATACAACTGAGTTACACAACCTCCGCTTACTAACTCCTAAACGACCACTCTGAAATCACGAACTTCTCTCACGGCTTGGAAACAGCTTACACCTGCGAAACCTAATTCACTCACGTCAACCAATAATCACTTCCGGTTGGTTCGCAGTGCACGCTTATCTCGTGTCTACACTACGCTAGGTGAATACATTTGTGCACTGGCTTCACTATTGGCGTACCACCTCGCATCTCCCGTAAACAATAGCTTTATTCCGATCGGTGTGTTCTTTCTCTAGTCTCTAGTTTTAACAACGGAATTCTGAGAAATTATGGTTCCCACCATAATTTGAAATATAAATACAGGTCGAAAATCGTTGTTTGGCAGAACATCGAGGAGGTCCACCCATTACAGAACACGCAGTCTAGCAACACCCGGGACAACTGTATAAGACACAAAAACTTGCTCGGGAGAAAAGAGGAGGAATTCTAAACAAGATGCGAATTTCTTTCACCATTCCGAACCGGAAAAGTGCCTCCTCGGATAGAACTCGCGGCCGGACTTCTATTTCTCCCGTAGACTACAACATGAGTAATAAAATCCCCCCAAAATTGGCATAATTTATCAAAAATCGGTGTTTCTAACTTAAAGAAATTATGGTTTGATAGAACTGTAAAACGAAAATAATTAAGATTGCGGTTGAATTTGTTCTTGTTTTCCGTTTATTCTAAATTTGCTAAATTAATTTGAATTGTGAATCTTCATAAGTATTGTTGATTGAGTGATTATAGAAGTTATGGGTTTAATGGTTCCTGGCTGTGCGATCACAGGTTATGGTTACAGGCTTAAGCATCTTGGAGTCTAGTTCTGTAAACTGCTTCTCTTAATTAGTTTGAGTAGTTCACTGACTTAACTCATTCCGCTGAAGTTCTCAGATTCCTGGAAGCCAAACACCTTTTGACTCCTGCTAGCAAACGCTTCACAATCATTGATTATGTGAACTGCAAGTTGTTATTCTTTCCCGTATAGCTCGGTTTGTTCATATGCACTATCAAACTACTGTGTATCGTACTGAATTCTATGGTTCTTCCAAGTTCCTTTTGTCCCCCCAAGGCCACCTAGAGGAACCTTTGACTGACAGCTCTTCAGTCTTGTAGTTCTGTTTCCCGTCAGCCCTGTAAGGGTTGCGTTTCTTACGCTTATGGTTTAATATCTTAATAGGTTTAATTAGATGCCCCTTTGCTACATATTCTTGGAGCAAAAGATCTCTTGGGCAGAGCACAAATCAGGAAAACCGTGGGGCTCTTTACAAGGCACTGCTGTGTGAGGGTCCACACGAACAGATAGGAATGTAGGCCTACTAAGGAGAAACCGTGTGTAGGTTTTGCAGGAAAGAGGAGGCAACTGGTCACATAATTTATAATTTGCCAACAGGAGGCTGAGGGTTTGTGGTTTTAAGACACAGAGGATCCCCAGCAGAATGAACTAGTCAGTGGATTGCTGGAACTTATTTTGGGCGCTAATCTGCTGAATAAGTACTTCAGAGGATTAGTTGCCACAATAGGTCCGTCAGTCGCAGTGCCTGGGTTTTTATAATCCCTTCCTCTAGTGTTCCATTCTAATCTAATCTACATTTTCTCTTTGGTATATTCTTAGCTGGTGAAATATAACCTCAGTTCTCCGTAATGATTGCCGTGATTTTTCTGAGTCCCACTCTACACATGGTTCTAATGTGGCCTAAGTATACCTAGAGGAATTTTTTCAGAATATTCCTGTGACCAAAATTGTGACAAAAAATCCAGAATATTCAAATATTGTGACCAAAATTTGAGAAAAATCTGATCAATCGATTTTGAAAAATTAGGCCAATATTAAGCTTTTTCTTCAATAGCTTCCGAACCACATTTTTTCGATTAAATGACGTAAGAAAGTTTGTGTAATGTTTTGGAATTGTAATTTATTTCTGTCGAAGTAAATTTGATCAACAAAGTTCGATCTTAAATGTACAAATGTGTCGCTGTTTCTGTAATATTTTCAGTTCAGAAAATCGATTGATCGATTAATGGATAAGTCGGGTAGAAATCGATTATAAAATTTAAAATATATTTTAGTTTTCGGAGTAAATCGTTAAAAAAACGGAAACGTTACACGTGACCACCATCGAAATTCTTTTCAGTTTGGTTTCTCTTAGTGTGCGAGCTTAAACGTTACAATTAGCTTGTTTAATCTATTGTTTAATCTGTGTAAATATTATGTCTTTCTTGATTGGTTATTTTTATGTTATGTCAACAACTTAATAGCGTTTGTAACACAGTTATAATCTGGAAACATCGTGTAGGCAAACGTACAAAAGATCGCAGATAAACATGTTTCCAGTTTACTGAAAATATGTCCAATATCCTTCAAACTTGTTGGAAAATAACTACCTCATCAACTTCCTTACCTGCGGCGTCATTCCGTCGGATGCACAATGGCGTTCATTAAAACTTCAACTTAGAACGATTGCCCTTTTAATGGTCTGAAGCGTAACTTAGGCACATCTAAACAAATCAGTTGCAAAATTTAATTCCGGCGAGCAGGACGCAACAGTTGTGCAGAATTAAGCGCAGTCACAGTCACGTGGTCTTCCAGTCACGACTCGCAGGCGAATCGCAATTATCTCCGGAACAGACCGGTTGCTCCGATGTACAATCTACGCCCGCCTTCCTCTGTACTCCTTGCAGTCAGTTTATTTATTAGAGTAGACGCGGTGGCAATGCTCTCTGGTGAGGTGGGAGCTGTACTAATCCACAAGCATTACGAATATAACATTTCGATAATGATCGTAACCGAATCACTTTTGTATTCGAGATCGGATTGTCTGCGCAGAAACGTTGTGCGCATCGGAACGGTGCCAAATTGAACTGATCTTATTAACAGTGTATATACATAACGCTCACATCTATAGGAACTTGTGTTAATAATATCGTAGCTTTTCACTTTCAGCGTCAGGCTGCGCCACTGTAGTTACACATTTAACAGTGTTGCCAAATCGCGTACTCTAATAGTAGAATGCAGGGGAGGAAAGGATAGCGTGCAGAAAAAAATTTATCACCGTTGACAAATAACTGTGATTTATCGCAACTGTTATTTTTGTCGAAGCGTCGTACTTTTAATTAAGTAATAAATATTCCGTGGTGATTTAAGGAAGAATTATTATGTCTTATAAATTCAGCTCTCTCAACTTAATACCGTAGGCTGAATGTCTTCTAAGTAGTAACAGTTATTTTGTTCGGATTTTTGTTATCTTAATGGAGAATGATACAAGGTTTTTTTTTTGTTAACGGTGAGTTATGTTTTCAAGTAAAAATAAAACCCACAATTCTTTATCCAAATAAATTAAATATGCTAAGAAACATAATTGTAATAAACTTGTAATCACTTATAAGTGAGTACTATTCTTTATTTCTGCTAGGAATGTTGTTAATAAGTTGAGTAAGCTAATCTGTTTTTCCTAGATTTGTCAACTTTTTACGTGTTCAGGCATTTCGAATTACCCTGTGAATTCTACAGCAGTAAGTTTTGATGATGACTGAAGGCAGTACGAAACATATCAGCAAATAATAATCTGTGTAATAATGTAGGAAAGGCAGATGAGTGTAGGCCTACTTATCAAAGTAACAATATTTTTCTTCTTTTATAGCACATTTTTTAAAACCGAAAACTTTAACTCGTTAAGACTTTATTTAATTTTAATGGAGACAGTGTTAACCTCTTTACCCGCAGGGGGGGGGGTGCAGACTAGCTGCACCAATTGAAAGGATTTAGACATCCCTCGCGGTACCCGAGTCTAACATACACTTTACTTACAACACTACATTTACGACTTTAACATTTTATACTCACACTTACATTTAAGGAGGCGATAATAGCCTCAATGTGCTTTTCGCCTTAAAATAATACTAATAATAATAATAAAAAAAATTAAACTTCTTTGTCAACACTGTATTTTTGGTGCAAGTTTTCCTTAGCACCAATACAGTACATCAACACATTAATAATTGTTGACCCCCGCAGGGGGTGCAGACTAGCTGCACCTATTGAGAGGATTTAGACGTCCCTCGCGGCACCCGAGTCTAACACACACTTACACTTACAACACTACACTTACGACTTTTAACACTTTACTCTCACACTTACATTTAGGTAGGCGATAATAGCCTCAATGTGCTTTTCGCCTTAAAAAAAAAAAAAAAAAAATGGTTGAGGATATTTTTAATCAGTACCGGTCTTTGCCTTTTGGACAGGTCGGGCAAAATTTACTGTGGCGCCTATGTGAGGGACGCGTTTTTAAGATACCTAATAAAAATGGGTATACATATACTTTTGAAATAAATTTGAAAATCATTTATTGATTATAATGATAATGATTATTATTGTAAAAAAACATTTATTCAAATATAATTATTAACATAGTATTAGATAACTAGTATAGATAAATGGTATTATTGATAACTTTAAAAACCTACACATCTGCGCCTTAACTGCACCCGACTTCGCCCTCCTTCCCAAAGGCCGGTACTGTTTTTACTAACTGTAACTGTGACTTTGTCATTCGTGTCAAGTATATTTGAGTTGGGGAGTATTTTATTTACAAATACCTCCGCAAGGTCGCAGCACAAGTGAAGAGTGACTGACGACAAATCCAGTCCACAGTTGCCGCCAATATACTTTCTACTAAGCGATACTGAGTCACAGCAATCTACTTTTCACAGGTATTTTTTCCATTCGTCACCGTTGATGACCGTGACTTAAAAATACATGTGGCAAAAGTCGCAGTGAAATATCGCCCGTTTCTAGCATGCATCAGTTGGCAACGCTGCAGCAACAAGTGTCGCTATCTTCTGTTCTATAAGAACAAGTAAGAACTATAAACCGGTGAACAACTACTCAAATACCGGCAAGCCTTCTGTGTGGATTCAATTTTTTGTGCTATTACGAAAGTTCTGCGCATGCGTGCAATCATTTTCCGTAGAAGTACTTTTCATTTTGTCTAAGCTGAAACTAAACGCTAACACATCATTCGGTTTCAAGGAAATGAGCTAATGTCGAACTCGTGACCGAATATTTCCGATAAATACATTCGAACACGATGTCGTAATTGAAATTGTCGCTATCGATTTAGTCTTATAAATAAACTTCTCACGTAATTTTGGTATTCGTATTACCGAGTATTTTAATCCTAATTCACACGTCACTAGCTACACTTTCTTCTTGAACTTGTCAATCGTTCAGTCAGAATACGCGAGCCATGATTTGGAAGGTCCCAAATTGAATCGACCCAACTAAACTTGTTTTATTAATAAATCAGTTTTATTACGGGGACGCTTAGAGTTATTGCATTTTGAAAAGCGTTTTACGTGCTCCTGTACAGAGCCTTCTAAATTACGTTTTTATCGCTTCAAGTACAAAATAAAGCTTGAAACTTCAGCTTTCCAGTGTTGTCAAATTTCATTTATTTGTTCTGCGATGGCTTAAGTAGTGTTTTGACAAGTCAGTAACGCACGTTCGTTTTGTGGCTATATCACGAATGACAAGGAAACAGTCCTTTATACAAATCCTTTATACAAAATACAAATCCTTTATAGGAAATACAAATCCTTTATTTCGAAACAACAGACGGATAACACCTATAATTAACGATCGGTATTTGACATTTCATTCGATGTTCGGCCACATTGATTGGTAAACGTTTGTCACTTAGCGAAGCGGCCTTAGTACGTAGGCCTTACCAATCACGCATTCACAGTAGTTTTGTCGCGCGCGTTCGTGCGTCTAGGCCTCACCATGATGGAAACTCCAATCTCATTTTCTAATGAATGAGGGAGGGGAGAGGGGGCGAGATAGACAGTGTTTCTAGCTACTGTACTAAACAGGTGACTTCATTGTGTCTTGAATTGTTCAGGTGTTCATAAAATGTAAAATACCAAATTCCTAAAACGCGTGTAGGAACACTCGTTGGTAGGTGTACAGGCAAGCTTGCATATTAATTACGGCTGTGTAAAACAGATGGCAGCACTGGAATGCGGACAATCCTTCGTTTTCATCTTCCATTCATGCGGCGGTAATTATTTCAAAGAATGAAGATTAAATTGTTGCAAGTCATTTGACAAGTTATTGTTGCTTTCTGCGGTGATATTTTTGATAAAGATCTGTTATAAGACGAGAGAACAATCCTGCCCTTTACGGTCGCTGTGGTATAGAGGTCTCGCCATTTTCTGGGACATCGCGGAGCTAACACCTGGAAATTTACGCCGTTGCAATGCTGCAACATTAAAAGCATAGTAGTCAAGGTTAACACAACTATTAAATAATCAAAATGTAAAATTTTGCAGAACGATGGTAAAATCAGATCGCACTTATTTTTGATCTTACGATCAATGATCGATGATTTTGATCTTACGATGGTAAGATAAACAGAGGTTAATGCACTCTGAAATCGTTTTTATTTTAATAGTTTTAGTTACGATAAAAATTTGGAAAGAAATATCGCTAAAAAAACAATAATTCACAAATTTTTTTACATTTAATTTGTTACTTAAAATGTGCTAAAATTTTAGAATTTGCCTTATATCGTTAGAACTTCCTAAAAATTATTGTTATGCATTTATTGAAAAAATTACAAAATCAGACAGAAATTTAATAAAAGCTTAATTTTTCAAAGCATTGATTAGTAAGTTTATTTCGCAAATTACGCCAACGTTTATCGTTTTGACGCTGGCGGCTGAGATTTGAAGCCGTACGTTTTTCGACGGTAGCACGCGTTCTTGAACCGTGCAGAATAAATCATCGCTGTAAATATATGCAGATGTTAATGCTGTGTTAGGCATAAAATTAAAACGAAACTACAGAACTGTTGCTAATAAATCACACCAGAGGCGCCACTGAGCAGCGAGTCGAACTATTTAAAGACTGGTCATTTCCCGAGTTGTAAATCAGAAATGGTTTCCTTCCTGGAAGCCAGGACGATAAAAGTGGTCGTAAATAAACGTTTTACGCCGGGGATAATTTGGGAAAACGGGATTGTTTGTTGGAAAGTTGTTTTTTTCTCCCTCCGCGCGAATTTCAGAGAACATCGGTGTAAAATGTACAGTGTTAATAATTAAATATTAGTGACGCTAAAACAATTATTTGTAAAACAGTATTGTGTACGCCTAAGGTCACGTGGTTTATTTTATTTTGAAGTCAGTAAGTTGCAGTCATTTTTAAAGCAGGGAATAGAAGTTGCCCCCGTGCACGCTGCATGCAATGCACTCACGACTGCAGGTTATAGTTGACGCTATTTTTACATAATATTTAACGAATGATCATTTTATAGGCGGAGAGAGGCAAGGAGGGTGGGCTTCCGTTGTCCTCGGGGCTTTGTTAAACGTTATAATCTCACTAGAAGACATTAGTTGTTATAACAAGTTAATTTTGGGGGAGGTGATGAATTAATTTAAAGGTTTTCAATTTAGCCGGTTCAAACTAAGGGTGGGAACCCTTCGGGCTACCTTATAAACGAATACGTTTTCTTTATAATCGGTTCAACATTCTACTTACTAATCCCAATCGACTTCGCGTCCCAACTTCTCAAAACCTCTCATCGATTCTTCCTAAGATTTCATTGTTGTTTTCGTTCTGGCTTCCATTTTTGACTCTCTATACTCTGCTTTCTAGATCCTTTTACCACACAAATGCTATTTATTCACCACGCCATTGGATATAAACGTCCTAGAAGCCACTATTATAAAAAATGTGCTCGATATAAGCGGCTAAAGTTCAAGTAATTGCACTATCTGCCGCTACGAACTCTGCGTGCTGCAAGGACAAGGGTGGAGACGTTTGAGAAAATACAGTACTATTGTTTGTTTAACTGTAGTTGAACACTGCAGCAATATGCCACCAGCAACGAGCGCTCACATATCTCATAAGGGTTATTATTCTAGTACGTTTAATTCATAGGCCACATTCATAACCTCACCGATCTTCTCACTTGGTTACGCTACCTTTTCGGTTGTGTAGTTCTTTAAATCGCTACCATAAAGTCCGTTCGTAGAATCTGTTTTGGATAAATCAACGTGAGTTTTATTGACGAATTATTTAGTTGTTTATTTCTTAGCGAGGACAGGTACAACTGATTCACATTACACTTTATTCATGTTTAGAACTGGGTACACGTAATGTAATTTACCTATTACAAGTGGGCGTGTCTAAAATAAACTATTAGCTTCGTTAATTAATTCGAGTTCTGCCTTATTGAAACACTCATGTTTATTTTATTGATGTTTTTATGCTGTCACAAGACAACGCTCTTGAACTTTGTGTAACTCATTGAAGTTTGTATAGGTTAGGTTAGGCTAGGTTAAGTTAGGTTGGGTTAGAAGTTCCTGAAGTACAACCATTTGTGCGCGGCGATCAGTAAGTGGTTAGGTATGTTAGGTTAGGTTACGTCATAGGTAGAATTGGAGGTATAGCTACTTGCGCAGCGGTCAGATTATTTTAAGAGAACGTTTTACAGGTTATGGTTAGGTTAGGTTAGGAGGTATGGGGGTACAACCACTTGCGCGCGTCAGTTAGAGTATTTTTAAAGGACGTTTTTCATAAGCTAAGGTTATGTTATGTTATGGTTAGGTCAGGAGGTCTGCAACCACTTGCGCAGCGGTTGATTTTGAAAGGACGTTTTGCAGGTTATGTTATGGTTAGTTTAGAAGGTTTGGGGATACAACCTCCTAAACTGTTTTAATTTGTGTGGATTTTTGTGAATCGGTGGTCAGAAGATTTCGAAAGGATGTTTTACAGGTTATGTTAGGTTAAAAGGTCTGCAATAACTTGCGCAGCGGTAAATTTTGGTTTTACAGGCTATGTTAAGTTAGGTTAGGTGGTTTGGGGGAACAACCACTTAAACAGCGGTTAGAAGATTCCTGTAGGATATTTTACAGGTTATGTTAGGTTATGGTTAGGTTAGGAGGTCTGCAACCACTTGCGCAGCGGTTGATTTTGAAAGGACATTTTACAGGTTATGTTAGGTTAGGTGGTTTGGGGAACAACCACTTTCGCAGCGGTTAAAAATTCCTGTAGGATATTTTACAGGTTATGTTAGGTTACGGTTAGGTTAGGAGGTCTGCAACCACTTGCGCAGCGGAAGATTTTGAAAGGACATTTTACAGGTTATGTTAGGTTAGGTGGTTTGGGAACAACCACTTTTCGCACTGTAGGATATTTTACAGGTTATGTTAGGTTACGGTTAGGTTAGGAGGTTTGCAACCACTTGCGCAGCGGAAGATTTTGAAAGGACGTTTTACAGGTTGTTAGGTTAGGAGGTTTGGGGATACAACCACTTTCGCAGTCCGGTTTCGAAAGGGCGTTTTACAATCTCCAAACGGTCTGTTTCCACTTTCGCGCGGTGGTTATTTTTTCTGTTACATTAGTGATCCCGCTATTCTGAACAAAGCCATCTTAAAACGATTTCGTTTTCTGCTGTTTGACTTGACCCGGACCCAGGGTTGCCCGCGAAGCCACGTGTGGAGAAGTACTTGGGGATCACCGCTCTGAAGTGGACGATCCCCAGCTAGCAGTATTTCCTCAGGGTGAAGGAGGCGAGAACAGCGAGTGTCCCGTATTTCAAGTTAATGGTGATTGGTATGTGTTAAGTGCGCCGAGTGATGTTATGTTTCTACTAATACGACTACTAATTTTATTCTTTTTTTAACGAAAGTTTAGATCACCATACATAATCCAATAAAATTACTGTTACAGGACAAAAAACACAACCACGAACATGACAAACTATTGCATGTGTAACGAACCATTCTGTTTAACATTACACGATGCAATAAACGCTATAATCAGCTGCATTCATGTAATTGCTGTTGTTTAGTTGTGTCTTTCGCTGGTACTGCTATAATTTAAAGTCGTACTAATAATAATTAGACTATAGGGAAGGTAACGTTTGGCGCCTGCATAGCTCTGACGTCATGGCCGGGCTGTACATCTAATCAACATAACCTGACCAGCTGCTACGTTAATTCAATTGGGGATAAAATATCAAAATAAGGTATCGATACTCACTTCGATACAGAAACAAAATATAGATACTGCGGGGAAATCGAAAATAATTTTCTGATATTAAGTATATCGAATAAGCAAGGACGGATTAAAGGGGGGCGAAGGGGCGACCGCTCCTCCTGAGAAAAAAATGTAAAAGATTCCATTTGACTTCCTTAAAATGGATGTCGTAGCTTTGAGGAAAAGAGTCAAAGATACATCTGAGGGTTCTGAAACACGTCACATTATCCCGATCTCAACTTTGTATGTATATGAAGTTTTGTCCGTATGTACATATGCACGTTTGTGCACTTCGTAAAGCTTGTACTGAGGGTTAGATCGGGGTTAATCATTTAGATATTCTACGTTGGTTCTCTCTTCTCTTTCTGAGTTAATTGCAACAATAGAAAATCTTTTCGACTCTAAAATCGATCAAAACTTTATTGAGAAACTGTTATGGCACTTAACTGGACTTGCTTAGGCTAATGAGGACGAGCGATCAGCGGTAAGAGTAACTGCGGCTATATATAAAAAAATACAGGTAGGCATATTGAGAAGAGGGGAAGTTATGTGGAGCCAGTTTTGTAAAAGTTGTAAAAAAGTAGGATTCGACAAATAAGTGATTTGTCTAAAATGGAGTAAAGTACACTAATGTTACCTATTTTAAGTCTTAAAACAGCTTAATAGTGCTAGTTTTTGAAGATACTATTTCAAAAATTGTCATTCCCCAGGAAAGCGGTAGTAAATTGATTTTTTTTAAGGTGAAAAGCACATTGAATCTATTATCGCCTCCCTAAATGTAAGTGTGAGTGAAAAGTGTTAGTCGTATAAGTATAGTGTTGTAAGTGTAAGTGTGTTTAAGACTCTGGTACCGCGAGGGACGTCTAAATACTCTCAATAGGTGCAGCTAGTCTGCACCCCCTGCTAAATTGAATATCCAACCAACCGCCCCCCCCACCCACAAAATTGTATTAATCCGTCAGTGTACTGACTTCGTAGCTACTTAGTCATTGAGTTACCAGCCCAAGTCGGCTTCTCGTTGTTTTTAACATGCTGGTTTTGATTTTGGATTTTACGGGACGCGTGATGCGAGGAACATGTTTGTATTGATAAATAACAGTGTATTTTGGCGTCGCAAGTCTCGTTAAATTATTAACCACAACACTGCGGAAACTACGAAGAACTTTACCGATTTAAGTGTATGAAACGAATCGTTAATTTAATTTTGGTAGTTGTATTAAAACATCAGTTGTTTTTTAATTAATTCGTAAAGATCAGCTGATTTCATTTAACAGCTGATAGGGTGTAATACGTTTCAGGTTATGTTGTTGAAAACTAGCTAAGTTAGTTTTTCGTGTTTTCGAACAAATTATCGTAATTAAAATACAAAAAAATGTAAGAGAAAACATGTACACGATTTTTATTTTTAGTTCAGTAACAGAAATTTTATATTTTCTTAAACTATTCGAAATGCAGCATTCCAACTAAGATTTTTTTTTTTTGGTTTTTAACGTCCGACTGTCGTGCAGACGATGGGATGATTTATAGCGTATGAGAATGCCAAGCCCTGGCCGGGAATCGAACCCAGGTCCTCGGGGTGAAAGCCCAGTACGCTATCAACTAGGCCACCGAGGAGGCATTCCAACTAAGAAATGCGAAAAGATATTTTTTTATAAACGCTACTCGTCAAATTTTTGGAAATGGTGTGATGGTTATTATTGTCAGTGACAATGCTCCTCTTCCGTATTGCACCTCTAAAGGCGATTCTCCCGCGTGTCCTCTTTTCGTTGCGAACATCACAAGGTGAAGGTAACTGGGCATCAGTAGATGCTTAATTTTCCCCCTTTCAAAGTAACGAGTTAGGTGCTTACCTTGATGACCGTTCCGATTGCTCGTTTTCCAGCGGAAATTCTCTAATAATTAAGTCTGGTATAAAAAACATGTTCAAAGGCAACGCGTTGCGTAAAAAACATGTAACGCAATTATAATAATTATATATTGCGTAAGTTGGTAGTACTTGATAGTGTTCGTACAGTTCCACTTGTCCGACATATGTAGCCTACATTACTAAGTGTTATTTTTTAGCGAATTTATGTTGGAAAATAACCCCCAAGATTTAGCGCTCATTACCAGGCAGAATCCTTTCAGCAGTTTCAAAATGGCAGTCATTTTAAATCTTAAATTAGCCGCCTCGGTGGCTTAGTTGATAGCGTACTGGGCTTTCACCCCGAGGATTCCCGGCCAGGGCTTGGCATTTTCATACGCTATAAATCATCCCATCGTCTGCATTAGCCCAAGTGTGCACAATAGTCGGACGTTAAAAAAAAAATTTTTTTAAATCAAATTTTTTCGGAAATATGATATCAAAAACAGCGTTAAAATCTGCAATATTTAGCTTTAAATTTCAAAAAAAATCCGTTGAAATTACGTAAAAGAGTTTGACGGTCAGGGTTCAATTTTTTGAAATTTAAAATTCTGTTTTATGCAGATTTTAATGTTGGTGAAATAATATTTTCAATATAGTGTAACGTTAAACGGAATATGATTCGGAAATTTGCTACCACCGAGTTAGTCAGGTATGCACTGTAACAATAATTGTAATTTGTTCAATACTTGACGCTTAAAGAAATTAACGACAATTGAATATAAAAATTAAATGGCTTATGAAACAAAAAGATTTATCAAATTACATAATATGATTTTATATCTAATAGTTGATGTTAATCATTATATCGGATTAAATATAACTTTGAATTATGCAACTCAACTGAACTATAAATAGTTTAGTGAACAATCGATTGGGTCGTTGTGTTACGAAAATTGTTTAAAGTACATGAAACAAACCGGTGTTTAAAATTTTTTAATCGATTATTTTTTTAGTCACCCGAACCGATTTTTTTTTAACTTTGTCCCGGATGCCTGAGTAGCCTATAATTTGTCCATATCTTAGATTAAATTAGATTCAAACTAGAAGACGGGACAGGCACTGCGATCAATGGACTTATTGTACAACTATACCTCTTAAGTACTAGTTCAGCATATTGGTGCCCTTAGTAAGTTTTAACAGGCCACTGACCAACTCATTCTGCTGAAGATCACAAGGGCCTCCAACCAGTAAGAGCTTCACAGTCATGGATTATGTGTCGTGCAGTTTCCTTCTTTTTCCTGCACAACTTACACATGGTTTCTACTTGGTATATCTGTCCTGTTCATGTGCACCCTCAGGCCTTAGTTGTGATCTGCCCAAGGCGTCTGGCCCTTTTATCTCTCCGTATGGAACCCTGCTTTTGAGGAGCTTATTATGGGAATGCCCATGAAGGTTATCCCATCTTGCCTGGTGTTGCTTATTAATCAACCTATTAATAGCAGACCTGGCCAACGACATAGAAATCCCTAAAGCCGGCTCAGGTCCGATAAACTCAGATGCAGATCCCAGTCCAGCCAGTCGGTCTGCCTTCTCATTATCCTTAGTCTTCTTTCTTATGCCCCGAAAATTAGTGAAAAGTAACTCGGTTTCTCAGGGACAGAGCATTGAGGTTCTTCCTACAATCCCATACCAGCTCGGAACGAATTGTAGGACCTGCTAGGGCTTTTATTGCTGCTTGATTATCGGAGTCTTCTTGAAGGCCCGTTTCAGGTTCTCCCGAACACAGTCAAAATTGGCCATTAATTCAGCCTAGAATACTGTTGCATGCTGTCCCAGGACCTTTCTTCAACCCTGCTCTCAGGCTGTACACTTGACTGTCTTGAAGCCGTACTGTATCTTCCCAACACATGATTTCCATCCTCAAATGTCTAGATGACATCAAAGGGTCTAGAGATTATGTTTTTGACTATCTGATCATCTGATCAGTCCCAATCATTAGAATCGGGTCACTGATCTTTACTGTGATCGTAGCATGCCCCAAAATTAAGGATAGTCATACACCACCTGCCCATATCTTGTAACTATTAAAAAAAAGGTTTTAGCTAAATTTTCGTATTCAGAACCACCCGAAAATGTTCTGGTAAACAATTTTTGCTCAAATATAGGTTACAAACAAAACGTATGGGCTGCTATTTTACCGAAAATCCGGTTTAGCTGCTGCATATTAAAATTCACAAATAAATGGTTTGATATGCAATTTAAATAGAGAAATATTAATTTTGTATTTTAGCTCGAACATGTGTTTCGTACGTAAACTTTGAGGTTATATTGAATAGCCTTTTTCATGGGTTTTTTCTTTATGCCATGTATAACATGCAAACGTTGCGAGCAACTAAGGAAGAAAGCTTGCTGTAAGTTGATGTTTAGGAAGGTTGGGCCGCAAAGGAGGCAAGTGTGTTCATTTACGTAAAAGTATTTTCTTCTTCCCATACTTGCTAAAACTGTTAACTTTGAGGCATGAAGTTGTACACCGTTAAATAGATAGCTGCACTTCGTACACTTTATTTCCTTATAGTGCTGCTATCTACACTGCAGCGTTCGTACTACATACTGAAGGTCATCCACTTAGAAAACGTCCTGCTAAGAACCCCAGTGTGGTAGAGAGAAAAATGTGCGAGTGAGAGGTCGAGTTCCCACTCTCTCATCACAGCTTCATTTCCCTTCAGTATCGCTGAGTATAGGTCAGCCGCTCATAAAATGGCCTGCTAAGAACACTAGTAGGACAAAAAAATGTGCGAGTGAAAGGTCGAGTCCCAACTCTCGCCACAGCTCCTCCTTTTCTTTCACATCGCTGAGTAGTAACAGTTTGTCGACTCAGATTGGCAAAGTCGTGTCACTGGACTGGTGGAGGGAGATGGAGGGGAATTCTCGCGCAGGCCATTTACTAAGTAGCTGCACTATAAAACATACAAACGTTATCCAACGAACAGATTCTCATTAATTTTGTCTGGTTACGGACTCGAATGAAGAAACGGAGGAGTCCGCCGTCGCTATTCAATCAAGTCAACAGAAACTCGCGGACGGACGTTTTCCATGAATCGAAGCCGACGTCTACGCATGTCCTTCTCAAGTATGCGGGACCGGTGACACGCCGGACAGCGCCGCTATTGGTCACTTCTGTTACCGTTACAACCAGACCGACCAATCGGATCTCGTCCCGGTCATACCAAATACGAACAATTTTTTCTATCACTCTGCTTAGCTTTCATGCAGCGACATCCTTTATCCAGAAGAAGGATGTGGGTAATTAACTGGAACGATGTTTGTCGAGACAATCCTCCGGTTCTTTGTAAAATCAGCGATGCTTCGTGTAAACGTTCTCACATTCAATTTGTATTGTTTTATAAAGTCAGCTGGCAGCTGGGTGGAATTAATCAAACCAAATGGCATTTTTACAGTTGTAATATACATTGTCGTACTTTTTTTTACGTCTATACTTTACGCCAGTTAAACTAATAAGGATGAGGGATCAGCGTTAACGGTAAGGGAAAAGCAATGGGAATCCTGCAGCTCAAAAACCTTTAGGTGCGCAGTTCAGAGACGCAGCAGACTGACTGATGCTTTATCCATATCGACCACCGAACCCTTCTGTACAGTATATTATTTTATTTATTAATAAGCCGCCTCGGTGGTCTAGTGGATAGCGTACTAGGCTTTCACCCCGAGGACCCGAGTTCGATTCCCGGCGAGGGCTTGGCATTTTCATACGCTATAAATCATCCCCATCGTCTGCATTAGCCCAAGTGTGCACAATAGTCGGACGTTAAACTCAAATTATTAATATACATACAGAAAAACTCAGATACATGTATGCTATCCATCTGTAGAGTGTTCCCTACTAAATTAGTCTCAAAATACAATAAACAATCCATTAATAATTATATACATCAACTAAACATTTTTTATATTTGTAGGCTGCTATAAAATATGATAACCAAACAATTTTGACCAATTTAAATACTCGATACACTCTTTCTTACTTAATAAAGGCGCCTCGGTGGCCTATTTGATACCGTGCTGGGCTGGGCTTTCACCCGAGGTTCCAGGTTCGATTCCCGGCCAGGGTTTGGCATTTTCATACGCTATAAATCATCCCATCGTCTGCATTAGCTCAAGTGTGCACAACAGTCGGACGTTAAACACAAAAAAAAATCTTATTAAGTGATAAATATTCTCTATTTTTATCTTATTGCATATTGACACACACACACACACACACACACACACACACACACACACACACACACACACACACACGCCTCCTTAGTCCTTTATACTGGAAAATTTACATTTATCAACTCTTATCTTAAAAATATAAAAAGTGAATTGCAAACTATTACTATTACATACATAATGATTTTTTTTAAATCAAAATTTAATTCTTTATGAAAACTGTGAAATTTTGAATTTTGTGCCTTAAACATCAAGTTATTCCTAAACACTGTTTTAATACAATCTTGTAATCATTCTGTGCTCAACTTTATATTGTTACTGTCCAGATATTTATATAAATATGTACATTATGTTTTCCACATAAAAGTTTAAAGTCCTTCAAACAAAATACTTCTTTTTTTTAATGATGTAATGATCTCTTCTGCCAATAGCTTGGGTGTCATGACCTTTCCTGTGTTATGAGGAAAAGTCCTTCAAACACAGAACTGTTTTTGATGTTGCTCTGTTTTGCGGTTGGGGGGAAATAGGGAACAAACAGTGAAGTAACAGCTGAATCAACATATATGTGCAAGGGTTGCATCACTACTGAGTCTCGCTTTGCATTCTGGAAGTAATTTTTGCCGGTTTGGTGTTCTGGAATACAGCCAGAATCCGGGGCAAATTTATGAAAATTGAGTGTTAAACGATGCGTTTTTGAGGTTACCTGAAGGAAAGGTATACGTTTCGTAATAACTTAAGTGTACAGAAAAGCAGCGTGTATTTACGCGTGTAATTTATTTTGGACTGATATAAATTGTAAGGCCTCCCAAACTGTGATTTGGACATTACAAGGTTGATTTTTATGTTATCGACACTCACTCATTCAATCGCGCGCGCGCACACACACACACACACACACACACACACACACACACACACACACACACAAATTGAGAAAAGTAAAATAGAGGTAAAGATCGGTGCTCATATCAATGTCAATGCTGGCAGCTCTTGACAGGTCATTTTCCAATAGAACTTTGCTAAATATAACTAGATTATGTTAGAATAAACTGCTTCTACTTCTACCTGCACCACCTATTTTCTTCTTCTCCTTTCACCCCATATGTCCGCTTCCTCTATCTCTTTATCTTCTGCTTACACCACAACTCCTCTTCTTTCTCTTAATCTTTTACTTCTTAAATTTCTTCCTCCACCTCTATAACGTAGATTGTCTTGATCAACTGCTCCCTACATTCGTCTACGTAGCCGGTAACCTACTCCAGCTCACTGGATCCACATCCTTCTGAGGGAAAACAGTTCCTTGGGGCAGTATACAGCAGTTTTCCACGCTGAGTTGATGATCATTAATGACTGTGTTCAGGAGAATTCGAAACAACTTCAAGAAGACTTGTATTCATATTTATACCGATAGTCAGGCAGCAATAACACCACTTGAGAGTTCTATAATTCACTCCAAGTTGGTTTGGGAGTGTCGTTACTACCTCGACACTCTGTCCCTGAGAAACCGGGTTACCTTACACTGGGTTGCGGGAGGAACGTTGA
Source organism: Callitettix versicolor (assembly GCA_022606455.1). Lineage (NCBI taxonomy): Eukaryota > Metazoa > Arthropoda > Insecta > Hemiptera > Cercopidae > Callitettix > Callitettix versicolor. The sequence continues at coordinate 16,945,721 of CM040188.1, read as the reverse complement.
GGCAGACCAACTGACTGGGCTGGTATCTGCACCTTTCCTGGACCTGAGCAGGCTTTAAAGATTTCTCTGTCGTTGGCCGGGTCTGCTATAAAGAAATGGATAAAAACAAGCTGAAACCAACCATCATGGGCATTCAAATAGCAAGCGCAAGAAAGATTCACTATGGGAGACTTAGAGGAGTAGGTGTTAACACACTCAGGAAAATCATGGGGCTCACAGCAAGACACTATAGGTTGAGTGCGCACATGAGCGGGATGGAGAAACCATGTATAGGTTATGCAGGGAAGAGAAGGAAAATGCAACACATTTTTTTATTATGAGGTTCTTCTTAACAGGAGGCTAAGGGTTTTTTTTATTTCCAGGACGCTGAGTACATTCAGCGCAGGATGAGCTAGTCAGTGGTTTGCGCGCGTGCGCGCGCGTGTGTGTGTGTTTTAGCTCACAGAAGGAAGAAGAGGAAGATGAGTTAGAAGTAGAAAAAGAAGAGAAAAAAGGAGATCGGTGTAAAAGTAGAAGAAATAACATTCAAAAAAAAAAAAAAAAAAAAAAAAAATATATATATATATATATATATATATGTATGTGTGTGTGTGTGTGTGTGTGTGTGTGTGTGTGTGTGTGTGTGTGTGTGTGTGTGTGTGTGTGTGTGTGTGTGTGTGTCTTAAGTCTCGAGTGTTTAAACAGAACTGTGTGTGGTGTTCTTTCAGAACGATAACAGCACAGAATCAACGAAGAACGCAGTCGCAGATAATCTCATTAGTTTGCTTTTCCAATCTGTGCGCGACGCATCGATCATGTTTTAGTAGGCTTTGCGATCACGTGATCGCCGATAATAAAGTAGAAAAACAGCAAGGCGGCTTGTCTTCGGGGAGCAAATATTGTGAAAACAAAGAGCAACTTGGTACGTACTGCGGTCCGCATCTGATTATAGGTACACTCGTGGACAGTGTACGTAGACCTTATCCGGATTGATTTAACATTTGATACAGGATAACAGATCAGATTTCGCAGAACATTATTGCCAGGATTTACACGAGATTTTTGCGGTTATAACGATGAATAGCGTTTTAATGTATTTGATTTACTAAACGCTGTAATTCAGCCATTTTTAGAAAATTACTTTAGGGCTACAAAGCCCCTCAGTTTTTGAACCCCTTCGGAGAAAGTTTAGAAGAATCTTTAGTTTAAAAATATGAGTAACCAAAGAAATTAGTTGTATGCTATACGAGAGTTTCTTCCCTACAGAAAATCTTCGTAAGCATCTGCAAATACAGTTGTATTGCTGCATTCTGAGTGCAAATTAAGATATTTAACTGGTAAATTAAGATATTAACTGGTAGTTCAAAGAACATTAGACCTCGCACTATACTCTTAAGTAAGCATCTGCAAATACAGTTGTATTGCTGCATTCTGAGTGGTCTCTCGGTAAATTAAGATATTTAACTGGTAGTTCAAAGAACATTAGACCTCGCACTATACTCTTAATTAATGTACGTTTTCCTCCAATTTAATCGGCAATCGTAATATTTTCGAAAAATGTTTCTGTATCAACTTTATTGGACATTTTACGTTCTTTCTCCATGAAGCGGTCAAAATTGATAGGTTTTGCCGTTCAGCCAGTATCACGTGAAATGATCTGCAACTTAACAACGTTGAATTCGAGCCCGGCGTCTTGAAACGGAAGTGAATTGGGGAAAAAAAATTACACACAAGTCTTTAGGGCTTTATACAAGGTATGGAAACAATCGGCCGGTGCGTTTGATTAAAATTGCGTCATCATTAAATCGAAAGTCTGCCATTTTGAACAAATGTTACACACACGGCATTTTGGGCTTTGTTCAGGATTTCCAATCTTACCAGATTTCAATATCGGTTAATGCTTTCAGCTGAAACTGCGTTCTCGTTATTGTAAATCAGAGGCAGCCATTTTGAAACGGAAGTGAAAATTCGCCAAAATTTAACAGAAATAGTTTTTTCTTAATTACGTGTATTAAGCAAAATTTATGTTGTATTGCTATATCTGTCTAGAAGCTTAGACAAGAAGCGCTGTTTAGAAAACATAGAAAAAAAGAAGACACACAATATCTAATTAAGCAAAATACGATGAACCGATTTCGAGAAATTATGCCGCTTTTACGGTGTTTGTTTCAGACGTTAGTAATATAGTATTAGGGAACATTGTAACACGGAAAGTGTGTGCATTTTTTGGGTCGTGCAACTTGAACGTGAGTGGAAATTTTAAAATGACCCAAATTTTTTCGCATGCGCAGCTAATTAAAAATCTAACTGGCAGAGAAATCATAAATTGTAAATTATTCTTAAAACAGTGTTAATGAGTTTTAAACTTGTCCAAAATAACATAAAATTGATTCTTTTTACCGTGACCTGAAATTTTCTTAATTTCAAATGTTTGATACACTTATTTTATTTACAAATCTTCGCAAAATCAGAAATAATTGTGCTCACTTAAATTTGAGAATTTTGATTTGCCCGTTACCAATTTTCCTGTTTTTAGATTGACGTTAGGAATAAAGTCTTGTATGCTCAGGCTCCAAGCTCCAGGACCTGAATGAGACAATGGGGACAGTCGGTGCAGAAGCAAATACCATGTCCTGCGTTCATGGGTGTACTGTTTGGTTTAGTTACTCTGCACGAAATGAGCACGGATCTGCACGTTTTAAAGGTTCAAATATTGCGTTTTAGTAACTTTCAAGCTTGCAATTTTGGTAAGATTTTATTTAAATTTGGCGGGAAAGTCGATCTTTGGTAACAACTTGGGTAAGTTCATTACCCAGCAATATCCATTCAGCAGTTTCAAAATGGCGGTAATTTGAATTCTTTAAAACTTCATAACTTTTGCTTACACTTTTTTTGTAAATTTGTTTGTACCATCGTAATAGAGTCACTTAATGTCCCGCAGGGTTTACTTAGTCACTTAATGAATTAGGGTTAAAATCTGCATAAATAAACATTTAAAATTTTCAAATTCCACTAAAGATACGAAAATAAATCTGACGTCGGTCATGGTTTATTTTCATTTCATAAAATTTGATGTGGTCAAATACGCTAATATAATGGAAAATTTGATGTGGTCAAATACGCTAATATAATGGAAAATTTGATGTGGTCAAATACGCTAATATAATAGAAAATTTGATGTGGTCAAATACGCTAATGTAATGGAAAATTTGATGTGGTCAAATACGCTAATATAATGGAAAATTTGATGTGGTCAAATACGCTAATGTAATGGAAAATTTAATGTCAAATACGCTAATATAATGGAAAATTTGATGTGGTCAAATACGCTAATATAATGGAAAATTTGATGTGGTCAAATACGCTGATATAATGGAAAATTTGATGTGGTCAAATACGCTAATGTAATGGAAAATTTGATGTCAAATACGCTAATATAATGGCAAATTTGATGTGGTCAAATACGCTAATATAATTGAAAATTTGATTCATTCTTGGCAAAAAAACAATTTCGGTAATAACTTAATCAAGTTCGTTACCCAGAAATATTCGTTCAACAGTTTCACAATGGCGAAACTTTTTTGCCACTTTTTTTGGAACAATAATTTCTCCCTTGACGGCGATCGAGGTTCATTTTTATATTTTCAATTTAATTTTAAAATTTTAAAAACTAATATATGCCGATTGTTATAATGAAATCAAATTCTGAAAAATGTGTAAGATTAATATAAATATTGTTGGAAATTCGCTTCCATCAGGTCAGCGAGACCTGCGTGACACTATTATGTCAGGTGGATCGTTGTGCCAACTTTTCAATCCAAAAGTAGGAAATAAGTTGAATCACGTGTAACGTAAGCGTGATCTTAAATCGAGTAAACCTTTTTTTTTTTTTAATTAACCAGTTTTATCTGACCGAGACAGGGTTAGAACAATGCAATCTAATAGTAGCTAATAGGCTACAGCCTAGATTAATATCTACGTATATTGAATGTAATAAAATGTTTCGGCAGAAAAATGCGTCATCGTCAGGTAAGCGCCCGGAGGCTGATTGATACGGGGCGCGGAGGTAATTAGGCTGCCCGAGGCCGTGTAACCCTATGTTTACTATCAATTATTGCCTACTCAAGAGCAGAGATTCACTGGTGGGGTAATCGTTCTCCCGGGGCGACTCGATTAAACAAAAAAATAACGAGGAATATGATGGTCTCATTGAAAGACTTGATTTTGTTACTGAATATGCTGGTCTATTATGCGAGACGAGACAGAAGTTGAGATTAGTAAAAGTTAACGTTTAAATTAACTGACGTAAAAGAACGGAAATTTAATAAAAAAATAATCACGGCACGTGATAGAATTTTTTTGGTTGACGTAATAGAAGCGAATTTCCAAAAGTACTTTCATCTTACCCTTTTTGAAATTCTGATTTCACCACATAATTACATTTACAATCTGGCATATATTAGCACTATAAACTTTCAAATCACATTGAAAATACGAATACGAACCCTGACCGCCGTCAAAATAATTTCGATGAATTTTTAACATTCAACATTTTTTGTAATTTTTAACGCTAAGACAGTGAAATCTTATTTTCAAAAACTTTTAAAGACACAAAAGTTACGATTTTTTAAAATTTGAAATGGCCGTCATTTTGAAACTGTTAAACGAATTTTGTGCTGGTTAACGAACTTGTCTAAGCTATTATCAAAATCGATTTTTGTGCCAAGTTTGAATAAAAACGGATCAAAAGTGCGAACGAAGCGTGCTGACACAGGGTGTTTATTTTCAGGTCCGGATCTTACCATAAATCACTATCGACACGTTTTGACAGCATGGATCAGCTATCGTTTTTTACAACTTCGGTACAATAACTCAAGTAACTTGACGAGGACAGGTGATCCATAGACTGCTATCGAAACGTTTCGACATTATGGATCAACTCTCGTTCTTAACAATTTACATACAATAACTCAAGTAACCTGAGAGCAAATCGATTCATAAGCTACTATCGAAACGTTTTATTGATTCTATATATAGCCTACACATTTTTTTTAAAGCGAAAAGCACATTAAGGCTATTATCGCCTCCCTAAATTTAATTGTGAGTATAAAGTGTTAAAATCGCAAGTTTAGTGTTGTGTGTGTAAGACTCGGGTACCGCGAGAGACGTCTAAATCCTCTCAATAGGTGCAGCTAGTCTGCACCCCCTGCGGGGTAGCCTACACAATTTATAGCGGATGTAGGAATAATCTGTTATAACATGAATATTCCAATGACAAACTAACACTGTTAGAAAGCATGGACATCCGTTTGCACGTTTGCAAAAATGTCAGTCATTTCACGTTTTGAAAAAAAAATAACTTATTTTCAGTCTGTAATTTGAATATAATAAAAATACACTTTTAAAAAATAGTCAATAAAAATAAACTTTATGTACATAACAATCCTTTAACTTTGGAACATTTGTTCTGCTTCCGGTCACTAAAATATCATTACAATAGACTGAAAGACAAATTCCTAAATTCGAACATTATCACTAGAAAAAAAGTATCCAGTTACCTAAGCAGTAAAAATAGTATAAGAGCAATTAATGTATTCAGTTTACTTCCAAATGAATTGAAAACTATAAACATTTAGTTTGCAAGAAAAACAATGTTAAAGAAATGGATTGTATCAAATTTATAGCAACTCTCAAGATTTATATTACTAGAGTTAAACTATGATATATATATATATATATATATATATATATATATATAACAAAATTGTATATGATGTTTACTTTATTATTTCTTTTGTATTAATAATTTATATTGTTATATATTATTTAGTTTAAAGTTTTGTGCCAAGCCGCAAGACTGGTAACTTCATTACCTCTTTAGGATATATGGGATTGCTTGTAATTTTAATGTATTATTCTTGGTTAATAATAAATACACATTTATATAGGTTTCAAGTGTGCTCACAATAGTGAAATTATATTTTCAAAAAAATATGAATATTGTTACTTTTTGGAAATTCGCTTCCATCACGTCTGCGTGCGGCGGATTATTTACGTACGAATACTGTATATTTAAAAACGCACTGAATTCAGGGATCTGCGCCAAGGTGATCCGGACCCGTTACCCGTTACCTACCACAGACAAGCTTCCTTGTATGGGTCTGGCAGGGTTTGGCAAGTCCGAAAGATGACCCTATTTTGTTTGGTAGCCTGTTTGTTTTATATTATTTTTGTGGCTGTAATAAACTAGCCGATCACTGCATGTTGAACTGTACCGAAGCGTGACAGGTAAACTTTGTTGTAACAACAAAATGGCGTCGTCCACGTGATATGTCTGTTGGTGGTGTACACGCTGGTTGGTAATGATTATTTTGAAATTAGTTTTGTGTAAGCTGTATAAATATTATCCCAACTGTAATAAATACAGTTGCATAATCTGTATACGCCTAAGTCACCTTCAAGCGCGGTTTGTTTATATTCTGAGCGATTTATTTATTTGTATATAAAGCCACGTTGCGTGCAGATAGTATCACTTATGTTAACAATATTTCAATATGCATCTCTTGTTCACTGTATGAGTAATGTGCTTATTGTTTCAAACTGCGGCCGTTATGTTCTGTGCCTGTTGTAAGCTGCCTTTTCCTTTGTAAAGTCACAAGTTTTAATTAATCTATGCAGCCTGTCTGTGATTGTTACGTTACACATTCAAGCAGCAGAGCTTTTAAAAACTAAGAATTTTTTGAGTTTCATATCTATGCGAAATAGGTTTATAACGTAGTTGGATCTGTTGATATTATTTCCTTTAATTCCACAGGAGACATAGGGCTGCAACGATGGCCTCCAACGCTCTCGTTTCTGTGCCACACACTTCAGCTTTTTCCAGGTCTTTCCCTCTTCCTTAATTTTCTCAACCGTCCTTCTCAAAATCTCTGAGGCCTTCCTCTCCTTCCCTGCGGATTCCTCGTTCACAAATGCTGCTGTTGGGCCTACATTTGTTATGGTGTTTGGCCAGTGGATTCTAAAAATCCTTCAGACATTTATTAATGATCACTTTACGATAGGCTTAGTAATTTTCCAAGTTTGGCAATAAAACGCGACAGACTTAATGTTACTTTCAAATATATTTAGTTCTGTCTTTCTCCTTAATTGTTGCGTGCGCCAGATTGAGTGAAGCTGTGCTTCCTTTGTGCTACGTCTTCCTCCGTCCCTCCAGTTGTTGAGGCAACACTTCCCAAATATTGGAACCGCTCAACACGCTCAATCCTCTCGTTGCCGAGTGAAGCTGTGCTTCCTTTGTGCTACATCTTCCTCCGTCCCTCCAGTTGTTGAGGCAACACTTCCCAAATATTGGAACCGCTCAACACGCTCAATCCTCTCGTTGCCAACGAAGAGCTCTCCTTTACTTCTATTCTTTATCTGCATCTCCTTTGGTCTTATTGCCATTTTTTCCAGTCCGACTTTACGATCCTCTATACTCACTCTAACTTCTCTTTCATATAATTCAACTTACGTGATAGATTTTTTTTTATTTTAAGGCGAAAAGCACATTGATGCTATGTCTGCCTCCCTAAATGTAAGTGTGAGTGTGTTAAAGTCGTAAGTGTAGTGTTGTGGGTGTAATTGTGTAGAAGGCATCATCATCAGTCTCAACTAATCCCCATTGTAATCCTAGGTGTCCTATGAACTCCACAAATCGCTTTATTTAGAACCATCAGGATTTATTAGAATTATAATGCAAAATTCTGAGTATCAGTCTCCACTGTATATGTAGATTTTGAAAACGCTTTTGATTGAATAGAGAACAGTTTTCGTCGTAAGGATAGCCTTTAAAACTGTAAATACAATCAAAAAACCATAAATGTGATAGTTTTCGTCTTAAGGATAGTCTTTAAAATTGTAAAGACAATCAAGGAACCATAAATGTGATAGCTTTTTTTCGTAAGGGTAGTCATTAAAACTGTAAAGACAGTCAAGAAAACGTGAATGTGGTAGTTTTCTTCGTAAAAGTATTCCTTGAAACTGTAAAGACAGTCAAGAAAACGTGAATGTGGTAGTTTTCGTCGTAAAAGTATTCGTTGAAACTGTAAAGACAGTCAAGAAAACATGAATGTGGTAGTTTTCGTCGTAAAAGTATTCGTTGAAACTGTAAAGACAGTCAAGAAAACATGAATGTGGTAGTTTTCGTCGTAAAAGTATTCGTTGAAACTGTAAAGACAGTCAAGAAAACATGAATGTGGTAGTTTTCGTCGTAAAAGTATTCGTTGAAACTGTAAAGACAGTCAAGAAAACATGAATGTGGTAGTTTTCGTCGTAAAAGTATTCGTTGAAACTGTAAAGACAGTCAAGAAAACATGAATGTGGTAGTTTTCGTCGTAAAAGTATTCGTTGAAACTGTAAAGACAGTCAAGAAAACATGAATGTGGTAGTTTTCGTCGTAAAAGTATTCGTTGAAACTGTAAAGACAGTCAAGAAAACATGAATGTGGTAGTTTTCGTCGTAAAAGTATTCGTTGAAACTGTAAAGACAGTCAAGAAAACGTGAATGTGGTAGTTTTCTTCGTAAAAGTATTCCTTGAAACTGTAAAGACAGTCAAGAAAACGTGAATGTGGTAGTTTTCGTCGTAAAAGTATTCGTTGAAACTGTAAAGACAGTCAAGAAAACATGAATGTGGTAGTTTTCGTCGTAAAAGTATTCGTTGAAACTGTAAAGACAGTCAAGAAAACATGAATGTGGTAGTTTTCGTCGTAAAAGTATTCGTTGAAACTGTAAAGACAGTCAAGAAAACATGAATGTGGTAGTTTTCGTCGTAAAAGTATTCGTTGAAACTGTAAAGACAGTCAAGAAAACATGAATGTGGTAGTTTTCGTCGTAAAAGTATTCGTTGAAACTGTAAAGACAGTCAAGAAAACATGAATGTGGTAGTTTTCGTCGTAAAAGTATTCGTTGAAACTGTAAAGACAGTCAAGAAAACATGAATGTGGTAGTTTTCGTCGTAAAAGTATTCGTTGAAACTGTAAAGACAGTCAAGAAAACATGAATGTGGTAGTTTTCGTCGTAAAAGTATTCGTTGAAACTGTAAAGACAGTCAAGAAAACATGAATGTGGTAGTTTTCGTCGTAAAAGTATTCGTTGAAACTGTAAAGACAGTCAAGAAAACGTGAATGTGGTAGTTTTCTTCGTAAAAGTATTCCTTGAAACTGTAAAGACAGTCAAGAAAACGTGAATGTGGTAGTTTTCGTCGTAAAAGTATTCGTTGAAACTGTAAAGACAGTCAAGAAAACATGAATGTGGTAGTTTTCGTCGTAAAAGTATTCGTTGAAACTGTAAAGACAGTCAAGAAAACGTGAATGTGGTAGTTTTCGTCGTAATAGTCGTTAAACCCGTATGGTTGGTCGTTACATAATCAAAGACTTTTCGTAAATAACGTTAATTCAGTTGTTTCCGCTTTATGTACGGCAGTTAAAGCCGTATAGACGAGCATTTAAGTGGTAAGGAGTAACATCGTGGTGTATTTTGATCGCCACTGTTCGGACTTGGATGACGCCTTTCGTGTCATACTACTACCACTGACCACGTTAGCTATCCGTCTCAGTTACATAACTGCTAAAAACCTAAATACGTAGGTTCGGTTTCGTTTACATCCGCTAGCTCTGTATAACCAGGCAAAGGATATTGTAATTGCTGAACTATAATTACAAGTTCCGCCTAAAGACATGGCTTGATATCACCTTATCTCACAGGCCGCGGTTTAATCACTATCATCTCTTAGCGTAAATTGTACGTACTCTATATTATTTACAAATGATTCTTCTTGTCTCTATGTACGTTGGTAATACGTTCTTTACATGTAAAGTAGCATCAGCTGTAATCATAGTATAATTTGAATTGGCGGGGGGGGGGAAGGAGGTGGTAGCAAGGTAATTACCTCTCCCACGGCAATCTGCAGTGCTGAATTGCTAAACGTATACGTGCGGTAGTTTGTTTAAAATAAGCTTCAAATATTAAGACTAAAAACGAAATTTTGTTGGCTTTGAATGAGCTTGTCGTTCATTCAATTTTTTTTTGTGTGTTTAACGTCCGACTATTGTGCACACTTGGGCTAATGGAGACGATGGGATGATTTATAGTGTATGAAAATGTCCTGGCCGGGAATCGAACCCGAATCCTCGGGGTGAAAGCCCAGTACGCTATCAACTAGACCCCCGAGGCTGCTCATTCATTCCATATTGGTGGATATTGCGTCACAACAAATCGATCGATGTAGGGGATTTAAATTTCGCGGGAAGCGTATCCAATACTCTTGCAAACTGTATTTTAAATTTAAAAATTAAAACATTACATGTTTTGCAGTAAATTGATGATTAGGAAATTTAACAAAAAAAGGCGGAACATTTATTTAAAGCGTAATATACACAAAACATCACAACGGGTAAAATTTACAATAAAACAAGTTTATATTGAAAATAATTTGTTGAAACAACCTATAAATGTTTTTTTAATGATTGAAATTAAAACTTTTTCGATTATTTCGAAACAAAGCTTTGTTGCGATAATTTTCTTTCTACATTACATGAAGTAATTAGAGCTTATGTAAACTTTGAAATGTCTGAAGGGCTTTAAAGCGGTTAATTACTTCAAAATCTTCATTTTCTTTTCTTCTTCTTTTTATTTTGTTGTTGTTGTTGTTGTTGTTATTTCAAGGCGAAAAGCACATTGAGGCTATTATCGCCTCCCTAAATGTAAGTGTGAGGTAAAGTGTTAAAGTCGTAAGTGTAAGTGTTTGTTAGACTCGGGTACCGCGAGGGACGTCTAAATCCTCTCAATAGGTGCGGCTAGTCTGCACCCCTGCGGGGCTTTTATTTTCTTATTAAGGATCCCAAGAAGCTTGTTTTTGATCCGTAGTCAGTTTTGAATAGCCTGGATTTTTGTTTAATACTCAGTTGATTTCGTCTACGATTTTTACCAGGACATGATTTAAGCTCCAAGAAGAATGCTATAACCTCCAAAGTACTTGTGGAGCAATATTCTTTTTTAAGAAGTTTTCAAGTAGGCCTATCTTTGCGATTTTTTAAAATTATAATTTATAAAGGCAAGGTATTTTGTTTTTGTTTTTTATTTTAGTTCTGAAGGAATGACTTACTCATTTCATTACTCACGTTCTGTTTGGGGGGGTAGCATAAGAATTTTATAAAGACTTCGGGCATAACAAAAAAATTGTTGGGTAACTCATGTAAACCGTACATTTCTTTTATTTCAAATTTTGTACAGTGAGTGTACTTATGTGACCAAATTTTTAGTAAAATCTGATATGATGGCTTTTTTAAAATTATGCTCTGTTGTGGATGTCTGATACCAGATTTGCTGCGGAAGTTGTAGTAATCTTTTCGCTGTGCTCTATAATTTTCAACTTTCTGAAGAATCAAAATATCAAAAATCTTCTCTTTTGAATACTGTTAATTTGTTAATCAATTTGTTTTTTTCTTTAAAAGTTTTTAGCGCTATGATTTCAATAACTCCTTACTGGATTTAAATTATTGAATTTCAAATATCCCAGGAACAAAAACGTTCGCCCCAAAATTCTTACTGTTATTAAATGTAAACGTACTAGAATGATAACCTTTATTAGAGATATGTGAGCGTCGCTGCTGTTGGCATCTTGTGGCAGAGTATTCAACTACAGTTAAATATACTACAATACTGTCTATTTTCCTTGCACTTTCAGCATTCGTAGCGGCAGGTAGTTCAACTACTTGGACTTTGGCTGCTAATATCGAGCACGCTGTTTATAATGGTGGCTGTACTTCTAGTCCGTTTATATCCAATGTTGCTGTTACTAAACCAGTGCTTTGTTATTGAGTAGGGCGACGCTAATGATATACCAGTCCCCGAGGCCATAAGCCGATATCGGTATATTTACAGCTGCCAGCGTAGGATATATCCAGTGTACGTTTAAATACTAAGCCTGAATGTTTAAGTTGTTCCTTCTTTGTTTACAGACCTGATGATGACTGCACGCAGTTTCTCTGACCCTGGAGTCACCACCTATTCACAGCTGCTGTTTGACGTAGCCAGAGATCAACTAGTGCTGGGAGCGAGGTGAGTACCACAATACACCTTTAGGTCATTCTGTTTATACAAAAATTATATTAACAATTTAAATACAGTATTTCTGTGACAAGGTACAACTTTTCGAAAACGATATTTGAGTCCGGTTACGAATTGAGCAGGTACGAAATGGTCCGTGTTGTGGTGAACAGACGTCCGTTGTTCGGAAAAAATAATTATCGTACGTAAAAGCAAAATGACAAATTTAGAAACTTTTAAAAAAATTATTTGAACACGGTACGAATTGAGCAACTGTGAGTGGAGTACGGACGTTAATGTAGCAGCAAATAATTCCAGCAGGTCATAGCAAAAGTACGAATTGAGCAATTTTTAAAACAGTGTTTAAGCCCGAGTATGAATTGAGCAACTGTAAGCGGGGAATATGGACGTTAATGTTCGAACAAATCCAGGTGGTTAAAACAGAAGTACGAATTGAGCAACTGTTCGTGGTGAACAAACGTCAATTGTTCGAACTAATTATTCTCGTACGTAAAAGCAAAATGGCAAGTATAGGAACTTTTTCAAAACTATTTGAAACCGGTACGAATTGAGCAACTGTGTTTGTGAAGTACGGACGTTAATGTAACGGCAAATAATTCCAGCAGGTCAAAGCAAAAGTACGATTTGAGCTTTTAAAACAGTTTTTAAACCCGAGTATGAATTGAGCAACTGTTCGTGGTGGGCAGACGTTAATTGTTCGAACAAATTACCGTACGTAAAGTTTTAGAAAATGTTTGACCTCGGTACGAACTGTGCGTATGAAGTACGGGCGTTAATGTAACAGCAAATAATTCCAGTAGGTCAAAACAAAAATACGAATGCGCAACTTTTCAATAACTATTACTAATTGAGCAAGTTCGGATGAGGATTATAGAAGTTAAAACAGATGTATTGCTTTTTGTTAGGTAATAAACTTGCCGAAGCTCGTAGTACAATAAATTCTTGTGCAAAGTCTGTACCAACGAGACAAGTTGCCAACTACGATTTTTATAAATTTTGCAAATTATCTCGCCGGGGTTTTTTGTTATTCAAAACACAACCGGACTACGCTGTTCATTAACCTTATTACAGATCGTAGTCCATGTTTGTACTCGGTGAAAGTTAAAACAACAGAAGAGGATTTTAAATTGCGCCACTAGAGTATGCAACAGTCATTCCTCAGCTAGCTCTAGCAGGCACTGGATAGAAATTATACGTGTGGCATGTAACCTTTCAGATAATAACTCCAGATCAGATGTTAATTAAAATCATATGGTTTAAATGCCACCTGTACGGTGACATAAATATAGAGTCGCTGACCGTCCTGATTTTACCGAGAGTGTTATGTTCGAAAAAATTATACCAATTTTGTTTTTTAACGTTTTTTTGGATTTTGCGGGACGCGTGATGCGAGAAACATGTTTATATTTATATATAACAGTTTATTTTGCGCGTCGTAAGTCTCGTATTAAATTAATTATAATTAAAAATTTCTGTTTCCGCCGGGGATCGAACCGGGGACCTTGCCCGTTGAAATCACACGCAATAACCACTACACTATGGAAACAACGAAGAAGTTTGACCGATTTACGTATATGAATAAATCGTTAATTTTGGTAGTTAAGTTAAAAGATCAATTGTTTTATATTAATTCGTAAAGATCAGCTGATTTTACTGAACAGCTATAATAACTTTGAGGGTTATGTGTTAAAAAACTAGCTATGGTTATTTGTCGTTTATATTAATTCGTAACGATCAGCTGATGGGCTGTAATAAGTTTCAGGTTATGTTGTTAAAAACTGGCTATGTGTAATTTGTCGTGTTTTCGAACAAATTATCGTAATAAAAAATGGAGAGAAAACATGATGCGTGATTTTGATTTTTGGTTCAGTAACAGAAATTTTTTTCCTTAAAGTTCGAATTTTGTGCAAATTTTATTAATGAAGACATGGGTTCGGCTTCGTATCCTTCGTCCTTATTAGTCTGACTTTGTACAAATAAAAGCACTCCAGTGTTTGTAATTTTGATACGATTTGATTTACGCTTGTATATCGTTTATAACTTGAACGGGTTCGTTTTTACCGTTTCAAATCGGCGGCGATTAAAAACTTTTAAAAACGTTACTTTCTTAATTTACACTTTTTCCGAAAATCTGATTTCACCATCGTGATCAGGTTTGAATGTTCACCACGATGGTGAAAAGGAGAGAAATTTGCTTCCATTACTCTTCAGCAGCGACGAAACCTAAGTAATACTGTCCTCTATTGCCTTGCCCAAATCAACAACAATGGGCAGTATTGAAATTCCTTCTAACTTACATTATTCACATTATAGAGCCTTTTTTAATATTTCAAGTTTAGGCTCAAAGTGTGATAGTAGGCCTAGTGTCATCCTTAAAATTTTGAGTTTAGGTTGAAAGTTTGACAGTGGCTTTTATAATATTTTCAATCTAAAGCGGACAAAATTAAGCCTACCTTAACCGAAAGGTGGCAAGACGTATCCAGTGTTAAAGAAAACTATTACTTTCTTTTAGAGATGGTAACGGTATCACAGAACTGCTACTTTTTCACAGATAATATTTTATAATATTTTATAATATTTTCAATCTAAAGCGGACAAAATTAAGCCTACCTTAACCGAAAGGTGACAAGACGTATCCAGTGTTAAAGAAAACTATTACTTTCTTTTAGAGATGGTAACGGTATCACAGAACTGCTACTTTTTCACAGATAATATTTTATAATATTTTCAATCTAAAGCGGACAAAATTAAGCCTACCTTAACCGAAAGGTGGCAAGACGTATCCAGTGTTAAAGAAAACTATTACTTTCTTTTAGAGATGGTAACGGTATCACAGAACTGCTACTTTTTCACAGATAATATTTTATAATATTTTATAATATTTTCAATCTAAAGCGGACAAAATTAAGCCTACCTTAACCGAAAGGTGGCAAGACGTATCCAGTGTTAAAGAAAACTATTACTTTCTTTTAGAGATGGTAACGGTATCACAGAACTGCTACTTTTTCACAGATAATATTTTATAATATTTTCAATCTAAAGCGGACAAAATTAAGCCTACCTTAACCGAAAGGTGGCAAGACGTATCCAGTGTTAAAGAAAACTATTACTTTCTTTTAGAGATGGTAACGGTATCACAGAACTGCTACTTTTTCACAGATACAGATAATATTTTATAATATTTTCAATCTAAAGCGGACAAAATTAAGCCTACCTTAACCGAAAGGTGGCAAGACGTATCCAGTGTTAAAGAAAACTATTACTTTCTTTTAGAGATGGTAACGGTATCACAGAACTGCTACTTTTTCACAGATAATATTTTATAATATTTTATAATATTTTCAATCTAAAGCGGACAAAATTAAGCCTACCTTAACCGAAAGGTGGCAAGACGTATCCAGTGTTAAAGAAAACTATTACTTTCTTTTAGAGATGGTAACGGTATCACAGAACTGCTACTTTTTCACAGATAGTCAAATTTTACATATTTATCTAATCTGTGAACATACATATTTAACTGTGAACTGTGAAATTTTCACAGTTCGCACTTGGTACGGAATTACTGAGACTAGATAAATATTGATATTGCTAACTGCGCGCGTAGTTGTTTCCCGCCAGATTTAGCTTGTTGGTATTATTTATTTAGTATAGCGAATGTTTTTTGCACAAGTAGTGTTGTGTAGAAGAATAATTGTACAGAAGAATTGTATATTTATGCAGATAAAATACCTGATTTTGTTTTTTTCTGATTTATATTAGCAATGATGAAGAAGCAATAGCTACATAACTGATCAGCCAAGACAATATTTCACAGTTCACAGTTATTCACAGTTTAATTTAACAGATATTGAAAAGTAGAAGTATCAGTTTTCACATATAATAATATTTCACGGATAGTATTATTATTATAATACTATAATAACTATTATAATATTATACTATTATAACTTCCTTTAAGGAAGTTTTAAAATTAGTAGTTTTGTATGTCTCTACATGTGACTTCTGCACCAATGGAGAGGGTATTTCCAATCGCCAATAATATCTGGTCAACAGACAGAGGTACTTCGAAATGTCACTACTGTTGAAATGTCACTACTGTTGAAATGTCACTACTGTTGAAATGTCACTACTGTTGAAATGTCACTACTGTTGAAATGTCACTACTGTTGAAATGTCACTACTGTTGAAATGTCACTACTGTTGAAATGTCACTACTGTTGAAATGTCACTACTGTTGAAATGTCACTACTGTTGAAATGTCACTACTGTTGAAATGTCACTACTGTTGAAATGTCACTACTGTTGAAATGTCACTACTGTTGAAATGTCACTACTGTTGAAATGTCACTACTGTTGAAATGTCACTACTGTTGAAATGTCACTACTGTTGAAATGTCACTACTGTTGAAATGTCACTACTGTTGAAATGTCACTACTGTTGAAATGTCACTACTGTTGAAATGTCACTACTGTTGAAATGTCACTACTGTTGAAATGTCACTACTGTTGAAATGTCACTACTGTTGAAATGTCACTACTGTTGAAATGTCACTACTGTTGAAATGTCACTACTGTTGAAATGTCACTACTGTTGAAATGTCACTACTGTTGAAATGTCACTACTGTTGAAATGTCACTACTGTTGAAATGTCACTACTGTTGAAATGTCACTACTGTTGAAATGTCACTACTGTTGAAATGTCACTACTGTTGAAATGTCACTACTGTTGAAATGTCACTACTGTTGAAATGTCACTACTGTTGAAATGTCACTACTGTTGAAATGTCACTACTGTTGAAATGTCACTACTGTTGAAATGTCACTACTGTTGAAATGTCACTACTGTTGAAATGTCACTACTGTTGAAAGCCTACTAAACATTAACTTGAACACTAAACTTGCTTGTATTGGGTTTTATGACCTAATTAAAAAAACAATAATAAATTTTTACTGAAAATCTGTTGTAACGACAAATATAGAAGTTCTACCGTTAGATCTGGACACAGTGGAAGTTAATAATGGTACAGAATCTGTAGATTGGGCCTTTGTCAGTGTTTTGTGGCCCTAAAAGTGTTAGATAAAGTAGTAAATACTTTAAAATAAAAAATAAAATTTGTAGTTGTTTGTTTCTTTTAATTTTAACCCTTCATAAGTTAAAAATGACCTATATTTTTTGAATTTTTATTTTAGTTTTGTAATCATTAAATTAAAATTGGTATCCTGGATTGTTTTGACGCTCTTTTCTTCGGTTTCAAGGGAAAAATTATGGATGTTTCTTGGTAGAGAAGCTTTCTCTCCCTGTTTAATGCATAAAATCATTACCTTTATTGGGGATTTGTCATCGCCTAAACAAAATAAGAACTGAGTTACACAACCTAGTTCCGCTTGCTTACACCTAAAAAACTACGCTAAAAATCCACACAAGGCTTTGAAACATCCTAAGCCTGCGAAACCTACTTCACTCCTGTCAATCAATACTTATTTCCTATTGGTTCGCAGTGCACGCGTATCTCGGGTCGGTATTACGCTAGATTAATACATTTCTGCCCAGGCACTACTGCCGGCGCATCACCTCGCATCATCTTCATTCTGATTGGTGCGTTTTTTGTCTAGTTTTAACAGTGGAATTGTGAGAAATTATCTTTCCCGTCATAATTTCGAGGATAGGTCAAAAATCGTTTTTCGGCAGAACATCGTGGAGGACCACCCACTATAGAACAATTACACCCAACCTACCAACACCAGGAACAACTATACAAGACACCACATTTTGCTCGGAATCCGGCCAACTCTGAACAAGAAGCGAATTTATTTGACTATTCGTTGCCACCCTGTGACCGACCTGGCAAAAGCCCGGACTTCTCCCGGAGACTACTACAGATTTTAGTTAATTTTTTTAAGGATATGTTTTCTGTATGATTTATAACTCTATGCACCAAGATAAGGAAGTGTAGCCTATCTTCTAAACTTGATTTTATTACCCAAATGTGTTCAATTTCTTTTCAAAACGAATGTAGTGAAGCAGTAACCCACACGGTCAAAGCATCGACTAGCAATAAAAACGCCAAACTTACGCATTTAATTCCGTTCTCACGTCTTTAAACTTCACCGAAATAAATTAAACAGCTGATTCCCCCCCACCACCACACCACATAGGTTATTTGTATACACCGTTTACCCCTTTACCGGAAGTACGGTCTCAAATTGCCCCCTTTTATATCACCCTTCCCTATGTAGCAAGGCAGAAAACAAGGCACAGCGTATGTGTACACGCTGGCGTTAAAAATTGGTAGTTAAAAATGGCTATCAATATTTGAAAGGGCTTAATGGGCCGTTTAGCAACGGAAACAAAACTTATACGTTGCTATCTCCGGTAAATCGACGGTCAGGGTTCAGTTTTTTAGTATTACTTTTTTTACTAAATAAGAGGTAGTCTGTACCGTGGTGGTAATCGTGAAAAAATATCAAATGAATGAATGTCTGTCTATTGTCTGTGCATGTCGCTTGAAAGTAAAAATGTTGACAGATTTTCATGAAATTCAATGTACAGACAGGCCTACACTATGTTCCGTATTAGGAACCAGATTTTAATTACTTAAAGAGATTATTTTCAAGCCCTTTTAGCAAAAGGAAATTTAAAAATCGTTTTTTTTCTCAACGATTTCGTTCAAATTTTGCCTAAACAAAACGGTCGTCGTATCAACGGAAAAAACTATCACAGGAACTGGAAAATTGGCTTGATCGATTCTCACATTTTGTTCAAATTTTGACCGTTAAAGTACAGCTTATAATCGCGGCACGTTCAACTTTCAAATTGAATGGAAAATACGAAAACGAACCCTGACGGATTTTCCGATAAAACGATTTATGACGCTAGCTTTCGAGCCGAATTTTCCGGTAAAACGATTTATGACGCTAGCGTGAGAATAAAATTTTCCGGTAAAACGATTTATGACGCTAGCTTCCGAACCGGATTTTCCGGTAAAACGATTTATGATGCTAAAAACGCTATCATTCGGCTTCCCAACCGAATTTTCCGGCAAAACGATTTATGACGCTAGCTTGAGAATCAAATTTTCCGGTAAAACGATTTATGACGCTAGCTTCCGAACCGAATTTTCCGGTAAAACGATTTATGACGCTCACTTCCGAACCGGATTTTCCGGTAAAACGATTTATGACGCTAACTTCCGAACCGGATTTTCCGGTAAAACGATTTATGACGCTAGCTTCTCAACCGAATTTTCCGGCAAAACGATTTATGACGCTAGCTTGAGAATCAAATTTTCCGGTAAAACTATTTATGACGCTAGTTTAAGAAACCGAATTTTCCGGCAAAACGATTTATGACGCTAGCTTGAGAATCAAATTTTCCGGTAAAACTATTTATGACGCTAGTTTAAGAAACCTAATTTTCCGGTAAAACGATTTATGACGCTAGCTTCCGAGCCGAATTTTCCGGTAAAACGATTTATGAGAAAGTTGTTTAGTGTTTTTGAAACATTTATTTTCCCGCAAGTGCGAGACTAAACTTATTGTAACATAATGTAACGGAGCGCGTGGGGTGAGTGATTGAGTTACAGACAAAGCAGTATTTTAATAAAACAATAAAAAAAACTTTATGCCATTAAACTATTTAATTGCTACAGTGTGACCATATGGCGGCCGACTTGCACAACTGTCCTCGAACTCTTCGTCTGTGGAAAGGAGCAGAGGCGTATGCATACATAACCTCAAAATCGGAAAGGTTAAACTTTAATATTGTTTCATAAGTAAACGCTGCGGATAGTTGATCGAACGAAGCGACGTCTGTTTTAACTCGATCGTTCTGCATTCGGTTTGTTCGTTAACGGAATTTTGGCCAAACGTATTGATCGATTGTAGTGAAATTTAGTACTAAAATACCTTGTATAAAGCCCGAACAATTTGTGTGGCTGGCGGCTTCTGACCAAACGCATTGACCGCTTGTTTTGAAATTTGGTACGAAGGTACTTTGTATAACGCTCGCGTGCGTGTAACATTTGTCCCCATTTACTTCTGTTTCAAAGTTGGTCCAGTAACATTTTTTCGTAAATATTACTGTTACCGTTTAAATTGGCGGGAAAATTTACTAGCGCTGTCGTCGAGCACTGTACATTATGGATATACCGCGAGGTATATTGTTCTTTGTTCTTTGAACTATTACCTAGTTACTAGCTAGAAAAACATTTTTGTCTTTGGGTATATTTGCTTCCATCACGTCTGCGAAACAGGTGCGTGAGATGATTATTATTTACTGTTCTTAGTTTGCGTGAACCTAAATTTACTCTTAACTTTTGCGATACACCAGCGTGCTTCTCTTTTTAGCGTATTCCCATTGGAAAACGGACTGTTGGAGCCGCCGTTATGGTAAGACCCAAACCCGGGATCTTGAAATATTGTTACCGTATAAACTGCCGGAAAAATTTACGAGCCACATACTGAGGGGTTAGTTAAAATTAATTTAAATGAGCGCGTATATAAATAGCTCGAACGAGTTCGTTAACCGGCAAATTTCAAAATAGCGGCCATATCAAATCTGTAGAAATCTTTAACATTTCAACAGCGTTAAAAACGTTATAAATTAGCATTGAAATTACCAAAATCGGTTGAAATGTTTAAAAAATTTGATTTGATAACGGTCAGGATTCGTTTTTGTATTCTCAGTGTAATTTAAAAGCTAAAAATGCTAATATTGTAGATTTTAATGCTGTTTGGGGAAATCAGTATTCTTAAAAAAGGTAAGATTAAGAGAAATGCTTTTGTAAGTTTGTTTTGTCTCGTGAGCTAGACCGAGTCTGGAGACAGATTTGGTCACGTGGTCTAATCAGTTTGGGGGAGTTTGGTCTTATCGGGCACATGGCCGGGAGAGAACTGAACTGAGGGAATAAGGGTAGGGGTAAGATAATCAGTGAAGGGTAAGATCATATATTATTTCTTGAGTCAACATCCCTTTTTCTCAGCACAAACTATTCGTACAGGCATTAATGCGGTATCTTTAGAAAGATTTTTTAACTGGCTTCTGACATTGCAAAACTATTTTGCGCTAAAACTTACTGTTTTTGGAAAATTTTAACATAAAAGACACTTTTAACTGTCAGGCAAAACAGCATCTTGGATGCGCATGCGCGGCATCACAAATCAGACAGTATTTTGTATATTTAACGAAGGGATTAATCACGAATAGACAATCCCATTACAAATGCAACCTTTTGCGTAACGTGCTTAGAACAATTTCAGTATTTACTTAAAAGTCATTAAACTTATAGGTCACGTGGCCCTACTGACATGTTTTGGACACTGTTTTTACACAAATATATTTGTGATTTCTCCTTCCGTCGTGCATTTATCTATTGTTAATACGGACATCATGAAATACGAAGTACAATTAAAATGTCAAAATACAGTTAAAGGTTATCAAACATGCCGTTTTAATTGACTAAAAGACATTTATTAAGAGTATTTTAATAGAAAGAACGCATAAATGTATGATTGTTGGCATTTGTATTAGTGAAAGAACATTCTATAAACTTTCTCAAAATCATACCTACGTTCTTATAAAACATAAATAGATTTGTCAACTGACTTTTCGACCACCCTGTATGTATGATTAAAGATGATTCCCGGCATTGAATCAGAGTAAGACAGGTGATAGCGCGAAGTTAACGCTCCGGCCAAACCGGCCTCACTGTGTCCGAGATGAATGAACCTTGGCGCACCACCTGTGTGCAGAACCCTCAATTACCCCTTCGGTTCCCGCCCGATTCCCCTCCAGCCGCGGTTTCAGCTCCAATTCGGTGGCAAGAACACGTCTCCCGAATATTTCCTCGATCGATGTACGCGTTTCCGGTCAAAAGCCGAAATTAACGGCGTTTTCACTTGTCTAGTAGCTTGTTTTCAAATGAGGGCGCCATTTTTTATCGCCAAGTTAAATATGGGCGTGTTCAAGGCTTGGAAAGCATTTTAAAATTTAAAGTCTCTTTATTTCGTCTTAATGTCTCTTTGTAGTGTCGTTTTAAGACAATGTAATATTGATTTCTACTGTTGACAAATGTTAAACTAGCACGGAATGTTAGTGACGCCATTCCTTGTCGTATAGAGACTTTAACGCTGGTACAGAACACATGTTTCATCTACTAAAATTTAAGTGAATTTTTTTTTAAATCGCGAATGACCTTTTTAGATAAGGAACCAATTCGTATTTAGCTCATTAAAAAACCTTCACACTACGACTCGCCCATTAGGAAGTATACGAAGTGAATTTATGCCAAAAATTTTAAATCCTTTCGTGGCTCAGTGGTACGATTTCTGTTTATGAAACTAAGGTATACGAGTTCAAATATTGGTATCGACCCTTAACTTTTTTACATTTAATTGTTTTTTTTTAAATTACGCAAGCAAACAAGTTCAGTGATAAATATTTAAATTATAATTAAACGCCATTATACTACGTACCCAATCCATTTAGAGCAAAATGTTTTAGTGCTTTTACAGTTAAATATGTCTTGCGCGTTGAATACAAATAAGTTCATTAATAAATATTAAAATTAGCAATGAATGCCGAAGTACTGTATGCACAACCCAGCCATCTCAATTATAATATTAACAATTGGATATATTGTACAAGATTTATGTTTTGTATTTGCATGTGATGTAAGTATGTGTTCATTATTGTAATACAAGTTGTGTAAAATTTAAGTTTAGCTATAAGATTAGTAATATAATTTAAGTTTTCACTACGGTTAACTGGTCTCCACTCTACCGCATTTTTTTTTGAAAATTGTGTGCGTGCGTGCGTGTTGTACGTGCCAATCTGACGTTTGCATTTTGTTCCGATTCCTTCCAAACTTGCAGAAAAATCTAACGAAACTTGAAATATTCGTTACAATATTAAGGTACGTTCCAACAGTTTTAAAACGGTAATTTCATATCTTCTAAAAAAATTCATAATTTTTTGTGAATCTCATTTCATCGTAGTTAATCAAGCGTTAAAATCTCTGCGGAAATCGGCATTTTAAATTTGAAATTACAATACTGGTTAGTGCTGATTAGATTTTGATGCTGCTAATAACGTGGTCAGATTAAATTTTTTTTTTAGGATCAAAGAAATATTGCTGTAAATTCGCTTTTATCACGTTAGCTAGGCAGGTGCGTGCAGCGGTTATTTGAAGTTTCAAACGATTCTCAAAACGTAGTTTTAGAAGTTCCATGCAATATAAGTGTGGGTTATATCTATAGATTCTGTATTCATTGGTTATACCGTTCTTCCTGTACTGCTGTTTTGCTAGAACGATCTTCGAACCGGCCAAAACTATTGTTACTAAACATTAGAAGTTCGCTACAGATTCTAGTGTTTACGTAAACCAGCGTTGGTTGCCGTGTAATTGTTAAGAAAGTTTAAATTGCGTGTTTGAACAAAGGAACAGTTTGATGTTGATGTTAGTGTGTGTGTAGGTGCCATGTAGGTGCATCGTGGGTGCGCCTCCGTCCAGCACTTGCCGTCTGCATCGTGCACCCTCGCTTCCACCGCTGAAATACGTTAAAACGGATTTTACAAACGAAAACCTGAACCCTGACCGCCGCCGGTTTACTTCAAATACGTGGAGTTGGTTTTGAGAAATTAGGTTCATAAATTTTTCTCTTTTAGCGTATTTCTGCTTTTTTTTTTCAGATAGAATACAAAGCGGCAGCGCATCTTACATTTCGGGTTAATAACCACCTGCGGTAACCACCATCGAAAATCGGTTTAGCAGTTAGGGTGTGTCGTGTTGTGGGGGGGTACAATATTTAATTATACCAAATGAAATTTGAAAATTTTAAATGCCAATTTATGCAGATCTTAACACTAATTACGTGAATTTTTTTGTTTATTTTTTTTTTTTTTTGTTTAACGTCCGACTATTGTGCACACTTGGGCTAATGCAGACGATGAGATGATTTATAGCGTATGAAAATGCCAAGCCCTGGCGGGGAATCGAACCCGGGTCCTCGGGGTGAAAGTCCAGTTATGCTATCCACTAGGACACGGAGGCTACATGATTATGTGAAATCTAAATAACAAAAATGTGCAACAAAAAATACAGTGTTACGATTTTTTAAAGACTTTAAATGTCCGCCATTTTGATGAAACTGTTGAACCGATTTTGCCGAGTAACGAACTTGTCTGAACTAGAGCGATATCGCGCAGACGTAAATTTTTAACAGTGATCAAAAACTGATCCCAGAGGTCTGCGCTTATTGCAAGATCCCGGTGTGGATCTTACCATGATGGCCTTTCGAATAGCACATTTTGCTAACGAAATTCGCTAACGAAAGCAGCACGCGTGGAAACGTCAACAGTCGCTAAGGTTGGTTACTTGTGAATAGGCCCCATATTAGAGGTGAGACTGTGAATGCTATCACTGCTACTGAGATCACTGTTCTTGGCACTGAGCAGTGAGCACTTACGATTGCTCTTCAATAGAGGTAAGGCTATGAATGCTATCACTGCTACTGAGATCACTGTTCTTGGCACTGAGCAGTGAGCAGTTATAATTGCACTTCAACAGAGGTTAGACTGTGAATGCTATCACTGCTACTGAGAACACTGTTCTTGGCACTGAGCAGTGAGCAGTTATGATTGCTCTTCAACAGAGGTGAGACTGTGAATGCTATCACTGCTACTGAGAACACTGTTCTTGGCACTGAGCAGTGAGCAGTTGTGATTACTCTTCAACAGAGGTGAGACTGTGAATGCTATCACTGCTACTGAGAACACTGTTCTTGGCACTGAGCAGTGAGCAGTTGTGATTGCTCTTCAACAGAGGTGAGACTGTGAATGCTATCACTGCTACTGAGAACACTGTTCTTGGCACTGAGTAGTGAGCAGTTGTGATTGCTCTTCAACAGAGGTGAGACTGTGAATGCTATCACTGCTACTGAGAACACTGTTCTTGGCACTGAGCAGTGAGCAGTTATGATTGCTCTTCAACAGAGGTGAGACTGTGAATGCTATCACTGCTACTGAGAACACTGTTCTTCGCACTGAGCAGTGAGCAGTTGTGATTACTCTTCAATAGAGGTGAGACTGTGAATGCTATCACTGCTACTGAGAACACTGTTCTTGGCACTGAGCAGTGAGCAGTTATGATTGCTCTTCAACAGAGGTGAGACTGTGAATGCTATCACTGCTACTGAGAACACTGTTCTTGGCACTGAGCAGTGAGCAGTTATGATTGCTCTTCAACAGAGGTGAGACTGTGAATGCTATCACTGCTACTGAGAACACTGTTCTTGGCACTGAGCAGTGAGCAGTTATGATTGCTCTTCAACAGAGGTGAGACTGTGAATGCTATCACTGCTACTGAGATCACTGTTCTTGGCACTGAGCAGTGAGCAGTTATGATTGCTCTTCAACAGAAGTGAGACTGTGAATGCTATCACTGCTACTGAGAACACTGTTCTTGGCACTGAGCAGTGAGCAGTTATGATTGCTCTTCAACAGAGGTGAGACTGTGAATGCTATCACTGCTACTGAGATCACTGTTCCTGGCACTGAGCAGTGAGCAGTTATGATTGCTCTTCAACAGAGGTGAGACTGTGAATGCTATCACTGCTACTGAGAACAGTGTTCTTGGCACTGAGCAGTGAGCAGTTATGATTGCTCTTCAACAGAGGTGAGACTGTGAATGCTATCACTGCTACTGAGAACAGTGTTCTTGGCACTGAGCAGTGAGCAGTTATGATTGCTCTTCAACAGAGGTGAGACTGTGAATGCTATCACTGCTACTGAGAACAGTGTTCTTGGCACTGAGCAGTGAGCAGTTATGATTGCTCTTCAACAGAGGTGAGACTGTGAATGCTATCACTGCTACTGAGAACAGTGTTCTTGGCACTGAGCAGTGAGCAGTTATGATTGCTCTTCAACAGAGGTGAGACTGTGAATGCTATCACTGCTACTGAGAACAGTGTTCTTGGCACTGAGCAGTGAGCAGTTATGATTGCTCTTCAACAGAGGTGAGACTGTGAATGCTATCACTGCTACTGAGAACAGTGTTCTTGGCACTGAGCAGTGAGCAGTTATGATTGCTCTTCAACAGAAGTGAGACTGTGAATGCTATCACTGCTACTGAGAACACTGTTCTTGGCACTGAGCAGTGAGCAGTTATGATTGCTCTTCAACAGAGGTGAGACTGTGAATGCTATCACTGCTACTGAGAACACTGTTCTTGGCACTGAGCAGTGAGCAGTTGTGATTACTCTTCAACAGAGGTGAGACTGTGAATGCTATCACTGCTACTGAGATCACTGTTCTTGACACTGAGCAGTGAGCACTTACGATTGCTCTTCAACAGAGGTAAGGCTATGAATACTATCACTGCTACTGGGATCACTGTTCTTGGCACTGGGCAGTGAGCAGTTGTGATTGCTCTTCAACAGAGGTGAGACTGTGAATGCTATCACTGCTACTGAGAACACTGTTCTTGGCACTGAGCAGTGAGCAGTTGTGATTGCTCTTCAACAGAAGTGAGACTGTGAATGCTATCACTGCTACTGAGATCACTGTTCTTGGCACTGGGCAGTGAGCAGTTGTGATTGCTCTTCAACAGAGGTGAGACTGTGAATGCTATCACTGCTACTGAGAACACTGTTCTTGGCACTGAGCAGTGAGCAGTTGTGATTGCTCTTCAACAGAGGTGAGACTGTAAATGCTATCACTGCTACTGAGAACACTGTTCTTGGCACTGGGCAGTGAGCAGTTGTGATTGCTCTTCAACAGAGGTGAGACTGTGAATGTTATCACTGCTACTGAGATCACTGTTCTTGGCACTGGGCAGTGAGCAGTTGTGAATGCTCTTCAACAGAGGTGAGACTGTGAAATTTACGCGCGAAGTAATAATAAAATACTGAAAATTACGCGAATAAACGTTAGCCTATTAGTGGTGCTTATTAATTAATAAAATATCGTTTATACTGTAACTAATAATTAAGCTCTAGTGGTTTTCTTTTAATTAAATATATGAAAAGCGTATTTATACGTTTATTAATTGGATCATAACTAATGTCAGGTGTTTAACTAATGAATTTTTAAAAAATCAGATTATTTTTTATATTCCTTATTTTACGGATTCGAAGGTTTATATTTGTTAAAATTTTTGTATTTATTTTTGCTTCACATAGACGACTGTGACAACATCTAAAAGTTGTTTTCTATTATTTTTATTACTTTATTGTTTTTAAGGTTTTTTAATTATAATAATATTTATTTTGAACAAAATAATTTCTAGTGAGTTTATTTTATTATTATTTTATCCTATTCATAATTATTACGACAGGTATTATATGGTAAATTATACGGTTTTGCACTATAGTAAATTGTCTGTATTAATTCTACTAATTTGGCGATACCTCTATTTTTATTTTAGAATTTTTTTAATAAGTATTTTTCATTAGGAATTTACTAGCGTAATAAACAGCACTGAACAGTGAGCAGTTGTCTTACGGGTAGCTTGCAGACTTCTCTAAACTGTGATTAATTAAATCATTGCTACTGTTCACTGTTCAGAGCATTCACTGCTAACAGGAAAGCACTCTTATCTAGCTTACAACGCTTATGTTATTTTAAAGTTCAGAACGAATTTGATTCCCCCCTCCCCATCCTACCACACCACGTGTTACACGATGCGGATACACTTTATTGTAATAGCAAACCCGCAATGGGGGCAAGACACCCGACACCCGCTGTAGAATGTGGTTATCCAGTCCGCTAACTTCATTCGGAACCGATGTTTGTCATCGCTAGTTAAACGAGCCTAAAAACTTTTCGGATCTGCGAAAGCAATATTTCGAAAACGTTCTAAATGGTTCGAGAAATGGCCATGTGACAGACATTACTTTGTTTTGGGACTAAGGGATATATTAATTAAAATGTCAAGGTCAATGGTTTTCCTTACGTTTTTGGCGAAATCTTTCTGGTTTTGCTTCTGTTCAGCGTTTAGACGCTAGAGGTATGCATATCCCAACAGATTCACGAGTCTTATCGCTGGATAAGCTTCAGCATTGTACAACGCCTGCGCTTAGTGAAAGGACTGAACATCCTTGGTGAAATTATTAACACATTGTTATTTTTTTCGACCGCTTTGTACGTAAATCTGTTATCAACTGGATCATTACGGCTGGGTTGCCAGCATGAGCGAATTAAATACTAAATACTAATGGTGGAGCAGAAAACACCAAACTGTTAAAAAAAGCTTTCCTATAAACGACAAACTGTTTTTTCGAACGGAAACTACAGTTTGATTTGGATTGGTTTATGATTTGTTAAACAAGGAACGGACTTTCCCACTAACACACCCACGTTCTATTCGAACGTTGCCACAAGCGCTAAAACTGTTTTCCTGCTAACTGATTTTCTTCTACCTGCTTTTATGCTTTTTCCCTTTATTTCAAAGTTGCTTGTTGCTTGTAGTGAAGTAAGAACTGTTTGGTCAGTGTCAACGTTTATCTCTATTTTGTTGCGAGTTGTAGTAACAACATCTAACATTTTTAAAATACAGAGCCTAATTTTTTTAAAACATATTTTTTATTTCTTATCAATCATCAATTTTTTTTAATCAACTAAAAATATTCTAAGTCGTTTGAATTTTGCTAAATATGCAAAGGACTATTTAATTTGTAAGTAAAAAAAAGAATGCTTATATTAGAAATTCATTGCATTTTGTAAATATAAAATGGCTTACATAATTCTTACGTTTTGAGAATATAATTTAATTTTCTCAACTGAAAAAATATCAGAAACACCCACCTCTACTAAATACATACAGTACGGTACCATATGGCGTGTGGTTGACCTTGAGACTCTTGCGCGCCTGTAACAGAGACAAATCTTTGCGTTTGTTCGCCATTTTTGTGAAATATTCATAGATTCGCCAAAATGCCAAATATACCAATTAAAAACGCATTTCGTGAAAAGTGTTTCAGAAAGTACGGGGTGTGTTCAGAAAGTAACGAGAATGTTTAAATTTCGCGGGCTTAGAGAGTCCGATTGTCAAACATTTTTTTTATTATGTTGGTATACATGCCCTTGAAATATGATAAAACTTTCAGCTGTTTTCATTGTTCACTTTGTCTGTGACAGCCACTAAGGTTAGACGTGTTTTTATGAGCTCGGCGATTTTCGTTTGTTAAAAGAAATGGATCAAAGAATTTGTAACAAATTTTGCGTAAAAAATGAAATTAAGTGTAATAAAGTTTGTGAAATGCTAACAAAGGCCTGTGGTTAGCCTGCTATGAATAAAACAAGAGTTTACGAGTGGTATAAGCGTTTCCAAGAAGGCCGTGAAAACGTTGAAGATGACGAACGCCCTGGACGCCCCAGCACATCAACAACCGATGAAAACGTGAAAAAAGTGAAAGAAATTGTTATGAACAATCATCGAATCACAATTAGAGGTTGCTGATGATGTTGGCATATCGATTGGATCATGTCATGACATTGTTTCCAATGTTTTGTGTATGAAACGCGTGGCAGCAAAATTCGTTCCAAAATTGTTGAATTTTGAACAAAAACAGCGACAAATGGAAGTCAACGACGATGCAGAATTACTGAAACGTATTATAACAGGTGACAAAACATAGGTTTACGGATATGACGTCGAAACTAAGACTCAATCATCCCATTGGAGGCATTCTGGCTCGCCAAGACCGAAAAAGGCTCGACAAGTTTGGTCGAACGTGAAGGTTATGCTCTCTGTGTTCTTCGATATTAATTTCATAGTGCATCATGAATTCCTGCCACCAGGTGAAACAGTAAATAAGGAGTACTACCTACAAGTTCAACGCCGTTTGCGTGAAGCAATCCGGGAAAAAAACGTCCGGATCTGTGGAAAAACTATTCATGGCTTTTGCACCACGATAATGCACCACCTCACACACACTTCATTGCTTGCTCGTGAATTTTTGGCCAAAAACAGTACTGTAACGATGCCCCAGCCTCCATATTCACCAAACATGGCTCCGTGTGACTTTTTCCTATTTCCAAAAATAAAGAGAACCTTAAAGGGCCGTCGTTTTACAGCCGTAGGTGACATTAAAAGCGCATCGCTGAAAGAACTAAAGGCTATGTCAAAGATCGAGTTTGAGAAGTGTTTCGAGGATTGGAAGAAGTGCTGGCACAAGTGCATAATCTCCAATGGGGACTATTTTGAAGACGACAACATCAATGTAGAAGAATAAATAAATATTTTGTTAAAAAAATTAAAATTCTCGTTACGTTCTGAACACACCTCGTATTTACTACGTGTAGTTTGAACACAAGGTAAGAAAACGTTAAAATTTTGAAAACATGTAGGCTATGAACTTTTTTGGAAACATTTTAATTAAGGTTAGGTATTCAACGTTTGTATTACAAGGAAAGTATAGACAGAACTAGAAAAAGATTGTGTGCCTGTAGTTATCACTAGAAGAGAACGATTTCAAGGAAATTTTGTATGTATGTGTGTGTTTTGTATACATGAGTTTTGTATGCCTTCACAAGCTCTCAAAAAAAGGTTGTCATTCCATTACGTTTATATTCAATGCCTGAACTAAAGTTCAATTACTGTATTAGTGATACATGTTAAAATCCAAGAATTATTTTGTAAATTATTAGATCACTTGTTTTTTACTTAAAACGTCGCCAATAATTCGCCAATATACGCTTTCCAACTATTCCCTTCTATTCTACTTAAATGCATACAATTTCCCCAGTGGGGAAATTTCGCTATACCTAACACCCTGGAACTGATGTTATACTGCTTATCTCTGTAAATGCTTATCTCTGCACACTTGATACAAGCTCAGCGTAATCCACCGTTATTTAATGCTTATAATCTTACATTTAGGCCTAACACCTTACTTCCTATGAAAGCTGTCGAGTTAATCTGAAACAAGGTCACAACTGTTACGGTGAACCAACGCGCAGGGTAATTCGATTTTGATGTACGGAAGTATTGCATACATACTAAAAAATCGATCTTATTTATTTTGTCACTTTACAAGAGTACGGTCGTGAAAAAATCGATCTTGTGATTTGTAACTGAACTGTGCGTTTTCAGAGCGCAAAAAAATTTCTATCGCTGGAGAGACCAAACCAATCGACCGATTTTGATTAAATTTGGCATGTTCGAAAAGTTTGTTTTGTTAAAAAAAACTTTTTTTTTTTGTTTAACGTTCGACTATTCTGCACACTTGGGCTAATGCAGACGATAGACGATGGGATGATTTGTAGCGTATGAAATGGCCAAGCCCTGGCCGGGAATCTAACCCGGGTCCTCGGGAAAACTTTTAAAACCGGAGTTTTTCAAAATCGCCAGTAAAGATTTTTGTAAAATTTCGTTTAAATGTATTTTATAAGTGCCATAATAAAACGCGCGCGCTCACAATTTTGGTCCTATTTGATTCAAACGTGGCGAAAATATCGATGGCAATAGCTAGTTCGTTAACCAGCAAAATTGGTGTATTTCGAAATGGCGGCCATTTCAAATCTTATTCATATCTTGTTTTAAATTTTTTGAAGTCTAATTTCGACGTCGGAATCAGCGTTAGAAACTGCAAAATTTTTTGTAATTTGTTTAAATTAATAATGTTAAATTTGACGGCGGTCAGGTTCATTTTCGCGTTTGTAGTGTAATTTAAATTTTTAAATGCAGCTTTTAATGGTGAATGAACGACTGTAGGGTTACTATTGCAGTGTAGGGGTGGGGGCAGAAAACACCAAACTGTTTTTAAAAAAACTGCTTTTCTATAAACGACAAACAAACTGATTTACAAACGGAATCAAGCAGTTGGATTTGGACTGGTTTATGATTCGTTAAACAAGAAACGGCTTTCTGCACTACCACACCTACGTTCTATTCGAACGTTGCCGCAAGCGCTAAAACTTGTTTTCCTGCTAACTGCTTTTCTTCTACCTGCTTTTATGCTTTTTCCCTTCATTTCAAAGTTGCTTGTTGCTTGTAGTGAATTTTTTTTTTTTTTTTTTTTTTTAATAACGTCCGACTATTGTGCACACTTGGGCTAATGCAGACGGTGGGATGATTTTATAGCGTATGAAAATGCCAAGCTCTGGCCGGGAATCGAACCCGGGTCCTCGGGGTGAAAGCCTAGTACGCTATCCACTAGACCAGGGGTCTCCAAACTTTCCAGCCTTAGGGCCATACTGATTACTCCAGTAAATTCCGAGGGCCAAAACCATATTATCATTGTTGCCGGTGGTAAAAAGTGAAATAGTCCAAAGAGAAGTGAAGACCTTCTCCAAAATGAAGTACACAAAAAATGTTTACAGATCTAAATTAACTGATGAGCATCTTAAATCTCTTTTAATAATTGGTTCAAGTAAAATTAGTCCACAACTACAAACTATTGTCAGTGGAAAATCTCAATTACATAAATCTCATTAGTATTTCATATGTCATTATGCTTGTTATAAGTTATGTTTTTATTTAAAATGTATAAAATGTTAGTTGGATTCATTTTAATAATTTGTTAGTTATTATATAACTGAAGTTAAATTTATTATTATAAACTGAAGTTAAATTTTCTGCATATTATACATGTCTTTACTCATTACAATTCTGTGTTTCTTTATCCAACTTATCACAAAAACAAACAATAAGCCTACAACAATGTTATGAGTAGTTAGCCCATGACCATATCAATGTAGATGTCATATTAATAATTATTCAACATAAAATTAGAATACTTCAGTAAACTAAATTTAATTTGCTATAAAAAATATGTTCTCTAAAATGAGTTTTCAAGTATGCTAGCTCTCCGCGGGCCGGATGTGGCCCTCGGGCCGTAGTTTGGAGACCCCTGCACAAGACCACCGAGGCGGCTTGCTTGTAGTGAAGTAAGAACTGTTTGGTCAATGTCAACGTTTATCTCTATTTTGTTACGAGTTATAGTAACAACCTCGCACATTTTGTAAATACAGAGCCTAATTTTATTTAAACATATTTTTTATATTTATTATCAATCATCAATATTTTTTAATCAACTAAAAATATTCTAAATCGTTTGCATTTTGCTAAATATGCAAAGGACTTTTTTTTAAGTAAAAAAAAGAATGCTTCTATTAGAAATTCATTGCATTTTGTACATAAAATGGCTTACATAATTATTGCGTTTTGAGAATGTAATTTAATTATTACTACACTTGTAAGGATTATTTTTATCCTTTCTAAATACTTTACACCCAAAAACAATTTAAGGACATGGTGGCAGTGGGAATGAAAAAGTAGTCTTAGAAAACTGAACGTATGTGCTTTATGTTTTAGCAGCTAATGCAACTTTGAGTTTCAGTTTTCTAAACCTGTTTTTTCCAACTGTTTTTAAAAAGTAGCTTTTTTCCTCAACAAACAGTTTGTTGACGTTTTGTAAAAATAGCAGAAACGCCCACCTCTATTGCACTGTCACCCTTTCTGTATTCCCAAGGTGCTTAGTTACAACACCTTCTCCAGTACATACAGTTTTGGAGAGGATTCAAGTTGGGGAACTCCCACACTTCTAATTGTTGAGGTACCTGCAGATGCTTGCTCTGCTAATTGCTTTTCTGTTGACCACGGGGGCTGTGCGCCATTTGGCCAGCTGTTTGTTGTGCGGTGAGTTTCCGCTCATTCTGTTCACATTCTTATTCATGTGAACATGAGTAACTAGGGAAATCCTTTGTGCTCACACAGAGCACCATCCGCAAACATGGGTGCACTGGGAGGTTTATGGGTACCCCAGGACTGGTTTTGATACACCATACATTCATGTCAGCACGGGTAGCTGTACACTAGAATTAGCTAGAGTATGTAAAGTAGTGAACGAGTGTTTCTTGTGTAGATGAGTGAGAGTAGTATGAGCTACAGTATGGCTACGGTGGGATCGCTAAACCCATCAGCTGCTCATTTCAGCTGCCTCCGCCGTTAATGGTGAAATCAGAAGTTCGAAAAGGATAAAATGAAGAAAAATGCTTTTGTAAATTCGCTTCAATCACTTCAGTGAGACAGCTGCGCGCCGCGATTTTTTTAAAATCAGAGTGCTTCAGAATAGGATACATCCACCAGTATGTCTATTGATCGTAAGATACTATACCTAGTAGTATAGGACTGCGCACCTCAAAGTCGTAGGTTCGGAATTACAGTCCTACTATAAACTTTACTCTTTCCGTTACCGCTAATACAAGTCCTCATTAGTCTAACCATTGAATATAAACGTACTATAATGGTAACCCTTATGATAGATAAGTGAGCGCTCACTGCTGGAGGAATCTTGCGGCAAAATGTTCAACTGCAGTTAAATAGTACTTTCTCAAACGTCTCCACCTTGCAGCGTTCGTAGCGGCAGATAGCCCAATTACGTGGACTTTAGCCGTTAATATCGAGCATACTTTTTATAATGGCGGTTGTACATCTAGTACGTTTATATTCAATACTAATACACTGTTATCGTGTCCCTTGTACGTCCTTGATTTTGCCTACGGATTCTAGAAGTCAATAAAACTTTTAAGGGTGGTAACCCTTAAGAGAAATGTGAGGCTCGTTGCTGGTGGCATCTTGAAGCAAGTGATCAACTACAGTTAAACAGGATAATTGTACTATTTTCTCAAACGTCTTCCCTTTTGTTCTTGCACCTTGCAGCGTTCGTAGCGGCAGATAGTCTAACTACTTGGACTGTAGCCGCTTATATCGAGCACACTTTTTACAATGGCCGTTTATATTCAATGGTCTAACTGACAGAAAGTAAGGAAGCTAAGAATGAAATCAACTTTGTTCAGCGAGAAAATTAACTGGAACACAATAGACAAGGTACATCATGCTCGAAAGAACGGTATTCGTCTTTCGATTAAGGTTAAAAAGTCAGCTGACTGAACAATCGACTTTGTAAACATCGATCAAAACCGTTACCGAAGACTGAATACAATCATAAACAAGTTAATTGCGAACAGGCGTTACTTCGCATTCAAACCCTATTGTTTTACTTAACCAAAGCCAACGTTATTATGGTTAATTAAGACCGAACAACGGCCATCTGATAGATACCATTGTCTTGCTACCACTCGGCCATTGTGCTTCGCCGATTTTTTTGTAATTAAAAATTTCACCATAACTTAAAAGTTCAAAGGTTGGCAAGATTGTGTAACATTGGGCTGCTGTACTTTATACTCAGGAATTTTTTTTAACGTCAAGACTTCCAAGACTAATTATGGCGTTGAATGCAGAAAGGGTTACGGCAGTAACTCGAACGGACGACCTTAAAGTGCGCAGTTCGGAGATGCAGACCGGTTTCTAGTCACTTCGATCAACGAATCATTATTGGAAAATTTCCATTGGAAAAAATGAGTCATTGGTGTAGCCTTTATAGTAAGACCCTGATCTCGGACCTTCGAACGAACTCCTGACCCCTGCGAGGTCACTTATTGAGGGGTCCTTTAAATTACTCTCATTGCGCCAATTTCGGTCCGATGCGATTCAAATTTGGCACAAAAATTGATAATGTCAGTAGATTGGACAGGTTCGTTGACCAGCAAAATTTGTTAAATAATTCTAAAATGGCGGTAATTTTAAATAAAAAAAATCGTGACTTTTTTGTCTTGAATGTTTTTTTTGGAAATATGAATTCACCGTCGTAATCAGTGTTAACAATTAACATTTCGAATTTTCAAAATCCGTTGAAAATAAAAAATTTCTGTCGACGGTCAAGGTTCATTTTGGTATTTCCAGTAGGCCTATAATTTGAAAGTTTGGAATGCCTAATGTGTGCAGAGTTTAGGCCTAATGTTTATGATTGTGAAATCAGAATTTCACAAAAGGTAAGGTAGGGGGAAATACTTTTGGAAACTCGGTTCTGTCACGTCTGCGACGCGCGCTCGCACACACACACATACACACACACACACTGAAAAATGAAATAATACTGAAATAAGAATGCCACTTACAAACAGCTTTTGAAATATTACTTATTTTTAAGAAATAAATGTTGTATTTAAGTTTTTAAATAATGTAGACTTTGTTGAATAAAATAAGACGAGAAATTACCCAGCGCAAGTCCTGTGTTGTGCTTCCTTGCGCGTCTTCCGTTGTAGTTACCAAAGTAGACGCATGGAGCGTGTACAATCGGAACGCACGTCTTAATTTGTTGGTTTTTTGCCTGACAAATGACTTATAAACACTTGCTAAATTGAACTGTGTGATATATTGAAATGTGTTAAAAAAATCATGAAGTTTTTTAATTAGTGTGTTTTACAACCCATAATATTGAATACGCCTATACGATTACACATTGTACATTAATTTTAAGTTTAAAAAATTGTGAAAATATCGCGAGGGTTTGACCCGCGAAGCGGACAAGGTTGTGTCCTGTATAAATGTTCCAGTCTGTATTCAGTTAAACTGTGGACTTTGTGATTTTAAATTTAAACAAGAAATGTGATAATGTTTTAAACGTGACACATTTACTACACTTCTCTTATCTTGTCAATGATAAGTCAGGTTGAGAGAAGAGAAACTCAAAAACATCTTAACTTAATCCTGTCAAATCTCTATATACACTTATCAGCAAGTTGAGTAAAATTTCTACAGATCAATTTAAATTATTTATTTATGTCCCATTTTAGGTAACTGCAGATCTGTTGTAATAGTATAACCTGAAATTGAATGAAAAAAAAAATCAGCTGTGGAAAATCAGCTGTTTATTCTGCATAAAATAATATCTCAAGCGCCTGTGTCTGTTGTATACTGCAATTTAAGTTAACAATTTTGAGGTTAGGCAGTAATTTCAACTGCCATTGAACAATGACTGAAAAAATAAAATATCTTCAGAAATCATATTGGTCTTTAATTTAGAATGTGATAAGCAATAATGTTAAGACTGGCTCGAAACAAAATCTTGACGTTGAACACAGTACAATTTAAATTTTAACATAAGTTGACCAAATCAAAAGTGTGTGTATTGAAATTTATTTTAGCTTTCAGGAAAATTGTTAAAATGTTTCTTAAAATGTGTTATCTACAGCCCATGTGATCTCTTACTTCCATATAGAAGAGTAATAAATGAATAACAAAAAATAATGTTAAAGTTAAAGATTTTCTGACATATTAATTTTGAGGTTATAAATACAAGGTAGTCGGATATTAATTTTTTATTTTTCATTTGCTGCAGGGATACACTCTACAGATTGGATTTGAAGACACTTAAGTTTAATGAGAAAGCAGTATGGCTCGCTCCGCCTGAGAAGGTCCAGCTTTGCCAGGACAAGGGGCAGACAGAACGAGACTGCCATAATTTCGTTAAAGTACTTCTTTCCAATGGCAAGAAATTGTTCACCTGTGGGACAAATGCGTTCTCACCTGCCTGTACTTGGAGAGAGGTAATGTTAAGTTAATTGTTTAAATATTAATGTAGTGACTGTAATATAGAAAATTCTTTGGCCCTAAATTTTATCGTAAATGAACTGTAATTACCTGTGGCCCATTTTATGCTTGCTTACAGATCGTCATTGTTGCGACATAAATCATACATTTAATTTGTCTCTCACGATGTTTTGTTTTATATATTAAATATATTCTTCATTAATTTTTAGTTGTTTGCAGTCTCAACTGATTTCCAGCAAAATATATCTATCTTCTGATTGTTGTAGTTATTTGAAGACAATATTTTCATTAATTTTTGCAATCATTGCCGAATCCAGCAATGACCGGACATCTTGCTGCAACGATGATGCTCATTGCACTTGTAATTTTCAGATGGAAGGTATCAGCCGAGTAACAGAATGGGTGAAAGGCGTAGCAAAGTGCCCGTACAGTCCCCACTCCAACATCACTGCACTCATGACTCTTGATGGACAATATTTTGCTGGCAGCACTATGGATTTCACAACAACCGACTCCGCCATCACGCGGGACATGGGCCCTACTAATGTCTTCTTAAGGACTAACCAGTACAATTCGAAATGGCTGAACGAACCACAGTTTGTAGGATCTTTCGAGACGGACGCATTTGTGTATTTCTTATTTCGGGAGAGTGCCGTGGAGTACATCAACTGTGGAAAGGTGAATGCTAATGTTTTTAATGTTGGTTTATAATGATAGAGTGAGGGATCAATATTTGTCCTTCAAACATTCTAGAAAATGTTCTTATTGAGAAGTTAAAATTGCCTGATTACATAATTAGATTAGAAAACATAGGAAAGAATTATGTATACAACCTGAAACACTGCAATCAATGGATATTGATTTTGATATATTTTTACTGAATACTGTAGTTTGCACAATCAAATAAGTTTGCATTCCAATTACTGTATTTTTCTCTCAGTTAGGTATTTTTTTTTCATAAATCTTCTTTCTGTTGTATTTATAGAAACACCATGAATGTCAAAGGTCAACTGTATAGTTCTACAACATTAAGGAAAAGTTAAAGCTTTTATTTCAAATTATTTTATACCTTTGTTTAAACTTGTTTACTTAATACTTGTTTCAGATAATATACTCGCGTATTGCAAGAGTGTGTAAGAATGATGTCGGGGGTGGACAGCTGATGTTGCGAGATAGTTGGACAACCTTTGTTAAAGCTCGCCTTAACTGTTCGTTGCCTGGAGACTATCCATTTTATTTTGATGAAATTCAAGGCATGACTTATTTGGCCAATGAAGGATTAGTATATGCTACCTTCACAACACCTAGGTAAGACTTTGTTATGTATTAAAAAAGTTATTTAAGCCCAATACAGATCATTTTGGCCTAATGAATTCCAATAAATTTGAGGGGTTATTAAAAATGTTTGTAATACATGGAGTTTGAAAGAGAATACCTTCAAGTTTTTTTTAATGAAAGTAAACTTTAACATGGGATCAATTTGTTGCCCTAAAATAGTCGAGATGATATTCCACTTCTTGCCAGTTAATTCACCAACATAGCAGGTATAACTGTCTCAACCGCTGCGATGAATCTCTCCCGTAAATGGTTGCTGTCACTGATTTTTTCAGCTTACACAACATTTTTTATGTGTCCCCAAAAGAAAAAGTCAAAGTGGGGTTAACTCCGGGCTTTGTGGTAGCCAAGGGATTAGGCCAGCCCTGCCTATCCACCTTCCCGGAAAGTGAGTGTCAAGAGCTGTGCGAACACAGTAACTGTAATGACGTGGGGCACCACTCACATGAAATATTGCCTCATCAGAAAACAGAACATTTTTCAAAAAATTGTTATTTTCATTAGTTCTATGTATAAGTTAACAGCAAACTGCAATCTTTTGTTTTTATCAGAAGGTTTAATTTCATGTAACAGTTGTAATTTGTAGGCGTGCAAATGAAGTCTTTTATGTATCATATCATACAAAGTATATTTACACACTCCTAATTGTATACTACATCTGGCCAATGACTTCTTTGGGCTCCGAACACACGAAACACAAATCTATTCAACAATACCTTCAGAAGTTCTCAGTCTACCTGATGACTTCGCTTTTAAAACACTGCCAGTTTCCTTGAAAGACTTTAGCCAATAACAGATAATTTTTGCTGTAGGTGGTTCACTGCCACACTTGCATCTAAAATTACGTTGTACTGTTATAACATACTCAGTTTGCACAAGTCAAATAATACACTGCGCCTTTTGTTGTGGAGTAGCCATTGCACTATACCTGGACGCTTGAACTGAACGCTGTTGCCATTATTCTCTAGGTCACACAGGCCTGCCAACTGGAGGAACTGAATTTCCACATTTACATTAGCAAAACTTGGACAGTTGATGAATTAAATACCACAAACTAGAATAGTGTGTCACTTTTTACAGATTCTAGGGCATATTAAAACTATAAAGTTTTTTTTCAGACACCGTGTATTTCACTATTTTGGCCCAATTTGATTCAAGGAGCGCAAAAAATGATTTTTGATAATAGCTCGAACAAGTTTTTTACTCTGCAAACTCCGTTCAGTCGTTCAAAAATGGTGTCCATTCCAAGTACATAAAACATTGCTGTACTGAAGTGGTTCTAAATAATTTCAGGAATAGCATACCTGGATCGGCAATATGCTCATTTAATTTGAGTGCGATACAGTCAGCTTTCAACGGACCATTCAAGCACCAGGCTACTGTTGGCTCCGCCTGGGAACGTCATACTTCCACGCACTCCAGGCACACTCAGTGCCACGATTCTGCTCCACATCAGCTTTTAGACTCTTCAAGATACCAACTGATGGATTCTGCCGTACAGCCTGTCACTCAGTCGCCTCTATACACCAGTCAGTTGGAAACCATCACGCATATTACTGTAGATGTACTACCAACAAAACTGCATAGGTTTGCGTCAGATACATTCTGTTTATTCTATAAGTTAATTTTCTGTTTAGTTAGTACTGGAGACATTTTGTCTAATGTTTATTAGTCTCTTTTTCTAATAAAGTTGAAACTTAATTTTTGTTTCAATGTTATAGACGGCATTGCAATTGTATTGCAAAAAATAGAGGCAATTGTATTTTTTACAGTGTGACACATTACCAGCTTTTTCATTTAAAGTATATTAATTTTCTGTTATATTGATTATCAAAATGTGTATTATATGAAGAATTAATTATGTTTATTAAAGGAAAGTTACATTTTAATGACATTGACAAGATAATTAAAAGAATCATTGCAAAATTATTAAGGCGGTAAATAAAGAAAATGCCACAATATATCAATAGTTTGGAGCAGCTGTCATTCTCAAGTACGTAACTTAAAACCTACATGTGCAACTAAAACAAACCTAGGTGCATAGGCCTTTGTTAAAATACTTAAAAACTAACAATGCTCTTGCTAGGACCTTGAGTGATCAAATCGGAAAAAAACTAGAACTTGAATGTGATCAGGAAACCACAAGTAGCCAGGAAAATGATATGAAAATGTTACACAATAGCTGACAAGTCTTAGTTTTTTTCTGGTTTGACCACTCTGGGGTTTACCTTGAATGTTTTTAGTTTTTAAAAGCACCCAGTTTAAGTTGCAAGTGCTTTTAAGTTTATCCACACTCTCCAAATGTGTATTGTTTTTAATACACAGATGATGTTAATGTCCAAATAAACAGTAATCTGTATATATGAAGGTCCTGACTGACTCACTGACTGATCAAAGCACAGAGGAAATTATATTACCTTGAGACTTGAAATTTTCAGGGTAACTTAGTACCACTTTGTAAAGGTGTACTAAGAAATTATTTTCCAATATTCAACTCCAAGGGGTAAAAATGTGGTTAAACTGTTTTAATTGGAAAATATATATTTTTGGTTGGATCTTCTTGACAGTTAACATAGTTACTCTAAAACACAAGTAATGAAATATATATTTTTCACTAATTTCAAAAAATCCCTAAAGAGATTAAAAGGGGTGGAAAATGTAAAAAGGGGATATAAAATTTTGCATTGTAACAACTCTTTAATTGTTTATTCTAGATATATACCCTAAAACACAAATAATGAAATATGTGTTTCAACATTTTTCGTAATTCATCTTAACCTCCTCGGTGGCCTAGTTGATAGTGTACTAGGCTTTCACCCCAAGGACCCGGGTTCGATTCCCGGCCAGGGCTTGGAATTTTCGTACGCTATAAATCATCCCATCCCCATCGTCTGCATTAGCCCAAGTGTGCACAATTGTCGGAAAAAAAAAAAAAAAATCGTAATTCATACTCTAAAGCTGTAAAAATATATAAATGTTATTACAGGAGACAAATATTTTTAATTGGATTTTCTTAATATATATTTAAAAAAATCAAAAACACAAATTATTAAACATCTATTTCAGCATTTCTCCGAATTCAACCCATAAAAAAGTAAAAGCAATATAAAAAAGAGTTATAAATATTTGCATTGGAGAAAAAAATATTTTTTATCAGATTTTCTTAAAAGTAAACAAAAATTCTAAAACACCAAATATTAAACATGTTGTTCAGCATTTTTCTGGATTTATCCCTTAAAGGACGAAAATGAAATAAGAGGTATAATGTTTGCATAAAAAAATATTTTTTATCAGATTTTCTTCAAACCCGATAAAAATATTCCAAAACATAAATTATAAAACATATTTCAGTATTTTCCTTAATTAATTCCCTATGTCACACCCACTTTGTTTGGGTCTATTTTTTCCAAATAATATCCTGTATGCACTGGGCGGCGAGATATCGAAAACCCCTATTATCCAAAGGTTTAATGTTCTTGGACAAACGTTAATTTGC
This sequence comes from Callitettix versicolor, assembly GCA_022606455.1. Taxonomy (NCBI): domain Eukaryota; kingdom Metazoa; phylum Arthropoda; class Insecta; order Hemiptera; family Cercopidae; genus Callitettix; species Callitettix versicolor. Next base: position 16,903,411 of record CM040188.1, on the reverse strand, counting down.
TTCCTATGAAAAAAATAAAATTAGCAAATTATTAACAAATCAGCTGATAGAGGAACCTTCAAAATTGTACAGGTGAAGCCCTGATGGGAGGCACTAGTAATAACTATAGTTAATAAATATTCCATCATTAAGTGACAATTTTAAAAACAGAACAAGCTTTAGGTACACAGGGTTTTATACAACGCTGGTTTAACGAATGACATACAGAAAAACATAAGCATCATCATTGCCACCACCAAAAGTCTAACTTTCAAATATGAACAGAGCCGCTATCACTGTGTTCATTCATCATTCGTGCTTCTTAGGTTAGGTTAATCTGATGAATGTTATTTCTTGTCACATTTTCATATTCATGTTCTTTTTGTGTTTATCTTTATATGAAAAACAGTTGTGTGGGTTAGCACTTGCATAACAATTCATTGATATTATTTAAACTACAGTAAAACCGTGTATGACTCCGGGAATTACCTTCAGAAGCAAAGCTTTTGTTAATATCTTTGCTGAATATATAATTAGTTTGAAAATATGTTTACAAATATCTTGTTTTATTTAAATAAATAAATAAGAGATCCTAGCTTAGATATTATTTACTGCTGTTGTAGTAAAAGATCAGTTTAAATTAATTTGTAATGATCAGCTGATATCATTGAACAGCTGATAAGTTTCAGGTTACGTTGTTAAAAACTAGCAACATTAACAATTGCTATAAACACAATGTGCACGCGTTCTGCAACGAAGCAAACCAAAGCAACACGTTTTCATATAATATATATACCGTTATTAAAAAGGAGGAAGAAAAAGAAAAAAATTGAAATAGAGAGACAAAATTCGTTTGCATGTTCATTCCATATTTCCGTTACATTCTTTCATTTAGCAGACTTTTTTCTATTCACTCCTCGCCAAAGCTAAAATTAAAAGCTTCACTTAAACAATAAAGCCAGTTGTTATCAGTATAAATTTTTTGGTAATAAAATATATTTTTATGTATTTTAAAAAAAAATTTATAGCTACATTTATAATTTAAAAAATTGAGTGAAGTAATTGATTTTAAAATTTCAACCAAATTAAAATATTTTGTAAAAAAAACACACACACACACACACACACACACACACACACACACACACACAACACACACACACACACACAAGTTTAAATTTGTTGCATCTAAATATCATGTATGATGTAGATCTGTTAAAATTGACGTAGAATTTTCAAACGATAGCAATACTATCTTTTTGTAGAATAGTAAGGAAGTAATAGTTCCTGAATAGTTTGTCTCTTTACAGGGCTGTGCACGTTTTGTATATAGCCACGCTGGATGGCCTGGTGAAAAAGATCTCTGTGCTCTCGAGGACACAACAAACCTGTGTGTTAGAAATTTGGAAGCCTTTCCCCAATGATGTATACACACCTATCTACACCCTCCAGTACTTGAAGGAAACTGTGAGTAAAATTATAACTTAAGTTTTTATTTTATTTTATTTTATTTTATTTTTTTTTTTTTGTCTAACTGTCTAACTGTGTGTATGGGAACAGTAGTAAAATTTGTTGAGTTGGTTTTGAAAAACACTAATTTTTGTTAATTGACTAAATGAAGCGAAGTTTCTGTTTCAATTCGACCAATCCGAATTTAGTTTTTGAGTTTATTTGTTGCTCAGTTTTGGCCAAACACATTGACCAATTGTTTTGAAATCTGTACAAAAGTATTTTGCATAAAACGAAAACGACCGATATATGTGTGAGATTTTTTCCCATTTACATCTGTTTTAAGGTAATGGCATATGGTTAAATGATAATGAGTGTAGAGTCTGTTCATTCTTAGTTTGGGCCTGATGTTAAAAAATGATTGATTGGTTTATAAGGTTACCCATCATGCTAGTGCACTACTCTGTGATGAGGCATAGCACTCTGATTGCTTGTGTGTTCAGTTCATTATGTTATTTATAGTAATTTATTTATTTTTAGTACAAACTTTTGGTCATGTCGGCAACTCATAATTGGAATTGATTATTTATCAGATAATTAGAACATAACAAGAAGTAAGCGATACTATTAGGCCTACACTAATTTATAGCATCTTATATTAGTGTTCTACTTTTAGTAAGTTCAGACAGTAGACATATCTGTATTCCCGTTTACCACATCCCGTACATCTGTTGCTACTCCCGTTTGTTTACATCGGGCCCAGACTAAGGGTGAACAGAGTATAGTTGCTTATTGTTTACTGTAATACTGGATAAACGGCAAGACCTACCATAATTTTGACCACTTCTTGAAGAAAGAGCATAAAATTTGCAGTAAAAGTGGCCCAGTAACATTTTTCCTAAATATTAGGATACTGGTTAAATTTGTGGAAAATTTGCAAGTTCAGTGCTCTGTCATTAAGTGGTGGCCAAACAATTAGGAATATACTGCTAGGTCTACTGTTCTTAGAATTACTAGTTTTTAGAAGTCTTCTAAACTAAAACATTTGAACAACTACTTATAAATGGCCGCCCTGAGTTGTGTAAACTACACCTATGTGCAAAATTTTATTCGCGGCCTCGGTGGCCTAGTTGATAGCGTACTGGGCTTTCACCCCGAGGACCCGGGTTCAATTCCTGGCCAGGGCTTGGCATTTTCAAACACTATAAATCATCCTATCATCTGCATTAGCCCAAGTGTGCACAGTAGTTGGACGTTGGGCTTCGTATCTTATACTTTAGAACTAATTTAAGGAAGCATTTCTCTTTCAGGAATCAGTCTACTTAGGCACAGAAGAGAAACTGTTGCAAATACCTGCTCAGCATTGTGACAGGCATAAAACAAAGCTCGCTTGCATTAACGCTATGGATCCTTACTGTGGGTGGAATGAACACAAAGAGCGCTGCATGCCTGCTCCTAATAACGAACCGTTGAGCGCTGTTTGGCACCAAGATGCTACGCAGTGCCCTGTGCTCACACAACCAGGTAAAACTATGAATTTATCGAGCATTTTAAAAGTTGAAACAGTACGAGCTAGTATTTCAAAAAAGCTATCATAACACAACTAGTACCTTGATCGTGTATTGCTTGTTATTGTTACAGAATTTTCTAGTATATTTAGTGCATAATTTAAACTAAGCCTACACTTATTGAAATTAGGCAAGTACTTTTGGCTGAAAATAGAAAACCATCTTATATAATATTAAAATTTTTGTTAATACTTAATACTATATTATTAAATTTTATAACTTTTTGGCTGTTTAATGTTTGTGCTTTTCAAAATCCTATCCATTTTTTTTACACTAAATTTAATACTTTTCTCTGTCCTTCAAATTACAGTCTTTCTAAAAAAAACAACATTTGAAATGGATGATCTTTGTGTACATTTGATTAAATAAAACACATGCTTCTAAAATAATGTTGTATGACTATCCATTTTCTTGTACGTTTTACAATGTCTTTAATGTAATCGTTTAAGTAGGTATAATGGAACTTCCTTAACACTTCTAAATAGCGGGATATTCTTTATAATGTGGACACTTTTCTTCAAAAGTGGATACTTTTGTATTCCCTGATCGAGATGAAGCTATCCTAGGCTCAGATGAACTTCTAAATAATGAACATTCTAAAAAATGGACATGACATTGAATCAGTGGTCCATGGACTTGTTAGAACTTCTTAATACCAGATAGCGGAACATAATAGGTCAGCTTTTTCTTAGAAATTCATGATGTATGGAAGCCCAACAAAATTTTACTGTTCTGTATTTTCCTTGTAGATCACTTCTTAGAAGCAAGTTTGGAAAGAACACATGTAGTGGGGGGAGAACAAAAATGATGCTTTATGTGTTTGTGTGTATGTGTGGGGGTGCACACATGTACATGTACGTGCGTGTATAGTGACAAAGAAATGGTGTGGGAACGATGTTTGTACATCTTTTTTTTTTGGCTTTCAAAATATAACAAACTATGATTGGTTCGCTTCATCCCAAGCTTAAGTGTTTCAAAGACTATGTGAGACTTGTTTTCTGCGTACTTTTATCATAATTCATTTGAGGGCTACAGCGAAGAGAAAAAGTTTAATTCGATTTGTTGACTCATTATAGACATGGGGCCGATGGTGTAAGTCTCATTGTTAGCTGTTACGCTCGGGACTGATCTAGATTTTTTTTACTTATATTGCTATTCTATATATTACACTGTGTTTAAACTGTCCCACAATGTAAACGAAATTGCCCGCTCTCTAAGAACTGCCAATATGTAGTTATTGGCAGGCGTGTGGCACCAGACGGACACACTGTCAGTTATAAGGGGTTGTACCATTTTGCAAACACAAAATCCGTTACCTGGAAACTTTGCTTTTTTGTCTAAAATTAGTGTTATGAAAAAGAAACCAATTTCACTTTTTGTAGGTTTATTGTCTTAAATAAAAAATTCCATATTATCACAAAATATCCATTTAACAGTCTGCTGTAGCAATCAGCTAGCCTCTATACAAGTGGGGAGATGATAACCTGAACGGTTTTTCGCGGGAAAAAAAAAAAAAAAAATCTATACAAGTGGCTCTAGCTATATTCTTACCAACAAGGGATATTCTCAACAATGGACGTTTTATATGGTCCAAGCAGTGTCCTTTATTGGGAAGTTTAACTGTATGTTTTTTAATAATTGTCTAAAATAATAAAATGTTGATATTTAGAAAAGCAAACATAAAAAATATATATAGAAAAAATTATACAGAGTTACAAAAATCAAATTTTAAACTGTAACTGTCTTCCTAGTTTTTGTTTTTTTTTTTCTTATTTCCTATGTCTCACTAACTCCACTTGTTCCACATTTCCTTTTATTTTCATTTTAAGTCAAATTCTTTTATATTTTACAAGTGTGTTTTCATTCAGAGCATGGTCTTATGATCAGCCACTTAACAGTAATTTCCTACACTTCTTTCCGCTTATTGTCACATGGAATATAAGATACCCTTTCATATTTTCTCGCATGCAAACTCGCAGAGTTTGTTTAATGCATGGCTTTGTGTGGATTTACAGTCTCTGGAGGTTGGTCAGCCTGGTCCGCTTGGAGTCCTTGCACTCACGCAACATCCGAAGACTCGACCGATGAATGCCAATGTTCGAACAGAAAGTGCGATAACCCACCTCCAATGCACGGTGGTGAAGATTGCAAAGGCGTATCTGTGCGTGTTACTAACTGCACAGTGCATGGTTCGTGGTCTAGTTGGTCCGCATGGTCTGCATGTTCACAAACATGCGGATTAGCAGTGAAAACAAGGCGGAGAACTTGTGGGAATCCAGCTCCTGCTTTTGGAGGGAGAGTCTGTGTTGGCCAGGATAGGCATGAGATGTACTGTCATTCGAATCCTCCTTGTCCAGGTAACATTTATTTAGTCCAAGTGGTAACTGACCTTTATGGCCTTTCAAGGCCAGTGATTTGTAACAAACTTTTTAAATTGTCCATACTGTACAAACATCCAGATTAAAAAATTGTGAAAATAACCAACCTGTAATGTGATATATAAATTTTTAGTGATAAATTACAATTTTAAAACTGAAAAAAATGTATTTTCATTAACGTTTATTTTATAGGCTTCCACTGTTTACAAAGGTGCTTTTTTTAACATTGTAACATTGAATGTTTCACAATTGTTAACTTTAAACAAAAAAGTATACGAGTGAAAAGACATTTTTTTATTCTATCAAAAAAAAGTTATTGAAACATGTTTATGAAACATCAAATTTTTTTGATCTACGAACATTTCAAAGTATAATATATAAGAATTTTTCCTTCGCTATAAAAGTTTTTAAAGATCATTTTTAAGATTCATTTAAATTAAATCATTTATGTCTTCTACTAAAGCATACTTTTAAGACGAACTCTACAAATTTGATAAAAGGGAAAATTTCATCAGTAGTGTTCCAAACATATTGATTGTCATAAACAATATTTATTTATTGTTTATTGACTTCATATATATATATACACATACATATTTCTCCATAAGGAGTTACATATATCCTGAAGAGAGAGGAAGTGCCTCTCTGTGCTAAGGAGCCATAGCTTAAAAACTAAGAATTAAACACTAAAACTTAAGAAAAAAGAAAACAAAAGATTTACACTATAGTAAAAGCCTTGTTCACAATTTAAATGTGTTCATGGTTTGCTTATAGATTATATTTAAAGTATTTCAAAATTATTTTCTTTTTTGTCTTGTCAGACACTTTTAAATCTTTTACATCATTAGGTAATAATTAAAATGTTTTATTGCAGCATATATACAATTTTTTCTTATATGGTTTTTTTATGTTTATGATATGCAGTGTCTTTATTTCTTGATCTGCTGGTAGAGTTACAAAAAGTAGCACTTTAGTATTTATAGTGGAACATAACACACGTGGTTGCATACAGCTCTTCGATATTTGGAATATTACTGTTATTTTTGACAACTTAATAAATTTATTTTGTAGATTTACAAGCTGTTAAGTTCCAATATGTATGCACCACCCAAAATAATTAGACGATACATCTTTCATGATATTTATTTTTAAAATATTTGTTTAATTTTTGTACAGCCATAGCAATACCGGTGCGTGATGGAGGTTGGAGCAGTTGGAGTAGCTGGGGTGAATGCTCTTCCAGGTGTGGAGGTGGGTATCGAATTCGTACACGTCGTTGTGATAATCCTCCACCACAAAGTCCCGGTGGCTTGGATTGCCAAGGTTGTCCAATTGACTATGAGATCTGTAACACAGCACCTTGTATAGACAGCAAACGCCTATCAACTTGGACACCGTGGACAGGTTCTGGCAATGGTACAGAGAAAAGGTTTAGGTTTGCTTGCAGAGCTCCTAGTCCTGACCCTGGTCTGATCAAGATCACTCTGGCTAAAGAGGAAGAACGGATCTGCCAAGCAGATGGCGCTTGTATGAGAACAGGTAAGGTTTACTTAATCTTCATTAATGTGTAAGTGATAATAAATGATTTTACTAAGCATTTTTTAGAAAATTAATAGGTATTTTATAAGGTTAGGTTTAACAGTGTAGTAGCTTTGGTCCTGCCCCAATATCTCATGAGGATAAGTAGAAAAACAAGCAGCTGACTTGGCAAAGAAAGTGACAGCCTTGCTAAGGAAAAATATTTTTTACTATATATTTTGTAAAAATGTCAGTGTTAACGAATTTCTTCATTATTAAAATTTGGATGCATTTTTCAGATCGATCTGATTCCGAAGAAATTTATTCTGATTGGTCTAGCTGGTCTCCATGTTCAGTTGAATGTGGAGGAGGCCAACAGTCGAGAACACGAACATGCGAGGGCAGACCAGAGGATTGTCAGGCACTGTTGAGAATGTCTCGCATCTGTAACACTCACAATTGCAAAGGTAAATAATTATAAAGTATACTAATATTAAAATTAAGAAATTTGTTTGTAGAACTAAAACTAGTGTTCCACGGAACCAATTTTAAAGTTGTACAGATTTGCAAATAATTATGAAAGTCGAACATTTTTAATGATTTATTTGTGAAAAAGCAAAAAATATCCCTTGTAAGAAATGCACTGTCTGAAAATAATATTTCTGACCAACTCCTGGGTTCATAATTAATATTTAATGTTAAGTTGGTGCATTTCAATAGTAGTTATATCATATAATCAAGAGAAACACCTGATATTAATATCACAGCTGATATTAATTTAACAGCTGCTATTAATTTAACAGCGATTGAAGTTTTGTTTTGTTTCTTTGTTCAACTTAACATTCACTTTAACATAGTTACTGCATTATGCAATGATCTGTTTTTTTTTTATAAAGAATAGGCTGTGGGTCTGTTTGATAAATTATATTAAATGCCATCAATTTTTCTAGAGATGTTGTATGTTGCTAGTTTTATTATAATTTTTTTAGGCATGTTTACTCCATGCTACAAGTTATATAACACAAAAGCCATATTTCTAGCTATTTTAAATTTGTGTACTTTTTTATTTATTTTAACCCTTTTGTATTGTATATTATAGTTAGTTAATTATTATGATTTATGCTTTTTTGGTAAGTCAATTTCATCACCTTTGTAATATGTAATAAATGCTAGTCTGTTACAAAATATAATAGATCATATGAGGTATCACAATTAAATAACTTGACTGGTGTTACAAAACGTTTTATTGATCACCAATTTTATATTTCAAAGTTTATCATCTTTAATGTACAATCTCTACACTGCTCTGTACAAAATTGTTTAAAGTAGTAAAGTCCACTTCTGTCAGGTTGTTAATTTCATTTGTTTTTGCTCTCACACTGTGAAATCTTGTCCTTGTAATTCCGATTTGACCTTAGAAAATAAAAATTTAAAAATCCAGAGGCTAGGTCGAGTGAATACAGTGAGTGGTCCAACACAGTGATGCTGTATTTCGCAAAGAATGCCTTCACAGACAAGACGGAATGGGCAAGTGCATTGTCTTGGTGAAGCATCCAGAAATTGTTCTTCCACAAATCAGGTCTTTGTCTTCTTACTTGTTCACAAAGGACTGTCAAAACCTCAACAAAATAACGTTCATTGACTGTCTAACCTTCAGGGGCCCAGTGAATGTAGACAATTCCACACTTGTAAAAAAAATCGTGGTCTTGAATTTTAATTTGCTCTTTTTTACTTTTTTTACTGTGTAAGGTGGGGCTCTTCCAATGCATCGATTGGCGCTTTGTTTCAGGATCACAGGTAAAAAAAAAAACCACGATTCATCACAAGTAATCAATCTAACAATTATCAGTGTTGTTTAAAAGGTCTGCACATAATGTTCATTCTCGAATCCTTTCCCTTTGGAATGAGAATTTTGGCACCATTTTTGTATAAACTGTCTATGTGTTCAGTGATTTGTGCACAATCTGATAGAAACTGTCTTCATTAATTGAGCTAGGACACTTAAACGATAATATTTATAGTTAAATTTACCAGTTTTCTGGGTGCTGGATATTGAGGGTCATCCAGGCGCAGCTTGTCTTAGGTTCTTTTATATCACTCCTTAAACCTTTTAAACCACTCAAAAACTTGTATATGCAATAAACATTCAGCTCTATACTCTCTCTTTAATGTGGTATGAGCTTCTGTAGCAGATTGTCCCAGTTTCACAACAAATTTAAGGTTAACTTGTTGCTCCATATCAACGCTTCATATTTTTTTGACAAGATGTTAGTACAAAAACTTGTATATGCAATAAACGTTCAGCTCTATACTCTCTCTTTAATGTGGTATGAGCTTCTGTAGCAGATGGTCCCAGTTTCACAACAAATTTAAGGATAACTTGTTGCTCCATATCAACGCTTCATATTTTTTTGACAAGATGTTAGTACAAAAACTTGCTGTTGCTAGAAGAAGGGCCATTGATATAGCGAAACTGAGTGATGTACAACCATGCCCATTGAGCTCAGGATGGGGGAAGCATCAACAGGCACAAATATGTTCATACCACCACGGCGTACTTGTTGTTTGCCGGTAGCAATACCAATCCAGTTATTTAATCTTATCTAGTTTTGTTAGTGTTTTAGTTTAGTAGTAGTGTGTTTAGTTTCCTCCCTTTTGTACTGTATATATTCTGGACGGGCGATGATAGCCTTCATGTGCTTTTCGTCAAAAACCTTAAAAAAATTAATGATAATTATTTCCAAAACATTGCATATAAAAATAAATAAATAAATATATATATATATATATATATATATATATATATATATATATATATATTATAATGTCTTTTTTCAAACAGTCAAAAATGCTATTCCTAAGGTAAACAGTGTGTTAAATCACTAGGCTTCAAAGTGTTTTCTATCTGTTATATACTAATCTGGTGGAGTACTGGCCATAATTTACTTAGATTGTTTAAAATAATTGAATTTTTACTGAGTTAAGATGAATGGTGGTAATAGATTAAATTCTTTAGTTTAAACTTTGTTGTAATTCGTTGTTGTGACTTTGTTGTGAATGAGACTGAATGACTTATCGCAGGTGAATGGAGCTGCTGGACTGATTGGTCTGAGTGTTCCGTCTCTTGCGGCATTGGCTACAAACAAAGGACAAGACATTGCATGGCTGTAAACAATCATAATGCAGAAGGCTCAGGATGCGAAGGATCTTCAATCAGTCAAGAGCCTTGTGAGATGCCAACTTGTCAGTGTAAGTATTTATGAGGCAGAAACTCCTCAAGAGATTCTAAATCAAAAGCTGATTAGTTTATTTATATAAAATATACAATAGGTTTTTTTTATCCATAATCCAAATTAATTGGGGCTGGCCAGACCTCATGCGGATTATTATGTCATCACCTAAACAATGTAGGAACTGTGTCACACAACCTAGTTCCGCTTACTAAGGCCAAAACAACAACATTAAAAATCTACTTGACTTGAAGAAAGCCTTATCCTGCAAAACCTAATTCACTGCCATCAACCAAAACTCATTTCTGATTGGTTTGCAGTGCACGTGTATCTCAGGTCTATACTACGCTAGACTAATACATTTCTGCCCAGGCACTTTTGCCGGCGCATCGCATCACATCTTCTGTGCACAGTAGCTTCATTCTGACTAGGTGCGTTTTTTTCTCTAGTTTTAACAATCAAATTCTGAAAAATTATGGTGCCTGTCATAATTTTGAGAATAAATACAGGTTGAAAATCGTTGTTCAGCAGAACATCAAGGAGGACCACCTCACTACACACGACACCCAACTTGCTCGGGAGGAAATAGGAGGAACCTGACCAACTATAAACAAATGGACTTCTTAGTTTCATTTCACCATTCCGAATTGGAAGATTGCCTCATTACCCCGCTGCCGGTCTAGTAATCTATTTTTCCCGCAGACTACAACAAGTAGATTGTCCGGACTTTTGAAAAAAAACCAAAAATGCACCTGTAGATGTTTGTTTACACAGTAAAAAGATAACTAAAATTGTTTATAATTTATCCCAATGGTTACAGAAGTGGGATGCATGAATAAAATCATTACGCATATTGTTTGTATGCTGTAGCTATGGCAGTAGAACAGTGCTGTCATAGCATAAAGTTTGTGCGAACAGAGTCGATGTCAGGGTAAAGCGTTACACGTCTTATCAGAAACAACCAGTTTGGAAGTTCCATCCTGATCATGAGAAAGTAAATTCAATAATGCAGTGGACGGTTAAGTAATAAAAAAATATTACTGACACTTTAGTAACCCATCAATAGCTTTCTTCATCGCACCTGTGCAGTTTGTCTCCTTATATAACTGGCTGTTTTTGTTTATTTTAATTTTATTGATTAAAAAGGCATAATACTGTATCATTAATTATTACACGATAAAATTTTCTGATTTGTTCAGTAATATACATTTAAAAAAAAATATATTAAATTTCATTTTTGACCACCTGAAACAGGAAACATTTTGTGCACATATCCCTTCCACTGATGGGCTACTAATTTATTTACACTGTAATTATGTGGAAACATGTCTTATTGTCTTTGAAGCACTTACTGAGCTACAACCCAATACTATAAAGACATTTAAAAAATGTCTTACGAATAATTGTTTTTGTTAGATACCATCTAATATGGAAACCAATGGTAGGTAAAACACAGCCTGCACTGTCCAGTAACATACACTGCTTTTTATTCTGCATAGTTTTTCATGCCTCTTGTCTATCTAACCTTTTTGTGTTTATTTTTTATTATATGTGAACCAATATATGTGAACTACTTTAATCAATTGATAAAGAGAAATGAAAAAGAAAATTTTTGTCTTGCAGAACAGGTGTTTGTTAAACATGTAGCATTAAATTTACATTTTTGTGTAAAAATTTATTCCAGTAGAAGATTCCTGTACCCTCTTCTGCTAGGACGCAGCCCCCCCAACCCACTCCTAGTATGTTTATTCCAAGTGGGATATCCCCCACCTTAAAAAAAGTGTATCTATGCCACTGATCATTAGGATTTCAAAACATGTATGTTTTTATACATCGATAGTTGACAGTCGATGTTTTATATACCGATATTTCTTAGATTTCTTTGCACAAAAGTTCTGTTTGTGTTCATTTTAAGGGATTTTTTGTAATCAAGATTTTTGGTGCTTGATGTCAAGGTGCTTTTCACCTTTTTAATGTCAAAACTGTCAGATTGTCAGAAAATAGTAATTGGCTTAACTAAGCAATAAGTTTGTTCGCAAGTCATCGGTGTTGCCTTACCTACTCTCTATCCTACCTATGTTTTTACGCAAAAAAACATGGATGTATTATGTTCAATGTTGTAGTGACATTGATGGATTTTAACGATTTTAAAACATCAATGTTAAATGACAAACAATTCATGCTGCCGTCTGTAGGGCAGGGTGAGTTCTATGGCCATGTCGTCAACACTTTCAAAAAAATATTCGGTTTTTTCGCTAGATTCAAATTCGGATCATAAACGGGTTGGAATTTTGATGTTTAAATTATTTACACTATACTGTGTTCTTACATGCTCATAGTACTAATTATAAAGAAAGAATAGTATGAAAAAAGTTGATCTTGAGAATCTATCCATTGTCAAGTCCCCGAAGTAGTAGTTTTTACTCAAATTTTGTACACAATTCACTAAAACTATTTTTTTTCAATTTTATATTTTGTGAAACACATTTTGGATAAAAAAACTTTAAAATTGATCTCTTTCAAAATCATCTGTAATGATTTTTATTAAATTTTGCTCAGATGAAGTTTGTATGCTGAATAAAAAATGTACAATTGGCCATATTCCCTTTAAAAAACCAGATTTTTATCTATAAGAAAAAAATAAAATAATGATTGAGAATGTAGCCAATATAACAGATTTGAAGTAAAAAAAAATATGGTTCTAGAGTGGACTGAAAAAAATCCAAAAAATTATCCTTAAAAAGTTTTACCAATTTGAACCAGTTTCATTAGGCAAATTTTTCAAAGTTTCCTTGGCTCATAGCTTCTGAAAATTTTTTTTTTAGGAAATAGAAACACACACGTTTTGTTTGGATGCTGAAGTTATTGTATTTGTAAATAAACTTGTAAAAATATACAATTAAAATTATATTTTAAGAGCAATTTCATTGATTACATAATTCATAAAAAGTAGTAGTACAGTAATAATGTAAAGGAACTGTGTTTCACTGTTAATATTTTTGTTTTGTCAACAGCTTTACTTGGCTGGGAAATGTGGTCAGAATGGTCACCTTGCGACAACTCTGGTCAACAACATCGCTCTCGAGAGTGTCTAGCCTCTAATCCTGGCCCTGATCTCTGCCAAGGTCAACATCGTGAATCCAGAATTTGTTTGGAAAATACTGAAGGTATAAAAAATTAATGCCTAATTCGAATATGTAAGATTTTTTGTTTTAAATTTATTACTACCAATTAATTGTGCCATTAGGAAATATTTATTTTAGGAAATTTTCAAACCTGATTTCCGTTGAAATTATTGATTGGGTAAAAGTTCATTTTATACAATTATTTCAATTATCATAACTTATTTTAACATAATTTATTCACACACAAAAAACAACATTCATATTGTTTACATAATACTTTTAAGATTCTGGAAGTAAAATCAAGGACTTACAAATTCAAGTGCATGTCTATCCGTCTCCCTCTTAATTGGTAACACTCATAAACAGTGTGATTGACACTATAAAATTTAGCAAAAATGACCTTATCCAGGAAATGTATTACGGTTGATAAGGAAAAGTATTTAGGGGTAAATAAAGAGAGCAAATTTTCAGACACAGATTTCTTATTTATTTAAGTAAAAGTTTTCAATAAGCAGTAATTGTACCTCAGATAAACTTCATTGGTTACAACATTGCCACTGCGCAGAGGTGGTGATCACCCGTCTTCGCATTGGTCATTCTTTGCTAACACATGGATTTCTCAAGAGAGGTGGGGACTCACCTAAATGCGACTTCTGTAGGGAAATCCTCACAATAAAATACATATTGCTTCATTACGATGGTTTCCAAAATGTACGTGTTATGTGTGGTCTGAGCAATTCTTTGCAGACGATGTTGGGAGATAGTGTATCAGGCGTTGACTGGATCCTAGACTTCCTTCATTTGTATTTTTTAAATAGAATTTGATTTATATAATTTGTTATTTTTGTAGGGCCCCTTTACAGCCCTGAAAAGTGTGTATATTTGGTATTTATTAATTTATTTTTTAAGTTGTTTTTTTTTGTTATTTAGTTTTAGATGTATTTTTATTTCTTTTATTGACCTAGTTATTGTTGTAGGACCACTTTACAGCCTAAAATAATTTGTGTGAATGAGTTGTTTTTAAGATTTATATCATTGTTAGTTATGTAGTTATAACTGTTATTTAATTTTGTTTTGTTTTATTTAATTTTACTATTATAGGTTTTGTTTGTTTTTTCTATTATATATTTTTATTTTGTTTGACGGCGATGATAACCTTAATGGTTTTTTGCAGCAAAAAAGAAAATCTTGTTTGTTTAGTGTAGGGTGTCATTTGAGTGTAAAAGTGTTAGTGATTCGAAATATATAGTTCTGTACTTAAAGAATTTCTATAGAGTTGCCAGTCTTCTTCAAAGTTCAAATTTTTACATATTTTTGTATTTATGGTCCTCAACAAGTGTTTTTAAAAATTTACTAACAACTTTATAAAAGTTTTTTTTATGCCGCTTGACCTTTTACAGTATGGGATTAAGTAAGCAGAATACAGTTTGAAAGTAATCTTTATGTTTGGGCGCCAAATACATTTCAGAAGTAGACAAGAAATATAGCACCCATGAACCCCATTGAATTCTCGCATGTATTTCTTCATTTAGTAATATATTACTAAATTATTGAATAATATTTTACTCCTGTAAGGTCACAGTATATTTTTACTCATAGATAAAACAGTTTATAGGGTGCCTTAGGATATTCACACTCCTTAACTACAGTTTTTCAGTTTTTTTTTTTTTGCTTCTAGTTTCCATTCTTTATTAACTTATGCTTAAATATTTTATTGCAGACAATGAAGTACAGCCTCTGCAGAGCACTGTGAAGGAAGGAATATCTGTCGCAGCTGTGTTTGGTTTCTGCCTTGTCACATTTGCATTAGGCCTCGGCATGGCAGTGATGCTGGGTTACTTCTGGCTGAAAAAACAACGCCCATCTATCCCGGGAAGCCCGCATTATATCTCTTCCAAACAGAA
This sequence comes from Callitettix versicolor, assembly GCA_022606455.1. Lineage (NCBI taxonomy): Eukaryota > Metazoa > Arthropoda > Insecta > Hemiptera > Cercopidae > Callitettix > Callitettix versicolor. The sequence continues at coordinate 16,888,260 of CM040188.1, read as the reverse complement.
CCCGTATGTTACTGTCCCGCTGAAAGAAATGCATTCGCCCAAGAGAACGCCTTCTTTTTCAGCTAAACAACCGACGTTGGCCAATGGTACGCCTAAATTATTCGCAAAACAACCGCTCGACTATGAAACAGCGACAATAAAAAGAAACAGTCATAGTATGGCAAACGGGCACATCAGGGCAGATCTGGAACAAGATAAATTTTTCTGACATATTTGATTGAAACAATAATCGTTGAAAGTTAGGAAAACTGGAAACTGTGAACATGATTTTTGTTTCAAAAAATTTATTGATTTCAGTGCTAAAAATTGACACGTTTGCTAGTCATTAAGATGTTTATTGTTTAAGTGTCGCTGATATTCCATGCTGAAGTCTGAGCAACCTTTGAAGACTGTTTTCGTACTTAATTTTAATGAATGTGACAATATTAAGTGTAAGTAATTTTATTTTTGTACAATATTTTGATGAATTTATTTTTAAACAATGAGTGATAAGTTGTTAAACATTGCATTTGTTGAACACAAATCCATTTTGTTACAATTTTGCTCTTTGGTAAGGATTTATTGCTGCAGTTTTTAAATCACAATCAAGATGTAGCAAATTGGTTGTAATGAATATTGTATAATATTCTTGAATTAAAGAAAATATTTAGTTATGTTTGAGAAAGTTATATCTCGGGTAAAAAGATATATTTTTTCAATTTATTTTATTAGTACATCATACATTTTGAAAAAAGAGTCTACAAGATATTATAATTTTTTAATTGTTTCTTCTACAAATAAAAAAAAATCAGTAATGGTACTGTGACATTTAAAAAGAAAATATTGTTGTGCCTTAAAAATGTGATAATGTTTTTAGAAAATTCGTATCAAATAAATAATTAAGGACAGTATGTAAAAAATGTAAACTATTTTTGTATGGTATATTGTAGGTAATTTTTTTATATACATTTGTTTTAAAATATAAAGACAATGATTGATTTTATCTTAAGGTAAAACAAAACTTTCATTTCTTTTTTAAATACGGATCACATGTTTCAGTTATTGATAATCTAATGTTGAAAAGTATATCTATAATTTGGACCATAAAATAACATTCCTATTGAAATATTAATCATTTTGTACTTGAAAATAATCCATAGACTTAATAGGTTAAAATCAGTGGGAGCTTGTGTCATTGGGAGGGTAAGTTGGGGTGTTGTAAGAATGTTCAGTAAATGGAAATGCTGATAGAGCACTGGCCTCAAGCACTAATTATGCGCGATTACGAGATATTTAGTTGATTATTTTGATTGTAAAAACGTCTTGAACCTTCTCGATTGTATTGGACTCGTCAGTTGACAATTGTTTTTCTATCCGAGTTCTCCAAATTGCCAAGTCCTCCTGTTGCCTACACTTGCATGTTTACTTGTTCATTTCAAGTAGGTCTAAATTTTCAACAAAACAAGTGAATTGTCAACTTGCAATCGGAACGGGTGTTGCCAAAATCCTTCAAGTTAGGTTATTAACTTTAAAAATGTATGTTTTTTGCTTTAATTATGAGTCATGGCTGTTTTTTGATATGTATAAATATGTAGTTTTTTATTACACATTGCAATTAAAGTATAAAGTAAATAAATTGTTTCTTAATTTAATTCAGGATGAATGGTTTATTAATATTATAAGTGTATATATTATTTATATAGACAAAAACTAAAAATTTATTTTCAATCCAGAAGATTGTTTCTTGGATTGCGTGGGGACAATCTTATAAATTTGATTTTTGATTTTTGTTTTATATATTTTTGGTAATAATAAAACACTTTATTACAATTGTCTGAAAAAACGAGTTGTTCTTGTCGATTTGTAATGTCTAGTCAAAGAAAATCATTGTACTAAAAACAAAGTCAGCAATCGTCACACGTCTCAATTGTTCAACTCGTCTGGTACTGGATTCGATGGTTGACTGGTTGTTTTGTTGTACGATGGTTGATTGTCAAAATATCTCGCAATCGTGCATCACTATCAGGCACTGTATTGTTCCTCATAAAACACCTGTAACCAAATTGTATTATTGTTGTACATTATATGGCTACAGCAAGTAACCAACATGTACTCTGCCTCATTACGCATTTATATTTTTCTACATTTCGCTGTTTTGTGACCTGCTTGTGCATTTGGTGGCCTTTATTTTAAATTTTTTTTTTTTTAAAAAAGTTTAAACTTACAGGGTATTTTTGAAAATATGACTTCAATTATATTGTTATTTATATATTTTTATAGTTTATTGGGAGTTATTTGGTTATCCGTGCTTCAGTGCGCCCTTTGACAAGCCACCACCACAGGTTGAAATCTTGTATGATAAATAAAAGTGTATTTTTTTTACTTTAGAATATTGTAAGTACAAAAATTAAATTTATATTGATTTAAATTACTTGCTTCAGTTAAACAGAAACAAGACTGCACAAACTATAGTGAAAGAGTAAGTACTTAAATTAGAAAAATAAACAAATATCCTATCCACTTTCTCTTTTATAAACGTTTTCCAAATGCATTTTGGTGTTTTTTGAAATTCAAAAAAAAAATTTATATAAAACCAAAACATGCAATTTTGTATTATTTTTACTGCAAAATCCAATCTAATTATTTATTATTTCATTGAAATTAATGTTAAGGATTGAAGAATGATAATATATTTATTACTGTATTTCAAAGTTTTTATTGTATAATTGTTAAAGTTGTGTGTTAAAATTAACACAAGAAATTTAAGATAGTTTGTGAATGACAACAACAGCACAACCTATTTTAAACAAACTGTGTAGAACAGAAAATTATGTAAAATCTTGTAAAATTATGTTGAATCTTTTAGTTTTCTTGTAATTACAAACAGAAGTATTTAGCACTACAGATAATAATGGTGCAATTTCAATGTAAGTTCAGTCAGTTGATATTAAATATAAATAAGAATTAGTAATGTTACTCTGAACTCTAATGGATCATCTTAATTATTTTTTCTCAACTTTGGAGTGTTTATTACTATAGTCGGTCTGTTCAAACTTTACATTTATTTGTGTCTCTAGTGTGTAGCATAAATTAACTTCTTCAATGTCGTACTGCCCAGCTGTTCATTCTTTTATTTATTGTGCAGTTTTAATCAAAGCACCAAGTCATATTTTTTTTTATTAGTGATTTTTTCTAAATGTGAGATAAAGTGAAAACAAAATAAGTATACAAATTGAAATCGGATGAAATAATTAGTATTGGAGTCGAAGCTTTGATCCAGTAAATTTAGAATTATTAAAAAACTTGTTTATTTTCTAAACTGTTAGTAGTCTGATCAGTATAAATTATTAATAAAATTATCAGGAAACTTTTTCATTAAGAAGCTAATTTTAAATTTTACAGATTTAAAAAAATTTTGCAGAATAAGTCCGCAGATGTGAGTCATCGCCGTGGATGACAAGCCTGTCCCCATAATACAGCAAGTGGTACGTTATCAGGTGGTAATAATCCCAAATGAAAAATTTAAACAGACCAACTATATATAGGATTGCTGTGTTTAATAAAACCATATTTACAACTGTTGAATCCAAAAATGTTTATATGTAAATAAAAAAGACTGGTTTTACTCTCATATTTTCATTAAAAAAATATACTAATTTATGCAGAATTTCAATGTGGACTGCACATTGAAATTAGGAAATTTTGTTTATGAAATTTTTTTAAAGATTTCAGTAGTCACCGTTTTGTAAAGTATTAAAATGATTACTTAGGTAATGTTTTATTACTTTTTTAGGTTTTAGAATTTTTCCCATCGTGTCACCGACACTGCATGCCATTTTTCTGTATTTGTTTTTTTACAATTTTGTTTCAAGGATCATAATTTTCAACAGTTGGTAACTTCCTAAAAATTATGTTTCATCTTTTATACAGTTATCTTAAAAACGAAAGAGACTTTTTTTTGCTTGATTTACCAAACTTATAAGTTAATAGAATTATTTCTCTTTATATTTGATCCCAAGTTATTACTGGATGCAGTATTTTAGGCTTAGTATACATTATGTTCTAAAAAAAAATCAAGATTGTTTCTATATGTAAGTCAGATTTTACACACTTTCTGAGTGTATAAGATTATTAACAATAAGCATTGTGTAAAGAGTGTAAATAATTAGGCTAAAGCTATTAACCAAAAACAATTTAACTGTGTAGATATTAAGACTTGGCTGACAATGTAAATTGTTGTAAATAGGCATATATAGTTGTAAATATAAATTTTGTTAATGCCACTTTTTTCAAATGTAGATATTTATGTAATTTAGTGATGCATTTTTCGTAGTAACATCAAATAATGTTGTGCTTGTTGAATTTTGTTTTAATGAATATTAAATTTATTTTTAAAGTATTAATTTTCATAGAATATAATGTAAACATTTTTTTGCAAATATACAGTACAATACTGTCATAGATAAATTGATAATGTGAAACAACTTGCTGAAAAAAATTTGTTTAAAAAGAAAAAAATGATGTAACTTGATATAAATAGCAGTTGTGCAATCGCAGACATTGTGGTGAGGTATATTATTTTTATGTAATCATTGATGGATTTGCTAAATGAGAGAACAATTCTTTTATAAGTAAGATGAGGAATTAACACTGTAACATGAATCTTTGCTGTACAAATTTATACACGCTAGAGTATCTTCAATGTGAAAGCATATGTTAATAATATTCCTGAAGATATTAATGTGCATGTTCTACACAGTGTGACTATAACACTAAAATTTACAAAATATGCATATGATGTGTTTGTTAAAATAATTGATTAAACAGGTAGGGCAGCTGTTCTGAAAACACAGGTTTTGTTCAAATATTCTTCTTGTTCACAGGCTTTTATCAGAATGCCGATATCCTGTTTCTCATATATTTATGTGCATTGCCTAGGTCCAAGGGAATGAGGTGGTTCTATTCTCACATCATTTATTTGCTTCCTTTGCATAACAGGAACGAGTGTTCAATGGAACCCTCCTGCATATAGTAGTCATTGATACTGAACAAAGAACCCCTCAATGAACAGGTGTCCAATTTTTATCCTTTCTCTACAATTGTGATATTTATATATCAATAAATCTCTTGAGGATTTTTTGTATCTCAAACCGTTGCGCCCAGTACTTTCTTGATGACAGTTACTTTTATTTTCTAGAAAAGTTTTACTTCAGAATATATAGAATACTGTAAATATAAAGCTTTTGGTCCAGATGTAGTAGTTATATTTGTCATTTTATTAGCATTATAATTTTCAGAGCTGGCTACATTGGCCTGGTACCTATTAAAAGAAAATGTGTGATTGTCATTCAACATCTGACGAGTTCAAGAGATTTCCTTTGTGCATAAGTACTATACAGCCTAAATTGGGCCAATAATATGACTGAAGGATTTACAGTTACAAAGAAGCAGGTAGCTATGAACAGTTGCAGAACAACTCAGCATAGTCTATGTAACTGGATAGTGGGCACTCGTTAAAGTTATAATCATGCAAAGAATTAGCAGGGTGTAATTGATTGGTCAGTGACTTAACTGATGTTTGAAAGTAGCTGAAAAAAATAGCAGTGACTCCTCCTAACATGCATTTAGAGTGAGAGGAAAAGTATAAAGTATAGTTTTTGGGAGAGGGAAATGGGGTAGAATGGATTCACTCAATTTAAGAATACTGATTTTTAGTTTTCCACAGTCTATTGACTGATTTTCAATAGACATTCCAACAATTTCTATCACTGAACTTCTAGTGAAAAATACATTATTCTCTGATTGAGAATAATGATTAAAAGACAGTTCTTTTATATGATTAAAAGACAGTTTATTACTTTAATTTCTATAGTTATGTTGTGACAAGCAGACACTCTTCACTGATTAAAATTTAAAAATTTAATTTTGTACAAATTTACTTCAATGACAATTAAGTAAACCATTGAACATTGTATTGACAATGAAGTGAAATCTATTACATTAATTGTGTATCTACAACAAGTAATACTTAATACTGTAACTATTTATAGATTAAATATTATTTATCGTAACAATATAATTTTAAGTATTATTGAAAGACATTGTTTTCTTGAAACTCGCAGTACAAATGTATACATTCACTGTGCCATTTTAAAAACATTTAACGCATAATAATTTTGTAATATTTTCCATTGTTGCTTCGTTTGAAAATAGGCTTGTTAATATTTTGGCTTGTTCAAAATGTTTTGTCCAACTCATATTGAGTTTGTAAATAATGGTGACAATAACAATATATTCTTGTAAATAAAAATATTATTTTGTAATTTATTATTTTATTTTTTGCACCATCTACACGTAATAGTATTATTACTGTATTGCATGCTTTATTACAGAAATGGATTACAAAAAAGGAAGGATTAGTTACACTTTCAAGAGTATTATGGAATAGGTCACAAAACATGAAATAACACACTAATTAATTGTGAATCTGAATGTCTGTGTGTAAACCATGTCCTGGACCCAAAATCTGAAGAGGGCCCATAACGACGTATATTTCTCTTTATGAAGTGAAAACATTACTCTAAACCTAGAATAAGTTTTATTTTATTTATTGGTTATTTATCCATCTGTTAAACATTAATTTTCACAGTTAAATATTTTTCAAAGTTTTTCCTAACATACCTCAAAAAAAAGTCATTCCAGGACCTTCAGGTGCACTTAGACCTCTCTCTTTTGTGGGAGCTATGGTAAAAACAGTTAATTATCTATGCCTCATCTATTTTATAAAATAAATAATGGACAAAATGGTTGCAATAATGCAGACGTTTTAGGCAAAACGCTACAGGCCTGACGTATATTTCTCTTTATGAAGTGAAAACATTACTCTAAACCTAGAATGGTTTTATTTTATTTATTGGTTATTTATCCATATGTTAAACATTAATTTTCACAGTTAAATATTTTTCAAAGTTTTTCCTAACATACCTAAAAAAAAGTCATTCCAGGACCTTCAGGTGCACTTAGACCCCTCTCTTTTGTGGGAGCTATGGTAAAAACAGTTAATTATCTATGCCTCATCTATTTTATAAAATAAATAATGGACAAAATGGTTGCAATAATGCAGACGTTTTAGGCAAAACGCTACAGGCCTGACGTATATTTCTCTTTATGAAGTGGAAACATTACTCTAAACCTAGAATGGTTTTATTTTATTTATTGGTTATTTATCCATCTGTTAAACATTAATTTTCACAGTTAAATATTTTTCAAAGTTTTTCCTAACATACCTAAAAAAAAGTCATTCCAGGACCTTCAGGTGCACTTAGACCCCTCTCTTTTGTGGGAGCTATGGTAAAAACAGTTAATTATCTATGCCTCATCTATTTTATAAAATAAATAATGGGCAAAATGGTTGCAATAATGCAGACGTTTTAGGCAAAATGCTACAGGCCTAAAGCAGTGTCCTGATTAATGCTGCAATCTAGGGATTGAAATGTGAACCAAACATATTGAAAAGAAGCTTCTGAGGAGCCTTATATTGGAATATGGGAAGTTGATAGACAAGGTACAATGATACAGTATATTATTATTTTAATAAACCAGTTCAGTCAGGTAAAAACTAACAAGGTTAAATGGTCTGGCAATGTTGTAACTACTGTAAGGATTCAAAACTGAACAATACCAAAACATATTCTACTGGAAAGTATAAAATGGTGGGAGAGATGCTTGATGGGTGTGCAAGTATGGACGTCTTATAACAGAGAGAATGTAATAAGGAATAAGAACAAGGTTTAACTTTGTTAACTGAAGCACCATGGGGTGAAGAAAGTGAGTGTGACAAATTTTGAATCTGAGCATCTACATAAGATTTTTGTTTTGAAATGAAAAACTTGCAACACAGAAAATTATCAATTCATGCTTATATTGCGTATATGACATGAGAATTTAATATGCATGTCTTTTATCAAGATTAGTGTAGCTGTTATAAAACAAACAATTTTCTCTTTTAGATAGTAGCGATTGTACTGGATTGTTTGATAAGTAGAGCTTTATAAGGCCATGACATTGAAACAAGAGTGACAAATTGCGCATGGCTTCTCAAGGTGAGTAGTGTTCAACAAAATAACAGGATCTCTGGGCAGGTTTAACAAAATGCATGCATATTTCTAGAAAGACAGCCAATATGGATAACAATAAGTACAAGAACATTATCAGACTTAAACATACGTTTGGTTTAAATTTATTAAATTGATTTGAGCATATTTTCTAATTATATGATCAGTTATAAATTTTGCTGGTATTTCCCAAACTAACATTTTTTCAGACTTTTAACATTTTGTAACTGATATCTTCAAATAAAAGTTTTGTTTTGTTCATTTTATTGACTATAAAGAAAACTATAGTTTTTTAAAAAAGCAGAACCATTTTTAAAGACTTTGTAAGTAAGTAAATAGATATGGATTCAATCCAAAGAGTCATGTGAAATAACCTGACCTATTATCACAAAATTTGCCTACTTTTGCATGAGTTTTATAAAAATAATATACCTATAGTAGCGCATCTCAAGGAGAAAAAAAACTACAATTTTGATTAAACTTACCTTAATCCAAACAATAAAATACATATAGTATCTAGATCTATCTATGTGTGTGTGTGTGTGTGTGTGTGATCACTCATATGTTCACAATTTTGAACCTAAATGATTCAAACTTTGTACAAAAAACGATTTTGTTGAAGCTTTGACAAATTCGTTCTCCAGCAGAATTTATTCAGTGATTTCAGAATTGCTGTTTTTAAAAAAAGTTATCTTACACTTTTTTTAAATATGATTTTATCACGGTAATCAGCAATGAAAAATTAGCACAGTAGTCAGTAAAAATTAGCAATGAAATTTTTAAATTCCTTTGAAAATACGAAAATGGACTTAGGGATAGTCAAATTTTATTATTTTCAATTTAAGTTGACAATTTAAAATACCTTCAAGCCTAAAACAAGTTTTAATGCTGACTACGATGGTGAATTTCGATTTTGAAAACAGTGTAAGATACAAGAAAAATGTTAGAAATTCGCATTCACGAAACAGCTGTGTGCCATGATACTTATTTTTTATCAAATTACATGAACAAATCGGTATGGAAATCAAACCTTCTTAAAAAGACAATCGTACTGCATTGTTTTTGTTTAGTTATCACAGTTTACAGTTGTTTGTAAAGGTTGTGTTGATCACCTATTTGCGATAAATAAAGTTTTGTTCAATAATCTGTGGTGCTGCTCTCCGATTACAACATCGAGTGTTTTATCTGTGAATAATAATAGTAGCTGGATAATAATCTGAAAATTATATCTGATATCAAAAGTTTGAACCAATCTATTTATTCCTTTATCTATGGTTTAAACCAGCATATTTCATTTTTAATTGTTTTCGTTAGAATCGAAACATAGCAATCTTTTTTGTGTAGTGTTGTGACTGTTGTGCATTATTGTTATTTGCTTTTGCTATTGGTGTTTACTGATGCAATGCAATATGGCGTAGCTATGTTTGTAACCAGTAGGAAGAACTGTCAATTTTGTGTGTATTTTTGAGTTCAAAAATAGGGAAACAGGTAATTTATGATGTTTTTGACATAATAACACTCTAATGTGCTTCTGTTGTAGATTATATGCTGATCCTATTGTGAGTGATTACCATCGTTGACATTTAGAAATACTGGGACCTAGTTCAATAAAAATAAATCCAATTTCGATTTCAAAAAAAACCTAGAATACTACTGATTTTTTACTAGCAACATTTTTTAAATTTATGTACAGTGCCTACGGTAAATTGTTTTAATACCAAGAACACAAAATATTTATTAATTTCCTTAATATCTAACTATGAGGTAGTTATTTTGTTTTAGTAAATAGAATCCAAATAGTGTAGACATATAACAGTTTTATTTGTAGTATTTGGTAGTTAGTGATAACGAAGAGAAATAAATATAAATAAGTTTTTAAATAACTCTTGATGCCAACTTCATTAACTTGTAAAACAGCCTGTGGGGATTAAAAATAACAAGCAATGAAATATGGTATTTGTATTAGGCTTATGTGCTATTTAACTTAAGCCTAATTTTTTATTGTAAAAAATTGCTTTAGTAAAATTTGAATTTATATTATTGGTAGGCTTATTATTGTTATTATTATTATTGAATAGTTCACTTTACTTTTAAAATGAACTAGTGTTATATGAGGCCTAACCTATATAATAGTGATGCAATCTGAGGAAAAGTTGGATTAATAATTTTTAACATTTACACCTAAAAATTTTCAACTCTATGTTAATTGTGTTAAGATATTAGGCTACTAATAGTTTAGGAAAATAGTGCTATAAATACCCCATAACTAAAGAGTAGCCCAAATTATTCACATTTTCAGTATTAAAATCAATAAAACAATACATTAACATTTTATGATTGTATGACTTGCCTGCTGAAACAATCTAATTTTTTCGGTAAATATGCAGTGTAGGTTGCTTTCAATTTTTTGGTAGTTGTTTTCACTAGAACACCTCATTACATGCACAAAAGCAGTAATCCAAAATATGAAAAAGTGCTGAAAGCACGGGAAGTGCAATAAAAATTGAAAGTAACAGTGACCTGCATAATCTGAAAATTGCTGTCGCGCGAAAGTAGGTAACATGTTTTAATTACTAAAAGAATAAAAAAAGTAATCAATAACCTACTGACATGGTTGTTAATGGTAAACCAAACTAGCATGGTTGTTGAGTAATAAATTGCTGAATGAATTAACTGATACGGTTGTTGGGTGGTGAATCTAACACAAAAAGAGGCAAATTGCATTGTACACAAATAATGGACACCATTTTAACAATGTTTTCATTACGAGAACGAACCAACGAAAAAAGCAATAAACCTTAACATCAGTAATGGTTGTCAGAATGTGTAACGTGCATGAGCAGTAAGTACATGTAGTTAATAATAATGTACATGACCGGTAAATCCGTGTATGAAATTTAATGTTTAATGCAATGTAAACAGTAATGATATCACAATATACTTCCGTAAAAAATGGCCTAAAATCCTAAGTAATCTTTAAAAAAATATTAAGGTTTTAGAGTAAAACACTAGGTCTGGGGCCTAGTTTATATAGGCCTAATAATTTTTACACAGTGGTTTATTTGAACATCGAAAAAATGCCATTCTAAAATTAATGAACTCTCATTTTCATTACAGTGTAGGACTTACTGCATGTCTGCATTGCACTGATATGTTTTGGTAAAATTACAGTTTTTTATTAATTGTACCATTTTGGGTTAGTAGGGTAATTGGTTTTTAATTTAATAATTTGAACTCTATAGTTTTATTGTCTTTGATAATGGGGCTAGTAAAGTGTAAGTGTAATATTTTTTCGATTAGGTTATAAAATAAGTTATTGTCGATTGGACTTAATGACAATTATGAGCTTGCTTATCTGGGGGTGTTGCATAATCTTGTTATTATTTGATCACACTATTGCAAGTGATCACTTATGATTGAAGTGGTGCATGTTTTTTCTTATATGTAGTAACAAGTTTTATCTGTTAGTGATTAAAAAAAAAAAAAAATCAGCATTACAGACTTAATAAAAACATTTGTACCATGTTTGTATTGCTTCCACTTTCAACAATTTCAGTAATTATTTTAAAATGTTTGGCTTCAACATTTTTATTTTTTATTTTCATTATCTAATTGCTCAAACAAATTTGCTGTAGGGCCTACTTTAAAATTTAGTAACCTATAACAATTAATACGTTTAGGCTAAGTATTATTATTATTGGTAGTCGTAATCTGTGATAATATGAAGAATTTGATTTGATAAAATTGAATAATAAAATAGTTTAAAAAAATATGATATTTTTTTATGTAACGGAGGACTACACGTCAGAAGCTTTGCTTACACTAATTGTTATAAAAAGTAACTTATATGTTCATAACATTGTAGAAATATTGATATATAAATATACTGTAATTAATTTTTTAATACCTAATTATGAGTTTACCAACATTAATAATTCAATATATAATACTATTTTGACTCGACTATATAGATTTTTCATTTTATAATCTGTGAGAGAAAACTGAAATAACAAAGTAAAGACCTTATTATTAATTTTAAAATGTTTAATTTAGATTATGAGCTTGTAAACATTATCTCTGCAATAAACAGTATGTACATATGGTTTTTATATTTGGCTATCAAATTAATTATACTATCAAAAATAAAAATTTGATAATTTGTAAATTAAAATCAATAACATTAGCCTAGTTTTAACATCTATTGGCACTCCCCAAAATGATTATTTAAGTAAAGATAAATTATGCACAATCTTTCTCTTATGTTATAATCTCTACATCAATTAATAAATATATAGTTTTTTTTTATTTATGTACCTTTTTATAAACAAAGATTCATTGTATACAGCTTGAGCATGAAGTCAATGCTTTTTACTCATATAAAAAGTGCTAAAATGCACCTAAAGAAGCACAGCTTTAAACTTATTGTTCACAAATATGCCTTTATGGTAGACCTGCATAAAAACACCTACTATCGTATTTTTAAATCTATACAAATTTTAACCACCTTGATGATACCTGATTTTCAAAAAAGCATAAAGTAAAAAAATTATATTTTTTTGTAAGATTTTGATTCTAACCACCATTTTGAAATGAATGAACCTATTTTGCTGTATAATGAACTTGCCAAGAAACTATTACCAAAATCAGTTTTTTGCAAAATTTTATTCATATTGTATCATCAATATTGTGATACTGCCTAACATTTAAAATTATAACTACTTAAAAAACGGATGAAAACTGATTTTGTTTACTATTTTTTTATTGTTTTTACAAAATGAATTGACCTTAACATATTTAATGATTCTAAAGTAGGGCCTAATTGGGAGATATTAAGAAATATTATTAAATAAGGACCATAAGTAAACAATGCTGATTATGTAGGTAAATTGGATTTTGAACAAAGTGTAAGGTAAAGACCTAAAAGTTTTTGGATAGAGTTTTAAGTTTATTTGTGTAGGTTCAAGTTGAAAGAAATCCGTTCCCATGTATGGGAACTTTGTAAGTTGGCATAGCTGCAATTAAATGCAGTGTTTATGTGGTTTGGCTTTGCCTCCATTTCTGACCTTGAACTCCCAACATATTTAGGTTTCAGTTATAACCTATTAAAATATCTAAGCTGTATCAGCCGAGAAATGGTTCAGAAACATTACTTCCATTATTCAAATATTTCAATCCAAAATACGGTTCAATTTATGAAACTGGTTTGTCTGATATTGATCAGATTTCTGTCACATTTCGGTCAAATTCTTGTAAATTATACAGTAGTCATTACATACTTGTATTTTGATGCTTTTAATTACTCTCATATAAAATATAAATTATTACAATATAAGTTCAAAACACTTTTGTAGAGGTCCATAAATACAAAATTATGTTGAGTAACGAAAAAACCTGATTTTTTTTTTTTTCAATCTTGAAACTAAATATATAAATTAAAGATTTTCTAATATGTTGAGAGGTGGTTGAAAACTAAAAGTAATCTAATTATATTGGAGGGGAACATGAAAACTTACATTTTTAGAGAAGTCTTGCAAGCTCTGAAGAAGCTTGTACAAAAATGATATATATATATATATTTGGAATCAGAATCATGTCTAATTAAAAAAAAATCTTTAATATTATATCCCTCAAGTACTAAATATTTTTTGTCATCAACCCCTATATTTTTCCTGGATTTCAGTTCTTTCAGAGATCATTCTTGCCAAATTTTATAGTGATTGGTCATATCGTTAATGAGTAAGAGTTACGTTTCTGACAGATAGATGGACAAATAGGTGGATATGAACTTATAAGGGTTCTTGGTTTTGTCTATAGATATATAAAAAATAAATAATTTCAATCCCTGAGTAAATAATCCTTATAAAAATGTTACTTTTTTTTTAATAAGCACACATTGGAACACACACAGTCAATTTAATTAAGTCTTTTGGTTTTTCTGCGTTCTTCCCAGAATTTTTTTAATCTTATTGATCTCTGAAGTCTGAGTTCTTCCGAATATACTACATTTCGTGGACGTTTTTCCCTAAACTGTAATTGGGTTTCCTGACTTTTTAAGATCGCTTTTTCCCTTCTTCCTGCCAATTGCTCCCTGGTTATTCCTAGTTCCTCCAAGTCCTGTTCCACCTCCTTCAACCAGTTGTTCTTAACTTTACACTTCAGTTGGTAGTCCAATAATCTCTTCGTAAGTCTACTCTCCTGCAATCGAGTTAGGTGTCCAAAGAAGGCCAATCTTCTTTTCCTAAAAATGTTAGTGAGCTGCTTGTTACTCCGATACAAGACCGCATTCGGCAATAGTCTGTACTGTCCCCTCCACCAAATGTTTCTTATTACATACTCATATGATACTTTAAATTATTAAAAATTGAAAATTGTCATCTACCTGTGTTATTGTAATATGATAATATTGTAATATGTAATGATCATTTCATTTAAGCTTGGTAGTGAAAAATTAACTAATAAAATTTGAATTTCTAATATTATAATAGGGCCTATTGCAAAACAATTACGGTTCCAAAAATTTGGGTTCAACTGTCACTCTTGATTTACATCTACATACAAGTTAGTATTAACCCTAATTTACCATAAAGAAATGAAAACACTATTCAATACATAAATTAAATTTTTTCGTTATTACTTAAAATTTGTGCGCATTTAACATTCCAATTAGCCCTGGCTAGTAGTCAGTGCCAACTGGCAGAGATTGAATTTGGTTCTATTTTTATATGATAAACAAACCAAGTTGTGGTTTGTGGTTCTGTGACATCTCTTTGTTTGCTTTCATTTTCAGCCAGTTTCATCGGTAACTATAGAGTAAGTTGTAATTATGTTTTGCCTTCAACTTATCATCTAAAGTTCTTAAGTTAATGTTACATATATCTGTTAATTTAGCCTTGTAATAAACATTGCAAGACATTAAATGTATCAGTTTGTTTTTTGTTTAAGTACTATAGATTACCAAGTATATTTTTTTGTAAGCGTTTGTGGTAATGCAGATAGAGTATTATGTTAAAAGAATTATTAAATTGGTTGTTCTATAGTCGTCAAGCCCAGAAGTTAAACATAGTTACAGTTTTTAATGAATTTCAAATGGTAATTGAGTTATTGAAGCAGATATGGTAACATTCAGACCTGTAGCGATGAATTTTTGATCTTTAAAACTTGATTTAAAAGGTTGTTTAAATTTGTATGTGTATGTGTGTTTGTGTTAACACTGTAGCTTTCTCAAATTTGATCTGATTTGATACAGATGTTACAAAAAAATTGATTTTAGTAACAGCTTAGTTCATTATACAACAAAATATGTATAACCATTTTTTATGTTAGATATGCTGTTTTGAAAGTACTATTTCACCATTAAAATCTGCTTAAATTAGTATTTATATTTTAAAGTAAAATTAATAATGAACCTTACCTCTGTCATGTTTTGAATATGTTTAATGAAAAAGTGCTTATTCAGATTTCTACATATCTTTAAAATTTTGAAATGGTTGAATCGATTTTACTGGTAACAGAATTATCCAAGTTACAGTTTTATAGCACCCAAGAGTGCTAAGGAAAAAACTTAGCACACACACGTGCGCGCGCGCACACACACACACACACACACACATTTGTATATGCAATAAATACATAACACTTTTAGTAGCCCTTCAAATGTGTTCTAGAATTCAGAATTTTAATATCCATACTTTATACCAGTTAGCTAATGAGGATAAGGGGGAGCTTTAACAATAGGGGCAAAGCAATTGGATTTATATTACACCCACAGCCTTCAGGTGAATAATTCAGAGACACAGCGGATGGACCTGTGCTTTATCCGCATCGACTAACAAACCCCTATAAATATGCTTACACACCCTTAATGTGGTTTTAGTACTTTCTTCTTATATTCTTGACCGTTAATAAATAGATAATTACAAGATCTATTTTTATAGTTGTTTTTTTATAGTTGTTTATGGCGTTTCATTTAGATAAAAGTACTATTTCTGTTATTGATTTATAGTTTTATAAGAGAATGTTAATTTTGTCAAGAATATTAATAATCTTTACAGTGCGTTGAAGTCTTCTGCTTCAAGTCAGTGTGTATGTGTGTATAAAGCAAAGTTTACACACCTGTTGAGCAACATGTGACGTAAAACAATAAGTCAACATAAGTTTATGATAGCGAACAGAAAAATAGCTTATTTAGTTGTATAGACTACTTGCAAGGTGAACATGCATAGTTTTAGAGTACTTCCCTCTGTATATTTTGTTAAAATGCTAGTTTACTGTACTGCTGTTCCTAACTTTATTTTTACTGTTGTTAAAATACAGACTCTGTTTTTAGAACTGGTTTGGAAACACTAGATAAAATATCTCTTTCCATATTAATATGAATCAAAAACAGCTTCTGATCAAATTTTTGTTTAATATTTTCTTTCTTGAGCAGTTTAGTTAGCAAAAATTTTAAGAAGTTTTCAAAGTTATGAATATTCATAGCTCAAATTTTAACAAAATGGTTCAGCCAATATTGTGTATAGATGAATGTATAATTAAAAAAGTACTTTTTGAGGCAAAGAGGAAATAAAACATACATAGATAAGATTTTGTGACCATTTCAGAACTTTTTTCAATACTGTAAAAAATTGAAAATATTTGGTCACACTGCTGTCTTGTTGACATGGACATGATAGTAAATTTATCATACACTTTAAAAAAAAATTGATTTCACCATCATAATCTGGGTTTAAAATTAATATTAAAATTGTCCATGAAATTTGAAAATTTAAAATGCTAATTTCTGCAGTTTTTAACATTTATTATGATAGTGAAATCCAATTTTCAAAAAAGTACAAGATAAAAAAGTTTACAGTAAATTTTTTAAGATTTCAAATGGCCATAATTTTGTAAGAAACAGATTTTCCTGGAGTATTGAACTTGTCCAAGTTATTACCAACTTTGATTATAGTTTTTTGCTATATTGTTAATCAAATCAAATCAAAATTGCAAATGTTAGAAGTCCATGATATTGGCTGGTCCAATAGCTCATTTGTTCTATTGGAAATTTTATAATAAAAATTACTGTAGTGAAAATCTGTCATATAACTAAGGAAAATGCTTTCAGTGATAATGCTACAGGATATTGCCTCCTCTAAGTTACATCACAGCTGATTTTGAGTTACACAAGTAGTTGTAATGTAATGTAAGAGTAGAGCTTGGTGAAAGTGGGTTAGCTGACTATTTCATTGTACAGTCTTTAGGCTACTATGAGTTTCACATATATGTTTGTTTACTTGCTGGCCTAATGTAGTAACAATTATGTAGATGAACATAAGTAGGTACTGTTATTAATCAGCTGTTTTAGTATTTAAATGCATTGTCAATTGTATTCAAATCTCAGTGCAATTATTTGCTAAGTTGGATTCATTTTTGTGTAAAATAGGTTAGGGTTAATATATTACAAACCATATGCCTAATTATAAATAAATACAATGATCAACAAAATAAAAAAAAAAATTCTGTACTAATAAATTTTACTTTAAATGTTTATCTTATTATTTAAAGTTCAAACAGTTTTTATTCGAAGAGTGTTTGATTTTAATGATTTTTTTGTCATTACTGGTTATTTATTTATTATTACAGCGTTTGGTTTTATTTGTTTAAAAGAACATTTTTACTACATGTTTATTATTTGTAAAATTAACACTGTACTGAGCTACTTCTATTCAGGTAATTTCAGTAGTTATTTCAAACAAAAAATATAGATTATTTGTTTATTTAAAAAAATGTTTGGTTAATTTTAATTATTTTTCATAAGGTAATTTAGCATTCTTTTATTCAGTGAATTTTAATTGTTTTAATAAATTTACAATATTCTTAATTTAATCTGTTTTAATTCTCTCATTTATTGTTCATTCCTTGCTTAGTGAACTTTCAAATAATTTTATGATTTGAATATTCAGTGCAGGTAGACACGAAATCTCTACTTCATATGTAATACTTGTTGACTTTACAAGGATTGTTACAAAATTTACACTTTCTGAGAAACAAGAGAGACTTAAAGGCTCAACACTGTTAAAACGGTTTTTCTTGTAATCATATACAGTGAAACCTATTTCAGCGGACACTCCCGATACTTAAGATACCTCTAATGGACAATTTTTTTGGGGAACAAGAAATATTCCTGTATATTTTACTAAGAATTTATTTCTATTGACTTATGCTTGTGGCTCCCTTGGAAGAATTACAGAAGAGTGTTGCAATAGAATTAAGTGTAGCAGAGTGAACCACTGCCCTAGCGTTGGTGTACAATTACTACGTTGAAGAGCATAATGCACTAGTCAATGGAAGAATTTATGATGTATGAGTAAGTTAAGTTAAAGCAGATGTGTACAGTGTACGAAAAGTACACAAGTCGTACAGTCTCGACAAGAGATGACAAATTACAGAACATGATAGATTATGAAGTGATGAAATATTGTGTGTCAACTGTAATTTGTAGCATTATTAATGATAAAACCAAAATATATGAAGTTACAATATTTTATTGAGATTCTTATTTCTAATAAAAATATGCCTTGCTTATTTGTGTATTTTAATTGAAAAATAATATGTCTTGGGTTTTAACAATTTTGTCTGATTAGAATCAAATTTGGCACATTAGATTCTGTTATTAGCTTGAATAAGTTTATTATTAAGAAAAGTCCATTCAACGGTTTCAAAATATCGACCATGCCAAATCCTTTTTTTTATTGGTTTTACCATCCAGATCTTATAAATTAGCATTTAAAATAAAGAAATGATCTTGACAACAGAGTTCATTTGTAGTACTTTCTGTAAGTTAAAAATTTGAAATGTTAATTTGTTCAGATTTTAATGCTGATTGTTGATGAAATTAGATTTTCAAAAAATGCTGTATAAAAAAATTGTTGGTGGAAAAACTTCAATCACAACACCATGGCAGTTACAGGCTTCACATTTTTAACATGTTATTGTTTATAATTTCAGAATGGACTCTTTCTTAGGTCTATTTGATCCTGGCGAGGACACGCATCTGCCTCCGGAGCCTCAACTTGGGAATGTCGAATACAAGCTGAAATTGGTGAATCCTTCCAAACTGCGCTTTGAACACCTTGTCACACAGGTAGGACTTTATGTGACACTTTATTTCTGTAATATCTGAATGATAACTTATAAGGAGTATGCAAGTTTTTTTTGCAAATTAGATCTTGTAGATTTCTCGTATTGTTGTTTTTGTTTCCAAACCAGAAATTTTGCTGCAGCAGCGGCCTATACATTTTGTTTCTGAGCTTGTGTACTACATAGGAACAAATATTGAAAATATTCACATATTATTTAAGCTTTTTTTAAAAACTTTTACAGTTATCAGAAACTTATAATATTAATACTACATAATCATGTGTAGATGAAATGGCGACTTCGCGAAGGACATGGTGAAGCCATCTATGAGATAGGAGTGGAAGACAGTGGGCTCCTGACAGGGTTATCTCATATGGAGCTAACAGCCAGTTTGGATACACTGGAATGTATGGCGAAGAAGTTAGGAGCTACAACAACTGTTCTTAGAGAAAGAGGAGTTGATGGTAACAGACAAGTTGCTGAAGTCTTAGTTAGAAAGGTAACTTGTAACATGCAATATTATCAGTGGTTTGATATCAAAGAAATTAACAGAAAGTTTATTGTTTGGACATAACTTTTTTCTTGTTGTTTGTTTGTGTATATGCAAGAGCTACTTCTGCATTTGAATGGCATTTGTATTAATTTTAACAATCATTATAATAAAATTCGTTTTATATTCTTCTTCTTTTCTGCTAGGATTATTGTCACTATGTTCAGTATAATGATCTGCCTTCCCCAGCTTCGTCAATTCTACTTTCGTTGACGCGTTTCGGAGAACCTCCATCTTCAAAAACTATATCTATACTGATCACCAATATTATGGCCCGCCCTATTTATAATTTTCTATCTCCTCCTCGTACCCCTCCTCTCTTCAACACGTGTACATTAAACCTGATGTGCTCGCTTCTGATTGGCTCTTCAAAATCATACGTTTTTGCTCGCTTCTGATTGGCTCCTTTCAAACTTTCTCTTCAACGGTCGTCCCTCCTGTTAATTTTGAAAATTTTTAGATTTTTAACGTAATATCTGCTTGCGACGATATCTGTTCATTTATTATATTTTCTCCCTTTAATTTAGATTTAAAAATTTCCTAGTTCTCTAAAATGTTCATACGTCTTCCTTTTTCTGCCATATGTAGTACCTTCATGGAGTTTTCTATTTCTCAAAGTATGTGTCCCTCTTTTATTAAATGTGACACATAATTTGAATCATTTTTGCCGTATTTGAATGATCTTCCATTCAATATGTATGTAAGATCATATCATATTTGCCGTCACAAGCATAGATATCATCGCAAGCAGATATTACGTTAAAAATCTAAAAATTTTCAAAAATTAACAGGAGGGACGACGTTCAAGAGACAGTTTGAAAGGAGCTAATCAGAAGCGAGCGAAAACTTATAATTTTGAAGAGCCAATCAGAAGCGAGCACGTCAGGTTTAATGTATACATGTTGAATAGAGGAGGGGTACGAGGTGGAGATAGAAAATTATAAATAGGACGGGCCATAATATTGGTGACCAGTATAGATATAGTTTTTGAAGATGGAGTTTCTCCGAAACGTGTCAACGAAAGTAGAGTTGACGAAGCTGGGGAAGGCAAATCATTGTACTGAAATAGTGATCATTATAATACATTGCAAGTTTATTAAAATGAAAGTGTTACAGATAAAAAAAATAGGTTTGGTACATTTTTGAACAAAGAGTATTTATGATATAAATTTGGAGCACAATGTAGTCTGTTGATACATGAGTAAATTTATTAACTCATTATTATTAATTCTGTTACACAAATTAATTACAAATAAATAAAGCAATTTAAATAAAAATAATAAAGTTTATAATTTTTAGTTCAGCAACTATTGTGCAACCAAACTGAATATAATAAAATTAAATTTCATACAGTTTAAATCCAGTTAAGTTTCTTTTTCATAATAACTTATAAAAAGATCATATTTTTTATTGAAACGATGGCTATGTGAAGTATAGCAAAAAAAGACTGATTTTTCACAAGACAACCAGCGAGTGCATCAAGGTCAAATGCTATATTGCAGAGTTATGAGACATCCCTTCTCTCCATTCTTGCCGACCTTCAGTCGTGCCGTGGCTGTCATTCATACCAGACCGTGCATCCATTGTGTTTTGGGAAAATGCCTTTAATTTTAAAAGGGCAATGTATTAATGGGAAGTTTTTAGTGAAACTAGGAAAGTCTGCCACAAAAACTCATTCTTTGTTGAAACAATGGTACAGTGGTAAATGTTTTATTACGCATTCAGGTTTTTGAGTAGTTCAAATGGTTCAGAGATGGGCGAGAAGAGTTTGACAATAACCCTATTTCAAGATGACCTTTGACATCAACAGTGAACAAAAAAATTGAAAAAATCTGCAATTTAATCTGAAAAGACCGTCAGTTGAGCATTTGCAGTATCACTGAGATTGTAGGAATCAGGCAGATTTTATGAACATTTTAACTTGAAAGTTTGTTAAAAATGGTGCCCAAAAATCTTACACCTGAATAGAGGACTCTTGAATTAGTTGTGCTGACACTTCGAAATCTATCAGAAAAGATCGTAAACTCTTGGGACGAGTAATAACGTGATGAATTGTGGTTTGTTTACTTACAGTCCAGAAATTAAGCACCAATCAGTGCACTGTAAGAACCCTTATTCACCAAAACTGAAAAAAGCTTGAAATGTTGGGATCAAAATTCAAAGCCATGATGATTGTGTAATGTTTATGTAAATGGGGTATCTGAAGGTCAAACTGTGAATACGAATTATGTTAAGGTCCCAACTACCTGTGAATGAGTAAAAAGAAAGCGACCTGAGTTATGAAAAAACAAGTCTTGGATACTTCGTCAAGACAGTGCAACGACCCATACTGCATTGATATAAAGACGTTTTTGGCTAAGCATGGGATCCCTATGTTGGAACACCCATTCTATTAGCGTGACCTTGCTCCATGTAACTTCTTTTTGTTCCTGAAAATGAAATAAGCGTTGAAAGGAACGAAATACAAGACCGTTAAAGTTGTGAAAGGAGAAGTGATGAATGTCGAACATGCTTTCAGAAAATGACTTAAGCATTGCTTTGACCAATGTAAAATTCGCATAAAGTGGTGTAGGGATTGTGGAGAGGAGTATATTGAAGGGGGTAATGTTAGAAGTTGTGAAGAAATAAAAGCAAAGAATGTTGATCTATTTATCTGGTTGTATTTTATTACTTACAAAGGCATTTAACGCTTTCTTTTGTCATTTAATAACACATAACTTTTTAAAGACTTTGTTTTTTACATCTGACCTAAATGGAGTCTTATCGTGAAATTAGCTTTTTCTTTATCAACACGATAAACACTTTTATCACAACATCATTACTAATGAAGATATTCACAGTACTAATTGATGAAATTGAAAAAAAATATATGTTGATCCAGTGGAGTCTGTTAAAAAACTAAATGACAAAGGGTTCTTCTCCATGTTCAGCCCACATTTTTCTTTGATCACTGTCTTTTTAAAAATGTTCTGAAATCTTTTGAAAGGTTTAAGAAAAATCCTCTGAACATCTGCTTATTTTTGGTTTGATGTAGGTGCAAATGTTTCCCATCGATTGTTATATTAGGCGCAATAGTTAATTTGAGCTGAGAGCCCTGATTCACAAAGCAGTTTTTTCTATAAAGAGAATTGTTTTCTAATTGTAATTTAGTTATTACAGTCCAAAATACCCAACTAATTTTTTATTATTTGTTAATCGTAACAGGTTCCCGATGACCAGCATAACATTGAGGTTAGGGTTGCAGTGATGGGTAGTGCTGATGCAGGCAAATCAACGCTCTTAGGTGTACTCACTCAAGGACAGTTGGATAACGGACGAGGTCGCGCGAGATTAAACATGTTCAGGCATCTTCACGAAGTTCAATCAGGGAGGACGTCGTCCATCTCCCACGAGATTCTTGGCTTCAACTCTCAGGTATTTTTTCAGTCTCTTCATCTTGATTTTAATGTTCCTAGCAGTTTTGGCACATTCTAAACTAATTTTTTATATTTTGTTTTGTCATTTTCTTGCGGAGTGATAAATAAACATTTCTTTGAATTTGTGGTATCAATCCTGCTATAAAATGTTATAAGTGATTTTGCAACAGGCATTTAAAAACTTTTAATGTTTGCCATACAAATTTTAAAAAGAATGAAATAAATAATTCGGTACATTATGCACAGGGTTTTTTCAATAGAATTTTTTTTTATTTTGTTCAATATCTTCAGTTATGAATCTTTCTTTATTTTGATTCAAAGCAATTAAAGTTTTTACCTATCTTACTTCTTCGGTAAGCATTTTCTACACCGATTAGAAGAACGAAGTGTTATGAAATTTCATAATCTGACTTCAGTCTCTATTTGGTGTTGAACTAGCATTGTGAGGCAAATTGATAATTTGTAATGACAACTAAGTTGTAATGTTGAATAAACTGTGACATGAACTATAATACTAACATTAATAATAGGAACTATAATAATAATAACTCTACACCTATCTGGCTGATCTTTGTAGACTGTACCATAGTACTAAATTAAGCTTTTCGTAAATAACTAAAATTTAAGCCAAATTTATATAACCAATTTAGAGAAATTAAAACATTTTTTTACAGTTCTAGTTTTTTGCCAGTAGATCCAGACAGGATTTTTTGTGCTATCTTCTAAGGGTTACATGCAAACCAAACTTTAAATATAAGTTAGATTAGCTGTGAGGAAATCTATTCAATAAATATTTATTGTAGGGAGAAGTGATTAACTACAGTGAGCTAATGACTGCTGAGGAAATCTGCGAGAACTCTACCAAGTTGCTCACGTTTATGGATCTTGCGGGCCATCGTAAATACTTAAGGACGACGGTCCAAGGGTTGTCAGGTTATTCTCCTCATTACGTGATGCT
Organism: Callitettix versicolor; assembly: GCA_022606455.1. Lineage (NCBI taxonomy): Eukaryota > Metazoa > Arthropoda > Insecta > Hemiptera > Cercopidae > Callitettix > Callitettix versicolor. Next base: position 16,864,125 of record CM040188.1, on the reverse strand, counting down.
AGTCGTCAGTGGACGTGCAGGAGTTCTGGGCATGACGTGCGAACATCTTGCTCTTGCAGTTGCTTTGGATGTGCCGCTCTTTGTTGTTGTGACTAAAACAGACTTAGGACCAGCCGATGAAACAGTGGTGTGTTTACAGTCTGTACTCAAGTCTGTCGGCTGTTGCAGGGTGAGTAGTTTTTTATGTGAATCTCCTAAGCAGTTTACCCTTAAACTCTTTCATCCTGGCAGAATACAGAATGGTACCAGTGAATAGATATTAGTCTTGTGTAACAAGAAGTAAATAATATAAAGTATAACAATAGACTTTCTCCCATGTTGCTGTTTTCCCAAAAATCGAACAGTGTATGTTGAAAATAAAATGTAGGCTGTTCAGGTACTAAAAGACTACATAAATTTGAATGAAATTAGTTCAGAATTGTTTAGCCAATTTTTGTTAATTTTTATAAGTTTTCGGCCATAAATGAGCTTTAAAAGTGAAAAAAACCTGAATATTGGCAAAGAATATTTTGTTAAAGTTTCATCAAACTTTATTCAAACGAAGTATGAGAAGGGTTTTTAATATAAAAACGAAAGCATTCTTAAAATGTAATGGCTTGATTTGTACAGAAATATTTTTCAGTCATAAAAAGTTATGATTTTTTGTTTTTAAAATTATTTTATATGATTTGTTACACAGAACAATTTCTGGCTTTACCATAGCTGGCAAATATAAAATAAATTGTTAATGCTTATTGTTTTTGTTTCTTTGGCTGAAATAAAATTATTTAATCTTTTCATGTATCAAAATTAAAATGCTAATGCAAGGATGAAGTTAAAAACTGCCTGAAACAATTTTTAATCGATGGTACATATTATTCATTACAATTAGAATGACAAGCATTTAAGGGTGAATGGTAGATTTGGTTTCCCTCTTTATGTGTATTTTATTTGTATATTGTCATCCATTTTTATTATCGTATAAAAATGTGAATATTGTATTTGTATTCCTCTGCGTGAATATTGTTTATTGTATTCATTATGATGATGTTCTTTAGCTTTTAAATCCCGTAAAAAATTAAATGAAATGTAAATGTAAACCTGAAAACAGATGTATCCATCAAAATTGCAATATAATGTTTATTCACAGTCAGCATACTTCGTATAGTTGAGATTTTAAAAATCGTAAACACGGCTCTGACGAGATGTATAAGTCCTTGCAAATTTTGCATTTGAAAGAGTCTTTGTAGCTAATTTGAAATAAAACTAAACATGATTAGGGGAGGATGCTAAATTATGTCATTTTGATGTTTATACAGATGCTGCAGGTCTATAACCTAAAAGCAATATAAACACATTGTTTCCAATGAAATAGTAATGTATTTAGGATTTTTTTCCATAGGTTCCTCTGTTGGTAAAAAATGAAGATGATGTGATGACGGCAGGCTCCAACCAGTTGTCAGAAAACATTGTACCGATATTTAGTGTGTCCAATGTGACGGGTGAAGGATTGGAATTGTTGACAAAGTTCTTGCATGTCCTGCCACCAGGAGTCAGTCACAAGGAAAAGGAAAGGTTAGAACAGGTAAGTGAATATTTGTTGTATAGTAGCTATAAATATGTTCTGAATCTTTGATATATTAGCACATCCTTGGTGGATTTAATTAATACTTACTGTAACTGACAGGCGCATTCTCAATCTTAAACTAGTACCTGAGGTTTGCCTTTTGAATTTAAAAATAGTTGTCATAAATTTAATTACAAATTTTTGGTTCAGCGAACATTTACAAAATGCAAATGATAAGATTTCCTTTATGAAACTAACCTTGTTTTAATTTTATAATGTAACTAATGTCACTTTTTTTTATTTTAATAGGAAATGTGTGAATTTCAAATAGACGAATGTTTCCGAGTACCAGAAGTAGGACCTGTGGTTGGAGGATTGTTGACTAAAGGCATCATTGGTGAAGGAACAAAGCTTGTGATAGGTAAGTAAAAATGGGCCTAGTGTTAAGCTCTGTGAGCATGATTACTTTTTAATTATGTTTTGAGAGGTATGCACATCATGGCATGATATTTTATTCCATATTAATATTTTATTTATTTCTTTATTTAGAGAAAGAAAAGAGATAGATAGATAGAGAGATAGATAGAGAGATAGAGAGAGATAGAGATAGATAGATAGATAGATAGAGAGATAGAGAGATAGATAGAGAGAGATAGAGAGATAGAGAGAGAGAGAGAGAGATAGAGAGAGAGAGAGAGAGAGAGAGAGAGAGAGAGATAGAGAGATAGAGAGAGAGAGAGAGAGAGAGAGAGAGAGAGAGAGAGAGAGAGAGAGAGAGAGAGAGAGAGAGAGAGAGAGAGAGAGAGAGATAGAGAGAGAGAGAGAGAGATAGAGAGAGAGAGAGAGATAGAGATAGAGATAGGTAGATAGAGATAGAGATGGGTAGATAGAGATAGAGATAGGTAGATAGATATAGATAGGTAGATAGAGATAGATAGATAGAGATAGAGATAAATAGAGGGAGAGAGAGGGGGGATTATGTTGTATCCGTTCACTTTACAAGTTTCCTATGAATTTCAATTGATTTGTTAACAACACAACCTGATCACCAATCGTACTTCATGATTGGTGGGGTTTCCATTGTAGCACACATTTTAAAAGAGTAGCAACACAAACCTCTTGCTAATGGTGGATGTGTACTGAGTGAGGGATTACCTTGACATTTAAATTGCGGTGGTAAACTTGCCCCTTGCACGTAAGCCTAAGATTTAAGTTACTTTCTAAACAGCCCTAGAAATGTTATTGTAATTGAATTTTATGATTGGATTACTCTGGTAGCATACATTGATGATTTTAAAAGTTTGACAAATTTAAAGTATTTAAAAGATTAAGTAATAAAGTGAAGACCTTTAATTTTAAAACACTTATGGATTGGATGATTCTCTATAGGGCCAATGCATGATGGGAAATTTGTCCCCATTGAAGTGCAGTCGATTCATCGTAACAAAGCCCCATACAGGGCTGTACGAGCCAGTCAGAGTGCTTCTTTAGGGCTAGACTCAGCCCCAATTGGACTACGCAGTGGAATGGTTCTGCTTAGTGCTGAAGAGGAGCCTATGGGGTGTCTTTTCTTTCAGGTAATATTTACAGACTTACAGGATTAATATGGTCTGTTAAGAATTTACAGGTTTGTTTCTGCCAGTGGCAAGCTATAATGATCTTTAGCTGTTAAAAGGTTAGTGCCAAAGGTAAATAAATAAAATTTACACAGTAAATAAATGGTACATCAATTTTCTTGTAGGTTAGAAGTTAATGGCAAAAGAAACTTTAAAAAATCTGCAATGATTACAATGTGTAAGACCTGATTTTACAAATGCCATAGTTTTAAAGTTTTAATCATTGCTGATTTTTGTGTTTTTTGCCAGTAGCTTCCATAGTAGAGTTTTTGAAACATAATGGCCATTATATATTATGTGGGTTCATGTAGACATTTTAGCCAATTTTCATCAAAATCATTTGAACTATTTGAAAACCAATGTTTTATTATTTTTTTTATAGCATATACGAGGTGTGTTCAGAAAGTAACGAGAATTTTTAAATTCTCTCATGCCCTTGAAGTATTAAATCATACATGCCCTTGAAGTATGATAAAACTTTCAGCTGTTTTCATTGTTGACTTTGTCTGTGACAGCCACCAAGGTTAGACATGTTTTTATGAGCTCGGCGATTTTCGTTTGTTAAAAGAAATGGATCAAAGAATTTGTATCAAATTTTGCTAAAAAAATGGAATAAAGTGTAAAAAAGTGTGTGAAATGTTAACAAAGGCCTATGGTGAGTCTGCTATGAGTAAAGCAAGAGTTTACGAGTGACATATGCGTTTTCAAGAAGCCGTGAAGACATTGAAGATGACGAACGCTCTGGACGCCCCAACGCATCAACAACTGATGAAAACGTGGAAAAAGTGAAAGAAATGGTTATGAATAATCGCTGAATCACAATTAGAGAGGTCGCTGATGATGTTGGCATATCGATTGGATCATGTCATGACACTGTTCCCAATGTTTTGTGTATGAAACGTGTGGCAGCAAAATTCGTTCCAAAATTGTTGAATTTTGAACAAAAACAGCGGCGAATGGAAGTTGCTCAGGAGTTAGTAAATGAAGTCAATGACGCAGAATTACTGAAACATATTAAAACAGGTGATGAAACATGGTTTTACAGATATGACATCGAAACTAAGGCTCAATCATCCCAGTGGAGGCATTCTGGCTCGCCAAGACCGAAAAATGATCGACAAATGTGGTTCTTCGATATTAATGGCATAGTGCATCATGAATTCCTGCCACCAGATGAAACGGTCAATAAGGAGTACTACCTACAAGTTCAACACCATTTGCGTGAAGCAATCCGAAAAAAAATCGAGTTTGAGGATTGGAAGAAGCGTTGGCACAAGTGCATAATCTCCAATGGGGACTATTTTGAAGGCGACAACATCAATGTAGAAGAATAAATAAATATTTTGTTCAAAAAATTGAAATTCTTGTTCCTTTCTGAATACTATAATTTCTTTTGATATTATAGTAGGTAATTAAAAAATACCTCAGGGGAAGATGCAGACACACTAATTCTAACAATTTGAGCCAAAATGGAGTAGTAGTGTTTTTCTAGGATGAATTCACTTATATACAGATGGCTGTCACATTAAAACCTTTTTTTTAAAAGTCATGAAATGTAAAGATCTGTTTTAAATTACCATGAAAATTGTTAAACATTGCAATATTTTGTGTAGAGAAAAATAAGTAGTTTAAAAATAAATTATTGTTAAGTGAATATGGTATATGGCCTGTAATCCTTTATTTGTAGTTTTCTTGACATTAAATATACTTTCAGATTTATTGATTATATTTACATGCATATAAGGGCATTTTTTTTAAACCATAGACTCTACAAAGTGGCCTGTTGAATAAGAGGTGGAGCTGCGCACTGGGTGACAGCACATCTCTTCCACTATAACCATATCTATTTCCAACTTCATTGTGCTAATTTGAGCTGAGTTGCAGACTCATAAACATGGCACTGTCTATTGATTTTCCTTCCAAGTGCGAATTGTGAATGCCATTAGTTTTCTTCATCTTCTTCAGTTAGAACGGAATAACAGCAGAAATTAATTGTACATTGAGCTTAGTATATAGTGAAAATTTCATTAGTGATGGTGTTGTGTGAGAGGGGTCACAAAACTCTCCGAACAAACCCAAAAAATTCAAAAACATGTTCAACAACAAAAAGGTTTGGAGTGATTAATTTTTAGGGCCATAAAGGCATGTTACTAGTGGATTGCATGAACAAGGGATTATGACCAATGCAGATGTGTATTGTCAGACATTACTTCAACTAAGCAGATCCATTCAAAACAAAAGAAGAGGCTTATTATCTTCTGGAGTTTTTTTTAATTCATGAAAATGCACCACCACATGCCACTGCTTCAGTTAACAGCTTCTTACGCAATTTTGATAGGAAGTTTTTGATCATCCGTCATACAGCCCTGATCTTGCTCCGAGTGATTTTCATTTACTTGGCTCATTCTGAGATGAATTATTGCTGCATTATTCTCTTCTGCCTGAAGAAAATGAATGACACTTTGTAATTTACATTGGCAAAAGAATCAATAGACATAACATGTTTGCGAATGTGCAGCTCACCTTGAAATGCCATATGAAGTTGGAAATGCTAGTGATTATAGTAGAAGAGATGTGCTATCGTCCTTGTGGAGTTTAGAGTCATAATGCTTGACAAGCCATTTCAAGGCAGATTTAAAGGTTGAAAAATATAGCATGCATATTAGTGTGCTGATTCACAATATAAATTAATGCATTGAATTTTGGATTACATACTTATTTTTAAATTTAATATTACAAATTTGTCATACTAAACATAGTGTTTGTGGAAAGTTTTTTTTCTGCATGACATGGCCTAACAACCATACTGTAATGTTGTCCAAGTGAATGAGTATGTTTTTGATGATCCTATGACACAAGTCTGTTGAATCCCTTCACATAACTGAACTAAGAGTGTACACATTTCCATAAGATTTGTTAGTCACAGAAATATAAATTTGGGCTCAAAGGTGACTAACAGAAACTTTTATTGTGGTGACTCAGATAACAGCTTAAATTACATGATCACTAAAACTGAAAAATTTAAATTCCAACACAACATTAGTAATATGAGGTGTTGCACTCTCTTGTATAAACCATTGGCATTCATCTTGCCAAATATCTATTGGCAATCCAGTCGCAAGCAGCTTGGATAGAAAATCATTTCTTGTCACTTCTGTATAGTGTTAAAATTAAATGTATTCTCAAAAAAAAATCTGTTCCTCCAATAAGTGGGCTATCGTGGGTAGAAGTGGCTGAAACTATGACTTCGAAGCTTGATGGTGTTTACTCATGGCTATATTTCAACAAATTAATACGTAATGTCAATAAAAAACCTTTGGTAATTATAGATATTCAATCCCAGAAGAAGATATTAATATTTCTATAAATGGTTAACGTCTCCAAAGAGTAAATAGCTGCAAATATCTTGGAGTAGTCTATGATTCAAATATTAAGTGGAATGTTCATGAAAACAAGATCACAAGTAAAAAAAAAAATACTCGGTGTATGTTTTCTGTAGACTCAAGCTCATCTTGTCAAAAAATGAGTTATTACAGATTTACTATGGCCTTTTTCATAGCATTGCAATATATGGCTTGATTGGATGGGGAGGTATCTATGATACATCACATGATGCACTAGATATACTTCAAAAACAAATTTTAAAAATTATTGGCATTCAAGAACAGGATCCTGATAGACCATTAAATATTAGACAAGTATTTACCTTAAAATCTATAGTGTCAACACAGTAACTTAAAAGAAGAATTTGTGCAGAATCCTCGCAACATTCACTTCAAAAGTGTCAGATTACTGAAGCAATCGTTAACAATTGATCAAAGATGTTATACATTATGCCAAGAACTATAATGATCTTACAAATGCTCTAAAAACTTCAGAATGTGGATCTAAAACTCTAAACAAAAAGTTAAAGAACAATTAAAAGAAATTAATATGATCTAAGTACAAACCTGTTGTAAGTGAAATTTTTTTGTTAATTTCATAATATAAAAATGTTATTGTGTTAAATGTCAGTTAACTCTAAATTTTAGAATAATATTACTGGGTTATTCAATTTTAAAAATATTTACATATAAGTAAAAATTTAATTTAATGGACCAATCCATATATGGGCATTTATGCCTCCTATAGGTCCTTCATATTTTGCATTACATTCTGTATAAATTTTGAAGGAATTTTGGTAATAAATAAAAACACTGACCTTAGTCTGTGTTTTGATAAAGCTGCCCAAACTGTTCAGGCAAATGGTATTGTTTTTCGTGCATGATTTATGGTACTGCTGTCTCCCAGATTTTTTGTTTTTTTTTTTTTTAACGTCCAACTATTGTGCACACTAATACAACTAATTGTACACTAATTGTGGGCTAATGCAGACGATGGGATGATTTATAGTGTATGCAAATGCCAAGCCCTGGTCGGGAATCGAACCCGGGTCCTCGGGGTGAAAGCCCAGTATGCTATCAACTAGGCCACCAAGGTGGCCGCTGCTGTCTCCCAGAATTGAATATTTTTGTTATTATAGACTTATCCATGTACACCTCATTTGAAACCCAGATGTTGAATAGAACTTCATTTTTGTCATTCTGTGCTTGTGGCTTCTATTTATCATCATGGTAAAACTTAGAATTAGGACTATGAAGTGTACATCGAAACTCCACGATAACAAAAGGCATTAGTATTGCAAGTATTTTTAATTTAGAATCGAATCTTATTTAGTTTTCTCATTCTCTGTTTGTGTCTTCTATTGGTCACCGTGGTAAGGCTTAGAATCAGGACCTCTACAGAATTAGTACACTGATCCTGAGCTCTAAATCATGTTTTGAAAGACTGTTAACATTTTTGTAATTTAATGAAAATTTACCATAGGAGGATTGGTAAAGTTTTGTTCTCTTTGCACAGATGGAAAAGACTGTTTGATTTATTTTGAAATTTGTTTCCTGTACAGATTTATTAAAACAAGTAAAAATCTAGTCTAGACTATGTGGCAACATAAAATGTAATAGATTAACATAAGTAATTTTTAAAAGCAAAAAGATCAAACAATACCATTTCAAAATGGTTTAAAAAAACCAAATTTCTATTTAAGCCATTATGCTTTACCATTATGATGGCTGGTTCTATAGAAGTCGTATAGAAGACTTACTGACTGTGTAAACTGTTGTAAATTTTGATTTCCTAGGCGACAGTTTGTGTATTGTTCCATACAACGGCCATATACCCTGGCTTCCAGACAACTGTGCACATCGGCAACGTCCGGCAGACAGCTGTTATGGAAGGAATAATGGCTGTTGGAGGCATCCACACCAACGACAGGGCAAGCGTATTGTTTCGTTTCGTCCGTCACCCAGAATTCATACGTGTAGGAGCACGTTTGTTGTTCCGTGAAGGCCTTACTAAAGGTATTGGAAAAGTGACACAGGTATTTCCATTTCAGGCGCACGCAGGTTAGGTAGCATAGTGTTATTATTTTAAATTATAAAACAGTTCAGATATACTAAAGTCTGTTCTAAATATCGATGATTTCAAGAATGAACCTGTATTAATTTTATGGTTCTTCTTTATAGGTTTTAAAACAGTGTTTGTAAAATAAAAACGATATCAATGTGAACTTGAAAAATTAATATCAGTTTTATTTTTGCAATGTTTTTGTATTTATTAGAGAAAATATTTTACTAAAATTAATAATGTGTCTAATTTTAAAATGTATATCAAGCTGTTTTAGGAAGAGTTACATTGTATATTCTTTTTATGGTAATACATTTTATATAAATAAAATATTGTAATATTATTTTATTATTTGAGTGTTTTTAGCGGTTTGATAAGATACATAATTAATGTTTTAATAAGCATTATTAAAAAAGACTTCATTTTATAAGTTCAACTTGGTTTCACATGTTACCCTTTTGTACTCCTACTAATGTCTTGTGCCACAGCTACAATTTAATGAGCAGAAAACCTTAATGTTTGTTATATTACATTTTAAAAGCCTCATAGATACGAATGTGATGATGTAAACAGTAATTAAACTAAGCATGTATTAATAAATAGAGCAGTACACTAAAAGAAACAAAACTAATATAAAAGACATAAAATATATACAAGTGTGCATGCACACACACACACACACACACACACACACACACACACACACACACACACACACACACACACACACACACACACACACACACACACACACACACACACACACACAACATTATGTAATCAAATAATTTTAAATATTCTCATCATTGAGGAACATATCTGTGTTATAATAAAATATCTACTGTTAAATTTATTTCAAATTTTTGGGTTTTTTAAAATGTATTCATATATTACCAAGATAATATAGATACGTTAATATTGTATTATTTTGTTTACATCTTGTTACGTTGACAGGATTGAGAATACAATTAATATAAGAGTAATTTAGTAATGTAAGAGTAATGTTGCTATGTATAAATACGCATTTGTTCAGTTTATATTAATTGTTTGTGGGAACACTTACGAATGTGGGAGATGTACATAACATGTGGATAAAGTGAATAGACTCAAACTTGCAAACAGGTCATTGTTAATGCAAATCGCCTGGTACCCGATCAACTGAGCTATGGCCATTTAAGTGCTATGTAAAAGTATATGAAATGTAATGGAAATGTTTGTTTGTCTGCTTAATCCATAGGGTGATAAGTGTTGAACAATTGTTTACATAGTCACTATTCAAGAAAATTTACAATATTTTTTTGATAAAATAAATAATGAACTTCCGTCCAATCAAAAAATAGTATTTTAAACCAAACTGTGTAAAAAGTGTCAAGAATTCTGTATCAAATGCCCCTAATTTCATCATATCAGTTGCGTATGACCTTAGTGATTCATTATTGACAGTGAGTAACTGCAATGACTTATTGATTAGTTGCTAGTATTGGAGTACAAAAAGGTTACCACAATTATTATATTTTATAATATTAATGGTTAATTAACATTAAATAATTCTTATATTAAGGCCAGATAAAGTATGTGTATGATTTATATACTAAATAATAACGTTTGTTTTAAAACGTCTAATATTTATAACTTTTGAGTTGTGTATTTTTTTAAAATAAAACATGAATTCTGTTTCTTTTGTATAAAGTTAACTTAAATGTTGTAACTGAAGATAATCTTTGATTTTATTATCTTTGTTTTATCTTATTTTAAACAGAATTGCGTATAATAACAAAATGCAGTATTTAATAACTAAATAAAGATCTCATTTTGTTTTATAGTGATATGATGAGCAGTTAATAGTTGCTATTAACTCATTTAAAGGTAAAAGAAAAAAATGAGCCAGCAACATGAGAAAATATATATTTTTAAAAAATGCCTATCAGGTTAGTGCTTTTTGTTAAGAGGATGGGTTTGAGCCCAGGAAGTGCTTTTGATGATATTTGGACAGTATTTCATACTGATTTTTTTTTTTTTAGTAAATCACACAGCTTTCGTTTTTATGTACTAGCTCCCAAGTTTCTGGACATTATTAAAAAATACACTAAAACCTTGTTCATCTTAAGTTATGAACTGTTTGCAGATAAAATTTTTTTAATAGACCGAAATTGCAAATTTTTACTGTAATTATATGTAAAGATTTATTAAATAGCACAGCAGTAGCATATATTTATTTTGTATTTTTCGATTAGCATGGGTTACAAAAACTTTAAAATGTAAGCACTGTACATAAGAGTTTTTAAAGAATATCAAAATAATAATTATTATTATACTTACAGTGTGTTGGTTTGTTCTTCATTCTGTAGTACTTGAGAGTAGAGGTAAATAAATATATTGAGTGGGAGACCGACAAGTTTCATTGCAGGATTTGTAACTTTTATACAAATCCTTATATAAACCTTATGTAAACAAATCCTTATGTAAACCTTATATGTTTATACAAGGATGTAACTGAGTTAACATTCTAGCTTTATCGGTTTTTCATATGTTCCATATATATTTTTTTAAACATGTACAGAGTTGAATATAGCATTACAGAGTTTGCGCACATGGTGCCTTCTGCACCATGCAAAAGCACCATGGCACATGGCGCACATACAAAGGTGCCTCCTCTAAAACCCCTGATGATCCTAACCTAACCTGTTCCACCACCTTGGTTGTCCTCCTGGATTTATTTGAAAAAAACACTATTCCAGCTGTTCTATTAAATCACTTTTAAAAATCGTTAAAGTTTTTAATGTTTTTTTCTCAAATTTCTTTTTAACAACGAACAAGTTGTACAAATAACGAAGACAAGTATCGAATAGTTATATAAACGACTATATACTTACTGATCATGGAGGTGAACTGTAGCAAATTACAGATAAAAAATATTGTTACTTTAATAATACAACAAAAATTTTCATTGAAATAGAATAGTAAGACCATCGTAATGGTGCGTCAATATCACGACCCATTCTGTTTGGTTGAGATATGGTGTATGCAACAAGACTCAAAATGATAGCATGGGTAGATATAAGCACACACGTGCACAAGACATGTACAACGTTGCACTTCGTACAATTTAAATTGCCAACAGATGTACTTAGGACGATTACACACACTGGTTGTTGCTGCGGCAGCATAGCCAGGTTAAAATACAAAATGTGAAACGGGGGTCCATTTTAACAAAAACTTGTTTTCTTTTAAAAACTGATTTCCGACAAATGAATTTCGGATAAACAAGGTTCTAGTATATGTTGGAAATTGAAAAGATCTTTGTTAAATACGTAAGATGCTAGGCTCTTATCTGAAATTAATTATAAAAATAATATCTTTGGCACATATTTAATTTAGTACTGCAATATCATATACAAGGCGAAAATTAATAAACAGTACTTCAATCTGATAAATTCTTATATTTTTGGGTTTTGAACTCAGTTTTTCCTTAATTCTTTTTTCAATTATTTATCTTCAAAATCCCCAGAATTAGGAGTATTTACTACTATATCTCATCTTGACTGAATACTTTGGAGAAGAGCAATAAACCAACCGAATGTATAAACACTGATAAGGTTACACTGTCTAGCCAGAGATGGGAAAACTACTGTCAAATTTAGTGGCAGTAGGCAGCTATCTAGTGGATAATTATTCTGCTGTCCAGTATATAAGCTTCCAATGGAAAGTAGTGTACTTAAACTGGATACAAAGTGGGTGATTTTTACTGCAGCAGCATGTCTTTGTTACTGTTATTCTAGCAGTATTGTAAAGTACACTACTTCCCATTGAAAGCTTACAAACTGGGCGGCCCAATGTCCGTGTAACAGTTGAGCTGTTGGTCGTCACTGTACAGTTGTCCACTGCCACTAAATAGGCAGTAAGTAGTTTTCCCATCTCTGGTCGGGCAGTGGGAGTAGGGCTTTGGCCAATCATACACTTGCTTGGTGTCAAAAGAGAACATTGCGCTACAAGTAATCTACTTTTAGACTACTTTGAAAAGGATATGTTCCCCATATTTTATTTTGTCATTAATAAATATGTATACAATTTTTCTTTTGAATAAAAAGTTTTAATTGTTAAAAATTTTGCTGCCCACATGTGGCCTATGCTTAAATCCAGCTATGTGTATAGGTATAGACTTGACTGCTCTAAGTTTTAATGTTCAAAAGTATAAAACAGCATTGTCACCATGACATCCAGTCCTTTCACTATTTCGTCTTACACACAACACTGTTGTAAAATCTTCACTTTTTTACTTTTACCTTTGCAGCCAGCTGTTTAGTATTTTAGTGTTAGCTGTTTTGAATTTTATGTTATGTATTGTATTTATTATAACAACTTTACAATACAACATGTGAAACGGGAGTTCCATTTCAACAAAAACATAAACATTTTTTTAAAAACTGATTCCCAACAAACTAATTTCAGATAAACAAGGTTCTAGTAAATGTCAGAAATTGAAAAGATCTTTGTTAAATACGTAAGATGCAAGATTTTATGTAAAATAAATTTTGAAAATAATACCTTTTACTCATATTTAATTTAGACTGCAATAAATTATAAAAGGTAATTATTGTGCGTGTATGGTCTTAAATATAAACTATTGAATATTTGGACAAACTTTTTAACTTTTACACTACACTATATATTGTACCTGAATGTTACCATTTCAATGTGATTTTTTAAATTTCGATTGAAAACAGTTTTAATATAGTAAAAAAAAACACAGTTTTAATATAAGATAAGAGTTTATTGTTTTAAGGAATGGAATTGATTGAATAATTTCATATATATTAGTTTATCTTATTCTGAATCCTTATGTACTAGAAAATTTAATATGTATTTATTATATTCAGTTGTCCAGACATACTTTTAAAAATTATATACTGTAATTTTAACTGATAAAAGTACAAAGGATTTTTATAACTTTTTTGTAAGTCCTATGAAAATTACAGTGTTAATATTTGTTTGGCTGAAATATTTATATCTGATTAAAAAAATATTTAACTTACAACAGTTTAAAAAAGAACTCTTGTCTGTAAATAGTTATAATATTAGAAAATAACTTTGAAATATTTTAATCTACTAATTTTAATCCGACAGTCAGTTCAATTCTAGTAAGAATTTGTTAACAAATGTTGTAAATGTTCTGTATATAATGAAAATTGATCTTAAATTGTCAGTTTTACTCAGTAGACTTTTTTATTGTGTTAACTCATTCATCAATGACAAAGTGTGATTTGCAATGGCTTAGATATACTTTGACAATATAAATTTATTGCTAAGCTATGAAGGTCATTCAGTAAGTCCTTAGAAAAGATAAGAAACAATTTTTTTGTTAACGTAATCTTCCTTTAACTCTAGTACACTTCTTTGACTTCTAAGCTGGCCAAAAAGTAGGATTTCCACAGCATCCATCCTCAAAATAGGCTTCTATTTGGGATGACCTCGTTTTTTGTTGAGCCATTTTTTCTCAAGTTTGAAAATAAAAAAAATCACTGGGGGCCAAATCCAGTAAATAGTGGATGTTATAGTAATTTGAACTTGTATTGTAAAAAAAATTTTTGGTCATTGAAACTATGCAAGTGTACACCCATACATTGTCTTGATGAAAGATGATCTTTTTTTTTTTTCAAATAAGGACATTTTCTCTTGATTTCTTTGCTCAGCCGGTGCAATAACGATGCACAATACTCTTCAGGTATTGCTTTTCCTTGTTCCAAGTAATTGGTGTACATGATTCCGTGTTCATCCCAAAAAATACCGTGGGCTGATCCCACGTTACTGGCTGATTTCACTATTTTTGCCTTCAAAAACCAACTGTTTTTGATTGTTACTTTGTTGCTGGAGTGTAGTAATGTATTCATGTTTTCTCTACAGTTACGTTTTTGAAACAGGATACTCGTCAGGATTGCAGAAAAGCACCAAAACAGCCTTCAGAGTCAACCACACAATTGCATTTATTCTTCACTGTGAGCAAACGCAGCACCTATCTTGTCGAGATTTTTTTTCACACCCAATTTTTCATGCAAACTTGAAAACACTGTAGTTTGGAATATGCTTTTCGCCTCAAGTATTTCATGAACTTAAGTTCATCAGTCACTTAAAATTAAATCATGGATTTTGCCAGATCATTTTAGTAGTAGTCACTTCCACTGGACGTCCTGCACATGCTCATCTTTTGTCGATCTACAACCACTTTTGAACTCATTTACCCAATTGTAAACAGTTGCAAATAAGGGAGCATGAACTTCATCAGCTTTGATCTCTTTCGGTGGTAAGCCTTTTTAATGTGTTTGATCATCGTTTGAAACTTACTTTTTTCCATTTTTATAAATAAACAAAAGTTCTTTGCTTCAATTGACAACACCATGAAACCATATGCTGGGTGTATCTGATAATAACTGTACAGTGAATAATGTTGCTTACTAAAAACAAATCATTTTCAATACTACCAGTGCCATCTCTTGGATTTTTTAAGGACTTACTAATTGAGCCTCGTAGCTTGTGCAGTTCCTGATTTATCTAACAAATGACAGCACAATCAAGCTCTAACTTAATGCTTACTGTATCTGTAATAAAATAGTAGTTGAAAATCACTAAACACAAAAAAATGTAGCTTTCATAGAATGTTAAGCTAAACAACGAGAAAGTAATATAAAACTAGCTCCTCAAATCTGATATTCTTATTTCTATTATTAAAGATAATTTTATATATATATATATATATATTATATATATATATATATATATATATATATATATATATATATATATATATATATATATCACTTGCAATATCATGTTTGTACTATTTTGAATTAGATAATCATACTATGACACAGAATGTTTGGGAGTTATTGAATGATATTTTTACATAGTTCAATAATGTTAGAGCATAGAACGGACATGCTGGAAGGAGACGAATGTAAATATTCATTGTTGAAAGTCTGGCTGTGAAATAACACATCTTATTTATAAATGATTTATTTTATATGTTCTAAATAACTTAGTCACCACTATATATACTGTACCTAGGGTAACCACTTAATTACAGATTGTTTCTTCCAAGTGTGTTTTAATTTGCTACCATTGTTACCTTGGACTATGCACATTATATAGATGTATGTTTTTTATCTAGAATTACAAGTTTGTAAGAACATTATTTGTGTTTTGTTTTCTCCCTGAGGGCATACAAGTATCTTTGAAGCCCTCTTAAACGAAAACAATAGAGCTTTAAAGTTCTAGTTGAACAACACAAGTTATAGAACAATGCAAGTAAATTGTGTTTCTTTCAGTAATAAACATCTTAAAAATAAGATATGTATTGGGATATATAACAATAAAAATGGCTTTTTTATTATTCACACACACACACACACACAAACTTCTGAATATACCAATTATGAGTTATTCATTATCACATATGCAAAATCAAAAGTTCATGTATTAAAGAATCACTTATTAATTTATACATTCTTAATCTAGGAATTAAGTCATGCTTAATTACTAATAACAATCAATATCCTTTACAAAGAAAACAATTTGGTTCGTTATTACTGTTGATCAACATGCAAAGAAAATTAGAATCACGATCAAAACATACTCATTAATTCCTCAGCTATTATTAAATCTATTACACAAATAATACTAATTGATTGTCCTAATTCTAAACATACACGCATAAATATAGTCTTTAAATATTAACAGTTTTACCAGTAAGGTTCATGGAGCACGTAACATTTATAGGTTAGTGACAGGGCTGAGGAGTTGCGGGCAACCAAGGTGATCCTAAGACCACCGGTTAAGCTAGCGAGCCTGGGCTCTGAAGCCATTGTCGGCATGCTCGATGGGCAAAATCTGACCTTGAAATTTAAGGACTGGAAAGTTCTTTCGGCCGGGACAGACCAAAAAGGTCTGCTCCTGATTTTTCTAGTAGATGAATCTGTATTGGAGGCCATTGGAGCTTCTAATTGTAGGGTTCATATTGGGCTGTGGAGGATATCCTTGATCATTCCTGGCAAGAAGGTGGATGAGAAGCCAGGATATGGTTAGAGCTTCGACAGCCTTCTGTCAATATTTTCTAACAAACAGCATCGACATATTTCTCATCCAGGAACCATGGATTTACCGAGGTCGGATAGCTGAGCTAGGAGATGCAAAACGTAAGTTAATCTATTGTAATTCCTTGACTAACGTGCGAACTTGTATCCTAGTGGGTCGGGGAATACATAGTTTACCAATAATAGATTTATGTTTTAGGGACATCACGACAGTTCAAGTAAGCTGGGATGGGATAGAGGTCCTACTTATGAGCTCTCTGTACATCCCATATGACGCTCATACTCTACCACCATCTAGAGAACTTGAGCTCGTCGTGGAATTTAGTGTAGCTGGTGACAGATGGCTTCTGATAGGCTGTGACGCCAACTCACGTCACCAGGCAGGATGGGGAAGCAGGGATACTAACCCAAGAGGTGAGTCATTACTCTGTTTCCTTATGTCAAATAATTTATATGTATTAAATGTGGGAAATAAACTTACTTTTAAGACTAGAATAAGAGAGGAAGTTATTGATATAACCTTCTGTTCCGAGAACATGTTACCACTCGTTAAGGGGTGGCATGTTTCAGAGGAACCCTCCCTATCAGATATATTCAATTTCATAGGTATATTCAATTTCAATTAGATACAGACTTGGTGTTAGAGTCCTTTAGGAATCCACGTAGGACTCATTATTGTAATAACCTGACTGTATTAATAGGAACGATGCCGATTGTGGACGCCAGCCCCTGGAGAACAACTCTTGGCCAAGGGCAACTTCGGAAGGCTGGAAGTTGGCAAGGCGCATTGTGACAGTTTCTAATATTAAATGGACTGTGCAGCGATTCAGCCAATTTAAATCACCTGGAGGGGTTGGTATTTTCCCTGCCTTGTTGCAGAGGAGATCAGACTTTTTTTTTGTCCGGCTGTGTGATGTCTTCTGGGCTAGTGTGGTGTATGATTATGTGCCACAGGCCTGGAGGATTAGCAGAGTATTAATTCCAAAGCATGGTCGTCCAGATCACACCTATCCAAAAGCCTTTAGGCCAATCAGTCTGACCTCGTTTATTTTAAAAACTGGAAAGGCTGATAGATAGGTCTATACGGAAGTGGGTTCTATCTGGAAATCCACTTCATCGAAACCAACATGCATATCAGCCAGGGAAGTCCTGTGAATCTGCCTTACACCAGTTGGTGGGCAGGGTCGAGGATGCCCTTGCTAGGAAAGAGACGGCACTGTGCGCCTTCTTAGATATTGAAGGTGCCTTTGAATATCTAAGTTGACTAAAGGTAACTAAAGGTGACTTAGGCTCTCATGATGTAATAAATAATGCAGTGCAAAATCGTGGGGTTGACCCTGTTGTTTGCAGTCTTCAAGTCAATCCCTCCAAAACAGTCGTTGTTCTACTTAGTAACAAGAGGGCCGTGAACAATGAGGATTTATGGCTGGAGGGAACCAGATTAGTCGTTTCAGAGTCGGTGCAATATGTGGGTGTGATCCTGGATAGGAAGCTGATGTGCAGTGCCCATCTGGACCATGCAATTTTAAAGGAAAAGTCGTCACTGATGGTGACAAGGTGCCTTATTGGACATGAATGGAGACTAAAGCCGAGTGTAGCCCTTTGGATATACATGGCTATTGTCAGACCTCAACTGACATATGGTTCTCTGGTATGATGGCCAAAGGCAGTAAATTAGAAAGATTGCAGCAGCTTGGGGGCTTTTGTTGGTCACTGGTGCCTTTAGGAGCACACCTGCAGCTGCTCTAGAGGTCTTATTAGACCTGCAGCCTCTTGACATTTTCATAATGTCAGTGTTGACAGGCTGCCTATAGACTTCGTTGGCAAATGGAGGAGGAGCATCCTTGATGTGGGGTACTCCGATATCATCAAGACAGTTCTAAAGGATTCAGTGTTCGACATGCTACCTGATAGCATGCACACTTATTACGTCTTTACTCAACTTTTCACAGTTCTCCATTCACGAGAGGACTGGGAAGGTGGCAAGCAACCGGAACGTCCAGATCAGATTGTCTGGTACACAGACGGATCACTGCATGATCAACAGTCTGGATATGGAGGATATTGTGAAAACACTGGGGCAGCATTCAATGCTAGCCTAGGTAGGTTTGTCAAACAGGTATTGCACAGTGTTCCAAGCTGAGATCTGTGCAATCTCAGCATGTGTTCATCGAGAATTAGAGGAAGGACTTACAGATAAGGACATGGTAATACTTACTGACAGCCAGACAGCATTACAGGCTCTAAGCTCTGTAGAAATCACATCCAAGTTAGTATGGGATTCTCTCCGCTCCCTCTGTGTCCTGTCGAGTGCTAACATGGTGCAATTAGGATGGGTACCTGGACATTGCGGGATTGAGGGAAATGAGACAGCAGATGAGGCCAAGAGAGGAGCTGTTTATCGACTAGTGGGACTAAAGCCCGTGTGCGGCATTAGTCGCACAACTGCGAGAGGAGCATTAAGGAAATGGGCTTGGGATGAACACATCAAACAATGGCGACAATTCCCTGGCCAAAGATTGAGGAAACGCCTTCTCTCGGGATCAGAACCTGTACTGAAAAAGACACTTGTCCAGTTAACAGGAGGTCACTGAGGCAGGTCGTTGCAATGATCACCGAACACGACCACTTCCGGAACCATTTACATAAGGTGGGATTGTTACAAATCTCGCCAGAGTGTCGTTTGTGCAGGCGAGGTGTTGAAACCGCAGCACACATACTCCTTGATTGCGAGGTCCTGGAGGCCAAAAGAAGGGAACTCTTTAGACCCCAGCAACCAGATCAGGAGTTCAACCAGGACACCTTACACAAGTTTCTGGAGCTCATTAAAGGTACTGGAGTCAGTTTAAGGTGAAGTGATAGGCATACACAACAAGATTTTAACTGACGTGTCGGGAGCCATAGCCATAGAGCTACTGTTAACCCCCATTAAAAAAAAAATTACTAATATCTGTCTTAGGTTTAATTTTCATGAAATTTTTTATGCTTTAAAATTGTTTTGTATAGATTTTGGACAATGGGGTTTTGTCTAATTTGCTCTTGAATGTAATCCTATGTCTGTCTGTGGTTTAAGTGTCACAATATTTAATATTTACTTATGCCTTAAAAAAATTTTTTCATGAATTTTGAACATTTGAGGGCAAATTTCCCTATTCCCATCAGCTCCGTTTATCCATTTTCTGTTTAAAGACCCTGTGATACTGCTGTGATTTTTAAATTATTTATTTTTTGTTATAGACTTCTAAATCTTACTGCCACTAGAGTATGTTGATTAACCTATCTTTAATTTAAGGCCTTCTAAATCTTGTCATTAGGTAAGTGGGTTTAAAATTCCTTGTCTGTAGTTACGGCCTCCTAAGCTTGCTTTTATAACGTAAGGGTAGCCGCCTCGGTGGCCTAGTGGATAGCGTACTAGGCTTTCACACCGAGGACCCGGGTTCGATTCCCGGCGAGGGTTTGGCATTTTCATACGCTATAAATCATCCTATCGTCTGCATTAGCCCAAGTGTGCACAATAGTCGGATGTTAAAAAAAAAAAAAAAATATATACATATAATGTAAGGGATTTTAAATAACTTGTGTTTGGTTTAATGTCTAAAATAACAGTATATTTAGTTTAATAAAAAATCCGACTGAAATCTTTTCGTAGATTGACGGCTCAATACGGGACAGGACCCTGTCAAGAGCTCGCGTTTTTGCTTGGCACAAGGAATTCGCCGAAGGACGGGAAGCAGTAGAAAACCTGAAGGCCAAATCACGATCGTCGGCCGGGAAGGTAATGGCCACTGTATTTTTCGACAATCAAGGCGCCTTTCACGTCGATTTCCTCCATCAACGACGCACAATAAATGCACAATATTATTGCGATGTTTTAGAGGCCATAAAACAGTTTTTTTCAGAGAAAAGGAAATCTAAACCGGCGAGAAACGTCATTCTTCTTCACGATAATGCCCGACCACATTCGGCCCGAACGCTACGAGGCTTAAACTCGATCAAATTGGCTGGGAACCAATGGAACATCCCCATACAGTCCAGACTTATCACCCTGCGACTATCACCTGTTTGGGCCACTCAAAGAGGCGCTTGGAGGCCAGCGTTTCAAGACGATTCTGCGGTGAAGACCTTCGTGCTTATCTTCTAATGTAACTGCTTTGTTGAATAATCCATACAGTAATATTGTCAAGCACAAAGTTCTTTTCTCCTTAAACGATAAAAAACTTATTATTTTCATATATTGCTGTTTAAAATAATAGTGAAAATTTTTCCCCCGCAATATCTTCGATAGCTCAACTTTCGTATTAGTGGCTGTATTTTGCATTACTGTATTTGCATTTTGTTACTATTATTTATTCTTTTTATCCTTCATTTGTATACATAAAAAAAACATTGCCACTTTAGCACCCCAAAAATCTAGCGCCTGGAGGTCTTGCTCTGTGAGCCTTGACTTCTTATTTACATCCTTGGTTTGTCTAAGTAGTAAAGGAATTAAATGTATTTAATCTCTTTTATTGTATTGAAAATGTGTTTTGAACATCCTTAAAACAATATTGACAGTTTTTTTTAAACCAATAAATTTGAAGCTGTCACTAAATACATAAAGAATGACAATTGTGTCTTTTATGATAATTTATGTATGATTACATTGACAAAACAAAAAATCTATATCATGTTTTAAAAGTTTTTGATTTGTGCGGCAATCTGTTTTGTTTCTGTAATTGCTTGTAATGTGTATTTGGATTATAAATATTACGTTTGCCTTGATTTTTGAGTTAACCACATTTTTTATGTTTATTTCTGCTCTTGAAAATTAATTAGATCGGTTCAGAGTTTACATTAGTAAAAACTTCAAATATTTGGTAGTAGTTTTCTGAAGCATGAAATGTAGTCAATGTTGATAATGTTTTTAGAATGTGTGTGTGTATATATATATATATCCTATTTGGAGATCAATCGCTGCAGATAGGAATATACTGCTACTAAACTGCAGACTTTTACTGATGGAAACTCTTAGAATGGATGGGTAAAAAGGAAAAAGTGTTTTAATTAGCTCCAAACTGTTTGTCGGATTTAGTTAAGATTTGGAGAGAAGGAAAAGGCACTATTATGTTGAACAATGCAAATGCTTGCATTATGTGGTTTAAACAATATTTAATATTTACTTACATGAATTTTGAACATTTGAGGCAAATTTTCCTATTCCCATCAGCTCCGATTTTCTGTTTAAAGACCCTGTGACTATGTTTATTGGCAGTGATTAATTGGAAAAAACATGAACTTTAACTGCACGTGGATACTTGTGGTCGCTAGTGGTACTAGTTGGAAAGTGAATTTCAACTGTACATGAACACTTGTGGTTGCGAGCGTAGCTAGTTTGAAACGAATTTCAACTTTTTTTTTATTAAGCCTTTTGGCAAAAAGCACATAAGGCTATATTCACCGATTTCAACTGTATGCAGACACTTGCCTGTATGCGGATATTTGCCGTCGCTAGCGTAGCGAGTTTGAAACGGAATTTGAACTGCCCATGGACACTTCAGGTTGCTAGTGGTGCGAGTTGCAAACTGAATTTGAACTGTACACCGACACTTGTGGTTGATAGCGTAGCGAGTTGCAAACTGGAGCTTCTACTGTACGCAGTCACTTGTAGTTGCTTGCATAGCTAGTATGAAACTGAACCAGGCAGTCAGTGCATGTAGGTCCTTAGAACCGACCTGGCTGCATTTACATGTTTATCTTGGATCCTAATAAAAGCTTCATTTATTCTGATTATTATGCAGCACATTGTACACATATTGGGGTCTACGAAATAAAAAATATTTTGGGGGTTTGAAGCAGAAAAGAGGTTGAGAACCCCTGCTCTAAGCAATTAAGTAAATGAGCAGTAAAAAGTGGCAGTCAATAGTCCAGTTGGTATGCAGTACAGGCTTTTTATGTCAAATAGTGATTTTTGAATACTGTATTACCTAATTAACACTTATTGACCTGCGGAAAATAATTTTTTGAAAGATTTCTTATAATATTGAGCCATTTTGAGACTATATTATAACATCATTGCTATTTACTTTGCATTAAGCATACTGAATTTCATACATGGATTTACAGATCATGCACATTATTAACGTACTTATAGAGTACTTAGCACTTATTGTTTTTGCTTTGGTTCGTTCACGTAATGAAACTTTGTTAAAATTATTTACAGTTCTAGAACTAAAAATGTTTATGTGTATTTGTCACATTTGTAAATAACAGTTCACGAAATCACAGATTTAGGTACTAATGTTCCTTAGTCTATTTGTGTGGCGGGGTGGTCATGCAGAACTCATTTAAGATTAATTTTAAAAGTAAAATTTTATTTTGTTATAAAAAAAACATGTAATGAAATGTTTTTTTGATATTTACTAAATATTAAAAAAAAATTTTAGAAAATTTAGATTTAACAGTGGGATTTACCGATTTTAAAATTTTGTGGTTTATTTATTATTTTATCTAAATTTAATGAATATTTGTTAATAATTTACTTAAATTTCTAAAAAATTAAAAATTTGCAAAGTTCTTTCTAAATCAGTGGTTTTCAAACTATTTTGAAGCGTGGAACCCCTTATAGGTTGTATACTTCTCAACGAAACCCTCAAGAAAAAATGATATAAAATTATGTTAATTTTAGAATGCTACAAAGGAAATGTAGTACAAAAGAAATATTAAATAATCGTAATAAATGTTCATTTATTATAAAAATACCATAATAAAATACAAATTCAATGTTAAACGAAAACTAGACAAAATTTCATAAAATGAAATTAGACTATATGCTTATTAGGCTAGGATGAGCCTGTTTGCTCTTGCATAACTTATTGAAATCTGGCGAATTGTTTGTTATTTGTTAATCCGTCTCACTTTCTGCAATGAGCTTATTTCTGCATTTTGTTTTTGTTTCTACGTATACTGAAAAGATGCTTCACAAAAAAAGCTTGAAGTATTATTTTAAATTTAAACATAAGGCACCTTCGAAATATAAATATCAAAATATAAAGAAAACTATTCAATGTTGGCTTCATTTTTGTATATGGCTGGTATTGGCTAGGACCAATCCAGAAGTTGCGAGCTCGATAGTCGCGGCAATTTGCAAAAGTGAGGCACTGATCAGCTGACTCGAGCAATTGCAATGTAACATTTACAGCATAAAATTTTAAAAATTATTATATGCACGGTTTTATTTTTATAACAATCCCTCTTTATGAAAATTGTTGAATTTGTAAACATAGGATAGTTATTGATTTCATAGAGGTTGACATAATAAAGAAGTACATTGGCAGGCCCTACAGAACCCCAGTGTTCTGCGGAACCCAGTTTCAATACCGCTGCTCTAAATAATAAAACTTTGATTTCATCTCTCCAGAATTCTTCAATGACCCTATTTAAATAGCGGTTGATCACTTATTTATTTGTCACAATTAATCAAACTTCCTTATTTCTCTCATATTTCGAACTATTTTTTACTCATTTTCACTTTTACTTCTTATTTAAATATAATATTAGAACTCTTGGTATGCTAGAGACATGCATACCACTTATCTGTATCATGCATACACGAGCCTGCACTTATCTGTATCTTGCAATAAGTGTCCTTTCAAATGATGTTTACTTTTTCATCAATTTAGAGTTTTCACTGCCTTTGATATTGTTCTGCAAAATATGAATGCATTGCTCATAACAGATGTTATCGCCTTTTATTGTGTGAAATTAAATTTATAACGAATTTATAAATGAATTTGTACTCTCTCCCTCCCTTTCTCCTTTCCTCCTCCTTTCTCTCTTTCCCTCCTTTTCTCTTTCTCTTTCTCTCCTTTCTCTCTCTCTCTCTCTCTCTCTCTCTCTCTCTCTCTCTCTCTCTCTCTCTCTCTCTCTATTTCCCTTTCCCTCTTTCTCTTTCTCCCTCCTGTCTATCTCTCTGTCTCTCACACTAATGTCAAATTTATTATCATTGATGATATGCGTAAATTCTGCCTGTCTATTCTAAAATAAAAATGGCATACTTTGCATGTTTAGTTTGATATATCCCTTTACCATTTTTTATTTTTGATACAAATATATATATATTGTTTTTGTTCTTGAAATAATTGTTTTATAAATAATTCTTGCTATTCCTTGCCAGTTAGATTATTATATCCAATTAATAGATATTTTCATTAGCCTATATGATGTGACTTCAGCACTCTGGCCATTGTCTCAGGAGTTTGTAACCTTGGAGTTTGTCTCAGAGAGTTTATATATATATATATATATATATATATATATATATATATATATATATATATATATATATATATATGTTATGTTGTTGGTTCCGATTGATTGGTTTTTAAAAAAACTCAAACTTGATTTTACAAAACCGTTTATTATAATAATTATAATATAAATAGGTATAACTCTTATACCTATAACCAGAGGTTACCTGTTGGACAGTGTTGTTCACACACTGGATCAGACTCAACTAACTTAACAAAAGCTTTGTTACAATGCAGTGAGAAAAGCTGATATAGCTATTCTAAGAAATGAACATCTGCTGATTATCTGTCCTATAACATTGTCCATTGTCTTAACCTAAATTTTATGTGGTATAGGTAACTGATAATATATATATATATATATATATATATATATATATATATATATATATATATAATTATATATATATATATTCAAAAAATTGTTTTATATATATATACACACACACACACACACACACACACACACACATATATATATATATATATATATATATATATATATATATATATATATATATATATATACAATCAACTGCCTATAACACTTAAACAATCAACTAGAAACAAATCAACTAGAAAGTATAACACTGGTAAACTTTAAACTTATATTATTATGATTATTCCTTTTTTTTGATAAAATTTTGAATGAACCTCTGGGGGGTCTAAAAACTGATGTAGCTGATCCAACATTTTTTTTTCTATCTTAGCTGGCGATTTCAATACATTTATATTTAACCTAGTACTAAAAATACATGTTCAATATGAACACTAATTAATTATACATAAAGAATGTAGTTGA
Organism: Callitettix versicolor; assembly: GCA_022606455.1. Lineage (NCBI taxonomy): Eukaryota > Metazoa > Arthropoda > Insecta > Hemiptera > Cercopidae > Callitettix > Callitettix versicolor. The sequence continues at coordinate 16,838,347 of CM040188.1, read as the reverse complement.
AAGTTAGTTAGGTGCTGGTAGAAATTTCGAATCTGTTCCTCTACTTGGACCAGTTTTAAACTGCAACAAAATTTCTTTGTTCACCGCTAATGGCCAACAGGTTCGGTACATGAAGTATATTACAAATTACATGTCATGAGCAATTTATTTAAAGTAACTACGGTACCTGGATGGTTGGTGTTGTTGTGAGCTAAAGCTTCATTATCTGTCCCGGGGCAAGGTTTCTCACTTCACCTCGTTAAAATTGTTTTTTCCCTTATTTCATTAGTAGCACTTCTCAATTTGGACGCTGGCTGCAGAAAGTGATAGAGGGGAGATTGGTTTTGCCCCTGTAACCAATTTTACAAATTTATGTAACCTAAAAATTATTTATAATTTATAAATAACATATTTTGTTTTAGAACCATCATGGACTTTACAAGTTCAGTAATTGAAATTGAGGAAAAAATAATTTAGAAGTAAAAGAAGAAAAAGTGAATTTTGAATTAATAGATACGGAAGACAAACAACAAATACCCAAATAAATACCTTAAAATCCAAGAACAGAAAATAGAAATTGTAAAAGAGTTCAAATATCTTGGTGAATGGATTAGTTGGAATGCAGATGAGGGCAAGGCAATGGAATCCAGGAGAAACAAACTTGAATTGGCCTTCCAATTGACGAAAGAAACATACAATAAGAAATCGCTTTCATGGGGGTCCAAAATTAAACATTATAAAACAGTGATCAAGCCGGAAGCACTGTACGCAGCAGAAACATTAACCATGAATCGCATAGGCCAGATAGAAAAACTTGAAATAACGGAAAGGAAAATCTTAAGAAAAATTATAGGAACAAAATTTCAGGATAATAAGGTTGTATATATAAGAAATGAAGCTCTCTATAAGAAAATTGAAAAACTGTCAGATACTATGAGAAAAAGGAGAATAAATTTTTACGGCCATCTTCTTAGTATGAACTCCAATAGATTGACGAAACAGGTGTTTGATTTTTTCCATAATCGTAAAACAAAACCGAACTGGTTTAAAGAAACTGAAAAAGACCTAATAGACTTAAAAATTACAGAAAATTCACTGCTTGACCAAACTGCTAAGATAAGTACCAAGGACGAAAGAATAAGATTCCAAGATAAAACCAAAATAAGACCTAAACCTGTCATTTCGGAAGAGGAGAGGAAGAGAAGATCGGAAAGAATGAAGAGCTACTGGGAACAAAGAAAAGTACAGCGCGCAAGAAATGATTGATTCAGCGTACCCCAAAGAGGGTGAAACGAAAAGAAGAAGATACGGAAGAAAAAATATGCATACTTAGTGAGTGCAAATCCGAATCAGAAGACAGCATCATGCTTAAACACATCAACGAAAAAGATGAATATGATGAAAGCAAGAACATTGAATTGGCGTATGTGCAAAAGGATCAGGAAGATGAGCGGTAAATTAGATTTATATTTGGAAAATTTCTTCTTTTAAAAAAAAATTTCTTTACTTCTAACAATTTTTAGCTAATTTAACATAAAAATATTTGCTTCTTTTGTGGGCTAGATTATTGGTTCCTAGTTATGTAGACTAGTCATGAACTGCTCAATACTTTTTTTTTGTAGGAGTAGGTTGAACTCGTTAGTTCTTTTTCAAAGTGTTGGTAATATATACAAACCCATCTCTACTTATTAAATCATTTGAGATCTGTGTCTATTTTTATCCAAGTCATTGCATAAGTTCCACATTGGTTTTGTCTTTGTTTACAAGTTTTTAATAAAAAATATATTGTAAAACAGGTATGTAACAAATGTTTATAATTTTTGTTTTTGTTGCTTTAGCAATGAACCAAAGAATGTACAGCATCTATAAAAACGTTGTTTTGCCTTTTGAAACGTTGTTATTACATGCAAGAAAGCATTGTAAAGAAAAAAATTGTAAAACTTGAATTTTACAATTGAAGTTGTGGAGCGCATGAAACTAGATAACTACTCTTATCTATTAGCCTATAAGCACCCCATGTTTTTTATTTTTAATTGTACAAGTATTTTAATATCTATAAAAATTCACTGTCACAAATTTTTAAGACAGTCTGTGTTTCATTATGAATTTGTATAGGTTTATAAATCTTGATAGATTGATAGATTTATGAGAATTTATTTTATACTTTTTAGTCCATTTTAAAAACGTGATTTTTAAAAAAGTTTTTAAAATTTTTTACTTTTTAGTCTTGTTAATTATTTTTAAAATACCAAAAAAAAACTGAATGTCGTTATCATATTTTTTTTTATTTAATGTAAACTCTGATTTTCCAAAGATAAAATTAGAACATTAGCATACTGCCAAATCCTTGACAAGTTAATTCAATTTTAAATACTTTTTAAAAAACATAAGTTTTTTAAAATAAAAACAAATCACGTTCCTATTAAACTTGCCAGTACACTATAAAAAAATAATTGATCAGGTGGTGGATTCGAACCCATGCTCCCAACCGGGAACCTGAGCTTAAAGCTGGCGCCTTGGACCACTCGACCATCCTAGCTTGTACTAAACAATGACAGCATTACTACTTATAGCAATTATAAGCATTACTACTTTGTGCTTCTTGATTAATGGAAGACCCATCAGTGTATTTTGTATTGCAATAAACTAATGTTATGAAAATAGCAAATTTGTTTGTTATGTTGATTTAAGGACTGTTTTGTAGTTATATTTTTTTACATTTTTAACAGAACATACTCTTGTTTTAGAGCCATCATGGAATGTAATCAGTAATTAAAATTAAAGAAGAAAATCATTTAGAAATAAAAAAAGAAGAGGTTGATTTTGAATTGATAGGTACAGATGGAAAATTGTTTATTGGGGGCAAAACAAAAGCAGAGAAAAATATATGCCTAATGACATCAAAAAAGAAGAAGATCAAACCATTTCTAGGGTCTCAGTCGCCAATTTCGACACAACAATTTATCTAATATCAATGCTCGACGACAAAAAACACGCTTCAAAATAACTTGCCTGTACTCAACCAAAACCCTTAGGCGTCTGCGGCTGGTGTTTCTCTTTTGCTAAGTGTTCCCTCCGTCTCACCCAGTCAGCTAAACCCTTGTCCACAGCTTTGCTTGCTCTACAGAAAATCAGTCCTATTACTTTTGGTATAGACTCTGTATATATAGACTACAATGTGTGTCTAGAAAAATGAATTATTTTGTTTCTAATAGAATTTTTAATTGAATTAATTTTTTTTCAGTTTTTATAAACAGTTTTAAGACTGTTTAAGGAACATAAAGCATTTCCTAGGCTTTATGTTGTAATTTCTAATACTTACAGTATATTATAAGAAATCTTGAAAATATTATTAAGAAACATTGATATTTGATAAATATATAAATTTATTTTCACTCAACTAAAAAAATTGGGTTTCTTTAAGAAAAAGCAATTATTAGCACAATAATGGAGTGGTAGTTGGTTAGAACACACATTTTGGCTGCCAAACAGATCCATGTTATAGAGTAATTAACAGTATATAAGTGATAAAGTGATACATGATTTTTAATTACTTACTATATGAAAAGAATTATTAGACTGTATGATTATTCTGTATTATGAGAATGGGACAGATAGATACGGAGGAGGGAGGGAGAGAGAGAGAAGGAGAGTGGGAGAGAGAGAGAGAGAGAGAGAGAGAGAGAGTGGTGTGTGTGTGTGTGTGTATGAGTTTGTGTTCATGGTGACTTGTGGTTTCTTGATCATATCACCAATTAGGCCAATCAGGGATCTGTCCAAATGTTTTTTTTCTTATTTTTGGAGTATTTTAACATATGCCTAGGCTTTTAGTTTTATTTAATAGTTGCATTTTAGGTTTTACTTTATGCACTTGAAAGTGAGTGTTGATCCTTACTCTTAAAATATTGGGTATTGTTTTATATTCATATAAGGACAAAGGTCCAATTAAACAAAAATAATGAAATATATAGAAATGTTTTTATATAAAATGAAATGACTCTCTCATTATTGTATTTTGTAAATAAATAGAACACTGTAAAGTTATACTTTCATTACTTTTAATTGTTGCACATACTGCATTGATGATGTAGGACTGGTGTATAAAATTAGTAGTTGGATATTAATTTATAGTTTGTGTACAGGTCTGAACCACCAACAAATGAAACTGACCCTTTGGCCACATCCTTCACTGAAGAAATTGTAAGTATAATATATAATTTTAGTTTTAATTATTTGTAATTATCATTGTGTAAGTGAGTGTTACTCCCTTGGAAACTTAGTTTTAGGCTTTTTGTTTACATCCCAACCCTTAAACCAGTGTTGTGGTATACCTGTAGTTGTATCTCAAAAAACATTTACACACAAATATAAAAGAATGCTATCAAGATCTGTGCATGATATTTACTATCTGCTATTATGCTATATGCATGATGATATATGTCAGCTTTATTATTAAACCTAAAATTATAGTTAGTAAACATAACATGGCGCATTTGGAATATTAGCAAGGAATATACAAGGACGATGGATTCTATAATCAAATCACTAACTGAATTCAACTGTTGATGTTAATGTATCAATAAACTGGCAAGTATGGCAGAAAACATTTTGAGACCTTGAGAGATTCATAATGCTGGTTTGTTTGCAATAAACTGAGTTGCAGATCTCAGTCTAGCTAGTCGGTCTGCCTCGTCATCACCCTCTAGATCAGGGGTCTCCAAACTACGGCCCGAGGGTCACATCCGGCCCGCGGACAGATTTTGTCCGGCCCGCGGAGAGCTGGCATACTTGAAAACTCCTTTTAGAGAACATATTTTTTATAGCAAATTAAATTTAGTTTACTGAAGTATTCTAATTGTATGTTGAATAATTATTAATATGACATCTACATTCATATGGTCATGGGCTAACTACTCATAACGTTGTTGTAGGCTTATTGTTATTGTTTTTGTGATAAGTTGGATAATATGGTTTTGGCCCTCGGAACTTACTGAAGTAATCAGTATAGCCCTAAGGCTGGAAAGTTTGGAGACCCCTGCTCTAGATCATTGAGGTTCTTGTTACACCCCTATATAAGCTCACACCAAATTTCAGGAACCGCAAGTGCTTTGTTTGCTGTCTGACTATCGGTATAAATGGACTATTGGTACAAATCTTCTCGAAGGTCCATTTCAAATTCTCCTGTATGCAGTCATAATTAGTCATTACTTTAGCCTGGAATACTGTTGCATATTGGTGCAGGGCAACACCTTTCTTTACCTTTGGTTTCATTCAGTACACCCCAGCACCAGTGCTTGCCTTTGTCCTTGAGCCATATGTATACCATACTAGTTCTCCAGATTTTCGCAATACACAATTTTCCTCCTCCAATATCATCCTGACATCAAAGGATCTAGAAATCATGAATTATTTGGCTAATTGATCAGTCCCCATCATTAGAATTGCGTTTCTGATCTTTTAGGCCAATGTAAGAAACCATTACACAAGGTGACACTAGGTTAAGAAGATATTCAGGTGAAATAATTTCTGTGAATGGACACAATGGAATGTATCTTTTGTACAATCAGTTTGTTAAAGGATGGCTAATATCCAAATCTCAAGTACGAGGCATCATACTGAAATATTGGCAAATAAGGACAAATTTGACAGTTTGTGTGTGTGTACGTGTTTTGCGACACCAAAAAAAGTGGAAAAATCTTTTATAGACTACCTGGGGTAGGGTGCGCACTATCCCAAAGTGTGGGACTCAAATTAAGTTCAAACTCAAGTTAAGATATATTGTTACTCACTAAAAAAACCACCAAAAGCATTCCTCTTCTGTAAATCCCCCCACGGAACCACCGCCAGGCATTACTTCGTGGGAAGGTGGACTGGCTGACCGCCTACTCTTCTACAGTGTTGACTCTCCTTTCTCGATACTCAGCCCTCAACCTCTTCATGACCACTGCAGAGAATCCCGCAAAGGCCTTCAGTTGCCAGCATTGTCGCAACCAGATTTCCAGTGTAATGCTGCCTTGCAGATAAGTTTGCAGCTTCATCCTTTCCTCGTCAAATCTCCGACACCGGAAAAACACATGCTCTGCATCTTCCTCCACTGCTGGAAGTTAGAGGGGACCAGCCGAGTCTGTTTCCAGCCTGAAATGGAACAAGTAAGTTTGGAAGCATTACTTCTTACTCATTCATTCATTGATATTTAATTTGTTCATTCAAATTAATTCATTGATATTACTTTAATATTATTGTGTTTTTGTGGTATGTAGCAACCAGTATACTTTGTTTGGGTATTTAGATAAAAATCGTTATAGTTGATGTTGGAAAATTATGTTTTTAACAGGTTTTTGACCAAATAAGTATTTCAAATTTTTTTTTTAAATTATCAAATATACAAATGGTATAAGCAAACATGACATATCATAAGCGCTCCAACATTTCGACAATGGCAGAATTTTTAGTACAACTGTTTTATATAATATTTATTTTATTACAGAATGTGGAGTTAAAATTAATAAAGGAACATGACATTGCACACACTGCTGCCAATATACAGAGTAAGTAAAACAAGTGATTTGTTGTAAGAGTTTTTATTTAACGCTGTATATAGTGGTTTGCAAAAAATGGTTATTTCTTAGTAAACGTTGCATTCATTACAAAGTTATATAACATAAAACATACTTTTTACTGTATTGTGTGTGTGTGTGTGTGTGCGCGCGTGTGCATGCGTGCTGAAACGGAATTTACTGCCAAAATTATTCATTTATAATGTTAGACAGAAAATTAGTTTCATTTCAACAAATTTCACGTTGTATAATTTTTAAGTGTAGGCCAGCCGGTTAGGAATGTCTAAAGTAAATACCGATAAGATTGCTGGCATACATCGAATATGGCAGAATAAGGTAGGAAAAAACGCGGGATTTTGCATAAGCCTCAAGCCATACGTCTGCCGAACTTATAAAATTTCAAATAAATCCATAAATTGGAAAAAAATAAAATTTTCTGGAGAAAGGGTCTAAATGAGAGTAATATCTGATCTAATGATGTAATGCCAACAAATTACCAAGAACAGGAAAAATTGAAATAACCAATAGTTTAGTCAGTATAAGCCAATAATCGAAATAATAAATTTAAGAAACAAAATTAGTTAATGTCAACCTTAGCAATTATTGTATTAAATTAAATAATGTGTACTAGTAGATAATGTAAAATTGATTGTAACTTAGATTGAATCGTCGTATAGAGTGTAAAGTAGGGAGTTGGAGAAAAAATTTTGCAGAAAATTAAAAAAAAAGAAAAATATTATTACAAAATTTGGAGTAATGCAAGATTTTAAAGTATAATCATATGAAATATAAAATTAAAACTTATATGTTTTAAAGCTCAGTGATATCGAGTTAAACATGTATGTAAAAATAAAATTTAAACTAGATATATTAAACGGATATAATTTGCTAAGTAGGGAAAAGGTTGATTAATTAAATTTTCGATTTAAATTAAATCCAGAATTAATCAAGTTATGTCTGGTGTTTAAATGTATCGGTAAATATGTATAAAATTAGGAAAATAGTTAGAATTAGAACAATTATGGAATTTGTAAAGGCAAAAACCTGAATAATATGTGATAAATAATAATTTTGTGAACTATACAATTGATCGATTAGGCAAAAATAGAAAAACTGAAACATCTCTGAAACTAATAACCATAGAACTATAAATCAAGTTCCAAAATAACAGAAAAAATAAGACAAATGCCAAAATCAGGAAAATCAGACAAGTCAGTGCCGCATAGAAGCCGACGACGTATAAATAAATTGAAAAAATTTTTAAAGTAATTACCAGTAGTACAGATTGGGGACTACCAAAAATTTAATAAATTCACAAATTAAAAAAAATTTCTTGAACTGAAAATCAACGCTAGCGAACAAACAGAAACACACAGAGACCAAGGTTACACTGCAACCCCAACAGTCACCAGGGACATCAGGCGGTTTTGGGAAATTAAGCATTTCAGAAGCGACCAAAGAACCTGTCCACTCGACTACGAGTTTTCCAGGACCACCACGGGAAAACTGGGCGAATCCAAAGGAAGGAATCAACCAGAGATTGCATGGATGTTAGTCATCGCAGAAAATAAGGTACGGTTGACAACTCCATTAATTACTTATATTGTAGTCTAGATTTGCTGTTCACAGTAAATGAGTGGAAATGATTGTTAATACTTGCAAGTCAGAGAGAAGAGGTTGTGGTTACCCGCCTTCGCATTGGTCACTCCATGTTAACGCATGGATTCCTGATAGAACGCGGGGACCCGCCTCAGTGTCGAATTTGTAGAGAAACCATCACAGTAAGACATATATTGCTAGTCTGTGATGGTTTCCAAAATATATGGCGTATATGTTGTTTGGGGAATCATGTGCGGACGATGTTGGGAGATGGTGTCTCAGCCATTGACCCAATCCTGAAATTCCTTCATCGTCTGGATTTATTTAATAAAATTTAATTTAAAAATTATATTGCAGGGCCTCTTTACAGCCCTGCAATAAGTTGTAGATATGTGGCTATTTATTTACGTTAATTTATTATTTTTTTAACTTATGTATTATTGTTAACTAG
>CM040188.1:16789761-16824761 GCA_022606455.1 Callitettix versicolor | reverse complement strand
GGACGCCATACCACCTTGAGCCCATACACATGTTTACGTCCATGGTTTGGATCAGTAGAAAAGGGATTAAATGTTTTAGATTCACTTTTATGGTGTTGAAAAAGTGTTTTGAACATCCTTAAGAACAATGTTGTCAGTTTTGTTAATCCCATAAATTTAAGTTGCCATAAAATAAATAATTGTGTCTTTGACTTTTGAATATATATATATATATATATATATATATATATATATATATATATATATATATATATATATATATATATATATGATAACGAGAGATTAGTGTTAATGGTAAGGGAAAAGGAATGGAGGGACTGCAGTTTAAACTTAGTATTTTTAGGTGTGCCGTTCAGTGAAGCCGCAGACTGACCGGTGCTTTACTTCATCGACCACAGAGATTCTTAAATAAAAATTTTGTAACTGAATGATATAGTTAAAAAAAATAACGTAATTACACAATTTTTATTGTTTACATACAAGAAATACATTTTAATTCAACATTAAAACGTATTGAACTAACGCTGTTAATTAATTAAAACAAACTTAATGTCATTTTCTTATACTAGCAACTTTAAACGCCTCTGAGAAAAACATGTATTACTGACCAGAGATGAAATTCCAAGAAAACATAAATGAATTTTACCCCTAATATTGCATTATGTTTAAAGATAAATTAAAAAAAAAATTAGAATAGAAAGAAGTACAGGTGCATCAAAAACTATAATATCTAAATAGCATTTTATGATAATTTATCTATGACTACAGTTGACAAACAATATCTATGCAATGTTTAAAAGTTTTTGGTTTGTACTGCAATGCTGTTTCTGTAGTTATTTGAATTATGAATATCACGTGTATGTCGTAGTTTTTTAATAAACCAAATTTTTTTGTTTATTTGAAGGAGTTATTATTTCTGCTCTCGTTAATAAACTACATCGGTTCAGTATTCACATTAGTAAAAATTTGTAAATATTTGGTAGTTTTGTGAAGCATTAAATGTAGTTTTTGGGATCATGTTTTTTGAGGTTAGGACATATTTTTTTTTAAATTGTAATTTTAACGGTGTTTTTAATATTAAAGTCGATGTTATTTTTTTCAGGAGTGTGTGTACATGCCATTAGTAAAAAATTCGTGAAGTTAAATATGCAAACTTACCATTAATTGCCTCAGGTAATATTTTTATTATATGTATTCAGTTACTTAAAACACTACTGTTAATATTTCATAGTTCTTACTTGGTTAGTGCAGGATTTAGCTATGTACCAACCATTTTGGTGTTTAACATCCGACTATTGTGTACACTTGGGCTAATGCTGATGGTGGGATGATTTATAGCGTATGAAAAAATGTCAAGCCTTGGCCGGGAATCGAACCCGGGTCCTCGGGGTGAAAGCCCAGTACTCTTATCAACTAGGCAACCAAGGCGGCTTTAGCTATGTAAATAATTTATTGTGAAAGACGAGAAATTTATTTTAAATGGGCTACACCTGCTGTGGAGGACCATTCTAGTAGTACGGATATTAATTTTGATCAGTCAAAATCCTATAGACTAGCTGACCTACCTAGCAGGATGTCCAAGTTGTCTTTTGCGGACAGGAATATACTGCCATTAAACTGCAGACTTTGACTGATGGAAACTCTTAGAATGGACGGGTTGAGAGGAAAAAGTGTTTTAATTAGCACTAAACTGTTTATCGGATTTAGTTAAGATTTGGAAAGAAATGAAAACACACTATCACGTCGTAGAATGCAAACTTTAACTACACGTAAACACTATGGTTACTGGCGGTGATAGTTAAAAAAAACCTGAACTTCAACTGCATGTGGACCCTTGTGGTCCCGAGATCATAGCTAATTTAACAAATTTTAAGTGTTTTTTTTTTCGAAAAGCACATGAAGGCTATCATCGCCGATTTCAACTGTATGCAATTGCTTGTATGCGGAATCTTGCGGTCGCTAGCATACTGAGTTTGAAACGGAATTTGAACTGCCCATGGACACTTGAAGTCGCTAGTGGTGCGAATTGCAAACTGAATTTGAATTGTACATGAACACTTGTGAACGCCAGTGTAGCGAGTTGCAAACCGGAGCTTATACTGTATGCGGACATTCATAGTTACTAGCTTAAGTAGTATGAAACTTAACAACGTGATCAGTGCATGTAGGCCCTTAGAACTGACCTGGCTGCATTTACGAGTTTATCTTGGCTGTTTGTTTAGGAATGAAGTTAGTTTACGTAACAGTAAGGTAATCGAAGAACATCAACTTCAACCATCTCATTCAAATTTTATGTATTTATGTGATTTATATGACTTATATTTTATTAAAATTTTTACTTCTATAAACATAATTATATCATTAATGTATATAAGAAGTATTGTATATAACTCAATAATACAAAATAAAAGTTAAAATAATAATAATAATAATAATAATAATATCATAACAAATGAAGCTTTTTAATTAGGAGTAAATAATACAAAATAAAAGTTTAAAAAAAAAATATTACAGAATTACTCCTAATTAGAAAGCTTCATTTGTTGTGATATTTGTGCAGCACATTGGACACACATTGGGGTCTATGAAATAAAAAGATTATTTAGGGGGTCAAAGCAGAATCCCTGCACTAAGCACTGAAGTAAATGAGCAGTGAAAAGTAGTAGTCAACAGCCTACTTGGTATCTAAGCAGTACAGGCTTTTATGTCAAATAGTGATTTTTGAATATTGTATTATTTTTGTTTTATACTGTAATTACCTAATTAACATTTATTCACCTGCAGAAAATTATTTTTTGAAATTATTCTTATAATTTTGAGAATTTACTGGTCATGCCTGTTATTAACTATATGTACTTATTGTTTTTTGCGTTGGTTCGTTCTTGTAATGAAAACTTTTGTTAACATTATTTACAGTTCTAGCACAAAAAATGTTTATGAAGTATTTGTCACATTTGTATATAACAGTTTATAAAATCACAGATTTAGGTACTAATGTTCCTTAGTCTATTTGTGTGGCAGGGTGGTCATGCAGAGCTCATTTAAGATTAATTAAAAAGTAAAATTTAATTTGATTATCCAAAATATTGTGGTTTATTTATTATTTCATCTAAATTTAATAAATATTTTTTAATAATTTACTTAAATTTCTAAAATATTAAAAATTTGCAAAGTTCTCTCTAAATCAGTGGTTTTCAAACTTTTTTGAAGTTTGGAACCCCTTAAAGGTTATATATTTCTCAACTGAGCCCTTAAGAAAAAATAATATCAAATGACTACTTATGTTACTTTTAGAATGCTACAATGGAAAAGTAGTATAAAAGAAATATTAAATAATCTTAGTAAATGTTTATTTATTATGAAAATACCAAAATAAAATACAAAATCATTGTTAAACAAAAACTAGACAAAATTCCATAAAACAAGATTAGACTACATGCTAATGGCTGGAGTGAGCCGGTGTGCTCTAGCATAATATATCGAAATCTGGTGTAATGTTTGTTATTTGTAGATGCGGCTCACTTCCTGCATCGAGCCTATTTCTATATTTTGTTTTTGTTGCTACGTATACTGAAAAAGAAGCTTCGCAAATAAAGCTTCAAGTAAATTTTAAATTTTAAACATAATGCACCTTCGAAATAGAAACATTAAAACGTAAATACAAATTGTAAAGAAAACTATTCAATGCTGGCTTCATTTTCGTACACAGCTAGTATTTGCGAGGGTCACTCGAGAAGTTGCGAGCTTGATAGTCGCTGCAGTTTGCAAAAGTGAGGCACTGATCAGCTGACTCGAGCAAATGCAATGTAACATTTACAGCATAAAATTTTAAAATGATTATAAGCATGGTTTTATTTTTATAACAATCCCTCTTTATGAAAATTGTTGAATTTGTAAACATAAGAATGTTATTGATTATATAGACATAATAAAGAAATTCTTGGACAGGCCTCACGGAACCCCGGTATTCTGCGGAACTCAGTTTTAATGCTGCTGCTCTAAATAATAAAACTTCAATTTCGTCTCACCATAATTCTTGAATCACTCTATTTAAATAGCAGTTAATCACTAATTTATTTGTCACAATTAATCAAACTTCCTCATTTCTCTAATATTTCAAACTATTTTTTACTCATTTTCACTTTTACTTGAAAGGCTCAGTTTTAACAGCCTTTTGATACTGTTCAGCGAAATTGTTGAGTGCATTGCTCATAAAGGCTGTTATCATCTTTTATTCTGTGAAATTCAATTTATAACAGGTTTATAAATGAATTTGTACTCTCTCATTCTCTCCCTCCCTCTCTCTTCCTCTCTTTCCCCCTCTCCTCTCCCTCCCCGCTCTTCTCCCGCCCTCTCTCTCTCACACACACACACACACACACACACACACACACACACACACTACATCAAATTTCTTATTATTGATGATATGCATACTTTCTGCCTATCTAACAACATATTCTATTTTAAAATCAAAATGGCCTACTTTGCATATTTAGTTTGACATATCCCTTTACCATTTTTTATTTTTGATACATGATGTGTGTGTGTAAATATATATATATATATATATATATATATATATATATATATATATATATATATACATATTTTTCGTTCTTGAAATAATCATTTTATAAATAGTTCTTGCTATTCCTCGCCAGTTAGATTATTATATCCAATTAATAGATATTTTCATTAGCCTATATGCTGTGACTTCAGCACTCTGGCCATTGTCTCAGGAGTTTGTAACCTTTAACATAATGTACATATAGCTTTGAACTCATGAATTGTTACAATTTATCTCTTATTATATATTCATGAAAAGAACATTGAAATGATCTCTAAGTAAGGTCTGGAAAGCATAATTGTCAAACCGAACAACTTTTCCGTTTCTACTGATACTGTAATAAATTTATGTAATCTAAAAATTATTTTTCGTTTTAATTTATTGGGATTTATTATTATATTTTTTTTAGAACCGTCATGGAATTTACAACTTCATTAATTTATGTTGAAGAGAAAAATAATTTAGAAATAAAGCAAGAAGAAGTTAATTTTGAATTAATAGATACAGAAGAAAAGAGACATTTGCTTATTGAGTGCAAAACAGAAGTAGAAGCCAGTTTTGTATTTAATAATATTGAAGAAAAAGATGAAAGCAAGAACTTTATATTGGCATATGTGCAAGATAATCAGGAAAAAGAACGGTAAATTAGACTTATGTTTTTAAAATTTCCTGTATTAAAAAAATAGTTCCATCCTAACAATATTTAGTTGTCATTAAAATTACAACAAATTATATTTTTTTAAATAATTATTATTGAGTATTTTCTTATTGTGTTTATAAATTTTTCTTTTAAAAATTAAATTTTAAAATTTTATTTTTCAATTTTTTTCTTTTGTATAATGTACTGTCACAAGTGCAGTGACGGCAGAGTAAGTTTTTTTTTGTAATATATATAGGATAGAGAAACTTACTGTAGTTGTATCCCAACCACCTGGTGTGCCGTGGTCATTCTAAATTTACAAATTTAAAATGATTAAAAATAGATTTGATTACAGTATTTTTATTTTGTCATTGGGCTAAAGGAAATCACAATAAAGTTAAGTGGTTTCACATCAAACTTAGTTTTTGGTATCGGTCGCTTTATTATTTATAATAAAGTAAGTATTACATGGTAGTGGTAATACATGAAAGCAAGAACATTGAATTGGTGCGTGTGCAAGAGGATCAGGAAGATGAGCGGTAAATGAGATTTATATTTGGAAAATGTCTTCTTTTAAAAAAGTACTTTAACAATTTTCAGCTAATTTAATATAAAAATATTTCTTATTTTGTGGGCTCATATTGTAGAGATTTATGGACTGTTTTGTAGTTATGTTTTTATGTTTTTTTATATTTTTAACAGAACATACTTTTGTTTTAGAGCCATCATGGAATGTAAATCTTCAGTAATTAAAATTAACGAAGAAAATCAATTAAAAATAAAAAATGAAGAGGTTGATTTTGAATTTATAGATACAGATGAAAAATTGTTTATTGAGGGCAAAACAAATGCAGAGAAAAACTGTATGCCTAATGACATCAAAAAAGAAGAAGAAGAAGAAGATGATCAAAGTGAGGACATGGAATTTACTTATGTGCAAGTAGATGAAGAAGAAGAATGGTAAATTGGACTTATGTTTAAAATATACTGTACTTTACTTTTAATAGCAAATTCAATATAAGCAGTTATTTATTTACTTTTTACGTTTTTATGAGCTGGTTATGTATTATACCAGTTATGTATTAAAGTACTAGTCAAGTGCAACTCATATTCTCTTTTTTTATATGAATTTGTTCAGAAGTCATAATAAATGCAAGCAACATATACTGCAATAACATTGAATATTTGTGAAGCTCATATTTACTAAATGTGTGACAATATTTTGTTGATAAGTCTTTGTCCTTTAACGCCAGTGTCATATATGACAAGTCGTGTTGAATAATAGTATGATTATTTGCATAAGACATTACTAAGTAATCATTGCATAACAATACCTGATACTACCATGGTTTGTATGACTGTTTTAGCAGAAGCACACATAATCACTGTTAACATCAAATATAGACTACTGACTTTTATTTTCTTCAGATATATTTGATGAAAGTAACACTTAATAGCTCTGTGTGTGTGTGTGTGTGTGTGTGTGTGTGTGTGTGTGTGTGTGTGTGTGTGTGTGTGTGTGTGTGTGTGTGTGTGTGTGTGTGTGTGTGTGTGTGTGTGTGTGTGTGTGTGTGTGTGTGTGTGTGTGTGTGTGTGTGTGTGTGTGTGTGTGTGTGTTTTAAGTATACTTAAAATACACACACAGTCTATACCAAAAGTAGTAGGACTGATTTTTTTTTTTTTTTTTAATTATTGAAGATATATGTTTACAATTCCTTAATATTCTTCAAAATAGCACCCTTGGGCAGCTACACACTTAGAGAATAACACTACTATTGACCATATGCCTTCTGTAAGTCAGCTTTGGGGATGCTGTTGAGAGCCCTCGTCGTTGCTGCTTGAATGTTCTGAATTGAGTCAGACAGATGTCCCTTCAGCTGTCTTTTCATCCATGGGAATAATGAAAAGTCAGAGCCAGATCGGAACTGTAGGCAGGGTGTGGCAACATGGCAACGCCGAATTGTTTATGACAGTTGCCTCACTATTTTCGTGCCATGGCCTCACTATTTCCTAAGTTAAACCCAACAATTTATCTAATTTTTGACTAAAGTTGTGCATTGACAACAACAAAAAACCTGCTTCAAAATAATCGTTGCCTATACTAAACCAAAGCCCGTAGGCGACTGCGGTTGTTGTTCTTTTTGCTATGTGTTCTCTCCTTGTCGCCCAGCCAGCTAAACCCCTGCTTACAGCTTCGCTTGCTCTACAGAAAATCAGTCCTACTACTTTTGATATAGACTCTGTATATATAGACTACAGTGTGTGTCTAGAAAAGTGAACTATTTTGTTTCTAATAGAATTTTTAATTGAATTAATTTTTTTTCATTTTTTGTAAACAGTTGTAAGACACTAGCATTTTCTAGTCTTTATGTTGTAAATTCTAGTACAGTATACGAGGGCGGTTTGATAAGTCAGTGACTTTTTGAATAAAACAAATTCTTTTTGGCAAATAAACATTTTATTTTTCTACATAATCACCTTTTAGCTCGATACATTTAGTCAAGCGTTTTTCTAATTTTTTTATTCCCTCCAAACAATAGGTTTCCTCAAAGCTCTCAAAATATGCGTTTGTTTCGGTAATGACTCAATCTCTTACCACCCAGCCATTTCTTTAGGTTTGGAAACAGAAAATAGTTGCAGGGGGCTAAATCTGGAGAATATGCTGGATGGGGTAGCAGTTCGTATTCCAATTCGTGGATTTTGGCCATCGTGACTAGGCAAGTGTGCACACGTGCATTGTCTTGATGGAACAGCACTTTCTTCTTTGCCAAATGCGGCCGTTTTTGCTTCAAATCAACATCGAATCTGTTCAAAAGCTTTGAATAATATTCGAGAATTTTTTCATGTCCAAATATTCGTTTAAAATATGATGTACCCGTTCAGTTGAGATACCTACAGCATGAGCCAACTCACGCACTTTCATTCTCCGATCATTCATTATCATTTCATGGATTTTATCGACGATTTCCGGCATGATCACTTCTTTTGGGCGACCTGAACGTTCGGCGTCACTAGTGCTGGTACGACCACAACGGAACTCTGTAAACCACTTCTTAACTATTGAAATTGATGGTGCCGAGTCCCCGTAGTATTTATCAAGTCTTTCCTTAGTTTCAGTGATGGATTTTTTACATAAAAAATAATGCTTAATCATCATACGAAATTAACTTTTTTCCATTTTCGTAAAAATTCACGAGGTTGTCTGCTTTGAACGGCTATCAAACACCAACTGCACGATGTAGCTTGCTCATAATTAGAAAGTTGCCCACTGATAGATTACAGTTGACGCCAGCACTGTTGCATTTGGAGTAACTGCGCGGGAAATTCAAAAAGTCACCGACTTATCAAACCGCCCTCATATTATTAGAAATCTTGATAATATTATTAAGACACATTGATATTTGACAAATATATAAATGTATTTTCACTCAACTGAAAAAATTCGGTTTCTATAAGAAAAAGCATTTATTAGTTTAATAATGGAGTGGTAGCTGGTTATAACACACATTTTGGCTTCAAAACAGATCCATGTTATAGAGCAAACCACAGTATATAAGTGATAAAGTGATACATGATTTTTAATTACTTACTATATAAGTAGAATTATTAGACTGTATGATTATTCTGTATTATGAGATTGGGACAGAGAGAAATGGAGGAGAGAGAGAGAGAGTGAGAGAAATGGAGGAGAGAGAGAGAGAGAGAGTGAGTGAGAGTGAGTGAGGAGCGAGCGAGCGAGTTAAGGATAACTAGCTAGCTTACCATTATCGCTGATCACTCGTCTTCATTAGTTTAACTGGTGTAAAGTATAAGGTATAGATATTGTTAGGGAAAAAGATACAAGAAAAGATAGTTATTTCAGAAAAATCATGAATTTATTTGGGAAGAGGCTAAGGTAATATACCGGAGGAGGATAACATATAAAATGAAAATATTCAAGCCTCATAATAACGGACATCATATTAGTGTATTTTTAGAAATAAAGTCACTGCAGCTAATCCGTATTAAAAATGAACTTAAATTTGAAAATAAACATAATTTTAAATTTAAAAAGGCTGAAGCTTTTACAGTTAATGAAAGAGTCATAACTTGATCTCCTTGTAGAATAAGTAATTGAAAGAGAGGATACGTCATGAGTTGAACTGGTAGGCCTCCTCCACTCGATAAACGGAAATCAGTTAGTTGTTTTTTTTCTTGTTTTGAACACTTGGTCTAATACAAATTTTTTAGCTAATAGGTAAACTTTCTGTTTTGTGTTCATGGTGACTTGTGGTTTCTTGATCATATCACCAATTAGGCCAATCAGGGATCTGTCCAAATGTTTTTTTTCTTATTTTTGGAGTATTTTAACATATGCCTAGGCTTTTAGTTTTATTTAATAGTTGCATTTTAGGTTTTACTTTATGCACTTGAAAGTGAGTGTTGATCCTTACTCTTAAAATGTTGGGTATTGTTTTATATTCATATAAGGACAAAGGTCCAATTAAACAAAAATAATGAAATATATAGAAATGTTTTTATATAAAATGAAATGACTCTCTCATTATTGTATTTTGTAAATAAATAGAACACTGTAAAATTATACTTTCGTTACTTTTAATTGTTGCACATACTGCATTGATGATGTTGGACTGGTGTATAAAATTAGTAGTTGGATATTAATTTATAGTTTTTTGTACAGGTCTGAACCACCAACAAATGAAACTGACCCTTTGGCCACATCCTTCACTGAAGAAATTGTAAGTATAATATATAATTTTAGTTTTAATTATTTGTAATTATCATTTTGTAAGTGAGTGTTACTCCCTTTGGCAACTCAGTTTTAGGCTTTTTGTTTACATCCCAACCCTTAAACCAGTGTTGTGGTATACCTGTTGTATCTCAAAAAACATTTACACAGAAATATAAAAGAATGCTATCAAGAGTGTGCGTGATATTTACTATCTGCTATTATGCTATATGCATGATGATACGTGTCTACTATATTATTAAACCTAAAATTATAGTAAGTAAACATAACATGGCGCGTTTGGAATATTATATTTAAAGAAATATATTTAATTATTTACGAGGATGATGAATTCTATAATTAAATAACCAACTGGACTCAACTGTGATGGTAATGTATCAATAAACTGGCAAGTATGGCAGAAAACATTTTGACACCTATGTTCATGCCAGAGGTGGTGACGACTCGTAAAGTTGGTTTGTTTGCAATAAACTGACCAATAAACTAAGAAATATCATTCCAAAATATTTTGAGAGCATGTGTATTGAATAGAATACATTGTGGACATCGAGGTATAGAACAATGTAAAAGTAGAGATAAAGAAGTTGTATATCAGCCAAACCTAAATAACGTAATATCAAATTTAGTTAGTAACTGTAGTATTTGTCAAAAATTTTAAAATAATAGTGTCCAGGAACCAATTTTTAATGTTGAATTACCAAAAAAATCTGTGGGTTGTATAATATGTATTACAACTAGTGATTGCCAAACTTTCTTAGCTGAGCCCACTTTTAAATATAGATCATCGTGTTCCTTGTCATATTTTGATTGTAAATTAGAAAATATTTGAAAATATGTTACATAATATAATTATTGAACAAAATCACAGATTTATGTCTTTAAGTATAAACTATTAAAAAAACAATGTTTTCCAAATTTGTATTACGAATATAAAGAGTATTAAATAAGATAGTAAAAGATATATATATATATATATATATATATATATATATATATATATATATATATACATTTTTAGTAATAATACTAATAGCATTAAAAATAATACTTCTCACTCATTCATCAATGAAATGACTTTAATATTATTGTGTTTTTTTGCGATGTAGCAACCCATATTTTTTGTTTGGGTACTTCGATAAAAATCGTTTCAGTTGAGTTGAGAAATTGTGTTTTTAACAGGTTTTTGACAAAATAAGAGATTCAAAATTTTCTTTTAAATTATCAAATGTACAAATTGTATGAACAAACATGACATATAATAAGCGCTCCAACATTTCCACAATGGCAGAATTTTTAGTACAACTGTGTTATATAATATTTATTTTGTTACAGAATGTCGAGTTAAAATTAATAAAGGAACATGACATTGCACACACTGCTGCCAATATACAGAGTAAGTAAAACAAATGATTTGTTGTAAGGGGTTTTTTTTAATGCTGTATATAGTGGTTTGCAAAAAAATGGTTATTTTTTAATAAACGTTGCATTCATTACAAAGTTGTATAACATAAAACATACTTTTTAGGTGTGTGTGTGTGTGTGTGCGCGCACTCGTGCCCGTGTGTGTGTGTTGTAACGGAATGTTACTGCTACATCATATAAAATAATGTTAGGCAGAAAAATGTGTTTCATTTTGACAAATTTAAAATAGATAAATTCGTTCGAAGTTAGCCAGCCAGTCAAGGATGCGTTGTTTAAATAAACGAGTTCTGCTTACAGATAAGGCCTGGCAGGCAACCGAGGGGCCAAAGTGCAAAGTCCAAAGTAATATGCCTGCTGGACTCATAATAATTTCAAAAATATTCCGTAAAAAGAAAAAAATTATATAAATTTTAAAAATTTGTCGGAATGGAATAAGTTTCTGTTGTAATAAAACCATGCCTATAAAATTGAAATAATAAACATTTTCGAAAAAACTAATAGTTATAAATAATTAATGAATAAAGAAAATAATTATTTTAATAAATAATCGTATAACTTAAAGGGTGGCATCGTAGAAATTAGAATAAAATTAAAAGCCAAGTACTTAAATTAAATAATTAAATTATATTGGGCTTACTTTAAGTTTTCTTTAAATTCGTATTATGCTTTAAATAAAACCCAGAATTATAGAATATCTGGTGAGAAAGT
Organism: Callitettix versicolor; assembly: GCA_022606455.1. Classification (NCBI taxonomy): domain Eukaryota; kingdom Metazoa; phylum Arthropoda; class Insecta; order Hemiptera; family Cercopidae; genus Callitettix; species Callitettix versicolor. The sequence goes on along the minus strand of CM040188.1, from coordinate 16,812,671 downwards.
AAATAAGTCAAAAATTGTAAAAGCATGATTAATAACAAGTAATTAAGATATTAATTACAAAATAGGCAATCAAATCATTAAAAATAAATTAACACAAATTTAACGATCACGGAAATGGTCCAAAACCAAAAAACAAGAATATCTACAGAACGGAATATGATAAGACCAGCAAACGAAGTTCTAGATAAGCATGAGAACAATACCAATAAAATGGTGAAGGAATCAAGAAAGACATAAAAAAGTTATGCGATTATCTTGATTTGCGTGCAATTCAAACGGTTGAGCAAAGAAGGGAAACCTGGTGGGAGAAAGGAAATCCATCATGGCGCTGCCAGGTAAACCAACACAACTGGATAAATTAAGACTAAATAATTAACCTAAATGGATTAATTATAAGATAAAGAATTGGTTTCCGAGATAGCAAATGTACCAAGAAGGTGCTAGATGAGAAATGTTAACGAAAAGTTGACATTCTCTAAAGTCCTATGGCTGGTTGAATGCAAATAAAAAAATAAATTCCCAAAAACAGGCATATTTGGAATTCCCTCAATAGCATTAATTTTGCTAATAAGCCCTAACGAGCAGTTAGGCGGGCACTGTGAGCAGTTAGGCAGGGAGAGAGAGCTAGAGTAAAGCTGTGTTTGTAAAATAAACAAAATTATTGGTCCAAAGTAGAGGCTACTAGCAAAGTACGAAATTCGCAAAAAAAAAAAAAAAAGTAATAAGAAAAAATCGTGTCAGCACGCGCAATAACCGGGATGCCTGAGGATTACGCTTTCATCGATCGCCAATATGTCAGACGGGATATCCGCAATCCTTGAGGACCAGAAGGATTTCTATGAGCCAGGAAATAAACTCAACATCACCCAGGAACAATTTCGGGATGTCTGGATGGTAGCAGGTAATATTAACAAATCTATTGAACATTCTTACCTTAATCCTAATTCAGGAAGTGAGTGAAAAATATCCAGTCAACCAATTTGCACAATTAAAAATAAACAATTATAATAAAATTTAAATTGAGCAAAAATTAATACTAATTATAAAATGAATGATATAGTTCCATAACAAGTATTTAAATATTATATGTGCTTAATTTTATAAATATATTGTAAAGGAAATTGCAAAATAATAAATAAGCAAATTAAAATCCCAAAGTTAAATTTGAATGGTAAGGTGATAAACCAAACTAGAGCATAACTAGAAAGGTATGAAACAAGAAAAACAAAAAATATATAAGGGAAAATAAATTAATCATAAACAGATGTAAGATAAAACACAAGCAGTAGAATTCCATAAATCATAACCCCGGAATTTAAAATTAAGGAGATTAGGTTTCAGTTTAATTATCGTTTAAATTTAAGAAGTCATACAAGTTAATTTGTCAACAAAATATTAAATCGTTAGAAAAAATTGTAGGTGTAAATCCTAGATAAGGCAATTATATATTTGTATTAGTGGAATTAAGTTTCAATTCGGAGAAGAGTATATTTATCATAAGGTCATATATCAAATTAAAGTAAATAAATTGAAACAGTGTGTGTGTGTGTGGTTTGATCCTTTGATCAACCAGCATGAGTGAACTTGGAGAAAGGTTCTACAGTGCTCAGTCTACCATAATACCTTCCGTAAGTCGTGGATTTAATTAAGAAGAGGAAATTTCTCACCTGGGACCCCACACAGAGGTGCATACTTGCTGCACCTATTGAAATGATTTAGATGAACCTCACGGTACCCGAGTGTGACACACACTTACACTTACATTTAGGGATTTGCTGTTCTTGTTCTGTTATGTCTGGGAATGAAGATACTGCTTGGTTTCCTTTGACGGTGCCAAGTATGTGGAACCTGATGTGTGTCTAGTACTGCCGAGGACTGCTGATTCAACACGTTCTGGGACAGAGTAACCTATTGGAATTTGGCAAGCATATGGATGTTGAATTATGGGTGTCGGAACTTGTAACTAGGTCTATGGAAATACATGGTTGCAATCTTTCAGTATGGTGGATATAATAGTACTTGGGCTTGAGCAACCGTAACTTTGTATCTGAATGCATTCGTATGTATCGAGGAGTGCTGAAAACACAAATTTCAGCTCCAAGATATCGGGTCTTGCTGTAACTCGAATTTCTTGGACTACTGGTTATGCTGGGTGCACCCTGTACCATTTGTTCGAGATATCAACTGTGGTATCGCTCAGCTAAAAAATTATGGATAATAAAAATTCTAACACCAAAGTTTGTATAAAGAGGCTTTGTTCTGACTTGTTGAATAAGTCTGTTAATAATGAGAAGATAGATAGTTAAGATGAGAAGATAGATAGTTTGAATTATGAGGTTCTGAAAAGTAATGCTATACATCAGTTACCAACTCCTCGTTTTTTAATTTTTAAAAACTCTGTGGAAGGATCTGACCTATCGAAAGTGTCGCCATTCTTGATAAACAATGCAATTGTGGGAAGAGCAGGTACTGTGATTCTATAAGGAAGCTACTAAATGGAACTATATTAGTGCAGACAAACAGCGCTAAGCAAAGTAAATCATTGTTAAAAATGAAAACTTTTTTTTATAAAGTCAGTGTATCTGTCGAACATCACAGAACATTAAACTGTAGAAAAAGTATAATAACAAGCAGAGATCTCCTCCATGTAGACCTGGAGGAAATTAAATCAGAGCTGGAATCAGTGGCAGTTATTGAAACGAGTCACATAATGCGAATGGACATAGTACGAACAATTCCAACAGCATGTATTATATTAACATTTGGAAAAACAACCTTACTTGATTTTATTTATGCTGTCTATCAAAGACTCTCTCTTAGTCTTACATTATTTTTTTAAGTCCCTATACAGATCGTGATTACAAAAATACTATGATGCATTAGCTATGACTGTTAGATTTTGTGTTAGAAACATTAACTAATTTGCCTCTTAGCGTTTCTAGTACATCCCCAAAATTGTATGCCATATGTCCATATAAGTTTTAGCACTTGTTTGTAAAGCGTTAGCTTGTTGTGCAGGGATAATTAAGACTTTCCGCCTATCATGATGACTTGACTACAAAGATAAGGTGTAGATTGTTACAGTTCCACTTATTACAAATAAGAAGGTTCTGCATTAGATTATTACTGAATGCACAATAGTCAGGAGTCGTTAAACAAAAAAAAAAGAAAAAATGTTACAAAAATGATGAATGTTACACTTTATGATGATAACACTCCATTCTCAATTCTTACCAAATCAACTACTTTAATTAAAAAAAATGTATGGAAATTCACACTGGCAACTTTTGTACTACGATTCCTCTGAATTGATGAGAGCTTTGTATAAGTTTACAGAAACTTTATAAAAGGACTCTTACTTTTGTTTGAATAAATAATATTTGAGAATGACGAAATCAAAGACCTTGCTGCAACAATTATTAGGTCGGCTGCACTTATTAAATAACAAAAAAAAAAACTTGCTTGGTATATGTGCTTATACTGATATGTGAGTACAACTTATCATAACATAAAGAAAAACTGATTGTGAAGCGACATGGGCTACCTGTTATCCTCATAACAGAAAATTTTAGTATATCAAATAGATTGAAATGAATTGTAGAGTAGATAAGTAAAATATTGTTTTGTTTTAACTAATAAAAATATATTTTCAGGTGTGCTTCAACCTAAGACTGGAAGCCAATACACTTTTCCACATTCGACAGAACTTGGAAGTGTGTGCACTGAACAGGAACTGTGCACAAATAATGATAATTCAACTTTAAAATATGTAGACAATAGAAATATACACAACAGAGATGTAGTATCTTCTGACACAGTACCACAGTCACTTAAAATTGAGAAACTAGTGACAACTGCAGAAAAAGCTTACAAATGTACAGTATGTGATTATTCTTGTAATCATTTAGGTCACCTCAAAAGACACATGAAATTGCATACTGATGAAAAGCCATATAAATGTACAATATGTGATCACTCTTTTAGAAATCAGTATAGCCTCAAACTACACATGAGATTGCACACTGGAGAGAAGCCATATAAATGTACAGTATGTGATCACTCTTGTAGTCAAAGATTTAACCTCAAAATACACATGAGATTGCACACTGGGGAGAAGCCATGTAAATGTACAGTATGTGATCACTCTTTTCGTCAAGGAAGTGCCCTCAAAGAACACATGAAAGTGCACACTCATGAGAAGCCATATAAATGTTCAGTATGTGATCACTCTTTTAGTCAAAGTAGTAACCTCAAAACACACATGAGATTGCACACTGGAGAGAAGACGTGAAAATGTATAGTATGTGATCACTCTTTTAATGAAGGATGTGCCCTCAAAGAACACATGAAAGTGCACACTCGTGAGAAGCCATATAAATGTACAATATGTGATCACTCTTTTACTCGAAAAAGTAGTCTCAAACAACATAAGTTATTGCACACTGGAGAGAAGCCATATAAATGTACAGTATGTGATCACTCTTGTAGTCAAAGAGGTAACCTCAAAATACACATGAGATTGCACACTGGAGAGAAGCCATGTAAATGTACAGTATGTGATCACTCTTTTAGTCAGGGAAGTTCCCTCAAAAACCACATGAAAGTGCACACTCCTGAGAAGCCATATAAATGTACAATATGTGATCACTCTTTTACTCAAAAAAGTAGTCTCAAACAACACAAGTTATTGCACACTGAAGAGAAGCCATATAAATGTACAGTATGTGATCACTCTTTTAGTCAAGGAAGTGCCCTCAAAGAACACATGAAAGTGCACACTCGTGAGAAGCCATATAAATGTACAATATGTGATCACTCTTTTACTCAAAAAAGTAGTCTCAAACAACACAAGTTATTGCACACTGGAGAGAAGCCATATAAATGTACAGTATGTGATCACTCTTGTAGTCAAAGAGGTAACCTCAAAACACACATGAGATTGCACACTGGAGAGAAGACGTGAAAATGTATAGTATGTGATCACTCTTTTAATCAAGGATGTGCCCTCAAAGAACACATGAAAGTGCACACTCGTGAGAAGCCATATAAATATACAATATGTGATCACTCTTTTACTCAAAAAAGTAGTCTCAAACAACAGAAGTTATTGCACACTGGAGAGAAGCCATATAAAGGTACAGTATGTGATCACTCTTGTAGTCAAAGAGGTAACCTCAAAATACACATGAGATTGCACACTGGAGACAAGCCATGTAAATGTACAGTATGTGATCACTCTTTTAGTCAAGGAAGTGCCCTCAAAGAACACATGAAAGTGCACACTCGTGAGAAGCCATATAAATGAACAGTATTTGATCACTCTTTTAGTCAAAGAAGTAACCTCAAAACATACATGAGATTGCACACTGGAGAGAAGTCGTGAAAATGTATAGTATGTGATCACTCTTTTAATCAAGGATGTGCCCTCAAGGAACACATGAAAGTGCACACTCGTGAGAAGCCATATAAATGCACAGTATGTGATAACTCTTTTAGAAGTTTTTATTCTCTTAGTGAAAACAAAGAAGTATTCTCATTAAGCATAGTCCAGAAACTGTCCATTCTCCACCCACCTGCCATTTTTTGTTTTTTAAACATTAAAACTTTGAAATTAAAAATTATAACCTATTAAGTGTAGAATGTGTATACACATTTGTAATGTAACATTCCGTATGTGTACAAAAAACAAAGATTTGTATTTAGAACATTTTTAAAATGTCGACCGTTTCAATTTTAACATCAATTATTTAGATATCCAATTGCAGACCATTCACAATTCAAAATTAATTAGTTTACAGTTTGGTGACAGAAAACCATAACGTATATTTTACTAAATAAAAACAGCTAAGAAGATAAACCCAAAAACAAATTCACTGCAAAGATGTAGCTGTTAAAATATAATATAAAAATGAGGATATTGACAAACTTCTGAAGAAATATTTTTGTGATAATTGAAAACATCGTGAAGAATTAAATCTTCATGAAATTTTAAATGAATTAATAAGATTGTAAAAACGTTTGTGTATTCAGTAGTTACTTAGTTATAAAAATTTAGTAAGAACAATAATTTATTGACCAAGCAAAGTGATACATTATGTTTCACTCAGTAGGCTGAAGAAAGAAATCCAATCAATAACAAAGTCAGGTAATATATTAATGATTTATATTAATGATTATATTAATGATTTTATTAAAAAATATTAATGATTTATATTAATGATTATTATTACATTAATGACCTTATATTAATGATTGACAGCTGGGAACTAATACTACAGAGTGATAAAGAAGCCGGGAGCTGTAGTGAGGGAATTGGAACTCCACCTCTCACTACATGAAATGTTGAAATGTCAGTGGGCTGTTTTTCAGTCCGAACGGCATTCTCAGAAATTCATAGTGTCCAGTTTCGGTTGAAAAAGCTGTCTTATCAATGCTGTCGGGATGCATTTCAACCTGATGAAAGCCTGATGCAAGGTCCAAGGTCGTGAAATATTGTGATCTCCGCAATTTGTCTAATGTGTCTGTTATAGTAGGAAGTAGGAATTTGTCGTCAGTAGTTTTTGAATTTAGTCCTCGGAAATCAATTACTAGCCTAAACTTTTGTCTGTTGGATGCGTCTGCTTTTTTTGGAACAATCCATACGGGTGAATTCTACGGTAAATGTGAGGGTCGAATTATTTCTTGGTCAAGCATTTTCTGGATTTGTTTATTTACCTCCTTTCGATAAATTTCTGGGTATCGTAGTTTCTTGTGTATATGGGTATTTCGTCCGTTGTTCTCATTACATGCTTAATTTGGTTAGTGAACGTCAAATTATTATTTTCATGGTGGAATATGTCAAAATATTCAGAAATTAATTTTAAAATTTCTCGTTTTTCCTCAATATTCGTATGATCTGTTCTAATTTTTTGTAAATCTAATTTATTATCTTTATTTTTTAACATGTTGAAATTTAGTGAATTCGTTTGATTATTACTTAATTTACATATTTTGAAATTGCTTAGTGGTTCTACAGCCATTGGTTTTAACAATTAAACTTTTATCTGATATTGTATTATTAATTACAGGGCAATAACTTTCGCCATTTTCTATTTTTACTATGCAGTGCGGTATTGCTATATCATCTTTCTGTCTGTGGGGTAATACTCCTTCTCCATTGTACATATTGTGAATTTTTATTTTTACCGTTTGTTTAGACCGTGCTCTAATTACATAGCAAGTGATACCTTTTTCCTTTACTTCTTTATTATTATTAATATCATTTTTATTAGGCTCGTCTGTGTTAAAGAATTGCATAGGTATCTTCTTGTCACAAAATACTAATTTATTATTTATAAAATCTAAGGTAATTTTTAATTCCCTAATATTATCTAGTCCAAGTAACAAGTCAAAATCTTTGTGAAAATCAAGTAAATAGAATTTGAAATCTTCCTTCCTAAAATTGGTAATTTGCAGCTAAATTTTTTTTTTGAAATTCCATGTGCTGTGCTTACTTCAAACGGTGCTTGTTTAATAGTATGCTTGAAAATATTAAAACCAATAGATTTTTTAATAAATGATCTGGTACTTCCAGTGTCAATTAATATTTTAAGATTAGTTTTTGGGTCTGTTACTTGTGGTAAATTGTTTGTGTTATTTTCTGTATGCATTATGGAAAATTTCTGTTTAATGTTGTAAGTCCTAAAAAATGATTTTGAACATCTTCTTGTGTGAATCCATATGCATTGTCTTCTTCAGTAAAATTATTAAAAGTATCATAACTGTTGTGTTTCGCAATCTTCCTTGAAGTTATAGTCAATTCCTGTCTGTTCTGCTAATGAAATATTCGGCATTTGCTCTACGATTTGGTCAATCGAACTGGTTTTATTTTCTTCATCAACCGGCTTTCCTGTTATCTGATACAGTTTGTTTTGTCTGATCGGGTTTCCCGTTTGACGTGTAGATATACTAATCGGTGTGGGTTGATAAGTTTGATTAGTTTTTTGTTGTGTAAGATTTCCGAACTGTTTCTGCTGTTGGTTATGGCTTACACAATTTTGTCTGTTAAATTGGTTAGGATTATTTTGTGGAAATTGTTTATATTGATTTTGGAAAGGTTGGTTATTAATCACAGGTTTACGAATTGGTACATTTTGGGTTTTAGGTGGTTGTTTTGCCGTTTATTCTGAAACAATTTATTATTTTTAAACTGAAAGTTGTTAGTCAACATATTTAAAGCTTCATTAAGCGTGCTAGGATTTTTTGTGCACATCAGAGATCCCAAAGGTTCCTGAAAACCCCTTAATAACACTCTTAATGCTAATTTCTGAACATAGGCACACAAAATATCTTTTGCATGCGTTTTTTCTTTGTTTAAAAAGAAAGCTATCTGTAGGTTTAATAGTTTTTGAACTCTTTCATAGAAATGAAAAGGTGATTCGTTATTTTCCTGCTTTAATTCTGCCATTTCCAAATTTAAAATAAAACAATGTCATTTGTTCGAATAACTAGTTAGTAGGGTATTTTTAACATTATCCCAAGCATAAGTGTTGGAATTTACAACAATTTCTAAGGCCTGTCCCTTTAGTTTAGAAAGTATGGATGAAAACAAATATTCATTCTGAAAATCTTCTGGATTTTCAGTTACAAAGAATCTATTAACAATTTTATCACAAATAGAAATGAACCTGTTGAGCATAGCGGGTTCACCACTATATTCAGGTATCATATCTATTTATTTTCTTTTCAGTGTTGGAGTAGTCATTGTCATTGTTAAATTCCTACTTATACTTTAAACTAAAATATGTAATATAAATCTTGACACTATACAGAGTTTCAATAATACAAGTTTAATCAAAACTTAAAATCAATATTTTCAATAACTTAAAATCAAAATATATTTATAGCATATGAAATTATTTAGTTTGAAAATTATGTACAAAAATGGTGTAATTTTTCATCTGAAAATATTTTACACTGAAAATTATGTACAAAAATGGTGTAATTTTTCATCTGAAAATATTTTACACTTTAATATGCAATATATATTTTTTGTTGAATATTAAAAACTTGTTTTATTTAAATAATTAGACAACTGTCTTAATTTATAGATTTCCTACTTACAATAGGATGTAGAACATTAATTTCATGGTGTAAGTAGTCTTTGATTTTTAGCTATCCTATTCCTTCTTCTTTCTTCCTTCTTCTCTCTTCTTTCTTCTTTTTTCTTTCTTCTCTTCTTTCTTCTTTATTCCTTCTTCTCTCTTCTTTCTTCTTTGCACTGACGGATGTTATATGCCTTAACTCTCCGGGTATCTTGCTCTGCCGAATCAATATTCGCTTAATTTTTCAGAAGCCTTACTCTGGAAGATCAATATACTCTTAACTTTCCAAAGCGTGTTGTCCCGCCTCATTTACGAAAAGATCCTAATATTCACTTAAGAACTTTCAAGGGGGTCCTACCGACTGCGCCACTTATGGTATGGTTTCGAGGATGTCGCTAAAAAAAAAACAACTTTTTATTAACTACAATAAGAATTTAATATGCACTTAAAAACTTATAAAAATTATTTAAGTTTGTCTCATATTCATTGAGATGTGAACTGAGTGAAACCTCGACTAACACTGAGCTTATGCTCCTCCCTCTCCACATACAATAAAAATGCTTATCATACTAAAAACTACATTGTCATCACTAAATCTAACAGTCTACAATTATTATCTGTATAACTAATGAAAATGCTTACCATGCTAAAAACTACATTGTCATCACTAAATCTAGCAAAGTCTACACTTATTGCCTACTTATATATAAGTTATGGTATGATTTCGGGTACGTCGCTTTTTAAAAAAAACTTTTTTAATAATTAAAATAAGACTTTAATATTCACTTAAAACTTATTATAATTATTCACGTTCGTCTCATATGCATTGAGATGCGAACTGAGTGAGACCTCGATTCACACTGAGCTTCTGCTCTTCTCTTCTCTAGGTACATGAAAATGCTTACTGTGTTAAAAGCTAAATTGTCAGCATTAAATATAGCTAAGTCTAACACTAAATCTAGCAAAGTTTACAATAATTGTCTATATAACTTATATAAATTTTAAAATTGTTTTAACAAATAAGTAATGGTTTACTTTTGAAATCGAGCTTTTACTTACAAGCTATCTAATATGTATTTGATAGTTTAAATAAAAAAAGTAATAAATATTTGGTGACAATATGAGTGTTCATCACCTTTTGTTATTGAAATACCCCTTGTGCATGATGTGTGTGTGTGTGTGTGTGTGTGTGTGTGTGTGTTTGTGAAAATAGTGAAAAACACACACACACTTTTCACTATTTTCACAACTTGATGAATTGCGAAAAATCTATGGAAGAACTAAAAACTAACTTAATTTTATGGGTTTTTAACTACATGTGCTAAAAATTTCAGCAAGGTAGTTTAGAATTTTGGTACTTTGTGGAAATGATGCCTAGGTAGAGTTAAGGTTGTGCGATCACATCCGCTGACAAACTTTGTCCGCTAGATCGCAGGCCACTCGCTCTAGGGGCTATTTTTGCCAGTCGAACATTTCCCCTCCAGCCGCTTTGTGTTTCATGGTTCCTCCTCCACGCTCCACACTTTTCTTGGTTCCTTCGGTAACTGTGGGCTTTATCAGACCTTATGCTTACTTGGAATTTTTTTTCATGGCTGGCTGTATGCTACGACATCTTTCCATGCGATTTACGAAACAGAACTTCACATTCATGTGTTATATTTTTCTGTTTTTACAGAATGTCACTTTTTTACTTATATTGTACTTTGCCTATTCCAACTTGTATTTGTAATTATAGCATGCTACTCGCTGACCTGATGGAAGCAAATTTCTTAAATATGCTGTTTTTGTTTAAAATAAAAACATTTTAAATTTATTAATTTTTTGTTCTACAATAAAAATACAAAAATGAAAAGCCGTGAATTTTGTAAGTTTTTTACGCAATAAACTTTCTATAAAAATTTGATTTCGCTAATCAGTATGTAATCAGTGTTAAAAACTGTATAAATTAGCATTTAAAACATTAAAATTGCATTAAATGAAAATAAAATGTAAAATAAAAATGCAAAAATGAACCGCGACGTCAGGATTTGTGTGCATTTGTGTGTTCAGATAAATATGATTGGAGTAATAAACCTGGAACATTGATGATGAAATAAAAGCTTCTAAAATTTAAGAACCTACCGAGTATGCAGATCAGGTCGATCACTGTTCGTATAGGTAAAAAGGCAATTTGATGATATAAACCAAATTAATCAGCACGACGAAATAATTATATTGTGTATGATTAGGCTGAAGGAAAAACATTTAAAAAGTTTAACAATACAGGCTTTTCTTTAATCTCCAATCTAAAATTACTTGTTTCCCATTTAACAATTGCAGTACCTAGGCTAGTAAAAATCTAAATAAAAACCACCAAGTGGTGAAAAGTTCTTCCCCAAGTCTACAGTTAAAAACTTTGTTGAAATTGCCTTTTAATGCATCCCGAAAGCATTTAACAACAAACTGTCATATAATAAAGCGTATGTAAGTATTAGGTCAGGGGGTTACAAAAAATGTGGAATTCAGTCAGTTTAAAGAACGCATTTGTATCTTTTAAATCTAAATATTTAGGTCTGCTGTAACGGAATCTCGGAAACTAATATATTAAAAACCGTAATCTAGGCAGCGAGAAATAAGTTTAAAAGTGTGGGTTAGCGTAGTGGGGGGAAGCGGAGTCAGCATCATAATCGAATGTAGACAGAGTCGAAGCTACGTGGAGCGGAGCCCTGCGATGCCACTTGACTCTGCTTAGCTCCGTTATGTTTTCAGTGGCCGTACCTACATAAAAAAATAAGTAAATTCGTTTTTGTATGCGTAGTCCGCTTCGTTCAGCGAAACTCCGCTCCGTATTTGATGGCCACCTAGTCTTATGTAAATATTTTAAAGTAAAGCTTATATAGATATTACTAGCATTACCCATCGAGGCTTCGCCCACGAAGCTTAAACTGTTTCAGTAATGTAATAATTTAGAAACATTAAAAAAATGTATTAATAAAAGCGTAATAATCTAAACCCATGATTATTTTACAGTGAATATGAAAAAATATTATAACCTGAATATGTTGTTTTGTTGTCTTCAAAAGTGTTCCATTCGAATTTAAGAAAATCTGATAAAAAATATTTTTCTCCAATGCAAACATTTAGCCTATACCTCTTTTATATGTTTATCCTTTTAGGGGATGAATTCGGGGAAAATGCTGAATTACGTGCATCATAATTTGTATTTTAGAATATTTTGTTTACTTTTAAGAAAATCCAATAAAAAAAATGTTTTTCTCCAATGCAAACACTCTTTTTTCTCCAATGACACACTTTTTTACATTATTATTCTTTTAGGGAATGATTTCGGAAAAATGTTGAAATATATGTTTCATTATTTGTGTTTCAAAGCATATTTCTGGAATATACGATCAAGAAAAAAAATTTTTTAATGCAAAATTGCATACCCTATTTTTCATTTTCTACCCCTTTCAATCTCTTTAGGGAATGAGTTTTGGGAAATGGTGAAAAATATATTTTATTACTTATATTTAAGAGTGACTATGTTACGTTTTAAGAAGGTTATGTGAAAAACATATTTTTTCCAATAAAAATTGTTGTACTTCTTTTTTACCTCTTTAGGGGTTGAATACTGGAAAATCGTTTTTCAGTGCACCCCTACATGCACCGTAGGGGGTAACCCTGAAAATTTCAATTCTCTAACTATAATAGCTTCGGCTGTACATTTATTATTAAAGTTGGACTGGGTAAGTAGTTTAATGGCATTAAAATCAATTTTTTTCAAAATCCTTTCTTAGTGCACCTCGACATTTTGTAAGAAGGTACCCTGAAAATTTCAAGTCTAGCTGTAATAGTCTTGGTTGTACGTTGATTAATAAAGTTAGACTGGATAAGTATTTTGATCGCGTTAAAACAAAAAAATAAAAATTTTTCTTAGTACACTTTGAGATTTTGTAAGGAGGTACCCTGAAAATTTCAAGTCTCTAGCTACAATAGTCGGCTGTACGTTGATTATTAAAGTTAGAATGGGTAAGAAGTTTAATAGCGTTAAAATCAAATTTTTGCAAAATCCTTTCTTAGTGCACGCCTATATGGTAACATAAATGTACACTCAAAATTTCAAGTCGCCAGCTAAAATAGTTTTGGCTCTACATTGATTATGAATCAGTGAGTCAGTCACTCAATCAATGAGTCAGTCAGGACTTCTTCTTTTATATATTAAGATAAGCTATATATCTTATGTAAATATTGTAAAGAATGTAGGTATTGTATGTAAATACCGTAAAGTAAAGCGTACATGGATATCGTGAGCTATGTATCGGATGTCAATATTGTAAAGAATGTAGGTATTGTATGTAAATATCGTAAAGTAAAGCGTACATAGATATCGTAAGCTATGTATCGGATGTAAATATTGTAAAGAATGTAGGTATTGTATGTAAATATCGTAAAGTAAAGCATACATAGATATCGTAAGCTATGTATCGGATGTAAATATTGTAAAGAATGTAGGTATTGTATGTAAATACCGTAAAATAAAGCGTATATAGATATCGTAAGCTATGTATCAGTTGTAAATATTGAAAAGAATGTAGGAATTGTATGTAAATACCGTAAAATAAAGCGTACATAGATATCGTAAGCTATGTATCGGATGTAAATATTGTAAAGAATGTAGGTATTGTATGTAAATATCGTAAAGTAAAGCGTACATAGATATCGTAAGCTATGTATCGGATGTAAATATTGTAAAGAATGTAGGTATTGTATGTAAATATCGTAAAGTAAAGCGTACGTAGATATCGTAAGCTATGTATCGGATGTAAATATTGTAATGAATGTAGGTATCGAATGGATAGGTATGATTGAGCCTTAGTTTCGACGTCATATCTGTAAACCCATGTTTCGTCACCTGTTATAATACGTTTCAGTAATTCTGCATCGTTGTTGACTTTATTTAGTGACTCCTGAGCAACTTCCATTCGCCGCTGTTTTTGTTCAAAATTCAACAATTTTGGAACGAATTTTGCTGCCACGCATTTCATACACAAAACATTGGAAACAATGTCATAATATGATCCAATCGATATGCCAACGTCATCAGCGACCTCTCTAATTGTGATTCAGCGATTGTTCATAACTATTTCTTTCACTTTTTCCACGTTTTCATCGGTTGTTGATGTGCTGGGGCGTCCAGGGCGTTCAACATCTTCACGGCCTTCTTGGAAACGCTTATACCACTCGTAAACTCTTGTTTTACTCATAGGAGACTCACCATAGGCCTTTAACATTTCACACACTTTGTGACACTTTATTCCATTTTTTACACAAAATGTGATACAAATTCTTTGTTCTATTTCTTTTAACAAACGAAAATCACCGAGCTCATAAAAACACGTCTAACCTTAGTGGCTGTCGCAGACAAAGTCAACAATGAAAACAGCTGAAAGTTTTATCATACTTCAAGGGCATGTATACCAACATAATTAAAAAAATGTGTGACAATCGGACTCTCCAAGCCCGCGAAATTTAAAAATTCTCGTTACTTTCTGAACACACCTCTTATACTTCCTGCTTCCTCTCATGTTTTCACATTATTCACCCAAAGTCAAATAAATAATTATTTTAATTATTGCAGATTCTTAAAAATGATAAAAACCTATTATATTATATGGATGCCATTTACGGTAATACAAGCGATGTGAAAATAATTTTCACCCTCCCCTTTTCATTTCCACTCTCGTAGTGATAGGATAGTCTAGTAAGAATCGAGTACTCGATTCTTTGATTTGAATGGAGTACTCGATCATTGTACACTACACGATTCTCCGAAATGAGTTATTTTCCCCAGATGCATTACGATTCTGATTAATGCAGTCGAATTCATTCAATATTCCTTCCCTCTCTTTCTACTCGATCTTAATGTTTATTATTTCAAACATAGCATTTGTTTTATTTGAATTACAAAACAAAAATCGATTCTTTATAAGTACCTTTATAGATTGTACCTTTACCGCGAATCTTTCATAATTATCAATTATAAATAATTATTCAATAATAATTGCAATAAATATTTAACATTTTCTTTTGTGAAATGTATTGTATATCTTTCCAACTAATGGTATCATGCCTATTATATACATATCATTTTATTAATACAGTATTATTACAAGCGGAATGAACAGTATATCGGGAAAAATTTAATAACTGGGTGTAGAATCAAAATAAAGATTTGAAAAATTTCAGTTATATTCAGGACATCACAGATAAAAATCACTGCAAAAGAGATTTTATCTCAAAAACTCTTGATCTGGTTTTTGTCAAAACAAAAGACTATGAAAATTTTGTTTTGTGACATTATTCTCAAACAAATTGTATATAATTTTTTTTTTAAGAATTAAATGTGTAATTGTTCAGGAAAAACCAATAAAGACAATGGTGTAACTAAATTTATCACATTATTGTTCGTTTACTTTAACAATGAATCAAAAATGAGTAGTTTATAATGAGAAAAATCCAATAGTAGTGCAAAAGAGGCAATCGAACAGTTACAGTAGAAGGTTCTAAGAAAACAACTGGTTGACGAATGTAGTGAGTGACCAAGTGGGGAATTGACAAGCCGGTGGAGGAGAGGGAGCAAGAGAGAGCGCGATTGTTAGAAAGAGAACGAAGATTGCGGGTTGCATCTTTTCATTTGCAGGAGTAGGCCAATTTTTTTAAAATACCCCCACGGCTAAACGATTCCATCTAGAACAGATATTTTTTTGGAAAATAACCTTCAAACCTATCTTCACCTCACTATGAAGTTTAAATTTTGATTCAATAAAAAATATATTTTTTTTAAAAAATGTCCGATATGGCAAAATGAGGGTAATTAGGGTATTGGTCATGTTTAGTAGCATATAACTCCAAAATTTGGTTTAAATTGCTTCTTCCGTTTACACGTGGATGTTGATTGACTAAAACACAAAAAAGACCATTTAAAACCCCCCTAAAACGCTAAAAAAATTTTTTTAATTTATATGTGAAAATAACATGTCTCCAAACATGTGTGAGTTATTTTAAGCCAAAATATCCATAATTGTTTTTTTGATCGCACAACCTTAATTGTAGTCTTCCTATGAAGTTCTGATGCAATAATTTATTATTCTAAATTTAATAATAATAAATTTAATACCAGTCAACTAATATGGGATCAAATGAAATAAGATGTTTTCATGATGAAGGAGGGTGTTTAAAGCTAATGCATGATACTTAAAAATTCCTAATTGGTCCTTGACTAAGTCATATGTGGATGCTAACACAATTGCCTGATTTTTCAGTTCCTTTTATTTAATTGTTTCAAACCCAGATTTTACTGAGAAAACCAAATAAGCTATTCGCATTTTGAATGGATTGACACCTTTGCCTACTTTCATTTAGAACCTGATCAAGTATTTGCATAATCATCAATCTAAACTTTTTCTCCTCTGGAGAACCCATGGATTTCATCTTCACTCTTCTCATCTAACATGCTCTTCATTTTCCTCTTCCATACATTAGATCCATAATGTCAGGATCTAGGTTAAATTTTGTTGCTATTTCTTTGGCTTCTTTCATAACATATCAGTAGAAAAATTTGCCATTCCTGATTAAAATTCAGAGATCTGACAGCTAATAGGTTTTGCTGCTCTGTCAGTAATGATGTCCTCTCTTTTTAATAGCTCTTTCACAATGTTGATTAAGCTTATTTTTTAGGAGAGAAGTTGCTTTTGTTTTTATTTCAGCAATTGTTATTAATCTAGTCATGAGGTCATTTAGAGCTTATATATCCTAGATGGTTATATATTATATTTACAGCCTCTCTCTTAGTCGACCGTTTGTTGCTAATTTGCAATTTGCTGTAAAGAAACATGTTTTACTAAAACCTCCTATCTATTGGTGGAAGAAGCAAAAAAATTATAGTGGCAATTGATAATGCTAAAGTAGCACCGTACTGTCAAGCTAGCAGCACCAACAAAGTTTAGTGAATGTGATGCACCTCACAAAATATGTCAAGTAGTTCTCTTCAAGAATTTGAAATTGTTTGTTCACACCAGGGATTTTCCTGTTTATGCTGATGTATTACCCATGTCTGTCTTTTCTTTGTCATGAAATTTTTTATGCCTTAAAATTGCTTTGTATAGATTTTTTACAATTGGGGATTTTGCCCTATTTGCTCTCGAATGTATTCCTATGTCTGTCTGTGGTTTAAGTTTTATAATATTTAATATTTAGTTATGCCTTAAAATTTTTTTTCATGAATTTGGAACATTTGAGAGCAAATTTCCCTATTCCCATCAGCTCCGTTTATCCATTTCTGGGACAAAAACCCTGTGATACTGCTGTGATTTTTAAATTATTTATTTTTTGTTAATATGACACATATCTGAAAAAGTTATCTAAATCTTGTTGTCCTTGGATAAGAAGGTATAAAATTCCTTGTCTCTAGTTAAGGCCTCCCTATAAGCTTGCTTTTATAGGGTTAGAGGGTTTAAAATACCTTAAGTTAGGTTTAACATCTAAAATAGTAGACGATTTAGTTTAATATATCTTCTAATGTAACTGCATTGTTGAATAATCCAGACAGGAAAATTATCCTGCACAAAGTTCTTTTCTCCATAAATCGATAAAAAATTTATTGTTTTTAAATATTGTTCTTTTAAATAGTTAAGTCAAAATTTCTCCTTCCCTTGCAATCCCTTGGATAGATCAACTTTCATATTGGCTGCTGTGTTTTGCATTACTGTATTTGCACATTGTTACTTTTATTATTATTGTTATTATTTTATTATTATTATTATTCTTTTTATCCTTCACTTGTAGCTAAAAAATAAACATTGCCACTTTATCACCCCAAAAAACCAGCGCCTGGACGTCATACCACCTTGAGCCCATACACATGTTTACGTCCATGGTTTGGATCAGTAGAAAAGGGATTAAATGTTTTAGATTCTCTTTTATGGTGTTGAAAAAGTGTTTTGAACATCCTTAAGAACAATGTTGTCAGTTTTGTTAATCCCATAAATTTAAGTTGCCATAAAATAAATAATTGTGTCTTTGACTATATTATATATATATATATATATATATATATATATATATATATATATATATATATATATATATATATATATATATGAGAACGAGAGATTAGTGTTAATGGTAAGGGAAAAGGAATGGAGGGACTGCAGTTTAAACTTAGTATTTTTAGGTGTGCCGTTCAGTGAAGCCGCAGACTGACTGGTGCTTTACTTCATCGACCACAGAGATTCTTAAATAAAAATTTTGTAACTGAATGATATAGTTAAAAAAAAATAACGTAATTACACAATTTTTATTGTTTACATACAAGAAGTACATTTTAATTCAACATTAAAACGTATTGAACTAACGCTGTTAATTAATTAAAACAAACTTAATGTCATTTTCTTATACTAGCAACTTTAAACGCCTCTGAGAAAAACATGTATTACTGACCAGAGATGAAATTCCAAGAAAACATAAATGAATTTTACCCCTAATATTGCATTATGTTTAAAGATAAATTAAAAAAAAAATTAGAATAGAAAGAAGTACAGGTACATCAAAAACTATAATATCTAATTAGCATTTTATGATAATTTATCTATGACTACAGTTGACAAACAATATCTATGCAATGTTTAAAAGTTTTTGGTTTGTACTGCAATGCTGTTTCTGTAGTTATTTTAATTATGAATATTACGTGTATGTCGTAGTTTTTTAATTAACCAAATTTTTTTGTTTATTTGAAGGAGTTATTATTTCTGCTCTCGTTAATAAACTACATCGGTTCAGTATTCACATTAGTAAAAATTTGTAAATATTTGGTAGTTTTGTGAAGCATTAAATGTAGTTTTTGGGATCATGTTTTTTGAGGTTAGGACATATTTTTTTTTAAATTGTAATTTTAAGGGTGTTTTTAATATTAAAGTCGATGTTATTTTTTTCAGGAGTGTGTGTACATGCCATTAGTAAAAAATTCGTGAAGTTGACTAATTCATATCCATCTGCTAAACTTATTTTCACAAATGGTTCAAAG
This sequence comes from Callitettix versicolor, assembly GCA_022606455.1. Lineage (NCBI taxonomy): Eukaryota > Metazoa > Arthropoda > Insecta > Hemiptera > Cercopidae > Callitettix > Callitettix versicolor. Next base: position 16,793,528 of record CM040188.1, on the reverse strand, counting down.
ATGAAGGATAATGTTGGGTGCGTGTTTTATTCACTGGACGAAACATATAAGTATGGATTACTCGCAATTTGTAGTGTCTTTACGGCCGAACTCTTTGCCATCTTAAAGGCTCTGAACACTATTGAATTCGATAGTTTGCATTACGTAGTTTGTTCTGATTCAAAAAGTGCCCTCCAGGCAATCCGGGATATGTATTCGGTAAACTCTCTGGTTCAAGATATTCTGTGCTCTGTCCATAGACTTGAACTACGAGGTGCAAGAGTATCTTTTATCTGGATTCCTGGTCATTGTGGAATATTTGGAAACACTGTAGCGGATAATGCAGGAAAGGAAGCAACGTTTCTGCCGCCATGCACTCAACGTGTAATCTTGTCTGACTTTCTTTGTAACATAAAACATTTAATTCTTCTACAGTGTGAAAATGAATGGGCAGCTACAAGCAATAACTAGTTGAGGGTAATTAAAAATACTGTTCGTCCTTTGGGGTTGTCAATACGTGCAAGTCGTAGAGAAGAGGTGGTGATCACCCGCCTTCGCATTGGTCACTCCATGTTAACGCATGGATTTCTGATGGAACGCGGGGACCCATCTGAATGCGAGTTCTGTAGGGAAACCATCACAATAAAACATATGCTGCTCGATTGTGATGGTTTCCAAAATGTGCGTGTTATGTGTGGTCTGAACAACTGTTTGCAGACGATGTTGGGAGATAGTGCCTCGGCTGTTGACCGGGTTCTAGACTTCCTTCATTGTCTAAATGTTTTAAATAAAATTTAATTTATATATTTGCTATTTCTTGTGTTATTTTATTTATTTATTTTATCTAAAAACTTTATTTCTGTTATATTTATATATATACTTTTACGAACTGTTATTAAATTTTATTCATTATTCATTGTTATTTAGTTCTTAAGTATTCGTTATTGATATATATTTATACCTGTTATTTAAAATTTTGTTTAATTTATTTTACTATTATAATTTGTTGTAGTTTTATTTTCTTATTTAAGTAAATGTTTGTTAAAATTTTTTTTTTTTTTTTTTACTTTCATTTTGCACGACGGCGATGGTAACCTTAACGCTTTTTCGCCGGGAAAAAAATCTCTCTCACACACACACACACACACACACACACACACACACACTACATCAAATTTGTTATTATTGATGATATGCATACTTTCTGCTTGTCTATCAACACATTCTATTTTAAAATCATAATGGCCTACTTTGCATATTTAGTTTGACATATCCCTTTACCATTTTTTATTTTTGATATCTGATGTTTGTGTGTAAATAAATAAATAAATAAAATATATATATATATATATATATAGTGTTTTCGTTCTTGAAATAATCGTTTTATAAATATTTCTTGCTATTTCTCGCCAGTTAGATTATTATATCCAATTAATAGATATTTTCATTAGACTATATGCTGTGACTTCAGCACTCTGGCCATTGTCTCAGGAGTTTGTAACCTTTAACATAATGTACATATAGCTTTGAACTCATGAATTGTTACAATTTATCTCTTATTATATATTCATGAAAAGAACATTGAAATGATCTCTAAGTAAGGTCTGGAAAGCATAATTGTCAAACCGAACAACTTTTCCGTTTCTACTGATACTGTAATAAATTTATGTTATCTAAAAATTATTTTTCGTTTTAATTTATTGGGATTTATTGTTATATTTTTTTTAGAACCGTCATGGAATTTACAACTTCATTAATTTATGTTGAAGAGAAAAATAATTTAGAAATAAAGCAAGAAGAAGTTAATTTTGAATTATTAGATACAGAAGAAAACAGAAATTTGCTTATTGAGTGCAAAACAGAAGTAGAAGCCAGCTTTGTATTTAATAACATAGAAGAAAAAGATGAAAGCAAGAACATTTTATTGGCATATGTGCAAAATAATCAGGAAAAAGAACGGTAAATTAGACTTATGTTTTTAAAATTTCCTGTATTAAAAAAATAGTTCCATCCTAACAATATTTAGCTGTCATTAAAATTACAACAAATTATATTTTTTTAAATAATTATTATTGAGTATTTTCTTATTGTGTTTATAAATTTTTCTTTTAAAAATTAAATTAAATTTTAAAATTTTATTTTTCAATTTTTTTCTTTTGTATAATGTACTGTCACAAGTGCAGTGACGGCAGAGTAAGTTTTTTTTTGTAATATATAGAGGATAGAGAAACTTACTGTAGTTGTATCCCAACCACCTGGTGTGCCATGGTCGTTCTAAATTTACAAATTTAAAATGATTGAAAATAGATTTGATTACAGTATTTTTTATTTTGTCATTGGGCTAAAGGAAATCACAATAAAGTTAAGTGGTTTCACATCAAACTTAGTTTTTGGTATCGGTCGCTATATTATTTATAATAAAGTAATAAGTATTACATGGTAGTGGTAATACATGAAAGCAAGAACATTGAATTGGTGCGTGTGCAAGAGGATCAGGAAGATGAGCGGTAAATGAGATTTATAATTGGAAAATGTCTTCTTTTAAAAAAGTACTTTAACAATTTTCAGCTAATTTAATATAAAAATATTTCTTATTTTGTGGGCTCATATTGTAGAGATTTATGGACTGTTTTGTAGTTATGTTTTTATGTTTTTTTATATTTTTAACAGAACATACTTTTGTTTTAGAGCCATCATGGAATGTAAATCTTCAGTAATTAAAATTAACGAAGAAAATCAATTAAAAGTAAAAAATGAAGAGGTTGATTTTGAATTTATAGATACAGATGAAAAATTGTTTATTGAGGGCAAAACAAATGCAGAGAAAAACTGTATGCCTAATGACATCAATAAAAAAGAAGAAGAAGAAGAAGAATATGATCAAAGTGAGGACATGGAATTTACTTATGTGCAAGTAGATGAAGAAGAAGAATGGTAAATTTGACTTATGTTTAAAATATACTGTACTTTACTTTTAATAGTTTTTAGCAAATTCAATATAAGCAGTATTTTATTTATTTACTTTTTACGTTTTTATGAGCTAGTTATGTATTATACCAGTTATGTATTAAAGTACTGTTAAGTGCAACTCATATTCTCTTTTTTTATATGAATTTGTTCAGAAGTCATAATAAATGCAAGCAACATATACTGCAATAACATTAAATATTTGTGAAGCTCATATTTACTAAATGTGTAACAATATTTTGTTGATAAGTCTTTGTCCTTTAACGCCAATGTCATATATGACAAGTCGTGTTGAATAATAGTATGATTATTTGCATAAGACATTACTAAGTAATCATTGCATAACAATACCTGATACTACCACGGTTTGTATGACTGTTTTAGCAGAAGCACACATAATCACTGTTAACATCAAATATAGACTACCGACTTATTTTCTTCAGATATATGTGATGAAAGTGACACTTAATAGCTGTGTGTGTGTGTGTGTGTGTGTGTGTGTGTGTGTGTGTGTGTGTGTGTGTGTGTGTGTGTGTGTGTGTGTGTGTGTGTGTGTGTGTGTGTGTGTGTGTGTGTGTGTGTGTGTGTGTGTGTGTGTGTGTGTGTGTGTGTGTGTGTGTGTGTGTGTGTGTGTGTGTGTGTGTGTGTGTGTGTGTGTGTGTGTGTGTGTGTGTGTGTGTGTGTGTGTGTGTGTGTGTGTGTGTGTGTGTGTGTGTGTGTGTGTGTGTGTGTGTGTGTGTGTGTGTGTGTGTGTGTGTGTGTGTGTGTGTGTGTGTGTGTGTGTGTGTGTGTGTGTGTGTGTGTGTGTGTGTGTGTGTGTG
>CM040188.1:16722261-16787261 GCA_022606455.1 Callitettix versicolor | reverse complement strand
CTTTACAGAAAATCAGTCCTACTACTTTTGGTATAGACCCTGTATATATAGACTACAGTGTGTGTCTAGAAAAATGAATTATTTTGTTTCTAATAGTATTTTTAATTCAATTAATTTTTTTCAGTTTTTTAAACAGTTTTAAGACACTAGCATTTCTTAGTCTTTATGTTGTAATTTCTAATACAGTATATTATAAGAAATCTTGATAATATTATTAAGATACATTGATATTTGACAAATAGATAAATGTATTTTCACTCAACTGAAAAAATTCGGTTTCTATAAGAATTTTTTTTTTTTTTTTTTTAACGTCCATCTATTGTACACACTAATGCAGATGATGGGATGATTTATAGCGTATAAAAATGCCAAGCCCTGGCCGGGAGTCGAACCCGGGTCCTCGGGGGGGCCCGTATGCTATCAACTAGGCCACTGAGGCGGCTTTTCTATAAGAAAAAGCAATTATTAGCGCAATAATGGAGAGGTAGCTGGTTATAGCACACATTTTGACTGCCAAACGGATCCATGTTATAGAGCAAACCACAGAATATAAGTGATACATGATTTTTAATTAGTTACTATATAAGTAGAATTATTAGACTGTATGATTATTCTGTATTATGAGATTGGGACAGAGAGAAATGGAGGAGAGAGAGAGAGTGAGAGAAATGGAGAGAGAGAGAGAGAGAGAGAGAGTGAGTGAGGAGCGAGTGAGCGAGTTAATGATAACTAGCTAGCTTACCATTATCACTGATCACTCATCTTCATTAGTTTAACTGGTGTAAAGTATAAGGTATAGATATTGTTAAGGAAAAAGATACAAGAAAAGATAGTTATTTCAGAAAAATCATGAATTTATTTGGGAAGAGGCTAAGGTAATATACCAGAGGAGGATAACATATAAAATGAAAATATTCAAGCCTCATAATAACGGACATCCTATTAGTGTATTTTTAGAAATAAAGTCACTGCAGCTAATCCGTATTAAAAATGAACTTAAATTTGAAAATAAACATAATTTTAAATTTAAAAAGGCTGAAGCTTTTACAGTTAATGAAAGAGTCATAACTTGATCTCCTTGTAGAATAAGTAATTGAAAGAGAGGATATGTCATGAGTTGAACGGGTAGGCCTCCTCCACTCGATAAACGGAAATCAGTTAGTTGTTTTTTTTCTTGTTTTGAACACTTGGTCTAATACAAATTTTTTAGCTAATAGGTAAACTTTCTGTTTTGTGTTCATGGTGACTTGTGGTTTCTTGATCATATCACCAATTAGGCCAATCAGGGATCTGTCCAAATGTTTTTTTTCTTATTTTTGGAGTATTTTAACATATGCCTAGGCTTTTAGTTTTATTTAATAGTTGCATTTTAGGTTTTACTTTATGCACTTGAAAGTGAGTGTTGATCCTTACTCTTAAAATGTTGGGTATTGTTTTATATTCATATAAGGACAAAGGTCCAATTAAACAAAAATAATGAAATATATAGAAATGTTTTTATATAAAATGAAATGACTCTCTCATTATTGTATTTTGTAAATAAATAGAACACTGTAAAGTTATACTTTCATTACTTTTAATTGTTGCACATACTGCATTGATGATGTAGGACTGGTGTATAAAATTAGTAGTTGGATATTAATTTATAGTTTGTGTACAGGTCTGAACCACCAACAAATGAAACTGACCCTTTGGCCACATCCTTCACTGAAGAAATTGTAAGTATAATATATAATTTTAGTTTTAATTATTTGTAATTATCATTTTGTAAGTGAGTGTTACTCCCTTTGGCAACTCAGTTTTAGGCTTTTTGTTTACATCCCAACCCTTAAGGTTGTGCGATCACGTCTGCTGACAAACTTTTTCTGCTAGATCGCAGGCCACTCGCTCTAAGCGCTGTTTTCATTAAACGAACATTTCCCCTCCAGCCGCTTTGTGTTTCGTGGTACCCCCTCCACGCTCCACACTTTCTTGGTTCCTTCGGTGACTGTAGGCTTTATCAGCCCTTGTGCTTACTTGAGCATTTTTATTTCAAGGCTGGCTATATGCTATGACATCTTTCCATGCGATTTACGAAACAGAACTTCACATTCATGCGTTATATTTTTCTGTTATTACAGAATGTCACTTTTTGACTTATATTGTAGTTTGCCTATTCCAACTTGTATTTGTAATTATAGCACGCTACTCGCTGACATGATGGAAGCAAATTTCCTAAATGTGCTGTTTTGGTTTAAAATACAAACATTTTAAATGTATTAAATTTTTGTTCTACAATAAAAATACAAAAATGAAACGCCGTGAAATTTTTAAGTTTTTACACAAAACTTTCTATAAACATTTGATTCCACTATCGTAATCGGTGTTAAAAACTGTATAAATTAGCATTTAAAACTTTAAAATTGCATTAAATGAAAATAAAATGTAAAATAAAAATGCAAAAATGAACTGCGACATCAGGATTTGTGTGCATTTGTATGTACAGATAAATATGATTGGAGTAATAAACCTTGAACATTGATGATGTAATAAAAGCTTCTAAAATTTAAGAACCTGCCGAGTATGCTGATCAGAACGATCACTGTTCGTATAGGTAAAAAGGCAATTTGATGATATAAACCAAATTAATCAGCACGACGAAATAATTATATTGTGTATGATTAGGCTGAAGGAAAAACATTTAAAAAGTTTAACAATAGAGGCTTTTCTTTAATCTCCAATCTAAAATTACTTGTTTCCCATTTAACAATTGCAGAACCTGCCGGTATGCTGATCAGATCTTCCTACTTTTAGCCTGTGTGCGCTTATTTGTCATTATGGTTATGATCGTCACGGTTATGATACCTTTCAATGCAAATTGTGAAACAGAACTTCATGCATGCGTTCAAATATGTCACTTAATGATTTATATGTAGTTTTTTCATTCTAAATTGTACTAAAAATCGAGCCATGCAATAACAGCTTAAAAATAACTAGCTGACGTAAAAAAAGTAAAACAATTTTATAACAGCAAATTTTTACAATAAAAATGCAAAAATGAAACCTCCGGTAAATTAATAACTTTTTTATGTACTATTTTTTTAAATCTGATTTCATTATCGGTATTAAAATCTGTATTACTTAGTATTTACAATATTCAAATTATATTAAAAATAAAAAAACGAACCGTGGCCTCAGTATCGGTGGGTATGTGTGTACGCGGCGCGTTTGTTACTGACACGGGTCCATTTATTATGTTTTCTAAAATGTTTTTGAATCCTATATTGGTAAAAATGTTATTTTCTTAAAATCGGTTTTAATGATTTTGATCAAATGTAGTTCACAAGTACCTAAACAAAGTATATGGCAACTATTACACACACACACACACACACACACACATGTATATATATATATATATATATATATATATATATATAATTTCCTATATGCGAATATCAAAACGTTATTTTCTACATGAATAACTCTATCAAAATAATATTTTTGATAATCTAGCAGCTTCTGTAGACAAAATATAAAATAACTTATAAGGCATATTTTTTTAAATACGATCACTTGTAAATAAATATAGCCTACATATATCATACAATACAATTTTTAATTAAGATCACTTTCAGTGTAGGGTAATGTTATTTTCACTAAACAAAACCAAAAAACACAAAGGTTGAAAGGTTTCCATCCGTGTTTAGTGTTGTGTTATTTTATAACCTGTTTTAACCCGTGCTATAATATAACCAGTGTTATGTTGTTTTATATTCTAACATTGTTTTGACATGAAATTACTGTATAAATAAGAATACATTATTGTTACAATACACATAAGAAGTTACAATGATCTCTCAGCCACTTAACACCGTAAATTGTAATTTTAAAAAAATGTACTCACGTAAGCTTCCTGGGTCTCTAATACATTAGTTTTTGTTCAAATTAACAGTTGGTTTTCATGGTGTTTATTGTACTAAAAATTGTGCCAATAGGAGTATGGTATAACTATGTTTTTTACAACGGGGAAATATTTTCTTAAAAATAAACACTTTTATATAACCTAGGTTATCTACACACTTAACACTATTTACGTTCACAATATTTACACTGTATTTATATTTTCTTTTCTTTCTTCATTTTCAGTAGTTCTTGTGCTTCGATTATATACGGTGGATCTCTGACTTTCAACCCTCGCACAATTCTGCTATCGACAATTTCCGGCAACAAACATTCTTTGTAGAACTGAATAAGCTTTGGGAGCATTTTATTTCGCCAAAAAGTTTCGTCCTAACAATTTTTCAATAAATATTTTGCCTTTTCTAGTGTACACAACAAAATGACACCATTCTTTTTGGCAGATGTTTAATTGTCCTTGCACCTGATAACAATATTAAACAAATTATAGTACTCGATAAACATTCATAGGATTTCACAAAAAAGAAATAGCAATACTAAATGTAGTGTACAACATAGATTGCATCAATCTATGTACATCGATTACACTTAAAATAATGTAATTTTTTTAAAGATTAATTATTTTAATTAATTAAGTAATCAATTTAAAGATATCTTCAAATTTATTTAAATTTATCTTTTAAATTTAAAGATAAAGGAATTAATTTAAAGATTAAAATAATGTAATCTTTTTTAAATGTATATATAGTTAATCCTACCGCCATTATGTTTATAAAGAATTTGCAAAAAAATTTAAACACAGATTTACTTTTAACTAACCTGATAGAAGTAGTTGTGATTTTTTTTTAATTTCAGGATTCCATTTTTGTTCATTTCCAAGCAAATGTCTTTCTTCTTGGTTTTTATTTCGTCACTAAGGTAAAGTTCTTTTACAGAATGTAAGCATTTTATTTCTAATAACCCTTCCCTTGAAACAAGGCCATCAGGGCTTGCTCCCAAGAAAGGGTGTTCTTTATTGATAAATAAGCCACATTTGACAACCTGTAATGACAACCACAATCATTTTTTCTTAGACAAGAACTTGTTGACCAATGAGCTTACGATTTATTCAGATAGTTCATATAATATGGGATTTTTGTTACGCTATTTTTCCTGATATATTTTTTTAAAATAAACATTTTGATTGTTATTTAAACAACATTTAAACATACAATATCAAACGACACTTACCTTGTTATGTGTTTTATCCTCATATAGTTGAATAGCTACATCTTCATTGTCTCTACCAAAGGCAATTGCTTCTGTATTGATGGTCTTTGGGTAGAGAATTGTCTTGACCAAATTGTGACAGGTATGGGGAAGCCGCTTAGTTACTATGCCAAATTTTGAAGCTGTTAGTCTGTTAATTTTTTTATCATGCCAAGCTGCATTTGTACTTTGGCCAACTGTCTTACGTTCTACTTTTTCTTGGCCATTCTCTATATCTTTACGCAGATTTTCAACTATGTTCTCACCTTTCTTCTTAAGAAGTTCTTCATCAATATCCGCTTCAATTGCAAGTGGTCCATATTCTCTGTCACAACCCCGTGTTTTTTTCTTCTTTTTTTAGGGAGCGAAGGCTTCTCAGAAAGAAGTAATTTTTCTTTTGCGCGCTCTTTTCCCTAGCCATGATTTTGGTTTTAAATATAGCACCTGGGCTCTTCTGCTGCAGCGTTTTCCAGGGGCTTATATGCCAACTGGATCCAGCCGTATGTGCTAATGCAGCACCATAACATCTACGTTGGAAAGAACCTCCAGTTGACAGGTTTAGCCTCTTTCCACCTGTGAATTTGGCCACACATCCCATATACTTTTCGGCAATGTTTGTGGTTCTGTTCAGTACTAAACTTTCACATTTGTTTTCCAAATTTCCAACAAGACTACGAATTTTGCAAAGGAAATCTTTGTCAAGATGATCTAAGTAGTTTTCTTCAACAGAAGATTTCCTTTTACAAAACTTCCTGCATTTATTGTGTTGTCCGAACACATGGTCTATGGCATTGTGCAAATCTGCTCTTAGTTGTCCAACAGCTTGTGAATTGGTTGACCCACCAGCCTCCTTTATAGCTGATCTTACCCCTTTAACCAACCTTTCAAGACGGCTTATTGTCTCTCCAGGGGATGGTTTGCCCAGGAGTTGTCGGGAGGCTAGGGGATACTTTGTATTATCAACCAACTTGTGCAGGTTATCATTCAGGGCTCGAGTCATGTGGTTGGCACATTCTACCTTCCAGACGTATCTGCCATATCGGCACCCTTCTTGAATTCTAGCGAATACGCTCGAATCACCATCACCGATATAATTTCGGTACATTAAACCGTAATCCTCTTCACTGCTCTGAAAACCTTCAACAATTACGCTGGATTCCATGCCAGTAGAGGATCCAGTATAATTTTTGAAACACTTATGGTCATTTTTTTTATTCGGATTGGCACAAGCAAAACAAAATTTGTTTTTAACGCCTAAGTAGAGCAATTTGTTTGTTTCAGCTCCAACAATAACACCCTGTGAATATAAAATTGTTATTAGACTTCAGATAATAAACTGCAAAATCTAACATAATCAATTTGAAATTTAAAAAATACTGTTCTTAAACAAATCAAAATATCAGAACAAACAAGACAGCGGTCAAAGTTTAGTTTTAGTTTTTTCCGATATTTACTCCCAAATCGTATTTTTTATTTATAATTTTCCTCATTAACTTAAATTACAATGTTCACTGACTCTATGACCAAAATTTGAGTAAAATTTAATATACCGATTTTTAAAAAATATTTCATTTTTTCCAATAACTCTGAAACAAGATTTTTTTGTGATATTACGAAACAAATTCTCGCACAAACATAAGCATAAAAAACACGTGTGACAAAAATATTACAAGATTTAAAACATTTATATATTTACTTATCACTCCGCTCAGAGAATTCATCCCATGACCATATGATCTTTTCGCCCAGCCGCCGTCACCGATAACTGTTATATAAGGTAATCCATGCATCAAATGACCTTTCTCAATAGCGATTCGTTTTTCTGCTTCTGCATTCTCTTTCATTTTTATAAAGTCTCTTCCCAAGCCTGATAACAGGAAATTTATGTTTTTAGTATATCATTGAAAATATCTAGATATAAGTAAACACTAAACAGTTATATTTTTTGCATGTTAGTTCCATTGCAATAATAATTGAAATTATCTTTATTTTTAAAAACTGTGTGAAAATGACTATAACAGTATGATTACTTAGAATATACCTGGCCAACTTTCAATTCATGTTGGGTAAACTTTTTATGTCCCATGAGTGGAATATCCAAAATGCTAAATTGTTCTTCTACTTGAGAAAATCCAATCCCAATGGCCATAGCTCCCCATGCAACAGCGTCATTAACTTCTTGCTTCTGGCTTGAATCATCAGATGTGACAGCAACTTCTCTATTGCAATTATCGCAATAGTAAAACCATGTACAAAAAAATCCGCTTCTAACTTCCCTTTTGAATTGGTATTTACCCATTGTACATGTTTTAGGATGTTTCGCTAATTGTTCAAATTGTTTAAAAATATGGTCTGTAACAGAGATATAAAAATTAAAAAATCACGTAAGATGTAAACAATTTTTTTTTATATAGTTTTTTACTTGATTTAATTTTATTTTCGTTAAACGTAACCTCAAAAATCTAGATTTTGGAATCGGAATATAGGTCTATTTTCTAACATTGTTGTATGAACTTCAACAACAATGGAGATTCTACACCATGATTTATTTTTCGTGTGATTTTCTACCTTTACACTATTACACGGTCAGTGAAATAATATATTCTTTTTAAAAAAATGAATAGAGAGTAATTACAATAGAAATCGTATTAATAACCAAATGGATAACTGTTTCCTGTGACGTCAAAAACAGATGTGCCTATGTTAACCTAAGCAATTTTTTTGGGGTATGCTTATGACTGAATATTTAAATAATGCATAAAATGTAGAGTAAAAATACTGTACCTATATCTACTATTCGTCTGCCTGATAGATTTGTATCTTGTACATCGATATTATTAAACTTTTCAACGACTAATGGCGAGAAAAACTCTGACGCGTCATCTTTGGAAGATTCACTATCGCTGCTGTCAGTGCCAATGAAGATTGCTGCATCATGGTCAGTTTCGCGTAACGAAGCCGTAGGGACATTAGCTTGTCTAAAAGTAAAATAAAATACTTACTTACTATTAAAAATACTATTTTCCTTATTAAAAAATAGTATTAAAAATACTAAAATACAAACTATTAAAAATAAAAGTAATTCCAATAGTTACCGAGACTGTAATTAGTGTAAAAACTTAAATTTATTAGGTAAATTGAACTGTAGTCCTACCATTCTTCTACACATAACTGTAATTTACTACACGTGAGTACAACTATAATGAAGTTATTTGTAGAATCTACTTATCAATCTGAGTGATGGAAATTTAGGCATAAAAATTTATGCAGGAAATTTCCTGTAAGTTCAGGAGGTTTATAGAATTAATTTTCATAAACACGTAGAACGTTTTCACTCAGGCGACCTGCAGTAACAACTAAGAACAAGAGCATGTGATATTGTTCTCAAAAACATTATCTATTTATGATAGGCCTAATGAAACTTTGTTAAGACTTACCGTGATTCAGCAAGTAGTCTATCGAAAATTTCCTCGCTGCTTTCTTCAAAAACATTGGTTGAAGTTGTTGATTCCTCTTTCAAAGCTTTCTTTCTCGCAGCGATATTCCTTGCAATAATTGACCTCTTTGTTCGTTTGAATGGTCTCCGTTTGGGTGGCATTTCGGTCAGATCACAAAATAATTTTAAAAATCACAAACAGTTTACTCAACAATACGGTAACCGGACACCACACACTTCACTAGTAAAAAGTCTACTAACAACCTAACCTAAAAATAGGACCTCTGATTTTCATTCCCACAAATGTACTGTTATGGTGAAAGAGGGATAAAGGGTGGTGTGACTTACCAGAATCTGTTATTTATGTCTGTTCGTGCTTATTCGTTTCTCACTCTTAGTACGTACCCTATTCTCAGGTCTAATAAGCAACGTCATCGGAGGCCAGTGCTGACTGAGTAATGATTAGCAAGTTGTAAGCTACGTTGTAAGTTAGTAGCCTACGTAGCGTATTCTTACCCTGTATGTCTTACTATCAGAAGTTTGTTTACATCTGGGCTCAACACACGTAACGATGCAATGTCGCGGGAGTGTCTCATCAACAAAGGACACGGGAACTTAGTAAAACGACATATATACTTCCTTGTTTCTCTACGTTTCACATTTTTTTTACTTACATATCCATCCACAGTCAAATAAATCCTTTCATAGTATGATTTACGGACTCCTAAATGCACCTTTAACTAATGATAACTTTAATTCTGAATTAAAAACCAACAAACAGATTGCTGTCAATAATAAATATAACTTTGATCTTGTGAAAAGAATTTTAAATAAAAACCAGAAATCATTTTTAACTAGTATGTCATACAATGTAAATACGTCAACTAGGAAACACAATTATATTGTAAAATACGATTTTTAGACAATATAAGTCGTAAAATTAGAAATTTAATTTTAGATAAAATTAATTGTAAGCCAGCTTTATACTGTATACTGTATTTAGAAAAACATATTGTCAACAATAAGAATAAAATAGATCTTTTACTAAACAGTGGTGTATATAAAATTGTCTGTGAATACGTAGGACAGTCAGAAAGAACTATAAAAACTCGTGTTAAAACAACATTTCAATTGTTGGAAGTACGAAAAAATTACTCAGAATTTGCAAATTATTTATTAGAATTTGGTCATTCCTTTAATTTGAACAATGTAAGTGTAATCCATAAAAACCAAAAAGGTATAAAACTAAATAATTCACAAACTTTGAAAATATATAGGCTACATCTATTTCTAAAAACCTTAATTTTTATTAAATGAAAAGGGTAACTTCAACCACCTTCCTTTACTCAAGCCTATTGTTTAGGAGTTTTGCCCCACCCTGCTGGTCACCTTTTACACTGTCAGTCATGCCTTTCTTTACTTTCTCCTTTCAGTTTTAACGTCAACTGTATTACGATATAAGCACACTATAATCTTTGACTTCACTATGTCTGAAGATACCTCACGGCAAAACATATGTCACTGAATAAAAAACATTTGTGAAAATAAAATTGTTCTAATTTTCCAGGATATCATGGAGTTTTATCAAGTACTGTGTGTTCAATAAATAATGACGTAACTTAATTTTACATGCTATTTGTCCTATGCTATAAGTGCCGGTGTTAAAAAAATTACTTTTATCTAATAAACTTAGCTGTCAGATATTTATAACAATGAAGATTTAATTTAAATATGATGAAATTCAGCTGAAGATAAAATTTAGTTATCTCGAAAGGCACATCTTGAATATTAACGTACAGTTTCATAATAATTTGATATATCAAGGCTTTTAAATCACAGTATATTTTACTCATCCAACTATAATAATTATAAAGTATTCTACAGCTAACTATGAACTTTAAACAAATATCGCGTTAAGCATAATATGTAAATTTAATCCCTATTAACAGCTCTTAACAAATCAGATTCTAAGACCAGCTGTTTCGACTTCATTACGTTGTTTAATTTTCAGAAACAACAATTTCAGTTAGTAAAGAAGGATAAATTAATTTTCTTTGAGAAGGCCCATAAATAGGCATTTGACTCTTAAAGAAACGTTAATATAACGACTTTCATAACATTTTAATTTTTTATTAGATCCTATTATATAAATGTTTAAATATTCAATAAATAAAAATAAATGTAAGACAATAATAATAGATAAATGTTAGAAACATCGAAATATTAATGCATAAATCGTGTTTTTATTTATACAACATTTTATAATACTGTATTCCTAAAATATTTATTTCTTCAAAACATAGTACAACTCCATAGTAGCCATTTATATTACCGAAACAAGCACACATTGATACAGTAAAAGTATACGGAGAAGAGAATTGCCAGTGGCGAGAGACCAAGTAGTGGGGAATTGACGTACCGGTGAAGGGGAGGGAGCAAGAGAGCGCGACTGTTAGACAGAGAAAGAAGATTGCGTGTTGCATCTTTTCATTTGCAGGAATAAGGCAATTTTTTTAAAACACTCCCACGGTTAAACGATTTCGTCTAGAACAGATATTTTTTGTGGAAAATAAGCTTCAAACCTATCTGCACCTCGCTATGAAGTTTAAATTTTGATTCAATAAAAAATATATTTTTTATATTTTTTTCAAAAAAACAGTATTTTTAAAAATTTCCGATATGGCAAAATGAGGGTAATTAAGGTATTGGTCATGTTTAGTAGCATATAACTCCAAAATTTGGTTTAAATTGCTTCTTCCGTTTACACGTGGGACTGGATTGACTAAAACACAAAAAAGGCCATATAATACCCCCCAAAATGCTTCAAAATTAAAAAAAAAAATGTCTATGTGAAAATAACATGTCTCCAAACATGTGTGAGTTATATTAAGCCAAAATATCCATAATTATTTTTTTGATCGCACAACCTTAAACCAGTGTTGTGGTATACCTGTTGTATCTCAAAAAACATTTACACAGAAATATAAAAGAATGCTATCAAGAGTGTGCGTGATATTTACTATCTGCTATTATGCTATATGCATGATGATACGTGTCTACTATATTATTAAACCTAAAATTATAGTAAGTAAACATAACATGGCGCGTTTGGAATATTATATTTAAAGAAATATATTTAAATATTTACAAGGATGATGAATTCTATAATTAAATCACCAACTGGACTCAACTGTGATGGTAATGTATCAGTAAACTGGCAAGTATGGCAGAAAACATTTTGACACCTATGTTCATGCCAGAGGTGGTGACGACTCGTAAAGTTGGTTTGTTTGCAATAAACTGACCAATAAACTAAGAAATATCATTCCAAAATATTTGAGAGCATGTGTATTGAATAGAATACATTGTGGACATCGAGGTATAGAACAATGTAAAAGTAGAGATAAAGAAGTTGTATATCAGCCAAACCTAAATAACGTAATATCAAATTTAGTTAGTAACTGTAGTATTTGTCAAAAATTTTAAAATAATAGTGTCCAGGAACCAATTTTTAATGTTGAATTACCAAAAAAATCTGTGGGTTGTATAATATGTATTACAACTAGTGATTGCCAAACTTTCTTAGCTGAGCCCACTTTTAAATATAGATCATCGTGTTCCTTGTCATATTTTGATTGTAAATTAGAAAATATTTGAAAATATGTTACATAATATAATTATTGAACAAAATCACAGATTTATGTCTATAAGTATAAACTATTAAAAAAACAATGTTTTCCAAATTTGTATTACGAATATAAAGAGTATTAAATAAGATAGTAAAAGATATATATATATATATATATATATATATATATATATATATATATATATATAACATTTTTAGTAATAATACTAATAGCATTAAAAATAATACTTCTCACTCATTCATCACTGATATGACTTTAATATTATTGTGTTTTTTTGCGATGTAGCAACCCATATTTTTTGTTTGGGTACTTCGATAAAAATCGTTTCAGTTGAGTTGAGAAATTGTGTTTTTAACAGGTTTTTGACCAAATAAGAGATTCAAAATTTTCTTTTAAATTATCAAATGTACAAATTGTATGAACAAACATGACATATCATAAGCGCTCCAACATTTCCACAATGGCAGAATTTTTAGTACAACTGTGTTATATAATATTTATTTTGTTACAGAATGTCGAGTTAAAATTAATAAAGGAACATGACATTGCACACACTGCTGCCAATATACAGAGTAAGTAAAACAAATGATTTGTTGTAAGGGGTTTTTTTTAATGCTGTATATAGTGGTTTGCAAAAAAATGGTTATTTTTTAATAAACGTTGCATTCATTACAAAGTTGTATAACATAAAACATACTTTTTAGGTGTGTGTGTGTGTGTGTGTGTGTGTGTGTGTGTGTGTGTGTGTGTGTGTGTGTGTGTGTGTGTGTGTGTGTGTGTGTGTGTGTGTGTGTGTGTGTGTGTGTGTGTGTGTGTGTGTGTGTGTGTGTGTGTGTGTGTGTGTGTGTGTGTGTGTGTGTGTGTGCGCGCGCGCACGCGCACGGTGCCCGTATGTGTGTGTGTATGTGTGTTGTAACGGAATGTTACTGCTACATCATATAAAATAATGTTAGGCAGAAAAATGTGTTTCATTTTGACAAATTTAAAATAGATAAATTCGTTCGAAGTTAGCCAGCCAGTCAAGGATGCGTTGTTTAAATAAACGAGTTCTGCTTACAGATAAGGCCTGGCAGGCAACCGAGGGGCCAAAGTGCAAAGTCCAAAGTAATATGCCTGCTGGACTCATAATAATTTCAAAAATATTCCATAAAAAGAAAAAAATTATATAAATTTTAAAAATTTGTCGGAATGGAATAAGTTTCTGTTGTAATAAAACCATGCCTATAAAATTGAAATAATAAACATTTTCGAAAAAACTAATAGTTATAAATAATTAATGAATAAAGAAAATAATTATTTTAATAAATAATCGTATAACTTAAAGGTTGGCATCGTAGAAATTAGAATAAAAATAAAAGCCAAGTACTTAAATTAAATAATTAAATTATATTGGGCTTACTTTAAGTTTTCTTTAAATTCGTATTATGCTTTAAATAAAACCCAGAATTATAGAATATCTGGTGAGAAAGTAAATAAGTCAAAAATTGTAAAAGCATGATTAATAACAAGTAATTAAGATATTAATTACAAAATAGGCAATCAAATCATTAAAAATAAATTAACAGAAATTTAACGATCACGGAAATGGTCCAAAACCAAAAAGAAGAATATCTACAGAACGGAATATGATAAGACCAGCAAAAGAAGTTCTAGATAAGCATGAGAACAATACCAATAAAATGGTGAAGGAATCAAGAAAGACATAAAAAAGTTATGCAATTATCTTGATTTGCATGCAATTTGAGGTTGAGCAAAGAAGGGAAACCTGGTGGGAGAAAGGAAATCCATCATGGCGCTGCCAGGTAAACCAACACAACTGGATAAATCAGACTAAATAATTAACCTAAATGGATTAATTATAAGATAAAGAATTGGTTTCCGAGATAGCAAATGTACCAAGAAGGTGCTAGATGAGAAATGTTAACGAAAAGTTGACATTCTCTAAAGTCCTATGGCTGGTTGAATGCAAAAAAAAATAAATCCCAAAAACAGGGATATTTGGAATTCCCTCAATAGCATTAATTTTGCTAATAAGCCCTAACGAGCAGTTAGGCGGGCACTGTGAGCAGTTAGGCAGGGAGAGAGAGCTAGAGTAAAGCTGTGTTTGTAAAATAAACAAAATTATTGGTCCAAAGTAGAGGCTACTAGCAAAGTACGAAATTCGCAAAATAAAAAAAAAAAAGTAATAAGAAAAAATCGTGTCAGCACGCGCAATAACCGGGATGCCTGAGGATTACGCTTTCATCGATCGCCAGTATGTCAGACGGGATATCCGCAATCCTTGAGGACCAGAAGGATTTCTATGAGCCAGGAAATAAACTCACTGAACTCAACATCACCCAGGAACAATTTCGGGATGTCTGGATGGTAGCAGGTAATGTTATCAAATCCATTGAACAATCTTACCTTAATCCTAATTCAGGAAGTGAGTGAAAAATATCCAGTCAACCAATTTGCACAATTAAAAATAAACAATTATAATAAAATTTAAATTGATCAAAAATTAATACTAATTATAAAATGAATGATATAGTTCCATAACAAGTATTTAAATATTATATGTGCTTAATTTTATAAATATATTGTAAAGGAAATTGCAAAATAATAAATAAGCAAATTAAAATCCCAAAGTTAAATTTGAATGGTAAGGTGATAAACCAAACTAGAGCATAACTAGAAAGGTATGAAACAAGAAAAACAAAAAATATATAAGGGAAAATAAATTAATCATAAACAGATGTAAGATAAAACACAAGCAGTAGAATTCCATAAATCATAACCCCGGAATGTAAAATTAAGGAGATTAGGTTTCAGTTTAATTATCGTTTAAATTTAAGAAGTCATACAAGTTAATTTGTCAACAAAATATTAAATCGTTAGAAAAAATTGTAGGTGTAAATCCTAGATAAGGCAATTATATATTTGTATTAGTGGAATTAAGTGCAATTCGGAGAAGAGTATATTTATCATACGGTCATATATGAAATTGAAGTAAATAAATTGAAACAGTGTGTGTGTGTGTGTGTGTGTGTGTGTGGGCTTGATCCT
The DNA here is from genome assembly GCA_022606455.1 of Callitettix versicolor. Taxonomy (NCBI): domain Eukaryota; kingdom Metazoa; phylum Arthropoda; class Insecta; order Hemiptera; family Cercopidae; genus Callitettix; species Callitettix versicolor. Next base: position 16,771,979 of record CM040188.1, on the reverse strand, counting down.
TTGATCAACCAGCATGAGTGAACTTGGAGAAAGGTTCTACAGTGCTCAGCCTACCATAATACCTTCCGTAAGTCGTGGATTTAATTAAGAAGAGGAAATTTCTCACCTGGGACCCCACACAGAGGTGCATACTAGCTGCACCTATTGAAATGATTTAGATGAACCTCATGGTACCCGAGTGTGATGCACACTTACACTTACATTTAGGGATTTGCTGTTCTTGTTCTGTTATGTCTGGGAATGAAGATACTGCTTGGTTTCCTTTGACGGTGCCAAGTATGTGGAACCTGATGTGTGTCTAGTACTGCCGAGGACTGCTGATTCAACACGTTCTGGGACAGAGTAACCTATAGGAATTTGGCAAGCATATGGATGTTGAATTATGGGTGTCGGAACTTGTAACTAGGTCTATGGAAATACATGGTTGCAATCTTTCAGTACATAGATGGTGGATATAATAGTACTTGGGCTTGAGCAACCGTAACTTTGTATCTGAATGCATTCGTACGTATCGAGGAGTGCTGAAAACACAAATTTCAGCTCCAAGATATCGGGTCTTGCTGTAACTCGAGTTTCTTGGACTACTGGTTATGCTGGGTGCACCCTGTATCAACTGTGGTATCGCTCAGCTAAAAAATTATGGATAATAAAAATTCTAACACCAAAGTTTGTATAAAGAGGCTTTGTTCTGACTTGTTGAATAAGTCTGTTAATAATGAGAAGATAGATAGTTAAGATGAGAAGATAGATAGTTTGAATTATGAGGTTCTGAAAAGTAATGCTATACATCAGTTACCAACTCCTTTTTTTTAATTTTTAAAAACTCTGTGGAAGGATCTGACCTATCGAAAGTGTCGCCATTCTTGATAAACAATGCAATTGTGGGAAGAGCAGGTACTGTGATTCTATAAGGAAGCTACTAAATGGAACTATATTAGTGCAGACAAACAGCGCTAAGCAAAGTAAATCGTTGTTAAAAATGAAGACTTTTTTTTATAAAGTCAGCGCATCTGTCGAACATCACAGAACTTTAAACCGTACAAAGTGTATAATAACAAGCAAAGATCTCCTCCATGTAGACCTGGAGGAAATTAAATCAGAGCTGGAATCAGTGGCAGTTATTGAAACGAGTCACATAATGCGAATGGACATAGTACGAACAATTCCAACAGCATGTATTATATTAACATTTGGAAAAACAACCTTACTTGATTTTATTTATGCTGTCTATCAAAGACTCTCTCTTAGTCTTACATTATTTTTTTAAGTCCCTATACAGATCGTGATTACAAAAATACTATGATGCATTAGCTCTGACTGTTAGATTTTGTGTTAGAAACATTAACTAATTTGCCTCTTAGCGTTTCTAGTACATCCCCAAAATTGTATGCCATATGTCCATATAAGTTTTAGCACTTGTTTGTAAAGCGTTAGCTTGTTGTGCAGGGATATTTAAGACTTTCCGCCTATCAGGCAATACATCTTTCATAACCTGGTGTTCAGTTTATTTTTTTTTCTTTTTAACATGCTCTTTCCATTTAAGTCTAGCATCTACAGTCATTCTCAGATATTTTACTGTAATAGCATGTGGGCTCAAAGTTCTGTTGACGATGATGTATATAATTTTATATTTGTTTATTAGTAAATTTAACATGAATTGTTTTGGATTCGTTAAGTTTTATGCACCAAATTTGGGCCCAACTGTTAATATGATTTTATTTGCTTCTTTAAGTTTCCAGTTGATTGCTCAATTGTATCACGTACGGGCAGTACAGCAGTTTCATCAGCAAATATAGGAATAATGCTATATATAGGAAATGCTACTTGTAGTATCTGGGAGCACACGTGTAGGGATGTCTTTGGTATATAGAAGATATAGCAGTATAGTAGTAGTCCCAAAACATTACCTTGTATAACACTACCTTGAAAATACCTAGATTTTAATGTATTCTTAATAATGTAGTCAGTATATTATACTATAAATAATTTTTTAATTACAAACTGATCCTCAAATTACATTAATTAATATTACAATATAAAAAATATTGAATTGTTTATCTCAGAGTGGTTCTTTGATACTACAAATGATAAATAAGAAGGCTATTGTTACAGTTCCACTTATTACAAATAAGAAGGTTACAGTGTTAAATAACGAGATTATTACTGAATGTCTTTAATGACATTCAGATTCTGGAGTCAAATATTGTCAAATGATGACTTGACTACAAAGATAAATTGTTACACTTTATGATGAATTGTTACATTCCATTCTCAATTCTTACCAAATCAACTACTTTAATTAAAAAAAATGTATGGAAATTCACACTAGCAACTTTTGTACTACGATTCCTCTGAATTGATGAGAGCTTTGTATAAGTTTACAAAAACTTTATAAAAGGACTCTTACTTTTGTTTGAATAAATAATATTTGAGAATGGCGATATCAAAGACCTTGCTGCAACAATTATTAGGTCGGCTGCACTTATTAAATAACAAAAAAAAAACTTGCTTGGTATATGTGCTTATACTGATACGTGAGTACAACTTATCATAACATAAAGAAAAACTGATTGTGAAGCGATATGGGGTACCTGTTATCCTCATAACAGAAAATTTTAGTATATCAAATAGATTGAAATGAATTGTAGAGTAGATAAGTAAAATATTGTTTTGTTTTAACTAATAAAAATATATTTTCAGGTGTGCTTCAACCTAAGACTGGAAGCCAATACACTTTTCCACATTCGACAGAACTTGGAAGTGTGTGCACTGAACAGGAACTGTGCACAAATAATGATAATTCAACTTTAAAATATGTAGACAATAGAAATATACACAACAGAGATGTAGTATCTTCTAACACAGCACCACAGTCACTTAAAATTGAGAAACTAGTGACAACTGCAGAAAAAGCTTACAAATGTACAGTATGTGATTATTCTTGTAATCATTTAGGTCACCTCAAAACACACATAAGAGTGCACACTGGAGAAAAGCCATATAAATGTACAGTATGTGATCACTCTTTTACTCAAAAAAGTAGTCTCAAACAACACAAGATATTGCACACTGGAGAGAAGCCCTATAAATGTACAGTATGTGATCACTCTTGTAGTCAAAGAGGAAACCTCAAAATACACATGAGATTGCACACTGGAGAGAAGCCATGTAAATGTACAGTATGTTATCACTCTTTTAGTCAAGGAAGTGCCCTCAAAGAACATATGAAAGTGCACACTCGTGAGAAGCCATATAAATGTACAGTATGTGATCACTCTTTTAGTCAAAGAGGTAACCTCAAAAAACACATGAGATTGCACCCTGGAGAGTAGCCATGTAAATGTACAGTATGTGATCACTCTTTTAGTCAAAGAGGTAACCTCAAAAAACACATGAGATTGCACCCTGGAGAGTAGCCATGTAAATGTACAGTATGTGATCACTCTTTTAATCAAGGAAGTGCCTTCAAAGAACACATGAAAGTGCACGCTTGTGAGAAGCCATATAAATGTACAGTATGTGATCACTCTTTTAATCAAGGAAGTGCCTTCAAAGAACACATGAAAGTGCACGCTTGTGAGAAGTCATGTAAATGTACAGTATGTGAGAACTGTTGTTGTTTTCCAATGGCTTCCGCTGGCTCACGCCATCTTTGATCTTGCTTCCCAGTACAGGCCAAGGAGGTTTCTTCTTCTCTGCTTCTCTTCATCTAATTTTCTGCAGACCAGGAGATGGTCCTTGTTCATGATGGTGTCTGGGCATTCACACAATGTGCAGTTGTAATAGTTTATTATCTTAATTTTCTTCAGATGTTCATTCAGACAGTCGTGTCCAGTTGTCAGCCGAAAGACCGCGACAGATGTCCTCCTCTGGATGTCCTTGACCTTCCCATACAAGTCGAATACATTCTCATAAGGCTTGTTCTTTATGTCTTCCTTGACTTTGTTTGTAAATTCAAGATAAGATGTTCGCTTCAGTGCACTAATCTGAGCCTCCAGTGTGAACATTCTTTTTGGTTTCTGCACTATAAGGATTCCTTGTTTGGCCAGCTTGTCTGCCCGCTCATTCCCTTGTATGCCTACATGTGACGGGATCCACTGCAGTATCAATTCCTTGGTAATGTGTTTAACTATTTTGTATTTCTTCTGGATCGATTCGATCATAGAGTCTGCAAATGTGTTGTCAGCAATTGCTTGTAATGCTGATTTAGAGTCAACTAATAACACTATGTTATTATTCAATCATGGCTTCGTTATTATTTGCCTCAATGCCTCATCGATTGCAAATAACTCCGCCTCAAAAACAGTGGCATCCGAGCTTAATGCAAAGTAGTGAGAAAAATGCTCACAGAATATTCCCGCTCCACTTTTGATTTTAGAACCGTCAGTGTATATTCGCAATCAGTCATCTGATGGGTATAGGTTGTTTATAGTCTCCAAAGTTATTTGTGCAACTGTGACTGGGTTGTCCTTGTCTTTATTTATTGGTTCCACAAGTTGAGTGCTTATGTTGTACCTGTCATAGTCCAGAGGACTCTTCAGCTGTGTAGGCTCCTCAATCACCACACCACTTGATCTCTATCAAGGTTTAAGCATCAGGTGTTTGAAACTTGTTTGTGTTTTTAATGTTTGTTCTGCTGGTGGTTCTAGGATCCATGGGTTATTGTACTTCCTGTGAGGAATCTTCTCATATGTTATCATAGCTTTGCACCTGTATTCATTATGCAATGGTTTGGTGTCGATATAGGCATGCAATGCTGCAATTGGTGTGGTCTTCACGACACCCGTTATCATTCGTAGGCAGTTGTTCTGGCTTGTTTCTTCAGGGCATCACTGCCCGCCAAATCAAGCATCTCGCCACCGTAAAAGAAATTTGGTTTTATATATGACTTGTAGGTTTGGCATAGTACATCAAGCGTTCCTCCCCATTTTACTTTTGCTAGTCTTTTTAGTATATTGTTTTTTGAGGAGATCTTTGATGTGATGTAATTTGCGTGGTCTTTTAGATTGAGCTTTTGTCGAGGATGACTCCCAGGTATTTAATACTACAGTGCTGTTGGACTACTGTGTTTTCTACTTGGAGAGGTATGTTTTGTGTTTTTGTTTTCAGTGAGAAGAGCTGGTAACTTGTTTTCTGGACATTAATTTTCATGTTGTTATTCCTACTCCATCTGGTCAGCGCCTCCATAGCTTCATTCATCTCATCATGAAGTGAGTCAAAGACTTTCCTGTCTTTGTTGCTGTTTGTTCAGCCATATCAGTACATCATCCGCATACATTGCACAGTTGAGTTGATTGGAGGATAATGCTTTGGGGAGATCGTTTATGTATATGTTAAATAACAATGAACTAAGAACTGCGCCCTGCGGGAGGCCCACCTGTGTTTGTTTATACTTGGATGTTGCCGTTTTCCATTTGGTGCATATCCAACTTTGACTTAGGAAGTGTTTCAGCCAATAGAACATATTGCCAGTTATATGTAAGTCTTTGATCTTTTTTAAAAGTTGGGTTCTCCATACCGTATCGAAGGCACCCTTGAAATCAACAAAGACGGCCAGAACCGACTCTCCTCTGTTGAACGAGTCCTTCACACTGTGTGTGAACTTCAGCACTTGGTTCATAGGTGTATAGTGAGGCCTGAATCCGGCTTGGTTATTACAGATTAATTTGTTGTTTTCCAAATAGTACTGTAGCCTTGCAGCAACCATTCTTTCCATTGTTTTTGCAATTATTGAAGTAAGGGAGATTGGCCTGTAGTTGTGCATTCCATCACCTGATGTTTTTGGTTTTTTAATGGGGATGATGACTGCTTTCTTCCACATAGCTGGCATTTCAGATTTTCCAGACCACACCTCATTAAATATCTTGATCAGTAGTTCCTTAGCTTCTTCACCCAAGTTTTTGATGAATTCTGAATGGATCTTATCAGGGCCAGGGGATTTATTTACTTTGAGTTTTGATATCGCTATGTCCAATTCAGCATTGGTGTACTCCTTCGAGAAGATATCAAGGCCTTGTTTAGCAGTGTTTTTGAGCTGTTTTTAACCACTCTGTCGTATTTCTTATTTTTTTGAGACAGCTTATGTTCTTTATAAAAGGTGTTGAATTTCTTGGCGATTTCATAGTCGCAATATAACGGTTTGGATGTACTTTTTATTGGGTCAGTTGGTTTGTCCTCCCACTTGTCCGTTAGGGTGTTTATGTATCTATGGACTCTATTGCTGTTTGTTCTATAATTCAACTGTCCAATGAACTTGGAGAAGTTGTTTCTTTTTGCCATTTGTATGTGCCTGGTATATTTGTTCTATAATTCAACTGTCCAATGAACTTGGAGAAGTTGTTTCTTTTTGCCATTTGTATGTGCCTGGTATATAGTGCATTTACTCTTCGCCACTCTTGCACATCGCTTTTGTCATTGCATTTGTCCGCTCTGTCTCTTAGTATGTCTCTCTCATTCCTCAATGCTTCCAATTCCTTGTTCCAAAAAGGTTTGTATTTTTTGACTCTCCCTCTGGGTATGTGTTGTTTTGCTGCCTCCAAGTATGATATTACAGAGGTGTTGCAGCTTCATTCCAGCACTGGCTTTCAAGTTGATTCCATTCATCTTCACTTCCACAGCATCCTGGAAATACTTCCTGTTGGCCTTCTTGAAGTTCCACAAGTTACGCTGGATTTTCTTGTGTCTACAATGGGTTCTCATTGTTGTCATGGTAACAACTGCTTTATGCCCATTTCGTTCATCTTCTGCAACGTGTTCAGTTGTGTTGTTATAGGTTTCGCTTGAAACCATCGCTAGATCAGGGTTTGTTGACGTTCCTGAGTAATGGATGTATGTCTTCCTATCGTTTGGGTGATACAGAAGCTGGATGGTATGGGAGTCGATAAAGTTTTCTCTTCCTGCTGTGTTTCTATCTGGGTAACCCCAGCGTGTTGAATGTCCATTAAAGTCGCCTGTTATGATTGTTCTGTTTTTTACTTTTATCACGTCCATATTCAGACCGGAGTTGTTAGATGGGCTGTAGATTCTGTAAATAGAATATCCGATGTTACTCTTCCATACTTCCACTCGGGCTATCTCCGACTTGTCACTGTCTGTTATTTCTTTAATGACTTTAAAATTATGGGTGAGACTGTTCTTTATGCCCACCAAAATGCCACTTGCGATCTGTCTAGATTTGTGCAAACAACTGACTTTATGATCTCTAAACTTATAGTAAGTTTGGTTTTTTTCTGATACATTGGCTTTGGCTTTGGTAATGAAGAAGACATCGATGTCATACTTGTCTAGTTGTTTCATTATGTCTTGTCTTTTTGCCTCAGTCAATCCACCTGCTTTCCAGTGGATTGTATTTATGCCTCTGTCGTGATTATAGTGTTGTGTAAAGTTAGCAGTCTGGTTTGAGACTTTGTCTGCCCTAATACGAGGTTTGTCCAATAAATACGCAAACTAAGGTCATAAAAACTTTATTTTACAAAATTTCATCTACATTGATTTTGTCCCCTTCAAAATACTCTCCATTCACTGCTATGCACTTATCCCATCTTCTTTTCCACTCTTCAAAGCACCCTTGGAAGTCCTCGGAAGTCAGGCTTTTCAGTCTCCTCGTCGTTTCTTGTTTTATTGTGTCCACATCTTCCCAATGCTGTCCCCTCATCACATTTTTGCATTTAGGGAATAGAAAAAAAAGTCGCAGGGGCGAGGTCCGTGAATAAGGGGATGATCAAGGATAGTGATTGAATTTTTAGCCAGAAACTGGCGAACAATCAAAGCCGAATGTGCGGGTGCATTGTCTTGATGAAGAATCCATCCATCGTTTTGAGTCAAATGTGGTCACACACGACGCACTCGATCTCTCAAACGCTTGAGAACGTTAAGGTAGAACTCAGAATTTACCGTTTTTTCCTCAGGAAGGAATTCATTATGAACAACACCTTTGATATCAAAGAAAACCAGGAGCATGACTTTGATTTTTGATCGGCTTTTCCTTGATTTTTTTGTTCGAGCTTCCACTCCCATTGTTGCTTTCCACTCCATGCTTTGCGATTTCGATTCGGGGTCATACTCGAGAAACCACGATTCATCACCAGTGATAACCCTATTTAAGAATCCAACATCATTTTCCATGGAATTTTTCCAGTCAGTAACACATTCGACTCTTCTCAACTTTTGATGCGGAGTCAGCAGTTTTGGCACGATTTTCGCACAAACCTTTCTTAAGCCCAAATGCTCGGTTAAGATTGTGTGCACTGTTGATTTTCCTAAATTTAGTTCTTCAGCTATCATTCGGACAGTTTTTCGGTGATCAGTAAGGACAAGACGCCGCACAAGATCAATGTTTTCATGCACACAAGAGGTTGAAGGTCGTCCAATTCTTGCATCATCCGTGGCGTCTTCTCGACCTTCTTTAAAGCGCTTAATCCACTTGAAAATGGCTGTTTTCTTCATAGCATTATCACCATAAACAACTCTCAACATTTCAGCAATTTCTTGGTAATTTTTACCAAGCTTTACCAAAAACTTGATGTTAATTCGTTGTTCAGTGAATTGGTCAATTTCCATATCGACGAACAAAAAAATAATGCAAAACTAAAAATAACTCTACTCGCAAGATCCGCACAGCGTAACGTTCTGCCAAGCACTAACGGCTCATTGGGTCCCAGACAACACGTGAGGCCAGTGGACGTGGCTTAACTCTCCGTAATGGCCACCATATTCGACCAGTTCGCGTATTTATTGGACAAACCTCGTAAGGGCAGTTGGTTCCTTCCTCCTTCTTCTCTTCTGCTTCATTTGGTTTTTGTTCGGGCGTTGGGAACATTTGCCATCATTGTTGATCATTTAGCACTACCCAGGGGACATGTACAGCTTAAATTGTGCTGCGGACGCGATCAACTTTGTCCCCCAGTATGTGATAACTCTTTTAGAAGTTCTTCCACCTCTCTCTGATCTCATTATCTTAGTGAAAACAAAGAAGTATTCTCATTAAGCATAGTCCAGAAACTGTCCATTCTCCACCCACCTGCCATTTTTTGTTTTTTAAACATTAAAACTTTGAAATTAAAAATTATAACCTATTAAGTGCAGAATGTGTATACACATTTGTAATGTAACATTCCGTATGTGTACAAAAAACAAAGATTTGTATTTAGAACATTTTTAAAATGTCAACCGTTTCAATTTTAACATCAATTATTTAGATATCCAATTGCAGACCATTCACCATTCAAAATTAATTAGTCTACAGTTTGGTGACAGAAAACCATAACGTATATTTTACTAAATAAAAACAGCTAAGAAGATAAACCCAAAAACAAATTCACTGCAAAGGTGTAGTTGTTAAAATATAATATAAAAATGAGGATATTGACAAACTTCTGAAGAAATATTTTTGTGATAATTGAAAAAATCGTGAAGAATTAAATCTTCATGAAATTTTAAATGAATTAATAAGATTGTATAAAAGTTTGTATATTCAGTAGCTACTTAGTTAAAACAATTTAGTAAGAAAATAATTTATTGACCAAGCAAAGTGATACCTTGTGTTTCACTCAATACGCTGAAAAAAAGTAGAAATCCACATTCTATAAGAAATACTGGTAATACCTTACGTTAATGATTGTCAGCTGGGAAGTGATACTGTTCATGAATAAAGAAGGCGGGAGCTGTGGTGAGAGAGTTGGAACTCCACCTCTCACTCATACATTTTTTTCTGTATCTCATTGGTATTGAACAGGCCATTTACACACTGGAGGAAAGCCTTATTAATGTACATAATATGTGAGATTGTATAATGTAGAATAACCTTAAAAATATAGAGTACTTAAGTGTTTTTGTGATAACAGTAGTTAAATATGACTCTACTGTAATTTTTTTCTATATAGCTTTTAAGTAGTCAATAAAACCAACAAATAAATAAAAATGAATTTGATATTTAGTGCAATACATACTGTACTATAAAAGAGTTATATGCAGTAGCCTGACTGAAGCAAAAAAATAATCGTCACTTAATTGTTGAGTGGTGTAGGTACCAAATGGGGTACATTTTTGTTTTATTTATGTCAGTCATGTTTTGGTTCACCTAAACATAATCTATCACATGTATTGTCAGTTGAAGACACTGAAGTTTTAGCTGATAAGCTGAAGTGATTGGTTTTATTTACGTTATTTATGAATAGTGCCTTAGCTGTTTTAGCATAAGGTTAAAACATACAATTAGAAAAATATTTGATTACAGCACATAATTTTATTTATTGTAAAACATATGTCTAGTTAATCAAAATGCATTTTTTTTTACTTTTGTTCAAATGCAATGATATTGGTAGGTTTTTTAATTGCTTCCTGTTATCAGTCTATTCGATTAACCATCACAGTTCCAGTCCCTATCCTGTCAGTTAATAAAAGTTTCACCATATCTGAGTTTTTCTAATGTTCAGTCATGAGATTTGAAACAGTATATAACATAAATTGAGAACACTCTTATAAATGTATTTAATTTAAAAAATGAACATGAATTTATCAAATGATGTAGTAATTATTTAAAGCTACCTTGTGAGTATAAGAAATCTAACAGATCAGTCTAAGGATAAGAATGCGTTTAGATAATTTTTATAAAATTATAAAAAAGTTAATAATTTAAATAATTATTTGTTAAGTATAGTAAAGAAATTAGATTTAGAAAGCACTTTACTGCAGGTAATGTGATTTGACAAAGAGCATATTTTTTATAGGTACAACTATATAGCTTTTTGTATAAAAATTTTAAGGAAAGAGTATATTATTTGACTCTGGATTTTTATATTTATTATTTATGAATTGCGAAAAATCTATGGAAAAATTAACACTTAATTTTATGGGTTTTTAACTACGTGTGCTAAAAATTTATTCAAGGTAGTTTAGAATTTATTTTGGTACTTTGTGGAAATGATACCTAAGTTGGTTAATTGTAGTCTTCCTATGAAGTTCTGTTGCAATAATTTATTATTCTTAATTTAATAATAATAAATTTAATACCAGGCAACTAATATTGGTATTGTCAGATTGAATGAAATAATGTTTTCATTTTGAAGTAAGCTGTTTATAGCTAATGCATGATACTTAAAAATTCCTAGTTAGTCCTTGTGTAAGTCTTCATTGTATGTGGATGCTAACACAATTGCCCGATTTTTCAGTTCCTTTTGATTGTTTCAATTAATCAAGTTTTCTCAGCTTTACTGAGAAAACCAAATAAGCTATTCCTATTTTGAATGGAATGACACCTTTGCATACTTTGCCTACTAACTCGAAAAATATAATTAATTTTGAAAATCTGACACCGCAGATCGATTTTAAATTGAATTCTACATTAATTTCATGTATCTTTTATGTAATTTTAATTTCATGTAATTTTAATAATATTAATAATTTTAACACGTGAAAATATTAAAGGAAATATTTTTTTCAAAAATCGATGGAAAATTTCAGCTATAAACATCCAAAGGGGGCTGCCTTGACATTTTCAAAACTGGACAATCAATTGTTTTCAGGTGAAGGTTACGAAAAACCAAATTAATATAGACTTCAATTTAAAATCGATCTGCGGTGTCAGATTTTCAAAATTAATTATATTTTTCGAGTTATCTTCAATTTTCTATTGATTTTTGAAAAAATATTTTTTTAAATATTTTCACGTGTGATACCACTATTAGGTGTAGAATTTAATTTAAAATCGATTTGTGAACAAAATCAACTCGATATCTCTGACGGTTACAAAGTTATGAGCGTTTTAATGCTAAAAAAACGCCTTCATTTTGACAATTCCCAGTTGTCGGATTGCAAGCCCTTTTTCAAACGCTTTTTTCGCAACTAACCTGTATAATTAGCGATTTCATATAGCACCGATATTATAGTCGAAAGTCCAAAGTTCATAAGGTGTTTTCACATTCTAAATATCTCTTATAGTTTATATAATATAATATATATATATATACGAGGGCTATTCAGAAAGTAGATTACGTTTTTGGATAAAAAAAAAACTAAGTACAGGAAAAAAAATTTATTATATACATTTGAAAGAGGAACTAAAATACTATTTTTCGACATAATCGCCAAACAAATTTAGACATTTGTCATATCGGTGAACTAGCTTTGAAATTCCCGTGTCGTAGAATTCCGCCGCCTGTGACGCCAGCCAGTCAGTCACGCCCGTGACGGACAGGAAAGGTGTTCTTCTGGTTGACTTCCTAGAACGTGGAGCAACCATAAACTCAGAAAGGTATTGCCAAACATTACGAAACTTAAGACGAGCTATCCAGAACAAGCGGAGAGGAAAACTGAGTGCAAAAGTGTTTTTGCACGACAATGCCCGCCCTCACACGGCAAATCGAACAAAAGACGTCTTGACGGCCTTCAAGTGGGAGATTTTCCCTCATCCACCCTACAGTCCGGACCTGGCACCTAGTGATTTCCACTTATTCCCGAAGATGAAGACTTGGCTTGCAACACAGCGCTTCGATGACGACGCAGATCTCCGCGCGGGTGTGACTGACTGGCTGGCGTCACAGGCGGCGGAATTCTACGACACGGGAATTTCAAAGCTAGTTCACCGATATGACAAATGTCTAAATTTGTTTGGCGATTATGTCGAAAAATAGTATTTTAGTTCCTCTTTCAAATGTATATAATAAAATTTTTTCCTGTACTTAGTTTTTTTTTATCCAAAACGTAATCTACTTTCTGAATAGCCCCTATATATATATATATATATATATATATATATATATATATATATATATATATATATATATATATATATTCATGATATAATATAATATATAATATGCAATATGCGTTATGCAATATGCATTATGCAATATGCAATTTGGAATAAGTAATATGGAATATATCATATGCAATAAGTAATATGTTATATGCAATATATATATATATATAGGAAGAGCCGACATCGAAGGATCAAAAAGCGACGTCGCTATGAACGCTTGGCCGCCACAAGCCAGTTATCCCTGTGGTATCTTTTCTGACACCTCTTGCTGAAAACTCTTCAAGCCAAAAGGATCGAAAAGCCGTGCTTTCGCAGTCCCTATGCGGATCATCCATCGGGATCAAGCCAGCATTTGCCCTTTTGCTCTACGCGAGGTTTCTGTCCTCGCTGAGCTGGCCTTAGGACACCTGCGTTATTCTTTGAGAGATGTACTGCCCCAGTCAAACTCCCCGCCTGGCAGTGTCCTCGAATCGGATCACGCTAGGGAGTGTTTGCCGGACGGAGACACCGCGCAACAAAGCCGATCTCGGGCCGTGGGCTCGAAACGGACCACCCGGAAGTGAACCGAACCGACAACACGACTCGCCGATACCGACCCGCCCACGGGTCCGCCGGCAACCCTTACGCTTGGCGCGAGAATACCGTCGCGCCGGGGTGAGAACCCACGGCGGACGCCCTCCGCCTCACCAAGTAAGTAAAGAAACGATAAAAGTAATGGTATTTCACCGGCGACGGAAGTTTCCGTCTCCCACTTATGCTACACCTCTCATGTCTCCTTACAGTGCCAGACTAGAGTCAAGCTCAACAGGGTCTTCTTTCCCCGCTGATTTTTCCAAGCCCGTTCCCTTGGCAGTGGTTTCGCTAGATAGTAGATAGGGACATTTTTTTTTCATTAATAGCTTCTTAACATGCTGAGGGGGTATCCCCGGGCGTGTGCCCATTATACCCCCTATAATGCTGCGCTTCGCATTTACATTTTACTTAAATCTATTATACATCTTATTTCTAACTTATATCTAATACAATTTTCAAAAACTCAAATTAAACTTATATTCTAAAAATGCATCTGCCATTTTTATGAAACCCTACTTGCCAAAAGAAACCAAAGTGTGCCATTGTGCCTTTGTACTTCTTTACTTATATCTACTTATAATCTATTTAATTCTTACTCCTAACAAATAATAACAATATAATAAAGAAAAACTGCAAAACCAAACCAAAAATATTTGCAAGTCTATTTTTAACCTACTTGGTTAATCTTGCGGAATTGAGTTTTACCTGAGCCATAGTGACAGCTATGCCTCAGGTACACTATTTATATGGTGCCACTCACACACTCTCATTCAACCTCTTAGCTTTTAGTACTTCAGCCACAAACTCTCGGAGAAAATTCGCCGCTTCGACACTCGCCAACAACACAGAGACGTCACCGCGGAGGGACAGATCCAGGTCTTCGAGGTTTTTCTCCAATTGTTCCCGAGCCAGCGTGAATCTTTCACAATCCAAAAGTGTGTGCCAGGAATCTTCGTACTTATTTCCACAATCACAGTGAGGTGAACTTCTCTTTCCGACCTTATGCAAGTACGCATTAAAGTCTCCATGTCCTGTAACCATCTGCGTCAAGTAGTGATCAGTGTCAAGCCACTTCAACTTCCGTCTGCTTACAATCTATGGGAACCACCACCCACAACGTACAGTTGTTCTTCCACTTTCTGCTTCGTCCCATCTCTTCTGCCATACTGTTGTAGCCAACACAGTATGGCTATCTCGTCAACACTCCTTTTGTAAGGCCCTGTTCCATTTCCCGGTGTTCTACCAGGACTCTAGCTCCCACACTGTACTGGTACACTTTATACCTCCTCAATGCTACTAAATCTATTGGCATAGTTCCTGCTACTACCAATATCGCCTCTCTTGATACTGTTCTGTACGCTCTTGTGACAGTCAACAGTACTAATCTCTGAGCCTGTAGCATTTTTCTCCCTATCACTTGTTTTTCTACTCTGTATCCCCAAGCTCCAGCCGCATATGTCATGATCGGGACATACACTCCGTTATAAATCGTCCTCAGAGCCTGGTAACCAAGCCCCCAATCTGTCTTCGCTATTCTTCTCAGCTTGAAGAACAGATTCTTAGCCCTTTCCGCTGTCCTAGTTACATGCCCTAGGAATCCTAACTTACTATCCAGGTATACTCCTAAATACTTAAGCTCTTGTACTACTTTTATCCTTCTATTTTCCATTTTTATTTCAGGTTCTCTCTTTAGCTTTCCTTTCATGATAAGCGCTTCAGTTTTTCCTGCATTAAATTTTATTTTCCACTTTCAACATAAAAAGATAAATTGATCCTAAGTGCCTAAACTGTTTTCTGATTTATTTTCCTATCTTAGTGGCTGCAGCATTATCCTTGA
Organism: Callitettix versicolor; assembly: GCA_022606455.1. Taxonomy (NCBI): domain Eukaryota; kingdom Metazoa; phylum Arthropoda; class Insecta; order Hemiptera; family Cercopidae; genus Callitettix; species Callitettix versicolor. Next base: position 16,756,812 of record CM040188.1, on the reverse strand, counting down.
GGCGGAACACTCCGAGATCGTCAAGAAAGTTCTAAGAGACTTAGTGTTGGACATGCTACCTGATAGCATGCGCACTTAGTATGTCATTACTCGACCTTTCACAGTTCTCCATTCAAGATGACTGGGAAAGTGGCAAGCGACCAGTACATCCAGATCAGATTGTCCGATACACAGACGGATCGCTGCGTGATCAACAGTCTGGATATGGAGGATACTGTGAAACCACTGGGGCAGCAGTCAATGCTAGTCTAGGTAGGTATTGCACAGTATTCCAAGCTGAGATCTGTGCAATCTCAGCATATGTTCATCGAGTGTTAGAGAAGGGACTTACAGGTAAGGACATTCTAATACTTACAGACAGCCAGGCAGCATTACAGGCTCTCAGCTCTGTAGAAATCACATCCAAGTTGGTATGGGATTCCTTCTGCTCCCTGTCAAATGCTAATATGGTGCAATTAGGATGTGTACTTTGGCATTGTGGGATTGAGGGAAATGAAAGAACAGATATGATGGCCAAGAGAGGAGCTGCTGATCGACTAGTGGGACCAGAGCCCATGTGCGACATTGAAGAGCAGTAAGGAAATCAGCTAGCGATGAACACATCAAACGATGGAGACAATTCTCTGACCAAAGATTGGGGAAATGTCTTCTTTCAGGACCAGACCCTGTATTGACAAGGATGCTTATTCAGTTTAACAGGAGGTAACTGAGTCAGTTTGTTGCCATGATAGTAGTGTATAGTGGCACTTCAGCGAGACAGTCATTAGGAAATCCCTAGGTCATTAAGAAATGTAAACAAGACTGGCGCCAGTCTTAGGGAACTCCGGTCACTCGAGGTCACTGGATTACAAAATGTAAACAAACATGCCAGACACACACACATATACAAACTCTCATGTAAACAAGGATATAGTGGCACGTCGGGCAGACGGTCAAGAGGGAATCCCGGTCATTAAGGAATATAAACAAGACTGGCCTACGTTTCGGAAATCCTCTTTGCTGAAGGCATGACGTAATCACTTAATGACTTTAAATCCACAGGGCCAGTGCCATGGTCTTACAATAGGAATTGAATCTGTTTTCGGGAAAATCGTACACGTAAAGAAATAAATAAGAAATACTCTGTCTTCAAATACCCACACACGCACGCTCACGCACACGCGCACGCACAGACGTACAAAACGTTAACCGTACAAAACAAAAACGTAATTAATAAAAAATAATAATAATAAATTTCCTGTAATATGTGTATGATCTTATTGTACAAGAACTGACTTTACACGCTGTACAAGTGCGCAAAACGTTCCATCTGTCGTTTACGATCTCTCTCTCATACACACACACACACACACACACACACACACACTCACGCACACGCGCATATGTATAAAATTAACTAGCGGTATAACATAGTTTTAAAAAAAACGTAAGTGTCACGATGTCGGATGATAAAGCTGTAAGCTCCTACTACAATAACCGAGTTAAGTCGTTGAAAAGAATGCAAATGACAAACGTATTGAAAGCAAATCATTTGAGAAGAATATTTACTTACTGCTGGCGATAATAGTCGAAACTTTCCAATATAGATTACTCATTAAGGCAATGTCCAACACGACTAAGAGTCTGCCAAACAAATGTGTTTACTGGCAATTAATAACCAGAGCTTTGGACTTTACAGAAATGACAAATATTGTCTTTGTGACGTTTTGTAGAAACCCACATCGTAAATAAATCCATAATAAGATATTCGTGAAAGTTTAATATCATATATAAACCCCAAAACCATATAGACTAATCATCAGTCCTATCTGGTATTTCCTAGTGTTTTTGACGGTTGTTATCCGAGTTATCCAAGTAGTAGTTAGTGTGTGTAGAATATAGGCAAGTGTTGTGTTAAGTGTAGAGTGTAAAAAGTAAAAGACTAAAAAATGGGTGCAGTGCAGATTTTCAAGGCTTTCGAGACAACTCGGGATGTTACATAATAAAAGAGTTTGCCGTTATGTCTGTTAACAGCAAGTGGTTGCAGCACTGGATCGTCGGTCCGCCTTACGAGGTTTCTAATTTAACGAAAAATAGAAAAAAGGAATGTAGTTGGTTGACTCACAATTATCACGGTATAAAATGGGACGACGGTTCAATAAATTACGGATCGTTTATAAAAGACTTCAAATTAATATGCGAAGAAATTACTACCGTCTACGAAAAGTGTTTGTTCCTAGAGAAGTTGTTAGGTATAAGAATTATAAATTTAGAAGAATTGGAATGCCCATCACTTAAAGTGTTGAATGCAAAGACGGATGTCACCCGTTGTTTTTATCATAAGAAGTGTAAGAGATTTGTATGCGCGTTGAGTAATGTTAACGTGCTGAATAATTGGTTGCACGAAGATGAATGCGGATCAGATCCACAGTTGTCTAACACGCCTGCATGTGCCTCACTACGGGGTTTATGCAGCAGATCAGTTGCCGATGTATGTCGGGACGCCTAGTTGTATCGTTATAAACACCAAACCTGGACGCCATTGGGTGGCCGTTTATATTAGCAGCAACAGAGAGTTGGAATATTTTGATCTTGAAGATTTTTTATCTCTGTTTTCATACAGTACATACGATAACGATTGAAAAAATTTGCTGTTTATTTAATAATACTTTTGGAAATTACAACATGTGGTCAAGTATATGACTCAGCATTGTTGCAGTCAAAGATAAGAGTTCACGCATGCGCGTTGTCATTATGTTACCGGTATATAAAACACAGGTTTTATAGAGCCTCATTCTCAGTTTCGAATACAATGGAGACCACATTCCATAAAAGACGTACACCGTACGAAAGAAGCAAGCAAAGTAAGTGCAATAAAAATGTACTTGCGGAAGAAGTGGAAAAAGTAGAAACTACTAATACCGTCGAAAAGAAAAGAACCAACAGATGTTTGTCACCTCTACTTTTAAATACTTGGTATTCTTTGAATAAGAGTCAAACCAAATCAACTACAATTGGATTAGATATTGACAACATGTGTGAACCGAGATTGCAAATACGAAAATCGGACTCAAACAGCGGGATATCTCTAAATATTAACGAATGGAACGCTTTACTACAAAAATACGAATATATTTCCAACTTTTTTGAGGGAAGCAAACAGAATTTCGAAAATTTCGATTTAGATAAACACCAAGTTGTTTTCCAAATGATTTACGGCAAGAGATCTATTGTAATCCGTGAACTACGTTGTATGCAGCCTCACTTTTACCTACCAGACACGTTGGTTATACAGGAGTCGACATGGAAGGGGATACTACAGATGTCGAGCTGTATCTCCAGTTATTTTCACTTGTGTTCTCTGAGATCGTCGCCAGCTTATAACTACTTTCAAGATATCAAGAATAAAGTTGTGTGTTATTTATTAGCAAACGTACCAAGTGACTCAACGAACGACGATTCCGTAATAAAAAACTATGTAATAAAATATTTAGAAGGATGGATGTGAGTGATTGTAAAATTGAATCTAATCAAATAGAGCAAGACTTGCTTTTATCTGAAATTAAAATTTTGTGCATCAATATCTTTTTGAATTACTTTAAGATACATCTGTTTTATAAAGAAATTAATGAATGAATTTTAAATAACCTTAATGTAAAAAAAAAGATTATTAATTATTGTAAATATATATCTGTGTTCGGAATTTTGTTGTTATTATTTCAAATCCTTTAAAATCGAATATTAGAATGATGGATAATGAAAAATTGAATCTAATCAAATAAAGCAAGACTTGATGTTATCTGAAATTAAAATTTTGTGCATCAATATCTTTTTGAATTACTTTAAGATACATCTGTTTTATAAAGAAATTAATTAATGAATTTTAAATAACCTTAATGTAAAAAAAAGATTATTAATTATTGTAAATATATATCTGTGTTCGGAATTTTGTTGTTATTACTTCAAATCCTTTAAAATCGAATATTAGAATGATGGATAATGAAAAATTGAATCTAATCAAATAAAGCAAGACTTGATGTTATCTGAAATTAAAATTTTGTGCATCAATATCTTTTTGAATTACTTTAAGATACATCTGTTTTATAAAGAAATTAATGAATGAATTTTAAAGAACCTTAATGTAAAAAAGATTATTAATTATTGTAAATATATCTGTGTTCGGAATTTCGTTGTTATTATTATTATTTCAAATCCTTTAAAATCGAATATTAAAACGATGGATAATGAAAAAAAAAGAATAACATAAGGTTTATTTTACTTGTATTACACATTTTTTTTAAACCGTTTTCTTGACGGTGAAAGTGATAGTGATAGTGAACAGGAAATTTCCGAGGATGAAGAGATTCAGCGTCTCTTAGACGCTGTATAATTTGTACTTGACCTATGTTTGTAATACAACTTGTCTCCAAATAAATTATCTGTTGTATGTATTACTTGTGTCTTTAATATATTAAGTTAGAAATAGCTACCGTTCTGCCATAATTCATGTTGCCCAGGGAGCACCGCGAGGAGGCGGTAGCTTTCACTCCCCCGTCTAACCTAACATGCATTATAATTAACTTAATTTAAACACAAACTACATATTACATTTTATCCTATTTTATATCTATTGACAATACGTACATCTACACATCTACATTGCTACATACTACATTAATACAGCTATATATATTATCTGATATCTATTATACAACATCTAAATCAAGTTATGGGGCGTGCACACGATGATGTAACTAAATTACCACAGTTTATTACACAACTTAATATTATTTTATGTCCTAATTTTAATCCACTCTTTAAATCCTAAATACATAAATTAATACTAAAGTCTAAATCACCAATACAGCAAACGCTATTATTATGTTCACTTTTAAATCTACTTTGTAAGAATTAATTAGCAGCATTTTAGACAATATGGTAGATCCCGTGTGTCGCAATTTTATGTAAAAGAAGATTAATTATTAAGGTGGTCATTGATCAAGTTTTGGAGAGGTCTTGTAAAAGCGTTAAAATCATGCAAAATGAGTATATACACTCGTGCTGACTGGGAGTGTTACCGATAACTTTCTGCAATAGGATTTAATTCCTCACCTATTACATATTCTAATATTTTGTTCTATGTTATACTACTACTACTGCTATTTCAAACATATATTTATTTGTGGATATGATTACACAAATGTGAAAATCATTGTTAACGAGAGTAATGAAAATTTTGTAACATTACTTCTCATCCCCGTGTAGTCGGAGATAGTATACAAAATTACAATACGTTACAGTTTGACATTCTTTCTGCGTTTAAAAATATTATTTCAAACAACTAATCGACTCACGTACTTTTTAAATGAATTTAATGAAAAATTAAAATTTATCTGTGGAACTAGGAGTATTTATTGTATATTATTAAACCAGTTTTGTATATTTGCATAATCACTACCCCTAGATTTATAAAGTTTTTACAGGCTTAATGACATAATCACTACCCCTAGATTTATAATATGGAAATGCGTTGTTCTGTTTCACGATGGACGTCTCCTACCGCTATGACATTCACAAGAACTCTAACACATTGGGCACTGTAATACAGTTGTATGCTTTTGCGGAGGACGGATTATAGGCATTAAGATATTTTTATTACACAATGTTCTGGCGTCTTACGTTTCGGATACTTGTATATTATTAAGTCATAATATATTCAATTAATGGTATTTATGAAATATCAATAAGCTCTGTGTATTTTCCAAATAATTTTAATTCCAAATAATTTTCCAAATAATAGTTACAACGGAAGAAGTCAGATTGCATTACTTTATGAAATCTAAACCCGTCTGTACCGACTATTTGAATAAAACGGAAAAAAAATGTTTGAAACATTTATATTATAGGTCTTATCCAGTAATATTAATACATAAAGTATACTTTATAAAGAAATAGGAAAATGCGTGGGAGTAGTGAGTGTGTTATTGAGTCATATCGTGGCTTCTTATTGTAACCCTGTCTGTCGTCTGTTACATACAAATTTAGTTTCATTTGTTGTAAAAACCGTCTCTGCCGTCTGTTATATAAACACACACACACACACACACAAAGCAAGTTCAAGCCCAGCTCGACTCATTTTTTCAAACAATTTAAAAAAATTTGATTACAAGATTCATCACTAAAAAGTCGAAAATAAAATTAAAAAAGTCATCACGAAAAAAATAAACCAATCAAACAAATAGCAAATTCTTTAAGTAAAAATATTGGTAGGCATAATTCAAATATGACTGTTCACAAGCTATTTAATTTCAAGATAATATATAGGCCTATGCTAAACAAATAGTAAAGAGTAGACTATATAATTGGAGTAATTTACCCTATCTACTTGTACAAAAATTAGAGGACAAGATTGTGAAATGTTTTGATTTATGAAATGTCAGAAATCTAAATATTCTTATTTAATAAATAGTTTGCCAAAAAATAAAATTTATTTTGCCAGAACAGCTCAGGAGGTGTTCAAGTGTACTTTGTTTAGTGTGTATACTTTGTCTAGTCCTATAGATGTCTGTCGAAAATTAAAATAATAAAATCTTAACATTTTTATATCCAATCTTCAAAATGTGTAATTTTATGAGCTTGAACATTTAAGAAATACTGTTTTTTATGCCCGTTTTGATTACATGTGGACAATAACACTATTAAAAATCTAAAGGACTGAAACTTCAAGACAGTACTCATAAAAATCCTTCATAAATTCATTTGTTATATTATGGATTTTTAAGAAATGTACTTACTTAGAACATAAGTGTTATTTAAATCAAATCCTATCATATAGATTGGACAAATATGCGATATTAATATTTGAAAAAAAACTATATTAACATCAAGTGTCATCCACTACAAGTTAAAAAAAAATTATTTGAACTTAAAGGGATGAATAGAAAGTATTTCTATTACCGACTGAAAATTTTAATAAGATATATAAACAAAATAAAGATATATAGGGAGAGTGTGAACGAATAGTAGGCATTGAATGAAAAAACTTTGATCTCTGTTTGGTTGGGTTTTTCCAATTCCCTAACTAAACTTAAAATTGACCACCTTCTGGATTATTTTTTCTATTTTCTAACAAATTAACTTTGATCGCAAAACAATAAAAAAATGTATTGAATCAGTTCCATAGATAAACTACTAAATATTAACAGTGGTTTTAAATTATATAGTGGTTTCAAATACTTTCCCGGTTCAAAGTTTCTTGGCGATCGGATGAATGGTATGATAATGCAGACAGTAAATACTTTATATTAATTTTGGGCCTGGGCAATTATTGTAATGGCGTGTGGTTAAAAGAACTATACTAAAAACCTTTGCGGGAGTGTAATCAACAATTTCCCTACGATCTGATGAATGGTATAGTAATGCATAAAGTAAATACTTTATATCAATTTTGGGCCTGGGCAAGTACTAAAATGATTAAATATTTGAAAAAAACTGTATTAACATCAAATAGCATCCACTAGAAGTTTTAAAAAATATTTGAACTTAAGGGGATGAATAGAAAATATTTTATTAACGATTGAAAATTTCAACAAGATATATATATATATATATACATACATACATATATACTTGCATACCTTACATATTTTATTAAGGATTGAAAATTTGAACAAGATATATATATATATATATATATATACATACATATATACATACCTATATACATACATATAGGGAGTGTGTGAAGTAATGGTAGAAATTGAAAAGTAATTATTAAATAAAATAATAATTATCAAAAAATAATTAAGTGAGCAATGTTATTGATGAAATAACTAAATTAAGTTTCTTTTAATAGTGTAAAAATAGTTTTCTAATAAAAAACCTATAAATGCATTGAAAAAAAGGAATAGTTAGAATTAACATTAAAGGAGCTTTTGCTCAGTAACGCTGTAATGTAGTATGATGTTACACTAATTATAAATCAAATAACCATAATTCCATTCATAAGGCCTGTCTTCGAAAATCGCAAAGCCTTATGATGCATTTTAGCAAACAATATTTTGCCAAAACATTTCTCATAGAGAAGGTATATAAAACTCATTAGCGTTGAGAAATACAATATTTCCCTCCAATCAAAGCACACTTAGATGTTAGATGCGATGTGTTGGTAACGCTTACTTAATCACCTCGAGATCTAGTGTCGTCTGCTAATGATTCAGGTTGACAACTTCTCTAACCGAAATGGCAGCCTATTTTTCGGCATTTTCGCCAATCGGCAAATAGACCACAACCATTACTGTAAACTCATTACTGTACATTTTAAAATTACCAATATGATCTGTGGTACATATTAGAGTAACTAATTGCAAAATGCCATTACTGAGGGTATAAATTAGGGATGGGAACCTCTGCTATTTTTAAAAAATATCAACGAACTGTTTGTTGGAAAAAAATAACTGTTTGAAAAAACTGGTTTAGAAAAATGAAACTCGAAGTTGTATTAGCAGCTAAAACATAAGCACAAACGATAAGTTTTCTAAGACTACTTTTTCATTCACATTACCACCATGTCCTTAACTGTTTTTGGGTGTAAAACATTCAGAAAAAAATAATTAAATGTAGTAATAATTAAAAATCATTCTCAAAACGTAATATATATGTATGCCATTTTATATTTACAAAATGCAATGAATTTCTAATACAAGCATTATTTTTTTTTACTTAAAAATTAAATAGCCTTTGCATATTTACTGAAATGCAAACAATTTAGAATATTTTTAGTTGATTAAAAAATATTGATGATTGATAATAAATATAAAAAATACGTTTAAATAAAATTAGGTTATGTATTTACAATTTACAAATTAGGTTATGTATTAAAATTAGGTTATTTGAGATGTTACTGTCATATTTTTATTTGGGAGAAAGTAGGTTTTCATTTTTCAACACTAAAAAAAGTAACGTTAATAAGTAAAATATAGTAATAAGAACATAGGCCAAATATGTTTAAATAAAATTGGCTCTACATAGTTACAAAATTATAGGTTATTACAGGTTAATGATAGGTTATTAACCTAAAATAACCTAAAACTATTCAAGATATATACAAGAGTAGATATTGTGAATTTTAAAAAGTCCACACATCCAATAAATAATTAAAAACTATGCACTTAATTTTAAAAACAAAAAAAGTAAAAGGAAACTTTCAAAATTGTCCACTAAATATTTTTAAATTTCTAAACACAAAGTAAACTACGGAGAAAAACTAATATAAAACACAATTATGGCTGTTTTTATAGTTTAAAAAATGTTTGAACAACAAATTTTACATTTAAAACTTTCAAACAACTCGTTTGAAAAATAGAGATAAACTTTGACAACACCCAAATAGTTCTTACTTCACTACGTTCCAACAAGAAATAGAGGGAAAAATTGCAAATAGCAAATTAAAGAAAAGGTGTTTGTACTGTTGTCAACAGTTTAACAGGAAAATAACAAGAAAAATGTTTTAGCGCTTGCGGCAACGTTCGAATATAACGTAGGTGTTGGGGAAGACCAAACTGTTGTTCCTTGTTTAACAAATAACGATCCAGTCCAATTCAAACTATTAGTTTCCATTTGGCAAAGCAGTTTGTTTTTCGTAAATAGAATAACAGTTAGTTTTAACAGTTTGGAGTTTTCTTACCCATCTCTAGTATAAATGGCATTTTATTGCAAAGTAAAAGTATTTTAGTTGATTTGCCATGACATAATATTATTGTTAAATGGGAGGGAAATTAGCAAAACCAGTATTCTATTCAAGTGTTATTGGAACCTGTGTTGGTGGATCTATTTTGATAAAGTACGTATCAGTAGCATAATAAAAAAAAAAACTGTTAGGTTATGTTGTATAGGTTATATTTCTAAATAACAAAACGGTATTTCGGAATTTTAAAGATTTTTGTAAAAATGATTGATTTTAAGATTTTTTTTTGTTTTTTGCTTGTATTATGTGTTATATTATTTTGTTGAGAGATATTAATGTGCAGAAGATGACATTTATTACGATAAACATACAATAAATTAGATTTTTAGCTATTTATTACTAACCTATATTCTAACCTAACCTATTATTCTGATATCATTAATGTTTACTTTGCGTAAATGTACTTTCGTGTTAACTTTATATGGATTTGCTTGCGTGTTTACTTGTACTATAAATTTGCTTCTCTAGATTAATACACACTTTATAATAAACCATTTATTACTGTGATAGTTTTTGTTCTGTTAAAATCATATTAAAAATGGCTAACAATAATTGTGAACTTTGCAGTTTGCTTCTTTTTATCGGGTTGTTGGAATTATAGTAGTGTTTTTGATTTTGTTATAAATCATGGTATCTTTAAAGAATTGTATTCTTTCTTGAATTCGTTTCCTTTCTGATAGCGGCTCATCCAACTTACGGTTAACCAGTTGGTTACTTATTGATTTTACAACTGGTGCACACTTATACAATTGAAAGATGCTGGCGTGAAGTTCTACATCATCTCAAGATTTGCTCTTAAAAAAATGCTTTGTGTGATATTTAGTCGAATTTCAATTTCAATAAAAATATGACAGTTATAAGTAAAGGATTCACCATTTTTACAAAACTGTGGTAGCTTTATGTCCACCTAAGTGACACTATTTACAAAGGTTAGTACATTTGTAGAAGTACTAATTTTATACATAACAACTGAAATGTTAGACACCGAGTCGAGTTAGGTATGATTTTTTTTTAAGATTAGATAGATATATATTTTTTCTAATGTCCAACTATTGTGCACACTTGGACTAATGCAGACGATGGGATGATTTATAGTGTATGAAAATGTCAAGCCCTGGCTGGGAATCGAACCCGGGTCCTCATGGTGAAAGCCCAGTACGCTATCAAGTAGGCCACCGAGGCGGAAAGGTGGCATATATATATTCCTTTATAAAAATGAATATTTTTTTAGTACAGGAAATAGTTCAATACATTTTAGAGGAGCGGAGGAGGATCCATGGGGATAGGATGAGGGAGGTGTGGAGGATTAGAAGGAACAAGACATGAGTCGGAGTGCTTTGTGTGATCCAACAGGGTCTATGTGCAAATAATAATAATAATATATCCTTTTCATTGTTAATAATACGCATTTCATTTAAGACCTAACAGCTGAGTTGAGTTAGGTTAAACTCACAACAGCCAAGTAGAGTTAGGTGGGTTCTTTTTTTTTTAAATCATATTCCTTTCATTGTTAATAACACAAATGAAATTTGCTGTTTTTATTATTAAAAACAAATTTCTCACTTTTACATGGTAGTCATGTTAAGGTTATGTTTCCCACTTTTATGTCTACTTTTTTGTAACTTCTTGCTGTTTCCACACTTTTATATTTTTGATTGTTAATATTGGGTATAATTTGAGGCTTTTCAGTGCAAAAATTACCAAAATTGACAGAAGTACCTAAAGTGCAGTTTTACCATCAAAACCTTAATCTTTGATAATAAAAAAATCACTTATAATAAGTGCATTATCCTTTAAGAAAATCCAAAAAATATCCATAATTTCCTAAAAATTAGAAAAATGCATTGTGGAAAATAAATTCAATGGAAAAAATCACATTTTTAATTTTACTAAATAAAATATTATTAAAGAAGCTACTTTCAGAAATTTGCATCAGTGTTTAGAACAATAGATGGATGACAGAAGAATTTGTAATTAACTAAAAATAGGTTCTAATATAAAAACAGCTGAATTGGAGTTATAATTTCCAGAATAATTCTAATGCTTCATACTTTTCTTACTAGTAAAATATTAATCAACTGTTCAGTATTTTTTCTTGCAACTTGTGGAATAATAATCAAATTGAGATGTTACAGTTCTTGTGATTTTTTTATAATAGACTGTAGTTAAAACAGTATCTACTGCTAAAGTAAATACTATTTTAGCAAATTACATTGTTACAAATATTGTGTCTTGTTTTGTATTACATCTCAATTTAAATTGGCTATTTTTTGCTTTCAAGATGTTGATTTAATAAATGTAAAATTGTTTATATTGTTTACAGGGAATACTGTGGAGGGAAAAAGTATGATGGACCAAACACAGCAGAAAATAAGGTATGTCTTATCACAGGAGCAAACACTGGAATAGGACTAGAAACAGCTCGAGAACTAGCTAAACGAAGTGCAAAAGTAATCATGGCTTGTCGAGACATGGAAAAATGTGAAAAAGTAAGTTAATTCATAAACAGTATTTATAAAAAATGAATAATTTTTTTATTACAGGAAATAGTTCAATACATTTTGTAAAAAATATAGTCTATTCTTATATTATCACTTTACTTACAAGCCGCCTTGGTGGCCTAGTTGATAGCATACTAGGCTTTCGTCCCAAGGACCCAGGTTTGATTCCTAGCCAGGGCTTGTCATTTTCATATGCTATAAATCATCCCATCGTCTGCATTAGCCCAATTGTGCACAATAGTCCGAAGTTAAGCACCAAAAAAACAAAAAAAATTATAATGCTTTATTAGCAAATTTTGTTTATTTCAATGTGAGCTCCAGTTTGTTGCTCTATATACTTCTAGATAGTAGTCAGTTTCATGCTTTATGCATTGAATTATGTCTGATGTCACAATAGAAATGTGCGCTCCACAATAGAAAATCAACAAATTTTTTAAACAAGGTTTTTTGCAAGAATTTATCCTAATACAACAAATCTAACCAGGTAAAATATGGACTTCTGGGAATCCACAGAATAGTTCCAGCTCTGCCAATCCTAGCATTTAGAACTCTATTGTTGAGTGAATTGCCTTCTGCAAGATGGTAATGAATCTGAGCTCCATCTAATGTTTTGCAACAATTCATAATTTGAATAGCAGGATAGGTTGGGGACAACTCAAATACAAAGAATGCATGAATTTCAGCCATTAACATCAACATTCCTAGGTGATGACATCACAGCACCAAAGAATAATCACAGCATTTACTTTTCTTAAAAGAATAATTTAATCGACTGGGACAACAAAATTATCTTACTAAACCAACATTTTATGAACAAAAGCAATATTTTCACATACATCGAATGTCATAATATAGAGCTATGAAAGGGATGTGCTAGATATTAATAAACAAGGGAAGACATCTTGGGAACCGACACTGCAAATCAGGAGAGACAAGCTAAGCATATGCATGGTATGTATTCATCAAGGCAACAAATTTTGGCATGGTGCAAGAGAGACAGATATATAGGAAATGTGACCTAAGAAGAAACTAAATTATGCGAAATAAAAGGAAAATTAAATCTCCAGATATCAGAAAATAATTAGATTGATCAGTTTCAACAAAATAATCGTTTAAAATTATATCATAAAATTAATTTATGCAAAATACTGGACCTAGATCATCCTGTCAAACCATGGACCTTCTCATAACCCAATTTGTGTGGCATTTTAAAATGGAACTTCTACAAAAATGTGCATTTTTCTAGAAACAAAAGGACATTAGGCAGTTGCGTTATGACAACCAAGCAGGACAGACGTATGTTTGTTAGCTCCTACGACAATGTTAAATAGATTGATTTAAAGTCATCATTTTATAAAATTTAGTTCAGTATCAGGAAATATCAGTTGTGAAGAGAAATATAAGTTAGTGTGTGTTCTTCAAGATTATTTACAACAATTTTGGAAATTTTGGTGAGATCTTAATTTAGCTGTTTTTTCATTGTGGATTTCCACATTTTGATTTTTTAAATTTGAACATAATTTAAATCAAAGTTAATAAATTCTAATTATAATTAATATATTTTGACTTGGTTAGATCTGCAATAACGTTTGATTATGTAATACTATTTTTTTTTTTTTTTTTTTTTTTAATATTCATCCAGTTAATATTTATATTATCTGACTGTTAAATATTAAAGATCATTAACTAGAGTTTTTCAAAATTTCAGTTAACTTGAATTAACCAGCATGTAAAAGCAACCTGAGAGAGACAGGCCAAGCATGCACACAAGAAGGAAATAAGGGAAATTTCCTTCTTCATTATGTCAGCTAATTTTGCCATGGTCTAAGATATATATATATATATATATATATATATATATATATATATATATATATATATATATATATATATATATATATATATATATATATATATATATATATATATATTGTCAGGATTTAGAAAAATATTAGTTTTTGGTTGCTGGTTTTGAATATGATAATGAGGTCACAGCCAAAGAATGAACACTATTGACAAAAAGAAACATAGGCGAAATTACGAAACTGTTGATGTACTGCCTGTTGCAATAAGCAACACGGTATGTAGAACAGCAGTTGAAACAAAAGCATGGGGAAGAGGTAGGGCGTGAACAGTCGATTCGGCAGTGCCGGAAAGTCAGTTTACTCGGGTGACTTTTCTGTGAAGACTGTGTGGCTTTTCTGTTCCAACTGGCGGTGCCGAGAAGTGGCAAATCGGCGATAAAAGTAAGTAGACGATTATTTAGCGTACACTTCTTCCCCCTTTTATTATTTTGGTTTAAAAGGATTAATACATATTTTGGGGAACGTTTCATTTTACATAAGACAGTAGTGTTCATTCTTGGGGTTGCCACCCACAATATTTGTAAGGTAGAACATATCAAATGATTAAAGGTAATTTTTATAATGAACCACCGATAGAAAATTATTCGAAGGAACGGCCTTAATCCTAACAAATGGTGTATCGGCCTTAATCCTAACAATATATATGTATATGTATATATATATATATATATATATATATATATATATATATATATATATATATATATATATATATATATAGGTAATATATAGGTAATCATGGAATAACAATAAACTTAATCCTGTAAAGTAAAAATGAAATTAAATCTTCAGAAGTCAGAAAATAATCAGGTTAATCAGATTCAACAAAATAATTATTTAAAAATATATCAAAAATTTAATTTCTGCAAAAATCAGGACCTATACCATCCGGTCAAGGCCACATAATTTTTTGGTCAAGGCAGATTTTTTGTTTTTAAGCTATTTTTCAAAAGAGGTGCAAAAGCAGGTGTTGGTTTATGTCTTAGACTTTATTGTTGAATATTACAATTGTTATTTGAATGAAAAAACTCCGTGGACACAAATTTAATATAGTTAAAGCCTACACTCTTCTGAAGGAATGACCAATTTGTTATTTGTATCAAAAACTATCTGTAAGGATTTAAATACACACTTCTGTCTGTACTTTGCTAGTTCAATAGACAATTCTTATTTTTAACACATAAGACATGTATTTAAAATAAATATTGTTTTAGGTTAGAGAAGAAATTGTTTTAGAGACAAAAAATAAATATGTCTACTGTAGACAATGTGATTTATCTTCCCTGGAATCTATTCGAAATTTTGCAGAGCGCTTTCGCAAAGGTAATTACAGAAATTTTAAATGTGAAATGAAACATGAAATTTGAATATGAATGGTAATTAAACATAATGGTAATTTCATATGTATAATAGTAATGACTGATTGAACTTCGTTTAAGTTTGTCATATTTTGTTTAGTAGGATTCTGCTTAGCTAGTCTGATCCATTTGGAACCAAGATTGATTTCATTTGTTGAAAATGCACTTCAAAGAGGTTTATACATGCATGTATGATCTCAATATCATTTGTATGTAAATCTTTTTTATTTAAAAAAAAATATTGCTACCTACATGTATAAAATAACAAAGAATTTGTCTGCTTACACGGAAAGTAAATTTTTATAACTTTTACCCAACCTTGCCACTTACACAGACTGACACAAAACTACTAGTAGTCACAGAATAAATATCATGTGTATGTAAATGTTATATATATATATATATATATATATATATATATATATATATACATATAAATAGAAAAATGTTAAGTACAAGATAATAAATAAGTGTATGCATTATCAACAAAGAAAAGAATAGCCTATTGATATTTGGTATTGCTTTAGTACTATAGCTTATGCGGTGAGCACAATAAGTAGGCCTAAATTCCCTCCTGTCAAGGTAGTACAGCCATAGCACATATATATTGCTCAGTTTTTCATACTATCCCTATACAGGGGAACATTACCCAACCTCTTTCTGTGTTTTATTGGATGAATGTGGTTATTGTACTATTGCAGTGCCAGTGTAGTTAAGAGACAGCTGATCTGTAACGATACTTAATTCAAATTCTTTTTATATTCTTCTTCTTTTCTGCTAGGATTATTATCACTGTGTTCAGTATAATTATCTGCCTTCCCTAGCTTAGTCAATTCTACTTTCGTTGACGTGTTTCGGAGAACCTCCATCTTCAAAAACTATACTATACTGGTCACCAATATTATGGCCCGTCCTATTTATAATTTTCTATCTCCACCTCGTACCCCTCCTCTGTTCAACATGTGTACATTAAACCTGACGTGCTCTCTTCTAATTGGCTCTTCAAAATCATATGTTTTCGCTCGCTTCTGATTGGCTCCTTTCAAACTTTCTTTTTAACGGTCGTCCCTCCCGTTAATTTTTGAAATTTTTTAGATTTTTAAACATAATATCTGCTTGCGACGATATCTGTTCATTTATTATGTTTTCTCCCTTTAATTTAGATCAAAAAATTTCCAAGTTCTCTAAAATGTTCATATGTCTTCCTTTTTCTGCCATATGTAATACCTTCATTGAGTTTTCAATTTCTCGAGGTATGTGCCCCTCTTTTATTAAATGTGATGCATAATTTGAGTCATTTTTGCCATATTTGAATGATCTTACACGTTCTTTAAACCTAGTTCTAAATTTTCGTCCCGTTTATCCTATGTAGACTGCCTCGCATCCACACTGTATTCTGTATACCCCATTCTTACTATATTTGTCCTTTTCTTCTATATTCTTTGTCAGTTTGTTCCTTATTGTATTATTTGTAGCCATTGCTAAGTCTATATCATATTTTCTAAAAAAATTCTTAAAATTATGTGCCTCTTTCCCCCTATATGTTACATACGGAAGATTACATACAGAAAACCGAAGAATTTATAACAAAGACAGAGTGTAAAAACGGGGAAAAAATAAAACTGATATATATCAATAGGAAATTAGAATGGTAGTCCAAAATTCAAAACACTTAATCTAAGAAAACCAGTATAGATATATAAATATGAATCCAAGTTTGCCTGATTTGATACTCCAAGTGAAAATACACAAAGTAAATCATCCGATTAGGCCAGTGATTAATTATAGGACAGCACCAGCCTATGAGCTGGCAAAATATATAGAAAAACGATTAAAAGGTATGGAGTTGTTGCAGAATTCAATAGAAGTAGTAAACCAACTGCAGAAAAGAATAATTACCAAAGCATGTAGGATATTTTCGTTTGATATTGAGAATTTATACCCTTCTATACCAATTGAAGAAACCATCAAAATTATAAAAGAAAATTAGATGAGAATTGTCAAAATAAAGGGTTAAAGAAAGAAATTATTAATGTATTAAAGGTCATTTTAAATCAAAACCAGTTTAAATTTAATAATAAAAAATATATAAGCCAAAAGATGGGTTAGGTATGAGGAATCCACTGTCAGGGATCTTAAGTGATTTTTTTATCCAAGATTTAGGGGAAAAAAGTATAGAAAAAATATTAAAGAAGTTTGAATGTGTAGAATATGTAAGATATATGGATGATTCACTAGTAATAGCTAAAGATCCAAAAGGCGATAAAGGGAAACTCATATTGGAAGAAATTAATTGGATACACGAAAATTTAAAATTTACAATAGAAGAAGAGAAGAAAGGTAGTTTAAAATTTTTAGATTTAAGACTACAAAGGAAAGCACAAACTATTGAATTTGGAATATATAGAAAATATACATACATAGATAATATAATTAACGCAAAGTCAAACCACTCATTAGAACATAAACATAAACAAGGCGTTTAGACACATGTTCAATAGATTATTAAATGTACCACTAAAAAAGAAAGAATACAAAGAATTGAATACAATTTTCCAAATAGTAGTGAACAACGATTATGATTTAAAAATTATAAGAAATCTGTTATAAAGAATTAAAAGAAAGAAAGAGGAAGAAAACAGTGATAAAAGAAAGGATAAAAAACAAAAATGGGATAAATTAACATACAGGGGGAAAGAGGCACATAATTTTAAGAATTTTTTTAGAAAATATGATATTGATATAGCAATGGCTACAAATAATACAATAAGGAACAAACTGACAAAGAATATAGAAGAAAAGAACAAATATAGTAAGAATGGGGTATACAAAATACAGTGTGGATGCGAGGCAGTCTACATAGGATAAACGGGACGAAAATTTAGAACTAGGTTTAAAGAACGTGTAAGATCATTCAAATACGGCAAAAATGACTCAAATTATGCATCACATTTAATAAAAGAGGGGCACATACCTCGAAAAATTGAAAACTCAATGAAGGTACTACATATGGCAGAAAAAGGAAGACATATGAACATTTTAGAGAACTTGGAAATTTTTAATCTAAATTAAAGGGAGAAAACATAATAAATGAACAGATATCATCGCAAGCAGATATTATGTTTAAAAATCTAAAAAATTTCAAAAATTAACAGGAGGGACGACCGTTAAAAAGAAAGTTTGAAAGGAGCCAATCAGAAGCGAGCGAAAACATATGATTTTGAAGAGCCAATTAGAAGAGAGCACGTCAGGTTTAATGTACACATGTTGAATAGAGGAGGGGTACGAGGTGGAGATAGAAAATTATAAATAGGACGGGCCATAATATTGGTGACCAGTATAGTATAGTTTTTGAAGATGGAGGTTCTCCGAAACACGTCAACGAAAGTAGAATTGACGAAGCTAGGGAAGGCAGATCATTATACTGAACACAGTATACTGAATTCAGTTATTCATTAATTTTTTTTATACCTACATACAATTTAACTTGATAAATTTTGAATACATTTATATAAAGATGAAAATGGGAACAAAATTACTGAAAAAGAATAATTGCTTGGTTTTGTCAGATTTTATTTCTACTTATTTATATTTATAGTTTTATTTAGAATTATCTTGTTTGTTATATGCTTTATTGTGATTTTCTTTCCCTCCTAATAATAATTGGACGAGACAAATGACATGTATTGTTTTTGATTAATAAAGACTTTTAATTCTTTTAGAAGTTCAAGTTAAGGAATGAGAACTTTTCAAAACTTCTCATTTTGAAAAAAAGAATATTTTTTTAACTTTATTCTTTCATAAATGTAATTAAAGTAATATTAAATATATAACAGACAAATATATCCTTAGATTAAGTACATATTCCAAAATTTGCTTATGTTAATGGATTTTCGGATTACAAGAGTAAAATTAGATTCTTCATTCTAATTGTTAGTTGAATGCTATAGTTATAATAATTGTGTGCCTTAAATTACTTTCACAGAACAAAAGAAGCTGCATATTTTAATTAATAATGCTGGTGTTATGAGATGTCCGTACACAAAAACAAAAGAAGGTTTTGAGATGCATCTAGGAGTCAACCACTTTGGTCATTTCTATCTAACCCATTTGGTCTTAGATTTATTAAAGGTAAGTATTGCCTGCTTGTTCTTGTTAAAGTGATTTTACAGGCATTGAATTCCGTCCTCAGTTCCCCCCTAATTTATTATTAATAATGATACAAACAGTTTATATTCATTATTTCAATAATAGTGATAAACTATTATGCTAAACTATGATATGTAGTGTACTTATAAACAAAGCAAAAATTAAAAATATTTGTTTGAATAAGAAAAATATGTCATAACTTTTGTCTGTCCATAATATAAACACTGAATTGTGTTTATAGATTTTCAATAGATAACTAATGCTGGACAAATAAATGTATACATTCTACAGACTATGATCAAATTAAGCAGTGAAATGTGACAAAAATTGGCTAGCGAGGACTAAAGTCGAATTTTGTAATTAGTGTCTGTGTTAATGTGGCGTCTTGCAGATTTATTTAAAGTCATTCTTACTGCAGTGATTAGTAAACTGGCATCAAGTGACATTAACACTGTGGCACAACTATGATAAAACTATTTCGTTTTAAAATTACTTGTAAAATAAATTGAATGGTGAATTTGTACATCTTATTACGCCATTTAACATGTATTTTAATGGATTAATTCCTATTTATTTGCTTGGAACATCGATTCATAAGTGATTATAATTAACAGGAAAGCGCTCCAAGTAGAATCATCAATGTATCTAGTATAGCACATGTACGTGGGAAAATTAACAAGGATGATTTGAATTCTGAAAAGTCATATGATCCAGGAGATGCTTATGCACAGAGCAAATTAGCAAACATTTTATTTACAAAGGAATTGGCAAACAAGTTGAAAGGTACAAGACATTTTTTTTACTGAGTTTATTCTTAGCAAATTTCATTTAAAAAATGAAATAATTAATAAAAATATGTTGTCACCTACCACTCAGATTTTACCCCCAGTTATACTCAACACCTGTTTTAGACATTCAATTGTTCATTGTGAGGTGTTAAAACACATTTAAATAAAACATTATGTTACATTTTTAGTGTATATACAAATGTGTTAGCAACTTAGGTCAGCTGATCAGTTCGAATGAGTATCAGTTTAGAAGCAAAGGTTGTATCAAATAGTTTTTTCACTGAATATCTTACCCAATTGCTTTAATTAGTTTTTTTGTAAATATGGCTTTCTTTTATGTTGCTAATGAAGTTATTCTTGTTTTATCTGTGTAAGATTTGCACATTTCAGTCTATACTAATATATAGTTGCAGTTGGATGTACTCTGTGTGAATATACTGAAAATTGATGTTTCAGTTTTCCAGAGTTTATCGTTGTCTATTCTCAATAATTGTTGAACGGGCAATAAAGAATTTATGAAACAAACTACATTTCAATTCATGGTTGTATAAATTGTATTGAAATGTCTTTAATATGGATTATTTAAAATGGTTTTGAAAGTTATTTCTACTTAAAATAATTATTATTTAAAAGTGCAAAATAATTATGTCATTGCAATAGCAGCAATTCACCCTTTATAAATAGTCGATTTATCACTATCGTTTTACGTAAATATAACACTCCTGACATAGAGTATCGTCAGGAGTTCCTTCATATTCTACATTCCAACCCATCTAGTGAAATTATTTTTACAGATGGTTCAAAACTTGAAGATAAAGTTGATTGTGCATTTTACACATTAGGGCAAACGTGTAAGTATGGATTACCCTCAATTTGTAGTGTCTTTACTGCTGAACTGTTGAACTGTTATCTTGAAGGCTTTGAACACTGTTGTATCCAATTCTGCTCATTATCTTGTGTGTTCCGATTCGAAAAGTGCACTCCAGGCTATCCAGGATATGTATTCGGTAAATCCTCTAGTTCAAGATATTTTGTGCTGTATTCGCAGCATTGAACTACGAGGTGTTGGAGTAACATTTTGCTGGATACCTGGACACTGTAGGATAATTGGAAACACTAGATAATTGGAAACACTGTGGGATAATTTGATATTGCAGCAAAAGAAGCTACTTTGCTGCCGCCAAGTATGCACCGTGTATTTTGTTCAGATTACCTTTGCAAAGTAAAACAACTAATTCTAATACATTGGGAAGATGAATGGACAGCCTTTGACAATAACAAATTGAGGGTAATTAAACATACTGTGTGCCCTTGGGGCACACAACTTACGTAAGAATAAGTTGTAGGGAGGAGGTTGTCGTTACACGCCTCCGTGTTGGTCATTCGTTGCTGACATATAGTTTTCTAATGGGACGCCGGGAGCCACCTACATGCCAACTCTGTGGAGAAACCATCACAGTCAAACACTTGCTCTTAGACTGCGATTATTTGAGAAACATGCGTACAATATATGGATTAGGAAACTGTATGCAGGCAATCTTGGGGGACGATTCGTCAATCATTGATCGCGTTTTGACCTTCCTGAGGCGCTTGCATATATATCAATATATTTAATTTAATTTTTATCCTTAGTATTTGTATATTTTTTGTAGTTTATATTCTTGTTAACTAGTTTTAGGTAATTTTATTGTGTTTCATAATATTTACTATCTTTCTGTTTGATTAGGACCCCTTTACAGTCCACCTTTATATTGTTTTGATTTTAAGTTATTTATTCTTGTTATAAATGTTATCTAGTTTGTAAGTAATGTTAAGTTTTATCGCCCTGTTGTTTTGTTAGTAGTTGTGTTTAGGCAATGGTAGCCTTAATGTGCTTTTCACCTTAAAAAAAAGAAAAAAGTAAGATTTGCATATTTCAGTCTCTACTAATATATAGTTGCAGTTGGATGTACTCTGTGTGAATATACTGAAAATTGATGTTTCAGTTTTCCAGAGTTTATCGTTGTCTATTCTCAATAATTGTTGAACGGGCAATAAAGAATTTATGAAACAAACTACATTTCAATTCATGGTTGTATAAATTGTATTGAAATGTCTTTAATATGGATTATTTAAAATGGTTTTGAAAGTTATTTCTACTTAAAATAATTATTATTTAAAAGTGCAAAATAATTATGTCATTGCAATAGCAGCAATTCACCCTTTATAGTCTGTATAAGGTTTTGTATTATTAAGGATAAAACTTTAAAGTTTTGGTGGCTGTTAATCACCTGATAATTATACTTAACATATTCCATTGTTCTAGATTAATAATCTTTAAAATTATCTTAATGTTATACACAGTTTTATACAGATTTCTTTTTCTTTCACCAATGTTTATTCTCTGAACAAATTACTTTGTGAACTGTTACATTTCAGACAGTGGAGTAACAGTGAATGCTGTACATCCAGGTATAGTAGATACTGAAATAACAAGGCACATGAGTTACTCCAAATATACTATTTCATCTCTAATCCTTAAGCCTATAATATGGATGTTCATTAAAACACCATTACAAGGAGCGCAGACCACACTATATGTTGCGCTGAGTCCAGATTTAATTAAAGTTACTGGCAAGTATTTCAGGTAAGTAAATAGCTTGAATGTCTTAATGAATAAATTAATACATAAAAATAGGAAGCGTCTTTAAACTAAAGTTTAATGAAAATTTTGCTTTTTTTAGGAAGTTAAGTTTCAAACAGATACAGAAAAGTGTCTGTAATGTAACTTGCAATTGTATATCTTTTGGAATAGTTTAATATTTAAATTTATCGTCTTTTTTAGAATTGCAGGTACATCCAAAAATGTCCATGAAGAAAACAGTATCAACTATTCAAATATACTGTATTTAGATAAAATGTACTTACAAAAAAACAACTTTAACAGTAATTTACAATGTCTATAGAAATTGAAGAAATAGTTAAGTAACTGAAAACAGTTAAAATCAATTTCAAAACATATTAACTACTTACTACTGAAACAGGTTATTTAAAGAGGTGTCATAAAATTGGCTCATGAATTAATGACATCGTAAAGATAATAAAATAAGTACAAATATTGAACATTAGATTCGATTGATATGAGTTTTAATCAAAAAGGCCGGCGGAGGCAGCTGGAGTGAGCAGCTGATGGGCATAGCGACCCCAACATACCTCTAGCTCATTCTACTCTCACTCATTTACTCCACATACACACAACATGCACACCACATATACACACACACACACTCTCTCTCACACAAACACATATACACCCGCAGGGGGATGCAGACTAGCTGCACCTATTGAGAGGACCTAGACGAGCCTCGCGGCACCCGTGTCTAACACACACTTACACTCACAACACTACACTTACGATTTAAACACTTTATACTCACATGTACACTTAGGGATTTGCTGTTCTTGTTCCATTATGTCTGGGAGTGGCAATACTGCTTGGTTTCCTTTGGCGGGGCCAAGTATGTGGAACCTGATGTGTGCCTAGCACTGCTGAGGACCGCTGATGGGACAAGTGCTGGGACCGAGCAGCCTATAGGCGCCTGGCAATCACATGGGTGTTGAATTATGGGTGTCGGAGCCTATATTTGGGTCTATCGTTACAAATGGTTGCATTCTGTGAGTACATGGAGAGCGGCTGCCAGTGGTACTTGGGTTTGGGGAACCGTAACGTTGTACCGGAACCCATTCCTAAGATTCTGGAGTACTTCGGCTCCAGGATATTGGAGGTCCCCTCCTATTTATTGGGGATTCTCGCTTTAGTTCGAGTATCCTGGGCTACTGGTGACGTTTGGGTGCACCCTGTACCATTTGTGCGAGATATCAACATTCGTGGAATCGCTTGGTAATGAAATTATGGAATCTAACTCAAAACAAAACACCAAGAATTTGTTAAAGAGGCCTCGTTCGACTACGTCGAACAGGTCTGTTGATAGTAGTGGGAGTCGTGAAAATCTGGAGGAAATGGAGATGTGTGCTGTACCTCTTCAGCTACCATCGCCAAGATTTTTAATATTTAAAAATTCTGAGGAAGGCTCGGACCTGTCTAAGGTGTCGCCCTTCCTCATTAACAAAGCTATAGTGGGAAGAGCAGGTCCCGTAGCGTCTATTAAGAAGCTGCAAAACGGGACGCTGTTAGTGCAGACAAGTAGCGACAAGCTGAGCTTGTCGCTCTTAAAAATGACGTCTTTCTTCGAGAAAATTAAGGTTGCGGTGGAATCACACAGGTCTTTGAATTCCGCTAAAGGAGTTGTAACCTGTAGAGATCTCTTCCATTTAGACCTGGAGGAGATAAAGTCGGAATTAGCATCGAAGTCGGTCACAGATGTACAGCGGATTCTGAGGAACGAGAACGGGAAAAAGTTCCAACCGCGTCCCTCATATTGACTTTTGGAAAGCCTGTTATCCCGGAACATATTTGCTGGGTATCAACGGCTTTCTGTTCGTCCTTATGTGCCAAACCCAAAACGATGCTTTAAGTGTCAGGGTTTTGGACACGTGAGTTCTGCATGTAGAAGGCCCGAAATATGTGGTAATTGTAGTTCCAATAGCCATAATAGTGACAATTGCTCGGATGACCCAAAGTGTTCAAATTGTGGTGGAGATCATTCGGCTCGTTCCTTTAACTGTCCAAAGTTTAAGGACGAGAAAGCAATTCTAGCAATTATGGCTAAGGATAAAGTCTCATTTTCAGAGGCGAAGAAAACTTTCAAGAGCTCCAGAATAAATATTGAGGGAAAATCTTTTGCCGCTGTCATGTCTAGCAGCAAGGCCTCTTGCCGCAACTGTGAAGATCTGACAAAAACCGTAAAAGCTTTAACCGAACAAGTAGCTCAACTCTTATATCTGTTTTCTTCTGGTAACACTCCTGTTCCAATTTCTAAAACATCTTCATTCACTGTAGACAACTGTTCTAAAGATATTAAGTCAACTGCCGCTAAAACTCAAGCTTCAAAGTCACTTGTGACTAAAACTTCGAAACCTGCAAGTTCCGAGGTAATTCCATCTGCTTCGAACTTAGGGACCTGAACCAAGTCACAAGTGCTAAAGCCTGCATCGAAAAACGTCTCTCCTGGTCTAGCTTATTAAACACATATCCACCAGTAGTTGCGTCTAAGACTTCAGAAAAAAAGTTGATTAAAAGTACAGCTAAGCAAGATAAAAAAAAACAAAATTGGAGCCGCTTCAAAAGCGGCTTCTTCCAAAACAAACACATCTGCAGAGTCCGACATAAATCACAGTAGTGATTTGATGTCGATAGACTCTGATAAATCTGAATTAATATGTGACCAAAACGAACGGAATCCGCTGCTATATTAATTTCGTATATTTCAATGTCTGAATTTTCCATTAACAACAATGTGATACAGTAGAATATTAATGGGATAAGAAGCCATATAGAAGATCTCAAAGTTCTTGTGCGAGATTCATCTCCTCTAATAATGTGTCTCCAAGAGACGCACTTGCATGAATCCCACACCTTCAATTTTAGGGGTTATTCTATTTTCAGAGCAGATTTCGTCACTGAGGAAAGAGCCAGAGGTGGCGTAGCCATATTGGTTCACAACTCTGTCCAGTCCATATCTGTCAATATAATAACTCCTTTACAAGCTGTTGCTGTTCAGATTACCATTCCATTCAAAGTTACCGTCTGTTGCCTTTACTTGCCGCCTAGTTACAATTTCCAACATCATGAAGTATATAATTTAATATCTCAGTTGCCACAACCGATTTTATTGACAGGTGATTTTAACGCTCACCATACTTCATGGGGTTCCTTATCCTGTAACTCAAGAGGAATACGAATCGAAGGAATACGGTGAAACTTAGATTTGTGCCTTCTAAATGACAGTTCCTCGACTCATTTATCAGCATCTACTGGCGGATGGACAGTTGTCGATTTGTCATTTTGTAGTCCAGTTTTGGCAACGAAGTTTGAATGGTCGGTGTTACCAGATCTGTATGGCAGTGATCATAATCCCATTAATATTTCATTTTGTACTTTCCCTCATGTGCAACAACGCCTGTCGCGTTGGATCCTTAAAAAGGCCAATTGGGAAGAATTTGCAAAAAGATTTGTACCACCAGACATTGAAGTGAACTGCATTAACACAGTGGTTAAGAAATTCACTAATACGATTTTAAATGTAGCCGAGGGTGTTATCCCTAAAATATCCGCATACCCACCACGTCCATCTGTTCCTTGGTGGAACGAGGACTGTAAGGAGGCTTTGCGTTTACGCCGAAAAGCAGTACGGATATTCAACAAAAGCCTGACAGATGAAAATCTTGAGCTAAAGCTCGAAGAATTTTTAGACAAAGTAGAAGGGAATCTTGGTCGCAATATATCGGAACAATATGTAGAACAACGCCAACATCTATCGTCTGGAAGAAACTGCGCTCTATATCTGGCCGTGTTCCATCCACGGAGTTGATGGGTCTTAAACAGCCGAATGGAAAGTTAGTTCCTCAGTGTTCCGATATTGTAAGTTTATTAGGATCATCTTTTGCTAGCTATTCCTGTTCTACGGCGTATAACGCTGCCTTTCGGAAATACAAAAGTGCAGTGGAACCATTGCCGTTCACCATTGGTACTTCTGACGACTCTCCTTTTAATAGGCTGTTTACTCTGCATGAGCTGGAATCTGCACTGTCTTCAACGAAGGACACAGCTCCCGGTCCTGACAACCTTGTATATTCCATGATCAAAAACCTTCCAACGTCAGGTAGGCTTGCCCTCCTCGAGATATACAATCGTATATTCGATGAACATACTTTCCCTGACGCTTGGTTGGAAGCAATAGTAATTCCTATTCTTAAGCCAGGTAAAGATAAAACTGATGCAAGTAGCTATCGTCCAATTTCTCTTACCAGTGTTCTTTGCAAGCTGGTAGAAAAAATGGTAAATCGTCGCCTTATTTGGTATTTGGAAACCAACAATTTACTTTGCAAAGACCAGTGTGGCTTTAGGCAACGACGATGTTCTGTGGATCAATTAGTATCTTTAGAATCTGTAATACAAAATGCGTTTCTCTTGCGTCAAACACTAGTAGCTGTTTTTTTCGACCTAGAGAAGGCATACGATATGGCTTGGAGAAGGGGAATTTTGAACACATTAAAATCACGGGGTATACAGGGCAGGATTCTGTATTTTATCAAAAACTTCCTCAGTAATAGGTATTTTAGGGTGCGTCTTGGTAGTATGCTATCAGATCGCTTCTACTTAGAGAATGGTGTTCCACAGGGGAGTGTACTTAGTGTTACTCTGTTTGCTATTGCAATCAATAGCATAACGTCTAATGTACGGCCCCCTGTCAAATGTTCTCTCTTTGTAGACGATTTTGCTATTTACGTAAGCACCAGAAACATGGCAACAACTGAAAGAACCCTTCAGCTGGTAATAAATAGGTTGCAGACCTGGATGAGAACTACTGACTTTAAATTCTCCGCTGCTAAAACTCAGTGTATTGCTTTCAGTCGCCGTCGACAGATCCAAGCTCCGTCGTTATATCTTGATGGTATACAGCTTCGGACTTCTCCATCCGTTCGATTCTTGGGTCTAATACTCTGACGAAAGGCTCTCCTGGATAATGCTCGCATAATTTTGAATGCGTGATTTAAAATTATGGTGTAATAAAATCCTTGATATGTTGAGGGTTCTTAGTGGGTCTCGATGGGGCGCTGATAGGACCTGTATGCTGATGTTTTACCGTGCCGTAATTCGTTAGCGAATTGATTACGGTAGCATTGTATATTCATCTGCTAGACCATCGATTTTAAAGAAACTAGATCCCGTCCATAACTCTGCAATCCGTCTTGTTTCTGGTGCTTTCCGTTCAAGTCCCATCATAAGTATTCTTGCTGATGCTGGCGAACCACGACGGAGACAGCAGTTACAATTAATGTAATATATTATGTAAACCATGGCATCGTGCTTATAATACCGTTTTCCATAATCAGTTGCACCAACATTATGAATCCCGACCGCACGCTACAGCCCCTTTTGGCATTACAACAACCCGTGTTTTTGAAGACTTGCGTATTGAACTACCCCCAATGTTTGAAAGGTCCTTTTGTCTTTTTTCTCCATGGATAATCAATATGCCGACCTTTGATTTCTCCTTGTGTACATACCTGAAAGACAACACTCCTAACATTGTGTATCAACGTGAGTTTTCTCAACTGAATAATTCATATCCATCTGCTAAACTTATTTTCACAGATGGTTCTAAGATGAATGATAATGTTGGGTGTGTGTTTTATTCACTGGACGAAACATATAAGTATGGATTACCCTCAATTTGTAATGTCTTTATGGCCGAACTCTTTGCCATCTTAAAGGCTTTGAACACTTTTGAATTCGATAGTTTGCATTATGTAGTTTGTTCTGATTCAAAAAAGTGCCCTCCAGGCAATGAATGGATATGTGGGTGTGCGTTTTATTCACTGGTAAACCCTCTGGTTCAAGATATTCTGTGCCTCTGTCCATCGATAGTTTGCTTGAACTCTGATTCAAAAAGTGCAAGAGTATCATTTATCTGGATTCTGTTCTGGTCACTGACTGGAATATTTGGAAACATTCCTGGTAGTGGATAATGTAGCGGATAAAAGGAAGCAACGTTTCTGCCGCCATGCACTCAACGTGTATTCTTGTTTGACTTTCTTTGTCACATAAAACATTTAATTCTTCTACAGTGGGAAAATGAATGGGCAGTTACAAGCAGTAACAAATTGAGGGTAATTAAAAATACTGTTCGTCCTTGGGGGTCGTTAATACATGCAAGTCGTAGAGAAGAGGTGGTAATCACCCGCCTTCGCATTGGTCACTCCATGTTAACTCATGGATTTCTGATGGAACGCGGGGACCCACCTGAATGCGAGTTCTCTAGAGAAACCATAACAATTAAACATATACTGCTCGATTGTGATGGTTTCCAAAATGTGCGTGTTATGTGTGGTCTGAGCAACTGTTTGTAGACGATGTTGGGAGATAGTGCTTCGGCCGTTGACCGGGTTCTAGACTTCCTACATTGTCTGAATGTTTTAAATAAAGTTTAATTTATCTATTGGTTATTTCTTGTGTTATTTTATTTATTTATTTTATCTAAATAACTTTATTTATGTTATGTTTATATATACTTTTACGAATTGTTATTAAATTTTATTCATTATTCATTGTTATTTAGTTCTTAAGTATTTGTTATTGTTATATAGTTATACTTGTTATTACATATTTGTTTTAATCTATTTTTACTATTGTAGTTTGTGATAGTTTTATTTTCCTATTTAAGTAAATTTAATTAAATTTTCTTTTTTATACTTTCATTTTGCATGACGGCGATGATAACCTTAACGGTTTTTCGCCGGAAAAAAAAATTTAATCAAAAAGCAGAATTCATAATGTCTTTACAGTAATTTTTCAAATTTTTATAGTTTCTGATGACTTCACCTCAGAAAGGCTTGCCATAAAAAAATACCATTGTTTTTACTTTAAGGGTAAAAGTTAGTAATTATTTATTTCTTTTTTTTTATATAGGGAATTTTTAGAGATACTTGATTAATAGTGTTCTTGAGTAAATTGTAGTGAAAATCTGAAAGTGAAATACAATTTCAGTCTTCACTATATTTGAGAAATAAGTTTGACATGTTCTTAAATACAGTTTTATCTTTTTAATCACTACATTGGGAATTTTTAAGAAACACCTCGATGTAAGAGGAAACCAAATTTTAAGGTTTGGTTTCTGTATTAACTTGTGATTTAGAATTGTATTTTTTAAGAATTTTAAATCATTACTTTTGGTTATTTTAATTAGTGTTTTTTGTTAAGACACTGTTATAATTCTGAGTGTTTGTGTTGTTTAAATGGTTTTAGTGATTGCGAAGAAAAAGAAGTGAGTGCCCAGGCTAGTGATGAAGCAACAGCCAAATGGTTATGGGTAGTCAGTGAGAAGTGGACACGTCTTCATTTACTGTAGTAATTTCTTGACTAGACAAATTTGTACAGATAGAATTAATAAATATACAATTATTTAATAATGTG
The DNA here is from genome assembly GCA_022606455.1 of Callitettix versicolor. Taxonomy (NCBI): domain Eukaryota; kingdom Metazoa; phylum Arthropoda; class Insecta; order Hemiptera; family Cercopidae; genus Callitettix; species Callitettix versicolor. Next base: position 16,726,352 of record CM040188.1, on the reverse strand, counting down.
TCAAAATTATTTAGTGTCAAACATGTTCTCTAAATTTAAGCAGATGTAATTTATTGTATTAACTACTGTCAAATTTGTTAATTTGCTGCTCTTAGTATTATGCAATAATGTGCAAAGTGATCATTGGAAGGATCATATTTGGCTTTCTTGGGGTTCATATGCCAAGATTCTTCAGTAACTTATTTTAAGAAAGTTAAAAGACTTGCGGATTAACTGTCGCTCAAAATCGATTAGGATTATTCCAGAATCACTGAAGTTCTTTAGGGCTATTAAGTATTACAGTAAAATATGTTGTATAGAAAATAACATTTTTAAAAAGACCATTTTTATTTAAAAATAAATTATTTCCCTCTTATTAATTATTTATTTTTAATTCATCATGTAGTAAAAAGTTGAATACATTCAAAATTCGAAAAACTTCACAAAATAATAATTTTGATTAATTATTGATTGTTATTGCAGCAATAATACAGTAATCTATTTGGTTCTAAATTGGAGTTGTTTTATACAATGCTACAAGAGAGAGCAATGTAGATTCAATGTTTACAATATTTTTTCAGACAAGTGCAAAATTGTCATTTAACTGATTTAAATTTAAAATTAAGAGAATAACCTAAGTGAAAAGACAGCATTTTCCTACTGCTGTGTATTACACACGATTATTTTATCCATGGAAACTGGAATACTGATGAAATGAAAGAGAAAGTCCAATTTTTTTGTGGTGATTAAATATTTTAATATCTTTTTTAGCTTTTATTTAATCTTTAAAAAATGAGAATTATTTGGCGTTCACAAAATTGTATGGACATTTTGGTTCAGGTTGATAAATTAATATTCAGTTTTCTAATGTTTCAATGGAATAAAAGATACAAAACTTTAAAGTCGAACTGTAATTTCAGTTATTCAAAATAATCTTTTTTATTTCTTTTCATGGTTATATTGTTCTACAAATTAAATTATTTGTGTTAAATGCTTGTAGATGTCTGCCATCTATTGGCCAAATTGCAAACTATGCAGACTTTAATGCAATCTGCATAGCGATTTTGTTGTAATACAGCAACAAATTTCTACACAATTATTTTGATTCCAACATTATTTTAAGGGTACTTAAAAGCCATGTTTGAGATAAATATGGACAGAATCGAGGGATATTTTCAAAACATCTGATCTTTGTTAATTTCAAGGGTATTTGGCTAAAAAGACTTGAACATTTAGTTTTTGAACTACGAGCAAATAAGTAAGATTCAAAAATGAGAAAAAACTCTTAAATTGGTAGGCCTATACGTGTTGAAGTGTAAACATTAAAAAAATTGCTTTAGAGGTTCTCTAAATGATTTTATTAGTCTGGACAATATATAATTTACTTTTTTAACGAATTTCCAATAGAAAATGAACAATTACATCATATTAAGTCTTTGACCCAGAACCATGAAATGTGACCAAATCTGATCACAAAACACTTTTAGAGGTCATTAAAATTACTTACTAGTGCGTGCGTGCGTGCGTGCGTGCGTGTGTGTGTGTGTGTGTGTGTGTGTGTGTGTGTGTGTGTGTGTGTGTGTGTGTGTGTGTGTGTGTGTGTGTGTGTGTGTGTGTGTGTGTGTCACTCTTTGGTCCGATTTCATTTAAACTTGGTGCAGTAATTGTGGCATTAGCTAGTTCAAACAACCTACCAAACAGTTTTAAAATGGTTGCCAGATTGGTAAAATCAGATTATTTTAAATTTGAAAAATAAGAAAATTGTGAATTTTATATTAGAATTGAAAAATGGAATTCGTTTCAACACCCCGGCGCAACTGCTGCGTACGCACTTAACTGTCGTGTTCTCTGTTTAAAACATAGGACATATATTACAGCGAGGAAGTAATAAATTCAAAAGTAAGAGTTAAAATCCAAACATATTAGCAAAAAACATTTTGATCATTAAGTTATAGCATGTAGGCCACAACTTTCCTTGTACATTCCTCGCGGTCAGTTTCCCGCGCTCAGGGATGTCACCCGCACACTCTCCTCGAATATAAATGGGGCAATTAGTTCTGGCTGTCGAATACAAGAGGTTTTTGGTCCTTGGTTTTCATAAACGCAAATTGAAATAAGAAGCAGCATATATTTCAAACAAGTTCTGTAATTAACGGAAAATCTGTTCATTTCACATTGGCATTAGCCCTACAAGAAAACTGTGATTATGGTGTAAACCTATATGATATTACTGGTAAATTTGCCATTGAAGAAATGAGCAATTTGGACGGCCGTGGCCCCCGAGTGTGTGTGTGTGTGTGTGTGTGTGTGTGTGTGTGTGTTTATAAGCTACTTTGAACTAAATTATCTGAAGTTTATTTAAAGTAGGTCAGATTAAATTACGTAAAAAATAATTTTAAATTATACGAATTCGGTTGTTTACATTGCTATATATTTTATTTTAAAATATTAGTTTTGAATAAAATAACTTTTTCCAAATAATTTTTATTTGTTAGATAATGAAAAATCGAAAAGATATTGAACAAAAGTTTGTTGCAAAAGTAAAAACTGTTTACACTATTTCAAATTTTAATAACTGCACATTTTATATTATGCATTAAACACTTAATCAAAAAACTGATTCACCATCAATGGTTTTCGGATTAATTTTTGTATTTTCAATTAAATTTGAAAATAAAATTCTAACTTATGCAGTTATAAACAGATACGGCGATGATAACCTTAATGTTTTTTCGCCGGGAAAAAAATAAAAGATTTAGTGAAGCAATTTTAAAAAAGTCTGATAAAACAAGATGTGATATGATACTGTTACTTTTTTGAAAATTAGCCTCCGTTACGTCTGTAACACAGGTTCGTGTTAATTCGATTCTTAGAGAATTTCCATTGAACTTTTGGAGTAGCTATCATGGTAATACCAAGGCCGGGACCTTAAAATGAACAATAATCCTCACCTTTAGATCACTTTTTGAGGGTGTATGTGTGTGTGTGTGTGTGTGTGTGTGTGTGTGTGTGTGTGTGTGTGTGTGTGTGTGTGTGTGTGTGTGTGTGTGTGTGTGTGTGTGTGTGTGTGTGTGTGTGTGTGTGTGTGTGTGTGTGTGTGTGTGTGTGTGTGTGTGTGTGTGTGTGTGTGTGTATGTGTGTGTATGTGTGTTGTGTGTGTGTGTGTGTGTGTGTGTGTGTGTGTGTGTGTGTGTGTGTGTGTGTGTGTGTGTGTGTGTGTGTGTGTGTGTGTGTGTGTGTGTGTGTGTGTGTGTGTGTGTGTGTGTGTGTGTGTGTGTGTGTGTGTGTGTGTGTGTGTGTGTGTGTGTGTGTGTGTGTGTGTGTGTGTGTGTGTGTGTGTGTGTGTGTGTGTGTGTGTGTGTGTGTGTGTGTGTGTGTGTGTGTGTGTGTGTGTGTGTGTGTGTGTGTGTGTGTGTGTGTGTGTGTGTGTGTGTGTGTGTGTGTGTGTGTGTGTGTGTGTGTGTGTGTGTGTGTGTGTGTGTGTGTGTGTGTGTGTGTGTGTGTGTGTGTGTGTGTGTGTGTGTGTGTGTGTGTGTGTGTGTGTGTGTGTGTGTGTGTGTGTGTGTGTGTGTGTGTGTGTGTGTGTGTGTGTGTGTGTGTGTGTGTGTGTGTGTGTGTGTGTGTGTGTGTATAATATATATATATATATATATATATATATATATATATATATATATATATATATATATTCAAACTTGGTACAAATATCGATTATGGAAATAGCATAATCCATAACAACGATTAGGTTAACCAGCAAAATCCACTCAACAGTTAAAAAATGACAGTGGCCATTTCAAATATTTAAAAATTAATAACTTTTTTGTCTTAAATCGTTTTGAAGATCCAATTTCACCATCGTAATTAGCGTTGAAAACTTTGAACTTTTAAAATCCGTTGAAATTAAGAAATGTTTTGACGGAAGTCAGGGTTCATTCTCGTACTTACAGAGCAATTTGAAAATTAAAAACTCTAATACATACACATTTTAATGCTGATTATGTTGGTGAACTCATAATTTCAAAAAGGGTAAGATAAAGTGAAAATTTGCTTCTATCACGTCAGCGAGACTGCTGCGTGCCGTGATTTTTTTTTATGCTGGAATCCGAATTCAA
>CM040188.1:16714761-16717261 GCA_022606455.1 Callitettix versicolor | reverse complement strand
TCAGATTGTGAATACTTTATTATTCATTTTGTAATGTAGAGTAAACGTTTAGTGCTTCCGTAATCCAAAAATAGGACTCGATGGTCAAATTGGCTAAAGCAACGGTCATTCTGCTCTGTCTCTGAACTGTGCACTTTAAGGTAGTGTGTTCAGAAAGCAGTCACCATCTCCATCTCTTCTAACTAGCATAGAGTATGAATTTTAAGAAATAATCTTAATCCAAATATGAACTTGTTTCCTTTGCTGTATTGAACGCAATAAATACACACAAGATAAAAACAGGACTGGTTATTATATACAAGTCATTTAAAAATTATAAAACATGATTTTACTTTAAAAATATTGGCGTATTCTCTACTGGTCATTACATAATTTTATGGGGGAATACGTTCAATAAGACAGGTAAACTTTTTAATTTGACAGTAATTACCGGAACGTTTCCATCATACGGCGTGTGCTTCACGACAAATTTCAATTAGCCCCCTGGAGTGAATTCGGCCTCAGGCTCACAGAGGAAAGTTGTCGTGGTGATTCTGAATAGCGGGTACTTCCGCCAGTCCGTGAGGAGAAATAATAGCAACCCAATTCATTTCATTAAAGGCAGTTTAACTCTTAGCCTCTATTCCCAGCATGGTTTTTTCTAATTCATTAAAAACTTCTCGGTTCGGAATTTTCAACGCAATCGAATAGTAACTGACATCAGTAGATGGTGATAAAAACCCAAAATGATAAAATATAACGAAAAGCAAATCAACCAAATCCGCATCGATTTCAACTTGTTTGTTTAAAATCATTTTATTTAAATTTATTATTTCATCATTGAAATACGGATTCGGAACGCTTGACCACAACTTTTGCCCGGACAGTAACGTTTCCATTCGGTCTTTTACCAGCTCGTGGCCCAAAACTGATTTGAACATTTCAAAACTCCCTGGCCTGCACCAATAGCTATCTGCTTTTCTGCTTTCTAAAAACTTCACAATTGACAATATATTGTACATTTTAGTGTGCTGCGTTAATATTTTGTACGCTTTGTAAAATCCGTCGATCGTTTCTCTGGTTTGGTTTCTTTCTGTTAGATCTGGCAACAATGTTTTCAAAGTATCGTCCAGCTCGAACTCAGTAACGCCGTAAAAGTCTGCGAACACGTGATCCAGGTAAAATTTAAAATGAAGTACTTCAGTTCGAGGTAAAGTTGGCAACACTGTGGATAGCCTTAGAACGCCTGTTAAAAGAGCGCCGTATATTAAATTATGATTATCGTTCAACAAATGTTCGTTAATTGCAAGAATAAATGTAAGAATTCTATCCAGATCGGGGACGTCTTTAAAAATTAGGCTATCTACGTGAGAATCGTAATTGTCAATTAGAATGTACGCTTGCTTCTTAAAATAATCCAATAATATACGAAGTAAAAATTCAAATGCCTCTTTAATATCGCTTTCTGTTGATAATCGCACATCACCGTTACAAAATGTATTAAACATAGATAAATCTATTTTGGTATTACTCGCCCACGTTGTATTCTTCAATACGTATTTGTGTTGATTAAAAGTACGTCTTACTATAGTTTTATATATTGATAACACACTGGTAAAATTAGTTATTTCCCTAAAATCACCGTAGTCCATAAATATAACGGGATATTTCCCAAAATGTGTTTTGAAAAAAAAAGTTTTTTGAAAAATTTTCAAATTATTATCTTGAAACAGCTTGTAGTTTTCTGTCGTCGTTATTTGCCTACCCGTAATTGGATCGCCGGTTTCGTTGAGGTTAATTTCTAAAAATCTCTTCACCATGTCCAAGTTCGTTGATTTCCCAAACTGCCTGGGGCACGTTATGTGCATGTACTTGTAGGATAGGATTTCCTTGATTAACATCGATTTGTCGAAGAAATATTTGGATTTTACAACTTTACTGAAGTCACTTGTTTGTGCCGACTGCACAGTTACTGAACCTGAGGCCTAAACAAAAATACAAGACAGTTAGATTATTAATTAAAAAAATATTTACATTTTATGTAAGCACAGATAAACGTACTTTAAAAAACTACATTGATTACTGAAAAATACCCCGAAGGGTATGCAGGTTAGCTGCATCTATTGAGAGGATTTAGACGTCCCTCGCGGTACACACTTACAACACTACAATTACGACTTTAACACTTTTCACTCACGCTTACATTTAAGGAGGCGATAATAGCCTCAATGTGCTTTTCGCCTTAAAAAAACAACTGAAAAATACAAAAATGAAACCTGACTGCCTTTGAATATTTTGTTTTGAAAAGTGTTTTTTTGTTATGTTTTGAATGTTGTTAGTGTTTTTTACAAATTAGCGAAACAGCTGCGTGTTGCAATTATAGTGTAGATTCTTTACAAGACGGTAAATATTATCAAAATGTCAGGATAAAAACACTTTTTCTAAAACTAACGTTTTTCTAACATACCATAAGCGAAATTTTCAAAAATCTTTATTAAAATGTATTTCTAAGATTTTTATA
>CM040188.1:16699761-16709761 GCA_022606455.1 Callitettix versicolor | reverse complement strand
TGAAAATTTATGAATGTTTTAAAATTTGGAATTTGGAACTGGTGTTACAACATTTTGTTGTCTAATCACCTTTAACAGATTATAAACAAAACCGAATTACGTGTTGTGTTTCAATCAAACCAGACAGAAATTGAGAAAACGTGGCAAAGTACACACATTTAATATACGCAACATTTTTAACGTCTCTTCAAAGAGTGATCTAGAGTTAAGATCGGTGCTCATTTTAAGAAACCAGAACTTACTCCCTCAGGGTTTCACACTTGTGATTACGGGTTTGGCAAACCCCAGGTGCCCTTGCTGAATCTAACCTTTCTTCTTCTATCTGTTCCTGACTTAGATCTCTTCACCCCAAGTCACTGAAGGCTGCGTGACTGTACAGACTCTGGATACCAGGCGACCTCTTCATTTAATCTAGCCTTACTTAAATTATTTGTGTGATTACCATAACTTTTAATTACATACGGGGTTATGTATGTATGGATGTTTTATTATGTTACTATTTACAGGATTTGGATGGCTGGAAACAAATCTTCAAAACCCGGAAAACCCCGAGAAACTGGCAAAAGTGGACCTGAGGAGTGAAAATAACATGAAAAGAAGGAAAGATCTACGTCTAATCCCACTAAAATTTCAGCAAACTGTAGGGACACTAAACTTAACCTTCAGTGGAAGAAGTGAGAGATGGGATTAAAACATCTCAAATCAGTAAGATGGTTGTAGATCGCAATAACGTCTACGGAGATCGCAGAAATGCAAACTGGTAAAAAGAGGAGAGGGTAACAAAGAGGTTTCTAATTAAACCTAGATACAGGAGATCTCCCAGAGATCAAAGCTTGAGAGTAAGACGACACTTACATGTTGTAATGACTGGAATATTAATCCAATACTGGAAGGTAGTTAGAAACACCGAGATCCTGAACAAAGAGCAACTTAGGAAAATCATAAAACTTATTACTGGGCACTGTAATGAGGGTGGAAATGAACAGGATAGGAATGTACCACAGAGAAACCGCATGTAAGGTTATCCAGGAAGGAAGGGGAAATCTATGACTGTGTGGCTCTTGCCAGCAGGAGGCAAAAGAAGTCTCTTCGTAATGTCAATTTTTTTTGTAGGTCATGAGAGTTTATTTTTCAACGGACAATTGCTGAAAAGTCATAAAATTTTAAAATTACATATTTTTTTAAATATGACTTAATTACCGTAATTAGCGTTAAAACGGAAAATATTTGCATTTTAAACAACGTAGAAATTTAAACAAATAATTTACAATGATTTTGAAATAGATTTCCAAAAAAATTAAGGTACAAAGATATTACTATTGTTTGGAAAATCTCTTTTTGACAAAAACACGTCAGCGAGAGAGCACGTACAGTTATTTACGCAGATAAACTCTGTGTTATCAGGAACTTAATGTTAACATTAACACGAGTGTTAAAACAGCCACACTGTTTGAATCTAATCTTTGATTGCGATCTGTATTTAACATCCAAAGTGTGGTTATAGGGGTGAAAGTGGGAGCAGGAGTGTCTGGGAGGGGGATGATCGAAGCACCCCTCCGTCATGTTTTGACCATTAACTGGCAGTTTGTGGCTGTCATTTATTTGTAAATATGTCACATGTTTTTAAATAAGCTTTGCGTTGTAACACAATCCATAAATTAACTTCTGTACAAGTTAATTGGTATCTATTGATTGTTCTCGACTGTAGTTATTTGCATAAATTAATATACAACGGAGAAACTGAGCTTTGTTCATTAATGGAGTCAGTCTTTCTACGTGATCAACAGCGGGTGTAAAAAGACGAATACAATAGTGAAACACGTGTCTTTAAAACACATAGTGAGGGTCCGGAGGTGACTTGTTTCTTGTTCTTATAAATTATTATCCACCGTTCACATGTAAACTCTAGTAAATACATTAATTATTAACAAAAATGGATCAGCTGACTTAGCATAGTCGCGAAGTAGATTAGAACGCGCCAATCACTCAGAAATACAGCGCTCAGACTTTTTTAAAACTTGTGATTTTGTTTTTGAAACGTATTGATGCTCAAACATAAAAATTTATTTTGAATTGTATTCTATTTACTTTTATCAACAATATAAAAGGTCGAATGGAATGAGAACCTTCTTCTGAAGTTGCTGATTAATTTTTCAAAAACGCTCATGTTGAAATTCACAAATATATCAATACTTTAAGTCTCTATATATTTTCTAGGTTTTGGTCGTTATAAAGATCATTTTTGCTAAATTTTATAATAAGAGATCTCATCATTTATGAGTAAGAAGTGTGTTATCGACAGAGAGACTGACATAGAGAACAGAGACAGAGACACAGAAACAGAGGATACATAAAGGAAGGACGCAGAGACAGAGGACACAGAGACAAAGACAGAAGACACAGAGACAGAGAACACAGAGACATTGGACGCAGAAATAGAGGAGGCAGAGACAGAAAATACAGAGACAGAGGACAGAGAGACAGAGGACGCAGAGACAGAGAAGACAGAGACAAAGAACACAAAGACAGAAGAGACAGAGACAAAGGACACAGAGACAAAGACAGAAGACACAGAGACAGAGAACACAGAGACATTGGACGCAGAAATAGAGGAGGCAGAGACAGAAAATACAGAGACAGAGGACAGAGAGACAGAGGGCACAGAGACAAAGGACGCAGAGACAGAGGAGGCAGAGACAGAGAAGACAGAGACAAAGAACACAAAGACAGAAGAGACAGAGACAGAGGACACAGAGACAGAAGACACAGAGACAGAAGACACAGAGACAGAAGACACAGAGACAAAGGACGCAGATACAGAGGAGTCAGAGACAGAGAAGACAGAGACAAAGAACACAAAGACAGAAGAGACAGAGACAGAGGACACAGAGACAGAAGACACAGAGACAGAAGACACAGAGACAAAGGACGCAGATACAGAGAAAGCAGAGACAGAATACGCAAAGACAGAGGACACAGAGACAGAGGACGCAGAGTCGGAGGAGGCAGAAACAGAGGACTCAGAGACAGGGGAAGCAGAGACAGAGAACACTAAATTTACTTGCCGAACCTAGAAATGAAACAAATATATGTAAAAATACTGCAAAAAGTTTCCAACATATCGGTTATGATTTACGATTTCAGAGCTCCTAAAAATTGTGCTTAGCGAAATCCGTCCAACATTTTCAAAATGGTGGTCTACATCAAAATAAAATATACATAAATAATTATTTTAAAATTTCAAATTATGTTGAAAACACAAAAATCAATTTAACTGGAGTTAATCAAGTCTTCATATTTTCAACATACGAAAAGACTTCGTATTTTCAATATAATTTTAAAATTTAAAAAGCTAATTTAAACCAATTTTTTAGAAATATGACAAAAAATAGTTTTTTGATAATTCCCGTTTTCCCATAAACCATTTAGAAACGCAGTCATTTAAAATCTTTAGAAAATCACAACTTTTTATGTTACGGTCTTTTTGAAATTTGATTTTACTATAGTAAACAGTTTTGAAATCAGTATAAATTAGAGTTTTACGTTCCAAAATTTCATTAAAAATACGAAAATATACCTGAAGTTAGTGTGAGATACGAACAATTGTTGTTGGAAATTCGCTTCTATTACTTTCTTTGCTTATTTCAAATTTGATTCTTTGATTTGATGTATATAAATAGATATATTTATGTAATGATAAAACAACATCTATTAGGTATATAAAGTGTATTTCTTTACATAAAATTAAGAATAAATTGAAGTGTATCTTCAGAATTGCACAAGATCAATAGAGACTAGAGGTTTTTTGTTTCTCTGTTAGTACAGACTTCCCTTTGATTCATTAGCCGAGAAGTTTACTTTGTTTAAAAGACCGCAATTTGTCCAAATTGTTGTAACGTGATTCGAATTTGTTCCTCGCTGTTTAAGAAAGAGAGATAGCGGGTGTGAACCAATGCTAATAAATTATATACAGGGTCATCGGAAGAAAATTAAAATTTTGAAAAATTTCCACTGAAAATTATACGATATATATATATACATGCGTGATTTTAGCACACTTCCTTTAGCAATTTTAGTCCGTCTTGGTTCAAACTTTGCATTTAAATCGATTTGAGTAAAGATTGTACAAGTTTTTCACCCAGAAAAATTCTTTCAGCAAATGGAAAATGGAGGATGTTTTATATCTTAAATAAGTCAAAACTGTTTTTCCTTTTAGAAAGTTTGATTTCACCACCATTTTGATTTGTGTTAAGGCCTAAATAAGTTGGCATATTTATTTTTAAAACTTCTTTGAGAATATGAAAATTAATCTGTCGATGGTTAGGATTCATTTTTTTATTGTAATTTTAAAGTATAAAATGCTAATTTCGGTGCTGATTATGATGTTGAAATCAGATTTTCAAAAACGTTTAAGATAAATATTGAATATTTTTTGAAGGGTCGTTAAATTATATTTAAAGTTTTCATATTTGCAATTTTGGTAAACTTTCATTTAGAAAAATCAAATTTGTTAATGGATTGAAATAAGAAAAATCCGTCTGATAATGTTCAAAAATTTAACGAAACCATATCATTTTAACTTATTTAAAAATAGCTAAAGTCACGACTATAACCAGGGTTAAAATTTAGATTAATCAGCATTTCTAAATACCTTAAGATTTCTGCTGATTATAATGATGAACTCATATTTTCAAAAAAGCGTAAAGTAAAGCAATTATTGGCACCTAATTTGTATTTAATTTAATGAAAGAAACTTTGTGCAATATATTGTGTAAAAATTTGTAATATTGTTTGATGAAATTCTTAAACATTCAACATATGTGTAATTCAGTCTAAATTGGTCTAATATTGGTAAATTGATAATTCAGTCTATTTTAGAAGCATTCCAGGAAATGCAATTGTTTCATTTCTCAAAGCACAATATCCGATGTACGAGTAGAACCGTTCCGTGTGATAATTAATTAGTACACACGTCACTGGTAATTCTGTATCTGGTTGTAACATAATCTTTGAGGTTTGTGACGTATTGATTACGTCAACCTGTACATGTCATTAACTGTACAACCGTGTTATGAAATTAAATTTCACCCTGTACATATCACTTAAACTCAAGATTGGGTATTGTACCAATCTGCAATTAAACATATTTGGACGTATGGTTGTCAAATATGGGGAGATAAGAGGAAATGTAACAGTTTAAAAATTCAGAGAGTACCGAATATGATCATTCGAGCCAAGTGGTACCAACGTAATGATAACATACATGCAGACTTAAATTTAAATTTTATGAAGATACAATCAAAACATTTCGTATGTTTTATAAAAGAAGTCTGCAAAATCATGTCAATGTGGAAGTCCTTCAGTTTCTTAATATAAATTATCCACAACGCCTGAAACAAAGAAACCCTTTAGAGTTAATATAATGACGTAATTTATTGATTTAACTTATATATATATATATATATATATATATATATATATATATATATATGATGTTCTTATGTATACATTTATCCTTAAATTTCTCACTTTGTCCATGTGTCAGATTTAGGTTGAAGTTAAATAGAAATTTAATTTCAATTGTTATAAGTTGTTAGTTCCATTTCAATGTACAGCTTATTACTTACTTGAATTTATTGTTTAAGATTGTAATATACAATAAAGTAAACTTAATACAAAAAAATTAAACTCAATGTGGTGTTGTTTTATAAAAAAAGTTTTGTGAAGGTACAAAAATCGATTTCAGTTGATTCCACATTTCGGGAATAAAAATTAATCTCTAACGATTCTGTATATCGGACATGATGGAAGCGAATTTCCAAAAAAAAGTAGGAATTCACATCACATATTTGTTTTTATCAGGCTTTTTGAAAATTTTATTTCACCCAATCTGCATAAATTAGCATTTACAAATTTCAAAATTAATTTTACTGAAAATACAAAAATTAACCTGACAGCCATAGATGGTGAATCAGATTTTTGACTAAACAATTCATAAAATGTTAGTAAGTTATTAGGTTTTGGATGATGGTTTATTTAATATGGTTACGTCTAAGCAGATTTTGCTGTTCAATATTTTGCTAAATTAGATTTTCTTCCAAATTTGATTAATCATATCGGACCAAATTGCTATTAATCCATATTAATCAAATTATGGAGCAAATTGCTAGTGTAAACAAAAATATTTTTCTTTTAATGTTTTTATAAACTAGGTATAGATTATAAAAACATTATTAAAAGAAAATCATTGTTAGGTAGGGCATATATATATATATTGCTGTTATAGGTATATATTTCAAATATTTACCTATTATAGGTACATTTTAGGAAATTTCCATTGCAAAATATCTAATGGCGCTGCCATCATAGTAAGACCCAGGACTATGTAATGAGTTATGACCTTGAACTATCGATGATCTCATTTTGAGCGGTCGTTAGCAATTATGATCCGATTAGAATAATATTCAGCAAAAAATTGATCTTGGTAATTGTTTGTATAACTACCACCCAAATGGTCCGTTTCAAAATGGCTACCATTAAATTATGATTTCTCTCTCGCAATCAGTGTTAATATTTTCACAATTTAACATTTTCATTTTAACAATGTCAAATTATCAATTTTAAACTTAAATTACGACGGTGAAATCAAGTTTTCATGTTATTTAAAGTTGATTCCTTTAAATTGCTAAAGCTAGAATGCTTTAGTTGGACCAAAATTGCTAAAGCTAGAATGCTAAAAATTATAAAAATTTAATGTTTTGGATTTTTAAAGATTTTGAATGGCCGCTAATTTGTAACTGTTAAAGAGATATTACTTCGTAATCAATTTGACCAAACTGTTATAAGAATCAATTTTTTTGTCAAATTTGAATTAAATCGGGGTAAAATTGTGAACGTTAGTGTGCTATCGCACGCACGCGCACACATACGAACGTACGCACACAGGCACAAAGCTTATAAATAAATATTTAAATTATTAATGAAAGACATTGTATTACATGTTCAGCCTAGTCCAGACATCACAATTATTACAGCATTAACAGTTGGATATATTGTAAAAAACTGATTGTTTATCCTGTATAATGTCCAGTTTCTTTAATGTCAGTTGTATATAATTTCAATTTAACAATAAGATCAATGATATAATCAGAATAATACAACCAGCAATGAACACTGTTTACTTTCATCTTTAAATTTTGACTTATGTCTGCCAGTTTTACCCCCCCACCGACTGCCACATTTTCTCTTTTTTTATAAATCAACTTAACAATTTTGATCAACTATACGTGTCCTTAATATAAAAACAAAACTTATGTGAAGTGTTATCTAAAACATGGGTGTGTCAGCTGGTGATAAAAAAAAATCTGTTTCTATATAAGAACTTATAACACAAAAACTTGTATGAAATTTTATATAAAAATACTGTTTCGAGTTAACATACAAAAATGGATAATAAGCCTGATTTGGCATGACTGATCAATTTTCACATAAAACAAAATATATTTTACACGTCTAAACATGGAACAACCTTTGTTGACAGATTGGTATTAACTTTTAATTAACCCTTTTAGCCTTTACAATGTCGGTTAATGGAATAAACGTCAGCAATATGTTATCATGTTATTTCTAACTGGGTCACTGTTATTTAGTATTACCGTTGTTAAATAATGCCTGCATTATTATGTCACACTTGGTTGAGTAATACAAATTGAGTTATATTTTAGAATAAGGAAATTTATGTTGTTATTATTACTATTATTGTTGTTTATTGGAACATTGTCGTCATGTAAAATAACATGTCCTAAATGACTGATTCATTGTAGCCAGTGAAGCTATAAGTATGAAAGTGGGTCAATAGTTTATAATTTTATTAGAACAGGATTTTCCAAAATTGTACTCTTACAGTCAGTCTCTGGAACATTTATTTAACGCTGCAATAGTAAATACATTATTAACATAATAGTTCCTATGTTCAGTATAATGATCTGCCTTCCCTAGCTTCGTCAATTCTACTTTCGTTGACGCGTTTCGGAGAACCTCCATCTTCAAAAACTATATCTATACTCTATAGCGAGTATAGATATAGTTTTTGAAGATGAAGGTTCTCCGAAACGAGTCAACGAAAGTAGAATTGACTAAGCTAGGGAAGACAAATCATTATAGTGAAAATAGTGACAATAATCCTAGCAGAAAAAAAGAAGAATATAAAAAGAATTTTAACATAATAGTTAATTGCATTTTGTATTCTGTTTTAAACAAAATATTTAATAAAAAATTATCTAATTTCCAATTAGCTCTCATTAAATTTGAAAGAAAATTGGATAAAAATTGTTGTTTTAAAAATATATGGTCAATGTTTATTTTTTTGTTCCCATGGTTACATTGTGCTTCACAATTTTGTGTAGAGTAGGCTATTAAATTTTTAGGAAAAGCGGCACACTCCTAGCTGCAAGTACTTTGAAATTAAGCTTAACATTTAAACAGCTCCCTCTTTACTGAACCTAAATTTAATCATGGATTAAATCGTTAATTCTTCTTCCGAAAAACCAATAAAATTAAAGTTGTATTTTTTTGTAAATAATTTTGTATGCTCATGAATTCATTGCATCTAAAGCCTAAAAACAGTTCATAGTTTATGTTGTTACCAATAAATATTTTGGAAAAAAACTCGTGAACACTAAATACAAACATTGCAAAGAAACTAAAAAATAAAAAAAACATTAATATTAACAACAAAATTTTGAAAATATAGTCACAATTCAAAGTTTGACAACATTGTTAATTTTGTAAAATGGATTAGCAATAATTATTTATCTATAATTGAAATATTTAATTGATGACTATTGAGACATTAAATCATTAAGTGTTTAATCTTCGATTAGCAGTTAATGGTTGTTCTACAAACTGAAATTGATTATTTAATTAAAGATTAAGTTTAATTATGGATTAAATAATTTAATGGCACTCTGGAAATTGTCTATTGAAAGTGGTTTAGGTATGCATTTACTAACATATTTTTTAGATAGTATTATCTTAAAACTTAGCATAAGTATAACTTACTACACAAATGAAACAGGTATTTCAAAAGTTTCAAAAATTCAACACGTAAGAGTTTTATAAAGGAAGGGAACGTCCATGGAATGGTTGTGTGAGCATCTCCTACTCAATGCAAATGTGAACGGTCTAGTTTAACATATCAGAATATTCTATCATTAAGTAACAATATTTGAAACGTAAATTTAGGTTAAATGTATTATTTTCAATGTGACTCAAATGTCAATAATCTATTTAAAAATATTACATTATTTCATATAAAAAACAATATTTGAAACGTAAATTTAGGTTAAATGTATTATTTTCAATGTGACTCAAATGTCAATAATCTATTTAAAAATATTACATTATTTCATATAAAAAACAATATTTGAAACGTAAATTTAGGTTAAATGTATTATTTTCAATGTGACTCAAATGTCAATAATCTATTTAAAAATATTACATTATTTCATATAAAAAACAATATTTGAAACGTAAATTTAGGTTAAATGTATTATTTTCAATGTGACTCAAATGTCAATAATCTATTTAAAAATATTACATTATTTCATATAAAAAACAATATTTGAAACGTAAATTTAGGTTAAATGCATTATTTTCAATGTGACTCAAATGTCAATAATCTATTTAAAAATATTACATTATTTCATATAAAAAACAATATTTGAAACGTAAATTTAGGTTAAATGTATTATTTTCAATGTGACTCAAATGTCAATAATCTATTTAAAAATATTACATTATTTCATATAAAAAACAATATTTGAAACGTAAATTTAGGTTAAATGTATTATTTTCAATGTGACTCAAATGTCAATAATCTATTTAAAAATATTACATTATTTCATATAAAAAACAATATTTGAAACGTAAATTTAGGTTAAATGTATTATTTTCAATGTGACTCAAATGTCAATAATCTATTTAAAAATATTACATTATT
>CM040188.1:16674761-16694761 GCA_022606455.1 Callitettix versicolor | reverse complement strand
GCAATAAAAATGTTCAATTATGGTTCTATTAAAATTTAAATAGAGTCTCTGTTATTCTAAAGTGGCTCCATCTGTTGTCTAGCATGTTAGTACATTCTTCCTACATGAAAATTGTAATAAACGGTGTTAATGAATTAAACTATCAATTGAAAAATATATTTAAACAATATCTAATTAAACATGTATGCAAAATTTCATGTAAATATATTACGGCTACAAAAATGATTCAAGAAATTTACCGAAATGTAAGTAAAAATGAACCGATTTTGAGAAATTAAGAACATGTACTAGTTTTTTTGTCGTTATTTTGACAACAAATTATTTGGGAAATAATAAGTGAGTTTTTAATATTTTTTGCTCCATTGATTTTACAAAAAAATCAATTATAGTATTTAATAGGAAGGGCGGTAGGAAAGCCAAACCTCCACTCCCTGACGTCACAGTTTTCCTTCATGACTTCACGTGACGTCATACCCCCGACGTAATACCCCCTGACGTCATACCTCTACAAGCCGTCGTCATCAATGACGTTCATACACCTCTGACGTCATACCTAACTGATGTAATACCCCGTACAAGCCGGCGTCATACCACTACAAGCCGATGTCATACCACATACGTCACAAACCGACGCCACACGGTCGGCTGGTGCGCATGCGCATGCGTCATTACAGTGGTCTTGCGGTTGCCAACTGCGCACTGGTGTAAAAATTATCTAGTACACGGTTGTTTGTTGGTATTAACAAAAAAAAAAAAATACGTTAAAACCTAGTAACGTTTATTTTATCGTATAAGTGGTATATACATAAAACGGCGTGTCGAATTTTAATCGGCATGTCTGTCGTCACCAGCTTACCACCAGTAATAAAAAGTTGCAAAATTTTGCAAAATACAGTTACAAAAATTGTCGTCGTAACTGTCGCCGGTGTGACATTTACTACAGTCTACTATGTCTCGAAACGTAAATCTCGTACACATTTTCTTACAACACGTGTATCCTTCAAACTTGGTTTTGTACACTATCAACGTCATGTTCCACGTAGGAGCCAATTTACAGCAGCAATGATGGAAAAAAGCAGTTGCATATTCTGCGAGCGATACCGTCCACCTGACAGTCGGGTGCCACGAAACATTTCAAATCACAGCAGTACTCAGGCATGTCGGATGTTTACTACTGAAGCAAAAATACGTAACCTTATAATAATAAAAATTATGTTTCCGTAAAAGATTGAAAACTAAAAATTCTGTAATACAAAGTTAGTCGTCTCATAAATAAAAACAAACAGATGAAGAGATAATAAATACTACGTTATATATTTTTCTGCGTAAATTGTGTAATTTCGAGAAAGTTATTAGAGAATGTCGTTGTTGTTGTTGTCTGAAAATTTCATAAATAAACACGAAAAACGGTTTCCAGAAGGTCAACGGCGACTGGTATTATCGCGTGTGAAGAGCCATTTTCGACACGTTGCACATTTACTCTGTCAAACTTAGTGTACGGGTGTTGGTACGTGGTACAAACAAAGAGTAACAGAAAGGTCACCATTTAGGCACAAAATCTTACGTCATGTGTGACGTCATGCTAT
Source organism: Callitettix versicolor (assembly GCA_022606455.1). Lineage (NCBI taxonomy): Eukaryota > Metazoa > Arthropoda > Insecta > Hemiptera > Cercopidae > Callitettix > Callitettix versicolor. Next base: position 16,693,175 of record CM040188.1, on the reverse strand, counting down.
GACGTAATGATATGACTTAATGGTGTGAAGTAATAGTGTGACGTCAGGTGTGACGTCAGAGTGTGACGTTGACTGTGCCGTCGGAGTGTGACGTCGGTGTGTGACGTCGGATTGTGACGTCAGGGTGTGACAGCAAGATGTTTGAACGATGATTACCGTGTGTTCTCCTTGTCATGGAATCTGCCCAGGCTCACTGTAGGATAAATCGGTGCAAAGCGATGGAAATAAATAAGCTTAATTAATGGAGGTAGTTAGCTTAATCGCCGTGAAAAAACTATAGAGAATCAATTATCTCAACCCTCTCTAGCCTCGTCACAATCGTGGACGTTGCCTAGACTTTACACGGTAGTCAGCTTGATCGCCGTTGAAAAAATGATAGCGAATCAATATTCTCACCCTCCTCTGGCCTCGTCGCCATCGTATACTCTGTCCGGACTTATATTGGGAATGTTCAGGTAAAATTCGGTTATTGGCTTTGGGCTGTGAGAAATTTATCTATAGTCGATCCGATGCCTGTACTCCATCATAGTACAAATCTAAACTCAGTTGTCATTGTGGCACTACCCAGGCTTACTGCGTGAGAAAATGTGGATAAAATTCGGCTGATGGACGTGTGTGTGTGTGTGTGTGTGTGTGTGTGTGTGTGTGTGTGTGTGTGTGTGTGTGTGTGATTGGTAACCGATGGCGGGGTCCACGGCCGTCTTGTGTACAAGCAACCTACCCGGTGTTATAATTCGCGATAAAACTATATAATCGTTATCGTAGTCGTCAATCTATGTACAACCACGATGTTATAGTGTATATATATGGCGTAAGTGTGTTGTGTCACCTTAATAACATCGATTCGCTCTCTCGGATGCCTCGTTCGCCGCAGCCGGTTAGTTATAAACTCTAGTCGAAAACCTCGTTGAACCCTCGCCGAACCCTTGTTGAAACCTTGTTAAACACTCATATTAACGAGTACACACAATGCGACCTCGAGGTCTTAATTCATGGATGAAAATAAACTGGAACGCCGGCTCCATTGTAAACCTTTGTGCGTGTATGTGTATGTGTCCTTCTGCGTAGCCTAGGGTAGTAGAAAGGACAATACTTGTGCAAAAAATCTGACGCTATGATGTAACGTCATGCTGTTACGTAATTGTGTAATGCCAGAGTATGACATAGGGGTGTGACGTAGAGGTGTGGCGTTGGATTGTGACGTCGGATTGTGAGGTCGGGGTTTTTTATCGATGACCATCTTATGCTCTTCCATACGTTGGCCTAAGAAAGAAAGTATATACACAAAAAGTTCTTCAGCAAAGTAATATATTACAAAAAATAACCCCAACTACAAGGACTGTCATAAAACCTTATAAAGAAACAAATTTTACTTCAGTACTACAGTACGTCACTGATACCGCTCCGTTCAGTTTTAGAAATCACGTAGCTACTACGGACCGTCTGCCGGACCGGAAATTGCTTATAACTCAGGAAGAAACTAAGCTGATATAACCGCGCTGTAACCGTTAAAGAAATAACAACGTTTTTATTTGCGATCGCGAGCGTTATCAAGTGATAAAGTGAAAGGTAACAAAAACGGGCAGCTAATAAAGTAAAACATATGTTTGTAAACCAGAAGCACGTGTATAGCACAATTTTAGCACATTGTACAGACAATACCGAAATAATTATTGTGGTATTCTTTAGTTCAGTTAGTGTTAAAGTATAAAATGTTTCTGAGGCGTACTCCTGTTCAGTATGGTCGTACCCAAGAGTACGTCTATAAACTTATAAGTGAGATAAGCATTAAAATTTTAAAGTTATATTCTACACTTAAAATATTTTACTACAATTAAAAACACTATCTACAATAATATAATTAGCGCCATTTCTAATACATACCAATTCCAGCTTGTGTTCTGCCATCTTGAATCCTACGAGGCAATACTATGAACTTCAACGGCGTTACATTTAATATATCGCGTGTATCGCTTAGAATATATGTAATAATGGTTTTTCCCATTTAAAGCTTGTAATCTAAACCCACTAATTCCATATCGGTGGTATTTCTTTGGTTCCGCCATCTTGAAACCTCGTAGAAATATTATGTACCACCACGGCGTTATGGGGTATCATATGTGTATATAACTGTTTTACACGTTAAGGCGTGTAACCGTAATTCGCGAAGTCCGTATCGGTGATACGTTTTGTGTTCTGTCATGTTGAATCCTTGGAGGCAATTCTTTGAACTGTCATTTTGTCATTGTGTATCATATGTGTATAGAACGGTTTTACTCGTTTAAGGCGCGTAAACTGAATCTACTAAGTCCGAATCGATGGTCCTACGTGACCCGCCATCTTCATACCTCGGAGACAATACTATGTATTACCACTGCTTTATAAGTGTATCATATGTGTATAGAACGGTTAAAGCCGTTTAACGTGAACCTTAAGTCTGTATCGGTGGTATTTTTTGTGTTCTGCCATATTGAAACTCCAGAGTCAATACTATATTTTGCCACGGAGCTATATTGTATACATAACAGTTATCCGTTTAAGCCATGTAACATGACAGAGCTATCGATGGTAGTATCGATGGTTCTTTGTATTCCGCCTTCTTGAAACCTCAGAGGCAATAGTGTGTACCATAATACTAAAATGCAATAGTGTCATATACTACAAGGCCAACATATTATAGTGTGTCTTACGTGTTTATAACGGTTTAACTCGTTTACGCAGTATAACCTTAACCCGCTGTCTATATCGATAATACTGCGTGTGTTTCCGCCATCTTGACGCCTCGGAAGGAATACATATACCACTATGGCGTTAGAAAATATCATATGCACGTATATTTATAACTGATGTATCTGGTAAACCCGTGTAACCCAAACCCCCTAGGTGTGTATCGGTAGCCCCTTTAATGTTTCGCCATCTTCAAATTTCGAAGCAGCACACGTTATAGCCTCTCTCATACCCAACATATTTTTTAGTCGGGGAGCATCTCCGGTCCGGGTCGGTAGCATGTTACTTTCTCCCAGCGCAAAAATCCGCAATTTAAAAACTCGGAGACGGTGACGGTTACTTTATTACAATTACCTTGTGTACACAATTATGTCATATACTATTAAGTAATAATACTAAATTTTTATATATATAATTATATCATAAACTATAAAAAACAAGTAGTATCTCCGGAGAATGCTATCAGCCTGTACTCAAGTCCACACTGGTTTAACCCGCGAGAACGTAAAGTTTGCTATCGTCTGCGAATGAAATTGTTTTCCCGGTTACACGATGGCAACGGATACCTTCACTTATTACCTACCAACACGTGTTTTACCGCAGTTGTGTCTCGGCGGCGGAACCGCTGACAATATCACATACGTATATAACACTTCGGGCACAATTGCGCGGTCTCCCCCACTCGAGCTCACTCAAATGGGTTGATTGTGCACACATCAGGTTCGTTTCAACGTAAACTCACGTTTGAAGGAGCAACTAAGCTGCAAACGTCACCTTTAATTTTGGGCCAGTGTTAAGAATGGACGATTTAAGTTTGGCCCCGAGGGACGCTAGACCTGTGGTTCGTGGGTTCGATGGTACCAATTCAAGGGCAGCAGGCAGTTGAAATATAGTTCTGACATAAGTGTGTTGATCTCGCTTATAGTACGTAGTGATCCCTCTTGTAATATGTAGTGTTTAGTCATAAATATTGTATAGATCGCTCGAAATTACCTGCCCAGGGTCCGGCTTACTGAAACTTTGGTATGTGTTTATGCTCACCGGCTCCCTAGCATACTTGTAAATGGCTATCTTGGTAGCAACTATAGATCCACGGCGGCGACAGTCAGCTTGTATTCGCTGCAAAATTCGCTCAACTATAACACTACGGATACGTCCATATATAGACGCTATTACGATGTTATATACGAATATAACACCACTGTAAAAGTCATGTCATGAATATGGTACGATGCCATAACACTCTTTAAAACTGTATGCGTCATATATTGACGCTATTACGATGTTATATATGTCTATCACAAACTGCATCACATATTTTTCCCACGGAGCCTGGGCAAGATGTATGATGGCGACAGTATCTGGATATGTACGGTGATATAGATCGGCTGCAGATGACGCCCTGACCAACCACTACATTTTCCCAAGGTAGGCCCGGAAATGGTACATGATGGAAACAGGGCCTGAGTATATACTATAACGGAGTAAAGACATCGATCGGCTGCCGTTTACCAATCAATTTCCAAATATCTTGGTCAACAAGCGTATTTTACTCAGAGTTTTCCACCGTGAGCCCGGGCATAGCCCATGATAGTCGAAAAATGGGGTGAGTTAAGTACTACAATGGAGTACATGCATCGATCGGTTGCCCTGTGCACTTTGATCAACACCCGAATCTCCTACGGCGAGGTCCGTGATGGCGACAGGGTTCGTGTATGTATTCTCATGGTTACAGATATCCATCGATTAACCTATACATGTAATTCAACAAACCGAATTTTTCACGTTGAGCACGTTGACCACATTTTTCGGTCGGCAACAGAGTATGGATATGTACTACTACGATGGAAAAAGCGCGAGTCTGGGTGTGTAATACAGTGGCACGCCCTGACAGAGCTCGGGCGGGGTCGGCAACACTCGTAGTTGGATATGTACTTCGTTCGAGAACAGCCATCAATAGATTATCGATTACTCATCATGCCTTGGTCAACAGCCCAACTATTCCGATGGTGATCCCGGACAGTATTAATGAGAGGGCTCGGATATGTACTACGACTCGCGGGCAATGCGAATGATGGCGCGGGCCTGGGTGTGTACTGAAGCGGTACGCCCGGACCAAATCCGAACGGTGTCGACGTTGGCGATAGAGCATAACCTATGTACTATGATGGCATAAGGTATCAATCGGCTACCGATTACCCATCAATCACCTTGGCCAACAGCCTAGTGTTCCACGGTGAGCCCTGGCAGGGTCCTTGACGAAGGCAGGGCCTGGATATCTACTATAATTGGGGCCCGGTCAAGGCGCGTGATGGCCAATCCCGGACAGGGATCTGCGATGGCTATCGCATTGGAATGTAATATGATGGCGAACAGTCATCGATCGGCTACCGATTATCCGTTAATGGCCTTGGCCGAATTTACTCACTATGAACCCGAGCAGGGTTCATGATAGAGACTGGCTCGAGCGACGGGTCCGGACACGTCAGCAACGGGCCTGGTACGCAGCATAACGACACCAAGGTCTGGACAGAATACATGATGACGCTCGGAAACGGGCTGCGTATGTATTATAATTGCACCAATAATTGGGCAGGATACATGATGGCGACGGGGCTGAGCACCTATTATGATGGCATCAAGGGGTGGGCAGGTGGCAAAGACGGGCTGGGTCCGGGCCATGATGGACCCAAAGCCGGGCAGGGTACATGATGGAGACGGGCTGGATACGTACCGTAATGGCAGAAATGGCTGGGAAGGGAACATATTGGCAACGGACTGAGTACATACTATACTGTCACCAAAAGCTGGGCAGGATACATGATGACGATGGGCTGTGTACATAATATGAAGGTACTATGACTGGGCAGGGTACATGATAGTGACGGGCTGGGCATTTACCATGATTACCGATTAGGTAGTGACGACGAGTTGAGCACTACCATTCTGTCACTAAAGGTTGGCAGTACGTGATGGCGACGGGCTGTGCACTTACCATGATAGCTGGGCAGGATGCGACAACGGGTATGGGTGGGTATTATGATGGCACCAATGACTGGGCCGGTTACATGAGGTCGCTCGGAAAAGGGCGGGGTACGTATACTATGATGAAACTAAAAATTAGCAAGATACATGATAGCGAAGGACCATGATGGACAAACGACTGGGTACGGTACATCATGGCGATGGACTTGGTAATTACCATTATGGTAGAACCAAAGCTGGGCGGGGTACATGATGGCGTTAGTAAACGGGCTTGGCACGTACCATTATTGCCGGGAATGTTGCGACCACGGATTGGGCTCGTACGATGATGTGGCAATGGCTAGAACGGTTACATTAAGACGACTGGTTGGCAGACATGACTGGACATGATACGTGATGGCGGCGGGCTGGGCATGGATCATGATGATACCAAGGGCTTGCAGCGCAACACACTTACGCCATATACGTACACTATAACGCGTTGTGGTTTACATAGATTGACGACTGCTACGACGATTGTATAGTTTTATTGTGTATTATAACACAGTATAGTTGACTTGTACACAAGACGGCCGTGGAACCCACGATTGGATACCGATCAAATACACACACACACACACACACACACACACACACACACACACACACACACACACACACACACACACACAACACACCGGCCAACAACCGAATTTTATTCACATTTTCTCATTTAGTGAGCCCGAGTAGTGTCCACGATGACAGCAGAGCCTGGGTAGGTAGTGTGATGTTTTTCAGGCATCGATCGCTTACAGATCAATTTCCCACGACCCAAGGCCAACAACCGAATTTCACCCGAACATTCCCACTTTAAGTCTGGGCAGAGTCCATGATAGCGACGAGGCTCGAGAAGGGTGAGAGTATTGATTCACTATAGTTTTTTCCACGGCGAGCAAACTAACTACCGTGTATTGTTTCGTGATCCATCGTTTTCTACCGATTTTTCCCACAGTGATGGGCAAGGCAGTTTCCATGATGGCGACGAGGAGGGCTCACGGTGATCATCGGTCAAACACCCCGACGTCACAATCCGCCGTCACAATCTGACGTCACGCTATTTCATGCCTGGACAAGTTTCATGATGACGACAAGGAGAGCATACGGTGGTCATCGGTCAAACACCCCGAAATCATACCCCTACGTCACAGCATGACGTCACATCATAAAGTCGGATTTTTTGCCCATGTGTTGTCCTGTCTACTACCCTAAGCTACTACCGTGTGATATCGGTGTGTGACGTAGGGGGTATGACGTCGGTTTGTAGGAGTATGATGCCTGCTTGTAGGGGGTATCACGTCAGAGAGATATAACATCAGGCGTGTTTGACGTCAGAGGGCATGTTTGACATCACGTGCCGTCATGGAGGGGAAGCTTTGACTTCAGGGAGTGGAGATTGTTATATTCTATCGCAGTTCCTACTGTATTTTAAAGTAAATGCTGTATTATTCTTCTTTAGTAATATTACTTCTTTTTTTAAAGAAGTTTTCCGGCCTATCAGAGCGGAAAAATTTGCCTGTCGCTTTCAGGAAACATTATTTATATTTAAACACAGCAGGACAAAACCTTTCCCGCTGTTTTAACAATGAAGCGTTGTGTTATTATTATACATTAAATAAAAATTAGTTCATATTTAGTGGTTTTTATTTTTTATTCTTTTACAAAATATTAATTAGTTGAATTTAAATTGGAATTTATGTTATTTTTTTATAAAAATGGAGCTTACAGGATAGCATCGTAATATCGTTTTGTAATTATAAATTTAAACTCGACTACAAATTATTGTTTTTGTTTAATATTTCGATGTTTTTCATTTTAATGTAGGTACAAATCAGAAGGAAATACTCAAGATTTCAACTGCGCAACTCTTACCTTGTGGATTTCCTTTAAATGTGCAAGGTTATCCTTGAGGCTTAAGGGAACCTGGGCAGACCGAAAATCAGAACTGAAATTCGGAAAGGAAAATTTGGCAGACCTGATAAGCCAAAAACGCACGTGAAGGCGTGGAAACTGTATATATAATCTGTCTTGATAACATAATTATATTATCATTGATTATTATTAATTTTTATACGCAAATTCGTTTCATGATTTTTATTATTTGCGCGCGCGCGCATGTGTGTGTGTGTGTTGTGCAAGCGTGTGTGTGTTTTTATCGCGCTCACGTTTGCAGTTTTAAACCGATTTGGTTCAAACTTAGGACAAACATAATTTTTTTTGTAATAGCTTAGACAATTTTCTTAAGCAGGAAAATTCATTAAGCAGTTTAAAAATTCATTAAAAAGACAGTTTCAAAATTTGTTTCTAAAAAAATTGTCCTGACGTGTCTGGCATCTTCTAGTATAATCTCGCTCAAAGTCTGAAGTTTGGAGCGAGAATAACCTTGAGGACGATAGAGACTATTCTGACGAAAGGACGAAATAATGTTTCTTCTAAACAAACAAGGTCGAAACAATTGTGTCGAAGGGATGTACACAGGTTTTCAATGTGATTCACATTTTACAATCTGTAAAGGAATACCTTTATATACAGGGAGTTTAGAAGAAGGGTTACACGAATTCAGGGTGTGATTCCCTACATCAAAATTAGATGAAAAATTTTAATAAACATAAGTCCAAAAACTCCTCGTTTTCTGTCTGACAGGCATTTTTTTTATTTGTAAAAACATATATCTTGAGAATGATTCATGGTAACTTCGTGATATTTGGCACACATATACGTATCTGTACAGACTGTTTAAAATGTACCTAAAATTTAACTTGACATTTTTCAAAATGGCGGCAATTAACATTTTTTAACTTTGAATAACTTTTTAATCGTAGATTTTATCAAAATTACTTCGATAGGAAAAAATATTTTCCATTCCATTATAAATAAAATGAAACTTCGTTTTTTAAAATCCGACAAAAAATAACGAAGTTGTGACAAAATTTGTGTAAGCGTCATTATTGGCTTTTGTAGAGCCCGATATCGTTTCCTCCTATGGAAAACGGTAACACGGTAGATCGTAAAATTTATTACATTTTTAAGAAAGTGATACATTTTTTTAATGACACCAGAAATTATACCACAATAATTTTTAAAAATTTCAAAATATTACAGTAAAAAAACACGAAAACAATAATTACAGAAATCATGAAAATACTAAGGTAATTTAACATAGACAAACTATTTGTATTAAAACATATGATGTAAAAAACAAAACATTGTTGAAAATTTAAATAAATAGTACCACCATATGTTGATCTGTACTTTACTATGAAGCCGCCTCGGTGGCCTAGTGGATAGCGTACTAGGCTTTCACCCCGAGGATCCGGGTTCGATTCCCGGCGAGGGCTTGGCATTTTCATACGCTATAAATCATTCCATCGTCTGCATTAGCCCAAGTGTGCACAATAGTCGGACGTTAAACACAAAAAAAACTTTACTATGAGTCAGTGCGTGTGCAGTTGTAGTTAGTTAGTTGATAGCTATTATCGTATTCAGCATGACAAGCAAAGTGAATACTATTTACACTAACTTAGAAATGACTGATATGCATTTAATGTACAGTTTCTCACGTTGCAACAGCCTTGGGGCTAGACGGCTCTGTCAGGAAAACTGTTACTCTCTCACACAATATTTTCATCTGTTCATAGAAAGGTCAGAGAAACAGAAAGCTTTAAACTTGGCAAACTAGGTGAATCAAGACGACCACGTACAACTTGTACACTCGAATTTGAGGAGGGCATTTTGGATGAAATAGAAATTCATCCTGAAAAAATAATAAAGAGCTAGCCTTGGATTTCCGTGTTAGTAATGCAACAGTCTGGAAGGTTTTGCATGAGCAGCAATTGCATGTCTATCACTATTAAGGAGTACAAGTTCTTTTGCTTCAAGATTACTTTTCTCATGTTCAGCTATGCTTAATCTGAAAGTGCATTAATCCTAATTTCTCAAATGACATTCTCTTTCCTGATAAAACAAATGTTCAAGATTGGCTATCCTTAACATCCACAATACGCTTATGTGGGACAATTGAAAACCCACTTGCTACTTCATAAAACCGTCACCAATATCCGTTTCCTGTAAACATATGACCTAGTGTGCTGGGTGACCAAATTTGTATCCATTTTTTACGTGAAACGCTCAATGGCGAAAGATATTGACATTTTTTGACTACTGATCTGCCGCAGTTACTCGAAGATGCGCCACTAAACACACATGATAAAATGTGGTTCATGCTGGATGGATCTCCAGTTCATTACAGATTAAAAATTAGATAACACCTAAATGAGGCATATCAAAACAAACGGATTGGTCTAGGAGGCACAGAATCATAGCCTGCAAGGTCACCTAATCTCAATCCTCCTGACCTTTTTCTTAAGGGGCCGTTTAAAGACGCTTGTGTACTACTCACTCGTGGATACCATGTAAGAATTGCGCGCAAGAGTTCTTAATGGAATTCAGAGGATACATGAGACACCTGGGATCTTTGAAAGAGTCCGGCAGTTTACGGAGACGCTTGATGCGTGTGTTTTGAATGAGGGGCAACATTTTGAACAGCTACTGTGATGTGGAAATTGTTTTATGGCAAGTGTAAATATTGTGTTATATGATATGCTAATTTATTACTGTTAAAAAGTTTACTTAAAAAAACATTTACTTTATTAAACCGTAACTCGTTAATTTGTTGTAAAATTAATTTCAATGTGAATATTAAATTAGCTTTGTGAATATGTGAATATTAAATTACCTTTAAATTACTTTTGTCAATATTAAATTACCTTAGTATTTTCATGATTTCTGTAATTATCATTGTTTTCGTGTGTTTTTACTGTAATATTTTGAATTTTTTAAATTATTGTGGTATATTTCTGGGTATCACTTTCTTAAAAATATAATAAATTTTACGATCTGGCATGTTCTCATTTTCTATAAGAGGAAACGATGTTGGGCTAAAATTTTAGTCTAAGAAAGCCAATAATGGCGCTTACACAAATTCTGTCATAACTTCGATATTTTTTGTCAAATTTTGAAAAATGAAGTTCATTTTATTCATAATGAAATGGGAAATATTCTATTTAATCGAAGTAATTTTAATAAAACGTAATTTTAAAGTGTTATTCAAAATTAAAAGATTTTATTTTTCGCCATTTTGAAAATTTTTAAGTTATAATTTAGGTAGGCTACTTTTTAAACAGTCGTCGATACAGACACGTATATGTGTGCAAAATTTCGTTAAGATACCTTGAAGCATTCTCAATATATGTTTTTAAAAAAACAAAATGGCGGCCAGACAGAAAATGAGGTGTTTTCGGACCTATGTTTATTGGAACTTTTCATCTAATTTTGATGTGTGAATTACGTCCTGAATTCGTGGAATTTCACACACACACACAATTATGCATATATATATATATATATATATATATATATATATATATATATATATGTGTGTTGTGTGTGTGTGTGTGTGTGTGTGTGTGTGTGTGTGTGTGTGTGTGTGTGTGTGTGTGTGTTTTATCACGTTCACGTTCACAATCAATTTTAATCCGATTTTATTTAAACTTGTTAGAACAAAAATTTATTTTAGTAATCGATGAACAAGTTTGTTAACCAGCAAAACCTGTTCAATAGTTTTAAAATGGCGGCCGTTTCAAATCTTTAAGAATTAATGATTTTTTTGTCTTAAACTTGTTTGAAAATATAATCGTAATCGTAAACTTGTTTCACAACCGTAATCGGACATTAAAAACTACTTCAATTTTGATTTTTGAATATCCGTTGAAGTCAATAAATTCAATTTAAGGGCGGCCATGGTTCAAGTAGAGAAAAAATGCTTATGTATTCAAATTTTAATGCTGGTTACGATAGTGGAAAAAATTATAAGGTAAGGAAATACTGTTGGAAATTCGCTTCCTTCACGTCAGCGAGACAAATAACTTCATGAATTATTATTTTTTTGTTACTCACAAAATGTAAATTTATTTAATTTCAGTTGCACTCTACTGACTTGTGTTATGAATCTTTATACACTATATGGCTACAAAATATGATCAAAATAAGATGGATCGTTTTTGAGAAATTTAATTACTTTGGTTTTTTCAGAATAACACCTGAACCGAACCTTTGGTTGTAACAACTTGATAAAGTAATGAAATAAAATGTTTAAAAGTTCTGAAGTGGAACTGTTGTTTTATAATCTAAAACTTAAACTCCTTCAACTTAATCCTAAACCTTCAATCAAGGCAGCATTGTAAGCACAATTAATTATATATTCTGATCACATAGTTGTTCCACTTGAAATTCTACAAAGGACGCTTCTGAATGTACATGATTATAGAGAGCGGGGGCGGGTTCGTAGGGGAGCATAGCAACAAAGACGTACCCGATTTCAGCCAGATTCCAAAAATAATGTTATTGTAAAAGTTTATCTGAACTGAAGTAAGAGACAAGGCTGACTTATAGATAGGAAAAGGTAAATAAATAAGGTAAGTTATCTCACTGACCTGATGGAAGCAAATTTCCAAAAAAAGATCAATAATATCACAAACGAATATTTACATTGATCATTTGTAATAAGTCAACATAAACTTGATGGTTCTGTGAGTAGTTTGATGTGTAATTTGTGTGTTCAACCATTTAAAAAAAATAATATAGTTGTTTGAAATCGGTCATTCTTTTTGAAACACCTGTATAAAAAAATCATTGGTTTTAATATGCAACGGAAAAATATTATTTTGTTGAGTACGTTCATCTGCATTTCTTAAATTTGTCAATTTTTTGTTTGTTTACATGTTTCGGATTACCTCCATTATCAAAACTTACTGCCACTGCTCCCCAAATATGGGTTCGTTCTATTACATTACTTAAACCCCCTTCACACTTAGTCCTACCTCCTGCTTCGCTACTTGCTCGCTTCCGATTTGTCCTTCCAAACCTCCTCTTAACAATCGACTAAATCCTTCTTTGTGTAAAAATTTTCATGAAAATGTAACGTAAACAGATGTAAAATGTATAACTTTTACTAACTTATGCACTGTTTTGAACATTTAATTTCACGCTATTGATATCTGCATAAATTATTATTCCAAAAACAGATTATAATGGAGTTTGAATAACAAAAAATAATAATTTTTAGTATTTGTAACGCCTATTATGCGAGTGAAATGATATATTAAAAAAAAAATAAAGTTAAAAAGTCGTAATTAAAAAAAACTTTTAAATGGCTAAAATTTTCAAACAGGTGAACGGATTTTGGTTGGTTACTTTTATAAAAAGGTTTCAATTCAAGTGTAAAGACAATCGGACAAAAATAGCTAATATTATGATAGTATTTAAACTATTGTTATAATAAGAACTAGAGTACTAAACTTATGACGTCAGCGAGGCAGTGCGTGTTGTGATTATTTAATCTTTGAGCCTTACGAATATCGTGCTACAATTTAGATTGGTATTGATATTTATATTGGCGCCGAGAATTTTGTGTTCACGTTTTGACGTAGATGTTGCTCACGTGAGGTGTAGAGATACGGCTCCCGAAGCCCCTGTGTTTGTGTATACAATGTGAAATAACCCATTCTTGAAAGCAAAATGCAAATTACTTGCGCGCCGCTAAGCCGGAAAATTGCACAAAGGCAGCGAGAACATACGAAATGAATACAAAGAGTACTTTACATTGTTTTGACAACTTGTAAAGTCTAGTGGCACATGCCTGTCAGATGTCTGGAGTCAGAGGGAAGGGCTGCGGTCTTGTGTTACAATGTTTCTGTGGAAATGTTTTCAAATTTTCCAATCAATCTGTGTTAGCGAGATCTGTATTTTATTTAGATACTGAAAGTCTTAAGGATCAGTATAAATTTCATGCAGGAGGAGTAAAACTCTATCGGCTAAACGTTAATTCGGAAAACGAGCATATAAAGTCACATAGAATTATTTCCTTGAAATTAAAATGGAATTTTTTTCAAGTTATTGCCGGTGAATAATTACGAAAAGACACCAGAAAAAATATAAAGAGTTGCCAGACTTCTCAAAAAATTAAAGTTTTCATGACCCCTAAAATCTAATTTTGACATGTTATTATTTGGTTAGAAAAATCTGAAAATTTATAAATATAATTTGGATCAACAACAGCTTGGTAATTAGTATCAGAACAAATACTGGGTTTCAGAATTTCTCAATATTTTGCATAATTTTACACTTTCCAGTGTGAAAGCAAATAAGTAGAATGAGATACAAAAGTCATGTTTGATTATTAAATACTTTTCAAAAGGATCATTGAAATCGTAAGTTACAACCGGTTCAGACCGGGTCGCGCCAGTGCAAACGGCAGGTAATCAGCTGATGCATTCGAGCCCATTCGACCCTGGTATGCTGGTTCGTTTATAAATTAAGAATAAAACACTTGAATTTACATTTTAAAGGTAGATACTAATTTAATGTCATTTAAATTAATGTAATTTATTTAATGTAATTTAATTAAATGTTCAAATAGATAAACGCTGAACAGTTACCAATGAAATTTATTAAAAAACTTTAAGACGAGTCAATAACCACAAAGATTTTCACATACGTTCTTCATTTGAGATCAGTGTAAATACCTTTTTTTAAAATTTATATAATAATTAAAGATCTCTTTTAGACTATGTTCATTATAATAATCTGTCTTCCCTAGCTTCGTCAATTCTTCTTTCGTTGACGCGTTTCGGAGAACCTCCATCGGAACCTCTATCGGAGAACCTCTACAGAGTATAGAAATAGATTTTGAAGATGGAGGTTCTCCGAAACGCGTCAACGAAAGAAGACTTTACGAAGCTAGGGAAGGCAGATTATTATAATGAACATAGTGACAATAATCCTAGCAGAAAAGAAGAAGAATATTAAAAAATCTCTTTTACAATTTTTTTCAACAAAATAATAATTATAAATTTTCTGTAATATCAGTAAGCAACATATTAATATAAATTTAGTTCATATATTAATTTGTTTTTTTATCTTTTTCAAGCAAGAGATTATTTCCGTTAGAAGGAAACAAAAGCGTTGAGCGGCATGACAATATGATGCGAAGTGATTGTGTATTCTTTTCGAGTAACTGATTGCCCTATAGTGAGAAATAATATGATGTACGTGGGGGATGCGGTCTTTGATCTGAGTCAGGGAGCTTTGTGAGGGGAAGTGGGCAAAAAACCTAACCAACTCGGCAAAATACATTTCTTCCGATATATGTTTAGTTTTGCAATAAATACGAATTGTACTTGTGCAGATCCTCTTCTATCAGTTAATGTCGAAGTTGTACAAAGGTATTTATATCTTTCTGTCAACTACTACCGAAAAAACAAACCATTATTTATTATATCATCCACAGAACTATTAGTAGGAATTGTAAAATCACAAAATATTTTTCTCCGTATAGGGACTATAATAAACGGCGCTAATTGTATACACATAAAAATTTATTACACACAAAATGTAGTTCAAAATATAACTGTAAATTAGTTTAACGTATTTTTCTAGAATTTTTATCGTATATTCTTATATTCATAACTCAGTTTATGAATATATACGTAAAAGGATGACGACTGAGACAATTAATCTACTTTTGCTTGGCGCATAGATACTAAAATACTCTTTCCACTTCAGTTCGATATCTCGACAGAGGAAACTAAATTTGAAGTAAAATAAATTAACGTTTTGAAATTAAATAGAAAATTTTATTTGCATTTTTTATAGTATGTAAGTTACAAGTAAAATATTTTACCTTTTTGTCACTTTATTTAGTCACTTGACTTTTTAATCAATACTCGACATATTTTGGATCAATTTATATATCAGTGAACGTGTAATATGTAAAAAAGAATATTATAGCGTTGTAGGTGTTCTTTGTTTTAATATTTGAATTTTTTTAGGTGTAATTAACAATCTCTGATGATGGAATTACTATTCCCAAACATGTCGAATCTCAACTAAGCATTCACGTGAAGGATGATATAAGGTAAGAAAAAGTTACCTATTCAACAGAAAAATAATCCTAACGGAAATTAGGCTTCAATTTAGTACATTTACTTGATGTTGTATCTTCACATATGACAGATATTTGAGAAACAAAATCTTTAAACTGATTTTGGTAGGTTTTTTTACAGTTTCAAAAGACTTTAGGCTTAGCAATTAATATGTTTCTTCATGCATGTCAGTAAAATCGTCAGTGTCGATTTAAAGAATTTATTTACTATTAATAAAGGTTTGAAAAAGATTTTGTGAAAAAAGCATAACCTAATAGTGATAAAAGTGGAAACTTACCCACAATTTTGCAAGAAATCGTAATATTACTCACATTTTAAATACAGTTTTTCAATAACAATCTCAACTTCATTAGTTACAACTTTTAGTTAAAATCTTTAAAAAAGTAACAAAAATCTTTTTTTTAATCAATTTGCTCAAGTTTTGTTCAAATATGAAAACACAAAAACTTAATAATTGTTACAAAGTTAAAACTTAAAAAATTATAGTCTACTGCTACATTTGACTGTTACGTTTTTTAATTAAACGAAATTTCGTTTATTTAAAATTGTTATAATGTCTAAAGTTATATTACCTTCTGATACGATCAACGTTTGAGCAAAAGTGAATGAATTTTGTGAAATATTTCGATTATTTCTGGGGGAGAACTACAGTATTTGCGGAAGTTTAACACAGCAATTTTAATCAGACTTTTTAAAATAATTATTCTATAACCAGAGGGAGTTTATTTAAATTTTTAGCACACTAAATAATTTTTCTATGCTTTATAAACAGTGAGTGAGTAAAAATAACATAAAATATCGTTTTACCTTTCTGTTTTCCTACAGTATTATAGTATTTCAAGTAACATACGAGTACATGTCAAACAAAATACATTGTCGTATCCGCTTCCCAGCCCAACAAAATCCGTTGCAAACCGCACTTCCGGCCGGAAACTGGAGGTTCTGAAATTATACACAGAAGAGGAAGAATAAATTTAACCGCTGCCACATGTATAATATAACAACCAGATTAAAGTTCTATGTGTTTACGTGACTTGCACTCGTACAATATTACCTAACTATAAGTGACAACTAGCTCACTCACTTACTGACAATAAAGAATTTATTGTTACTCACTTCTCTATACAGGTTGTCACAAAAACCATATTGCTTTGTATAGGACCACATTCTATAAACCGAAATAAATAAAAAATGTTTGGTAACTTTTATCGAATTCGCAAAACTACTGTAACTCCAAAAATAAATGCTAATACTTTGATTTCAAATTTGGTTTGAGGTTAGAAAGTTACAGTTTATCAAACATAAAAACTTTATTTTTATAGTTTTAAAAGTAGTGGCATTTTCAAATTTTTGAAGTCAAATAACTTTGAAACCGTAAATTAGTTTTGTAATATAATTCTTTTGCAGGTAATTAGTAGGTAATTAGTAGAGTGTTTACTTGATAGATCCAGAAGGTCTACACCAGCCTTTTCTATAAATTGAGCTTTATAGTTTTCATAAAAAAACAAACAAATAACACCGCTACACAAATCTAATTTCAATTTTAAACAATCACTGCTTTCTCTTTCAAGTTACATTTTTATTTGTACCCCGCCTTTGTACCGAGGTCAGGTTTAGTATGCGTACAAGGTGCTTCCCCTCCCTCCTCCTCCTCCCTTACCGAGTGTCTGAGGCTGAATCATTTATTATACACTTAAGTCTGGCCACAAAGTGCCTCTGTGGCTGCAGTGAGACCTGGAACAATGTTACACGTTGCGGATCAGGGTAACGCATCGCGTGCACTATCGCATGTATCATTCATCTTCTACCTTGAGAGAGTTTTTTCAGGGGTTCCTAATGGTAACAGCTATTTATCACGTTTAAAAACAAATTGTACTGCACGACTTACTAACTTTCTCCAATATTAGTCGCTGAATAGCAGTCAGGGTTGATAAAAAATATTACCTAACCGTTTCTTGTATTTCATTCAAATATCTTATTCTAATTTCAGTCATAATTCTACAATATAATTTGAAAAATGGTCATCTAGAATTTATGGTCATCTAGAAAAAATGGTCATAATAGAATGTATTATCAAAACCGATTTTTTGTTTTTCCAGAAAGCTCACGAACTGGCCTTTTTTGGGGTGGGTGGGGTGGAGACAGAGACCAATAAATGTGGGTTACTAAAGATTAGTTTCGTGAAATGCCGTTGAAATTGAGGTGTTGGAGTGGCTCATATTAAAAAAACGTTACAATGAGCGCCGATTCTGGCCTCTAGATCACTTTTTGACAAATCTTTAAAAATAAAATTTTATTGTGTGGATTTTTTATTCTCAGTTTTGGTTCCGATTTGTTTTAAACCGGGGAAACCGATTTCAGTAACAGTTCCTACAAGTTCGTTACCAAGTTAAATGCGTTCACCAGTTTCAAAATGTCTGCTATTTCAAATCTTAACGTGTGAATGGCGTTAACAATGCAAAATGTGCATAAATTAACGTTTTAAATTCCATTGAAATTACGTAAATACAAATGACACAGAAAACCTGTAAACTCTTTAATATTAAGTTTTTTTCATAATCACAATAGCGTAAAAAGAAAACTGAGACAAGTAAAATTAGAAATTAAGTGCTCTTTCGTTCATTTAAACAATTTAATTACTTAAACATTATGAATAAAAATGCGA